>JAFIDM010002131.1:7791707-7918985 GCA_023159025.1 Thereuonema tuberculata
GTGACAACTCAAGGTGCGAATCCTTCCTTTAGCTTTGTGCCTGTGCTTGATATCTAATTTTGAATTATTTGGGCACGTTAAACTTCTTTCCTTAAAATAAAAGATTGTTAAAAAAAAGCGGGCAAATATTTGTCTTTAGAAATAAATACAAAAAAATATTATTAGATCTTAAATTTATATAAGTAAAATATTAAATAATAGTTTAATTAAAAATGGTCAATAATAAACATGGTAAGGATATTAAGTATTTTCCGTAATCTTTTTAAGTAGTTTTGTCTTGTAAAGTGAAGAATACTGATTATTTTACCACAAGAAACCTAATAAAAAAAAAAGTTTAAAATTCTAGTAGTGACAGAATCTTTTACAGAAGAAGCATTACTACACAGATTCAATCTTATAGAGATTATAATGTAGCTAACAAAGCCTAATCAAGTAGAATCAGCCTATAGATTCTCTTTAGTGTTGCGGTGCTTTGTTTTGATTCCTGTCATCAGAAATCTGATGAATGTAAAGTACTTTTATTTACTTATGTATTTTACATATTTTGCAACTTTGCAAATGACTTATTTTTTGTCATTTTTTTAAGCATGTAAAAAGAAAAACAATGTATTTTCTCAACTAATAATCTTCTGAAGGTTAGGTTAAGTCTACATATTTCACTTGATAAAATATGGCTCTTACGAGTTTTGAGGTAATCGAAAGGCAAACATTTGAACTATCTTTTTTAAAATTATTATTATTTGCTTACAAATTGTTTCTAATCCCTTACAATCTGATTATTTTCACGATTGATTTTCATCTGAAAAAAATTATGGTTTTAGATTTTCAGATTATGACAAAGGATAATTTTTGATGATTGTTGCCAAATAAGGTTGTTTACGCTTTTATTAGCGGTAATTGTCCATGAAATAACAATCAATTTGGCTTTTTTTCTTGTTAATTAAGCCCTCATTAATTTTTGAACGGCATAATCAGATGTAGACAGACTAAAGGAAAAAATCAATTACTCAAGGAAGTCCATGAATAAATAATAACTTGTGGATTTCATTTGGTGTAAAATCTATATTTTTATTCTGCAGTAAAAGCTGTTCTCATTAATCTCATTTTCCTTGCTGCTGTTTCTTTGAAACGAAACATTCTCTTCTCGTTAGGTTAGATTTAGTCTGTAAGCCTGTAATTCTCTCCCAGTTATGTTTAATTATCATATTGCAGTAATTTTGGTTTTATTTGATTCACCACACTTTTTAGAATATAGAAGATGGCTTTTATTTTTCTCTATTATATATTTTTTTAATTCATTTAAAGCTTTGTTTAAAGCACATAAATTACTTTAAGCTATAAGGGATAGGGTTTAATTTTTAATTCTTTATCAAAAATAAAGTAGAGGTGATGATTTAATTTATCTTCTGTTAGAATTCTTATCTGAATTCTAATAGTCAGATATTTAGCATAAAATTTTGATCATATGAAAGCCATAACTTCTATTGCTTTGTTACAAAATACGTCGTTACTTAATAATTTATAGAGAATGTTTCGACTGAGAGGAATAATATTCTTGACCTTGATCTTCTTTTATTCCCTTAAGAGGTGGTGTAATTTGAACACCAGCAATTTTGTTGTGCTTTTAGAATGGAATGCTATTACTATTAATAATAATTTATTATTATTATAATTATTTTATACATATCTGGATACATTGATGGTGTGGATCTTTATCATCGAACATCATGTTACAATCAATTAGAGCTTTAATGAAAATCAATTTAAGTTTCAAGGTTATTGAGTACATTTTGAACCATATGACAGGTTTTTAGGATTACATTCTTCTGTAAATTCATAATAATATTTTGACGTATTTCCAGTTTTTTTTAGGGCTTATTATTTTTATTATTATTATCCAATATATATTGCTATTTTTCCATTTAGCTGTTTTAAGTTAATTTTAAAAAATGTTGTCTTATTTGAAAATTAACATTAAATGGTCGAATAAGAAATTAACAGACAACTTGAAATTACTACAGATATTTTAATATTATCAATTGTTTAATGTATTATCACTTTTTTTGTGCAACTCTGCTCATTATCCAAAACCTGTTGATCGATATATTGCATTTCCAAATGGACTTCAACTTTTATATTTTATTAATTTTTAAAATAAGTTTAAACAAATAATATTAAGTTATTAATAGGTATTCATCTTGTAATAAGATTTTATAAATCTTTTGAAGACAAAGCTAATGAATATTCAGAACTTTGTGGACAAGCGAGCACATTTCAGTATAACTGACTTCTGAAAATATATATATTTTCTATTTCTGCTTTATTTAGATAGCATTCATTAAGATGTATTAAGTCAGTTAGATATGCCATTTTCCTTTTAAGATCAGTGAAGACTAATTCTTATCTGTTTGATGGGATAGTTTTATTAGTGTTCATTCATATGTCATAAGACGAGCGACGGCATCTGTTTTCTTACGCCCTTTGAATTCTGTTAATATTGGGCTTCCTAGTGGTCCTTTGGGACCAGTTGCTAAATAAATGAAATCAAGGGTGTTCATAAACAACGAACGATGGGACCAAGTGTTTACTAGGTGACGTCCCAGAACATCTGCTTTATACTTATTGGCGATCATCAACTGTGAGTAATCTCCAGAAAACGAGGTCTCAATACAGAGGTCAATAGGAACAATCGTAGGGAATATGGAACCTGCAAAATTAAGAAGAAAAAAAAAGTGTACAATAAGTACACTTTAAGAAATAAAGAAAGAAATTCACATGCTGGTATTCCACCAGCCTCAATGAACTTTCTGTGTGCATTAAAATAATAATTAAAAAATAAAAACGCACCCAAAAAGTTCATAAACAACAAAGGGTGAGACCAATTGTTTACTAGGTGAGAATCCCAGAACAGCTGTTTCACACTTTATTGACGATCATCAGCTGGGAGTAGTCATCAGTAAACAACCCAGCGTTCGAGAGTTTCATTTAGGATAAGTGAATTGCTAAATAACGAATGCCTACAGGATGGTAACTCAATGACAAAAGAAAAACAAGATAATTAATGCTTTTAGACAGTGTCAAAATCAAAGCGGCCCCATAATATGCACAATTTTATAAAGTAGAGTGAACCTAATGGACGCTTACAGCAAACCAAAAGTTGGGGGTCAAAAGTGGTCACTTCCAATAAAGAGAAAACGGCGATAGATGTCCCCCCCCAATATCGACCCTTCTGAACACATTGGTGGTCACGTTTTTGCCAGACAAACGGTTGCTGAGATGTGATAAAAAGAAAAACGTTTTGAAACACCAACTTTTGACCCCACCACATCCGGTCAGGGAGTGGTCCTAGGGGACGTTAATGATTATATTCTTAAAAACAAGCTTAGCTGTTGTTACTATATTTCAAATATTGGACTAGTGCCATTTATAATTGGGCAAGATTTCTAGTGTAGTAATTAGCATCTCGTCAACAATTAGAGTTTGTTTAAATTGTTTTATTTTCAGTCAGGGAGAGATGCAGTTTGATATGTACTTTGTAGTATAATGAGCTATCTTATCATTTTGTTGGGATTTCTGTTTTTTTTTTTTATTATTATTCTTTTAATATATAATTTCCTTTGATTACAATTCTTGAATTTTCAAAAATAAAAACTTTTCAAATGTCTTCATGATATAAATTAAAAAAATTAAAAATAAGATAATCATTAATTGCTCAATTGAGTGTTTTATTTGTATTTGAAAATATTCAAAATGGATTTAGTTGAATTTTTGTTTTGTTTTTGTTTTCATGTTTTTTAGATATTTTATGTATTATGAAAATGACTTATGAAAACATGTTTTCTGTATTTGTATTGTTTCTATGAATTATTGATAAAAATCCCGCAGATATTTTTAGCAAATGAATTCAACTATTTAGTAATTGTTTGAACCACAAAACAAGGAAATTGTTTCTTTTTACATGTTATATTTATATATCACTAATAAAATGTAAACTTTAGACAATCTTTGCTCAGATCATAAAAGTTTGGTAAATAGCTTCTCTGGCTCCTTGGCATATTTGTTGTATCTTACCAGAAAAGCATCTTAATTGGATATCCTTTAGTAGTATTCAAGGAAATATCAACTAATGTCAATTAAAACAATGCACTTCTTATTAATGTCAAAAGTGATAAGTAAAGAGATTGGTTCACATTCTTTAACAGCTTCTGCTCAGAAGAATTTAATGAATTGTACCTTCTCTTTCTTATGGCAAACACTTAGCTAGTAATAATTCCATTGTACTAACAAGAAAAAAACCACAGCCTTTTCTCTTTGTCTCTAATGAAGAAAAACTCTTAAAAGTTGGAGACTGGCACTTATCCATTAAAAGGTGAATGTTGTGAATCTAAAAGGCCTAATTAATTTCAGTGTTGTCGATTCGTTTACTTTCATACATAGCAGTCACTGTAGAATAATTTTCCATCAATCAGACATAATTTCTGGTGCTTTATCATTATTTTTTTACATTGACAGTTTGTCTTTCATTACTTTTAGTTCTTTTAGCCATTCATCCAGCTCCAACAATTTTAATTCTGAAATCACTTCATATAAAGTCTAATTTTTATCTGCTTTAAATCATAATTGCTACTGTTACGTTAGGGTCCCCGATTCCTTCCCGATAATCGTACCAGAAAGACAATTTGGTTACATTTGTGCTGAATTCATTTCTTGTTTTATTTAATCTTAAAATTCTTATTGATGAAATATCATTGATTTGTTATGTAATGTATTTAAAAAGTTGACTTCACATTCAGACTAATATATTTTTAATAATTTTTTATTGTTTAAATTATCTTTTTTCTCCAAATAATTAATTTTCATCAGATTTCTGAAGTCAGATATTGCTGTTGCTAAAAGTTTACTAATAAATATTTGTCTATTAAACAATTGTAAAAAAAAAAAAAAAAAAAAAAAAAAATCTATTTAACTTGTTGCTATAAAATTATTTTAAGTTCTTTTCTTTTTACTCTTTGTAGTGCACCACACATTCAAACTGAACAGGCAGTAATTAGAGGGCCAGTGATGCGTGTTTATTTCTATTTTTGGTAAGTTTGATTGCATTTATTTATACAATTAATTCTATTGAGCTTAAAACCCCTAACTTCTATCATTACTTCAGCATTAAGTGAAATGATGCACAGCAGGGATTCCTGCTGTTTCAATGATAAAGCCATATTTATTCAACACAGAAAGTTGTGTCCCTCTATTGCATCCAGCTGCAGAAAACCTGATAACCTTATATTGCTGTAATTTCATCAAGCTGCTCATAGATATTGACTAGCAACCACTTTCTTTGCCAACAAAAAAAAATCATTATTCCTCCCACTTCCTAGAGAGATCAGTTTCCAACAGTTACCATTTCAAAGTATCAGAGCACAGTTTTTAATGTACAGAAGCTTTAAGAATCAGATGATACTAATACCACAGCTCTCTTCTAAAAATATTGGCAGTATTTGAGTTTTCAACAAAATCATCATTTTGATTAATAAAACTTGTAGTTTTTTCCCTGATTGACCTGCTTATTCCATTGAGAGAATTTGTACTCTTATGTATTTATATAAATGTTTTTCAAACTTGATAGCATTGACGAAGCTAAAAGTTGGTCTGTGAAGTTGCAAAGTTGTAATTGATAATTCACTAGCTCAAATATATTTTCTTCGGGAGTATCTGAATTACAAATAACTCAAATCTTCTGTTTCCCATTTCTTTACAATGACTAATTTAAAGACATGAAAGATTATCATTTTTTATTACTAACACGAAAGTATGGATACAGATGTAATTCCTTTATACCTACATAAATGATGGGTTTCATCAGGGTTAGAGTACTTTGAAAGATTTGAATAATTTGAATAGTTGATTGGGGAAGTTACACTTGCTGCACATTTAATTTGATGAGAAGAGATATTTATTAAAAATAAATAGTCCAAAACGTCATTTCTAGAGTTTGTAGATCCCTGCATTGTAGAGGTTAGGGAAACCCTCATTACACATTGTATTTGACAACATGATGATAGTAAAAGCTAATGTTTTCAAGCAGACAAATAGATAAGGTGTAATGAAATGTAGATAGTAAGGATGGAATTTCTGAAGTATTAGTTTAATCCACAGTGAATGTAAGCAACTTCAAAAGAAAAAGTAAAGATTGGGAATTTGGAAAATGGGTAACTGCATCAATTTGATTTGACAAAAGCTGTGGGTGAAAGACAAATCTTTATTTAAAAAAAAAAGAATCCTTTGTCAAGGCACCTCAAATTTGAGCCAGATTACAGGATGATTTGGAAGCGACTGTTGCTGTGAGTGACACAATTACATCAACATTTGGATGAATTTGGAGAAATTGAGCAAAATTCATTGGAATGAAACATCCACTGTGAATGGAGTCATTTATGACGTGCAGAAATGGAACATTGTAATTGAAGTGATTTCAGAAAAGAAATGAAGACGCCATTACAGTACAAGAACAACATAGGATATTGACAAATGAAGAATAACTATTTATCCAAAATTAGTAGAAATGAGAAAGTTAGCATTGCAAAGGGGAATATCAGTCTCTCTTAGGAAGGCAATGTCCGACGGGAGTAAAATAACTGATGAAAGCAAAATGGTTGTAATTAAATATAGCTTATTTTCATGTGGACTGAAATATATCCATATATTAAGAAAAATTCAAAGTTAAATTACATGGTTTCTTAGTCAGATTGAATAGGAAATTTTTTTTTTTTTCCACGGTAACTTCAGAGTTGATTATCTCAATTAGGCCATATATTGTTGCTGAAATAAGATAGAAAATCATTGTTTATCCATAATAGGAGGAGGCTGGATAAGCTAATTCTGAACAACTATACTATTTACTAGTATATCAATGCCATATAGCAGATTAAATGACAACATTGTGCTCCCAAACATTGCCAAGATCAACACAAAAGAACTTTCATAGTCTCACCTAAACTTATACTATCAACTAATGAGAGCACAGTGATACTTAACAGTAAATCTTAGCCATGGATTCTTTTGGTTATCTTTAATATTGTTAGGAAAAAACAAATTTTACTGAGACTAAAATTTTCTGAAGTCAGTTATACTTGAGAATTATCTGTACGTATTAACTTCAATGATGCAGAGAAAGACAGTTTTAAACTTTCCTTTTTTTATTTACAGTATACTTAAAATGATTCATTGATAAAATTAAAATTTAATATTAAGTTTCAAAATATGAAGTTGCAATTACATCAACGTTTCTTAGTCTTACACAAAGAACTTATATGGGGAGTTTATGATGGGAATTTTTTTTTTAATAATAATACTTTTATTTTTACAGCCAAAAATATGCCTGGTTAACAGATAGTTAGCATTTGCTTAGTGGCAATGCTGGCTGAGAGACGCGCCTTGCCTCGGAGAGATCCTAGTTTGCGAGCTAGTGCAGGACCCGAGCTCAGCCCAGCTAGCTTCAGTTCTTCCATTTCTACTGGTTCAGGTAATTATTTTTAATAAGCCACCAAATTTCAGGTTTTTTTTTATTGTCATAAAGATTTAATTTTTATCTGAAAATAAACGGTGATATGTATATATTTTAAAAATCCCTTCTTAATTCGTGTTCTATTTTTGAATATCTCCTATTACAACTTTTCAAATTTGTTAATGCAATAGGACTAATTATATCAAAATCCATAATTATCATAATTTTTGTTCCACTCTGTGTATATATTTTAATTTACGTGTTAATCCATTCCGGCATAGCCTTGTGGGCAAGCCGGATGTCTTTCATGAAGCAGATATATGTGAATGTGGTTTTGAATCCCGGCATCGACATGGATGTTTATTTCCTTTCCAGTGTTTGTCTGATTCTTCATCTTTCACTGAAGCCATTCCATTATGTCTTCCTGAGGAAGGTAATTGGGAAACATCATTAATGTCTTTCCCATGAAATTAAAGGAGGGAGATCAGACTCCTATCCGCTACATCCTCGGGTGGCGATTGAGGGGAAACCCAAATGGGTTGCTCCGAATAACGAATAAGGACCCTTGAACCAAAAGGGTGCAGCACAGAAATGGCAAGCTGATTGCACAGTGGATATTTACTAAAACAAATCTTTGGAAACCAATCTTTAATTCTTTTTGTAGCTGTGAATTTACTTAATAACAAACAGATTGGCTTGTTAATTCATTATATTGAAAGTAAAATAAAATGATAATAAAAAGGTTATTTTTTCAAGCTGCAATTGTAAAATCAGTTGTAAAAATTATATATTCATTTCTTTTCTGAAGCTCTTAAATTAAAAGAAGCTGTATTGTTCTGTGTACTAAAATTGTGATTATGTATCAGTTGGATCTGCTCAACCTGGTAACTTCTTCCTGGGAGTCATTTTCAAGAGCAGTTTATATGTTTCACAAGAATTACAGCATCCTAACATAAGGCTGACACCGTAATGCTTCACCTGTGTACAACAGTGGTATACAACTGACGTCAGTACGAGCACTTCGTGACATTGAACGCAGCTTAGTGACCATGCAATAATTCGCAGGGAAAAGGGATGCATTCCAAATGACGTTAAAGCAATATGTGTCATCATTAAGACCTTTTTCACACAATACGACCATGGCAGTGCTGCCACGATTGAGCGGCCAGGCTGTTCTATAGATTTCTGTAAAGCCTTTCACATGTGGCCGCTTGGTCGCTTCTGGCCGCGCGGCCAGAATTCTGGTCGCACCGTGACACGCAACCTCTGTCGTTCTATAGATTTCAATGGAACCTTTCACACGAAATGCGATTTTCGTTGCGGCCAAAATTTACTGGCCATGCAATCATGGGTCTCTTCGTGTGAAAGAGCCCTAAATTTATTTATGAGTCAAAGGGCAATATCCCTGCAGCAAGACATTTATTTGATGACGAATATGGTTTTTCTTTGAAACAAGAAACAATGACTGCAATAAAAAAGAAATTTGGAGAGACTGGTTCTGTTTCAACAAAGCATGCTGCGAAAGGGCCACACACCACAATCACGAATAGAACCAACACATCATCACCGAAATTGACCAGATCTTATTATTGTCGCTACTATATACAAAATTGATCAGGTCATTTTGATTGTTGCTACTGTATTCAAAATTGATCAGATACAACTGATACACCCTGTACCATTAATTTTTATTACTGTATAAATTCCTATTTACAGTAAACTCATGATTATCCGCGGACCTCTCCTGTTTCCATTTTTTTTTTTTTTGCTATACAATAAATTACGGAATTAAAAAAAAAAATTAAATCTATTAGGGTTGTTCAAATGAAAAGGTACGAAACGACACTGTGGGTATAAATGAAGACTTTATTAAAAGTATACACCATAGGACTGAGCATAACAATCCCATTGATTAACGAGCCGAAGGATTCCTTGTTCCCAGAATTCCTGTGGCCGTGACGAGACCCAGACCTGCACTGTGTCCTTGATTTCGTCGTCCGAGTTGAAGCGCTTCCCTTTCAGATGTTTTTTCAGAGGACGAAACACATGGAAATCGCAGGGCGACATGTCCGGACTGTAGGGTGGATGCTCAAGCTGCTCCCACTTGAACTTGGCCAGTTCCACATCTGTGACCCTGGAGATGTGTGGACGCGCGTTATCATGGACCAGAATCACACCCTCCGTGAGCAGCCCCGGTCTTTTGTTCTTGATGAACCTGTGTAGGCATCGGAGTGTCTCACAGTACACATCGGAGTTAATTGTTCTTCGGTGCTCGAGGAATTCAACAAGTAGCGGACCTTTGATGTCCTTGCTGCTCCTCAATCGTTGAATTTTGCAATGTGAACGCCATCCTGTCCTCATACTCACTGCCGCATCAATTGGACGGCATTCTTTATAAGAGCCTCTGCTCTCTCCTGTGCATGCGGGCTCCCGCGCATGCGCGGATCCACGCCATAGACTCCAATCGCATCCCTAGATGTCTACCTACATTCTCCCATAGCGGCGTATGCTAATATGTAACGGTTACGTTGTTACGACGTTTCGTACCTTTTCATTTGAACACCCCTAATAGAATAAGGTAAACAATAAAAGAGGCTAACAAAGTAAGTGAAGACAATTATAGTCAAACAATTTAAAGAGCGACCTTGTGGGCGGAGCTTAGGCCGGCAGGTTACACTAAATTATGGGAGAGCCTTCCCGTAATAATAAAATTTAAAAATAAATAAAATAATTGTTTATAATGTATGTACTGTAACTGTATGTATTGCTATTTTAATGTAAATAAAACATGTTAAAAGCATTTTTGTGTTGATTTTCGTCCTACTTCGGATTACCCGTAGAATTCGCATATCCGCGGTTGCCACGCCACCCAATTCCACGGATAATCAGGAGTTTACTGTATTTTCTTTTTTTCAATTTTAAAAAGCCAATCTAGCTTAGTGAAAAGAATCGTGGAATAAATCTTCAAAAATAATGAAATATACAATTACAGAGATCCTCGTCTCCCTTTATCATAACTTCTATTCTTAAAAAAATACTGTTCCTATTAAATCATTGTTGTAAATAAAACATCCTCTGTCTTTTCCTTCTTAGGTTCTCCTGGAATACCTATTCATAGGAGTCTCCTGGGGCTGGCCCGATTAGGTCCTGCAACTAGGGCAAGTAGTGATCCTACTCTAACAAGGAATACTTCAACATTAACTCATTCAAGTTTAGAAGTTAATCAATCCGATTACATTCTTGGTAGTCACCAGCCTTTAATTTTAAGCTGGGATATTAAAGAAGAAGTCAGTAGTTCCGATTGGATAGGCCTCTATAAAATAGGTAAGGAAATATCTTTTATTACTCAGATACTCTTGGTCAAAATTAAAATGACAGAGGTATAACCTAAAGTTAAAACTAAAGTAGAACTGACTGCCCATTTTCCATTTTTAAATTGTATACAATATAAAACTTAGAATCCAGAAACTCAAAGAATTGCAAATGCTGGGAATACGGTTAAGAAAACAATGAGCAAAAGAAAAATGCACTTAGCCTAAGATAATGAATTATCTTTTTTCTTCTTTTAATCACAATGATGTTTAAATGATGGAAAATGTAGCGTAATTTCATTGTGATTATTGAGATCATTTAAGTTTTAATACATAAGAAGAAAAAAACTATCGCAATGGGGGGAAAAATGGAAAAACAAATCATAAATCCATGGAAGAGTGAAAGCTAATTCATTGTATGTTTTCTTGTTGAGCTTTTATTCATGTTAGAAGTATGTTTCACAAGTGAGCTGTAAGGTAGATTCATTAAGCAGTAGCTGCTTGTTTATAATTGTGCACTGGCTTTTATTGGTCATTTCTGATAGGTCTTCTATTAGTTTGGTCAAACTGGTGATTAACCCTGGGGAAGTGTGGTGAGATATTAGAACAGAGTTTGTGGTCGATCTCAGAGGCTTTTTGTTTAGTTTGAACATTTATTGAACTTCAGTAAATGTCAATTACATTTTGAAACTACCTATTTTTACCTGCAAAACACATTTTGTAATATGCTTAATTTGTTAATAGATTTCACAAAAAAATTTAAAGATCATTTTCCTTTTTTTAAAAAAAAATACCATAAATGTTTTAATAAATCAGTAGTTAAGTGGGAAAATATAGAATATTATACATAAATTTAACGTGCGTACAACATGATTAGAAAGAAAAATGACAGTAAAAATGTCTTGTGCGTTTTTACTGTCATTTTTCTTTCTATAGAATATTAGTAATAATTTAAATTAATGAACAAAATTTAGCAGAATGAATACAAACAATGCATAAGGAGATTAGTGAGGTCAGTGTCAGAGACTGAATTGTTGCGTATTTCCTAAACAATGCATCTGCGTGCAAATAGTTCAGAAAGCTATCATAAAGAACAGCTCCCATTATTTATTGTTTAAAGTTATGAATAAAACAGTTGATGGTCTCACAGACTAATACTAATGCACAATTAATAGTATTCTCTAAAAATTAATGTGATTAAAGCACGTAGACATTAAGAAATGGCTACTTGAAAATTGAAGTTTGTATACTTTAGTACTTTTCGATAGTCAAGAATTTTACAAATGCATTTGAAATCTAAATCTATTTTTTTTTTTGGAATACAGTAAAAGCCCGGTTAACCAAACTAAAGGGGGTGGGAGAGCTGTTTCAGATAACAATTTTTTCGTTTAAGCCATGACATCTAATACAACTACAGTATTTTGTATTGTAATTACAGTACGTATTTTTGAAAAGTTTTGAAGGTCAGACGAATTTAAAAATCTCTTTGTATGCTACACTTATATTGTTTATTAAAGTTAAAATTATATTTTTAGGATTACAGTAGGTAGTGTAGTAATTATTTTCGTGCAGTACAGTATTATTGTTTGGATTTTCGATTTTCGGAGGCGTTTCAGATAACCTGGATTTCGGTTGACTTGAGTTCGGTTAACCAGGGTTTTACAGTATAAGTACTTTGTTTTAAAGTTTCAGTTAGCAAAAAAGGCTAATAAAAAAATTTTAAAAATGCAAAAGTTTCATAATATTCTGAATTTTTTATAAAACATTTCAATATTATTTTGTGGCAGTTTCCTTAATGACATGTTGTTTAGGCATGTTAGGAGACATTATAAATGAGAATCATTGACCTCATTAGAATATAATTTGTATTAAAAGAAATGGTATTAAAAGATGTAATGCCTATTTTCATACCTTTTCTGAGCACACAACCTTTACCTTTTTTTCCCTCCTGAAATCTTCATAGATATAAAATTTACAAAAAAATAAAAAAAATAAAAATAAAATTGGACCTTTGGTTGATATGCATTGGAATAATCCCATTGCTTTCCATAAATAATCATTGGGAAAAAGCAGTATGATGATATACAACAGTTATTGATTGTAATTCCTAGGTTGACAATCACCTTTCCATGTTCCTCTTTTGTCATTAAAAGCAAATATGTTGAAAATAAACTAAATATGTTGTCCATACAGGATCTTTCCACATCAACAGTGTGTTAAAATTTTAATCTGTTATTTATTAAAGTTTGATTAAATCTTGTATCCAAGATTTAAAAAAAATATTTGTCTACAATTGTTAGTCCAAAGTCCAAAGCCTCAGTTGTCCATTGGGCTTTCTTTCAGGGACTTCACTGGGATACGGATGAAGGGATGGCCTGAATTCCGGTCTCAGCTTTCGTGACTGCATAAAAATTAATTGTCTTTCCTAATGGGTTAAAGACACTATTATATCATTTTGGTACATTTTTGGAATTTGGGAGCAGTAAATTAGTTCCATGATGTTGGCCTGACAATAAGCAGAATTGATTTTAGTAATGAAAGCAATATGAGAGATCTGAACTTTGCCTTTATGACAAAAACCAACAATAACCATAAAGATTTTAGGAAAATCTCTTTGTATTGCTGTACAAAGTTAGAGTGCCCTTTTAACATCACAAGGGCAGTATTAAATGGCTTGTGACTTACCACAGTCGCTTAAATAAACCCAACCTTCAACTGAAGTCACAGCAAATTTCCAATTATCACCAGGTATTATTCACCTTTCCTGAAGCTTACGATAGCTGGTCCTTCGTTCCTGCATATGTCGAGTAGGAATGCATGACCCTGTGCCTTGTGATATTTTTTCATATCAAGTCATTTCTTAATAGACCTATTGACAGTTGATGGAGACAAATTTTTTTCTGTCAGCCATAGGTTTCTGTGTCCGTGCGTTTTCCATAGATGTCATGACATGTATCCAAAGCAGCACCAATGGGGTTAACTTTGAGGTGTGCATTTTTTGTGGATGTTTTGTTGGCGAATTCTTGTCATGTATGCCTCCAGTACTGTACTGATGGATAATCTTTGAAATTTCTTACTTGCAGTCTATTTTCTTTACACTGTTAGGATCATAGAATATCTGAACTGAACGTGGAAAAGTGCTCTCTCAATAGACAGATATTTTTTGGAATCATAATGAACAAATAAATATTTTAACAATTTAGTGTATATTAGAAGGATTTATATCTGTATTGGCACATGCCGTTTTCTGGGTGTATGCATAAGGTTTGAAGTCACTTGCTTAGCATTTGTTAGTCATATAAAGTGAATGACCCTCCATACTCTATTCCTTGCTACTTTTTGTTGTTTTTCATTTCTTTTTCAATTCACCATTCTTCCTCCTTTACTACATTTATCTTAGCTGTTTCTCTTTCTGTTTATGTAAATTTTTCATTAGCTTTAAAGCCAAAGCTTCTCTGCAAATGAATATCATCTTTACCACATGCGCTATCCCACTACTCTCGTTTCAATTTCTTTGTTATTGTTTTCTCATTTTTCTTTTTCTTGCTTTTATTTTCATCCACTTTATTATATATATATAATATTTTTGAATATGCTATTTTTGCAGAAGTGCATACGAGTGCAAGTTGTGAATTTTTGAAGAATGAGAAATATATATATTTGGTTTTTTTTTAATAGATTGACAAATTGCTAAAATTCATATGTAATATTCTATGGAAATTGTTTTATAAAGGTGGCTTTAGTCTGTAAGAAAACTGAAAGTCATGTTTTGGATCTTGTCGCTGATGGACTCTTGGCTTTAAAAAAAGCAGCACCAATCACAAGAAGTATTTCGTCATATTTTTTTTTTAACTTTTGATTTGGTACGACAATATCAAGTGATAGAAGAGAAACAAAAAATATTCAGACAAACTACCAATTTAGTTAGGAAGTTGAATTTCTTTATAGAATACATCATCATCATCATCATTAACAATTTGGAGCTCATGGTGATATTCCAAGTATTTCAGACTTACATTTCATGTTTTTAGAAACTACATTACAGTGCAATTAATTATTGACACTTATTTTAATATTAACAGTGGAGAAAGATGTCTTGAAGTTTGCTGCCTTTTAAAGTTTTTAGATTTTGATAATTGAAATTGTACTCTTTTATCAGTGTGGTAGGTTTCCTGATTTCAGGATCTGTAAGTTAATAACAAAGTGATTAAATAAAAAAAAAGAAAACTTATAACAAAGTGACAAGTTTTTGTTTTGTTTTTGCTTTTTCAAACTAAATTCAACCCTCATTTGATTGCTTTAAGCAATCTTTTATAAGTGACTCTCATCTATATTTTTAATCTGTTTGCTATGAAGTTGGAAATACATGACTGTACTCTGTATTTCAATGTCTTACTCCCTGAAGATAAGTTCTTCTCTTTCTGTCATCTTCAGCAGAGCCAGAATTGTCAGAGATTATTTCATCCAGCTTGGCAGTTCTTGGTATCCCTTTTTCTCATTCGTCATTTTTTTGGGTGCATCTGTTGAGTTTTCTTTTACACTGGATCTTCTTTAAAAGAATCAGTTAAGTCTGAAAGTTTCACATAACTTTTTTTTTTTTTTGCTTCTTCTTGAATCATTTTTTTGTTAATATCTTTGTAATACATTTTGGTATTAAGACGACATTTCATGTATGAAATTCAGAGATTGTTTTAGTATTCATATGCAATAATTATCTAGATGAAGTTTCTGTTCTAGATAACATCCTTTTATAAAAATCATTGTCCTGGAATAAAAGTGCAGTCTTACCATTCCAAGACAATTGCCAACCATCTTTTCTCCTTGTTCTAAAAATAGCCATTAATTATAGTCCTCTAGTGACTATAATTCACTAGTTCCAGGAATGTTCTTAAATACAAAATTCAGAAGACGGAATGATCATAATTAAAGCTATCAATACTTTTCAGAGTGATATGTAGCAGTCTACATGCAATGGAATTTAGTGAGGTGGCAGTTTAGGGCATCGGCTGACATTTCCAGGGGAAAAAAATTAATCAAAAGTTGCCACTGTGTTACTTGTGGTGCTACAAACAACAAATATTTTATATGTAAAAGACACTGATGTATAAGGAGATATTACCCTTAGTGATGCAAGTGAAACTGCTCAATGTGGTCCCCATTCAGAAGGTGTAAAACTTAAAGGTGACACACTTGTGTTCAACGACCGACTGTAACTGATCTGTTGTAATTCTTCTCATATGCAGTGAACCAGAAATTGCAGGGATTAAGATCTGGAGAACAAGGTAGCCAGGTGGTAGGAAACGCACGACTAATCACGCTATTCTCAGTGAAATGTTGTCATAGAAACTGCTGTGCAAAGCATCCAATATGTGGAGGCGCTCCATCTTATATGAAAGTGATTGACTCCAGACATTGTCGCTGTTGCAGTTGGGACAATGATATTGATCATCTTTTGGTACCTCTGGCATCACAGAGCATGTTAAGGGCCATTGCGGCTAGCTACTTTTAAGAAGAATGACCCAAAGATAAATGTGGCTGTGAATCCACACCAGAATTTAACTTTAAGCGAGTGCAGTGAAATCTGCTGGAAGACATGAAGGTTGCCCATGTGTCAAATGCGACAGTTATGGGCATTCACTGCTTCACTGACCTGAAAGTATGCCTCTTCACTCCACAAGATATAACATGGCCACGACTCGTCCACTTCCATTCTGGTAAGAAAGTTAATGCAAAAATCAGTGGTGTATCCCTGTCGGCAGCAAGCAATTGCTGGTTGCTGATGATCTTACATGAATAACAATGCACCACTACCTTCACACTGTGCCATAGGATACATCCATGTGGATGTCTGCAATACTATTCATTGACTGTTCAACAATAGTTGTGGCAATATCTTCAACGACTTGTGAAGTGATAGGTTTGCCTTCAACCTGGTAGAACTCCTAGACGTCCAGATTCCTCGAATCGAGTGGTCATTCACCCAAGAGTTTGTGGAGTCAATGGTCCCCGACGTAATTGCTTATGGCGGTGGAATTATCAAAGGGAAACTGCAGCATTGCCTGTTTTCATAAAAGAGCTTCACAAGCAATGCACGTTCCAGCAAGGCATTGTAAGTGATATGAATGATATCCAGCAGTTGTGGCACTTTTACCAACACAGGAACTTGGCTGCAATATGTGTGCTTATTAATATCTTTTTTTTTTTGGAAATATCTGCCACATATCCTGAAATGTAATCATACCAAATTTCGTTGTATCTGGACTGATACATTTGGTTAGACAATATTGAATAGGGAAACTTTAATTACAAATACCTGGTATTTTGAATAAAATCTTTTATTCATAATAGGTTTTTTTAACAAGTTGGACTTAGTTTTGTGGTTGGGATAAAAGTTATGAATTTGACTTCTTTGCTCATATTTGTTTCTGACAGTTTGGTAACTTAAGGTTCACATGGTGTGACATATGTTGATTCTTCCCAAACCTCCTCCTTAAGATTCTTATAAGTCCATTATTAGTCTTGAATTCTTGCATAAGTTAAACGAAAAGAAACAAGTGCCACTGAAGTGTTAAGAAACTGTCTTCAATGTCTTAGATTGAAACTGTTAGTCAAAATTTCTGAAATTGAAAATTGGTAACCATCTCCTGACAAGTTTTATTTCAGGGGAGTCCAAACTATAGCCCAACCTTTAATGACTCCCAAAAAATATATCTATTCTACATTTTTTGAAATTGGGGGGGGGGGGGTCTGAGTTCTCTAATAAAGTCAAACAATACTTATCTATCATATTTGGCCCACAATGTAACCAGTCCACAATAACACATTAAAGGAAGCAAAACAAAGTTGTTTACTTCACTTTAATGAGGAAGTTGAACAGAACCTTAATGAAAAAACAAAATACATTCAGTGACATTTCATTTCAGTGAAAGATTTTCAATGCTATTTGCTTCCGTTACTGCTATAATATAATTATAACAAAGACTTATCAATATTTTAGGCTTTTTTTAAAATTAAAAGTAAGTTTTTTTATAGATAAAATTAATGTAGTCCAGAAAAATACTGTTAATAACTGGTTTCAGGAACATGTTCAAAAAGGCAGACCTAACTTGAGAGATTCAGTTCTTTAGTTTAATTTAATCCTTCTCTTGATGGAAATAGATATAAAAAACTTTTTGGAGATACAGATTACAAGTTCAGGAGAATTTTTAAAAATTGAAAAATGATGAATACAATATGACTGCCCAAACTTCAGTGATGTTTTTATATTGCTTATAATAAAAATTTCAGTTTAATCATATCAAGTATTATGAAGCGAGTAATTCTTGTAAATTTTATCTTGAAAACGAGCCTAAGGATTTTGAGGAAATGGGCTGAATCCACTGTTTTCAGGTGCAAAAAGTCATTTTAGCTAGGTCTCAAGTTCGGGAAACTCATTTAGGGGGTAAATGATTGACCTGGGTAACAGGTTATTGTCTACAGTGTTTTATTTTATTTTCGTTTTATTTTATTCTTATAAATTTGTGTTCTGGGCATTTTTACATGCAATTAAATAATATTTTTTTTATTCCAATTTTGATCTGAATAAATAATCATAATCATCATGTAAAGAAAGTAGTGTAGTTTTAAATAGAAAATTCCTGATTAATATAATAATAATTAATCTCAAAAGAGGACCTCTTTATGCTAATATGCTACACTCAGCTTTCAGAAGATGGAATAAAATGGTATGGTTTTGATGATCTTTGAATGAAAAAAGCAGCAGACCAATGAGAAAATTCAAGAAATATATATTAAATATAAAATTTAGAAATTAAAAAAAATCGTATTAAATTGAAATTGTTTATTGAAAAATTGTAAGAAATTAAGTTAAACACTGCTGTTTTATTTCTGAATTTAAAAAAGACATTCTAAGCTTTTCAAATTTAATATTAAATCTTGCCCTAAATTTAAACAGTATACATTAGATTGTTTATTTTATTTTTTGAGATCTTTCTGTTTTGCTTAATTGATAGAATGTGATTACAAATTATTAAAGATACTTTATTAAAAATTCATTGACTAATTAAAAATGCAGTAAATCCTTTTATACTAATTAGAAACATGTAAATTGTGTTAGCCTTAACAAATATTGTAGTTTCTACAGTAATTTGTAATTGTTAGAGAGTTTACAAGTTACAAAGGAACATGTTGTCTCCTGTTCCTTTAAGTTTGTGTTGAACAAGCCCCTGTTATTTTCTAGTTAATTTTATCTTGTTCCAATGGCAAATTTCAGAGGTTGATGATCATATTGATGTTGTGTTCTGTCATTTTTTAGAATGCTGCTTCAGTTCTTTGAAGCAGCACATTCAATATGTACGATCAGCACATTCAGATAAGCATTCCAAAATGGGACATCAGTTTCTTCAAAATAGGCTTCACACAGTTGCAATATGGTCACTTGTTTAAATGACATTTACATTAAACTTATTGATTCTAAATTTTTTTGGGAATGTTATGTATTCTGATTTGCTGAAATTATAACATTGATTACTGAACTATTTATAACTGTCTTAAGTTATATATTATTTTTCAGTCCTTTCTTTGTAATCAATCATTTGGAATATCACTTGTATGGAGACTTTCTTGCAATTTTTTTTTCATGAAGTGTTGTTTCATCAGTGGTAATGATATCTCGTCTTAAATATCATTTGAAATACTGGGAAAGTGTCCACGTTGCTATCTTTACAAGAACTTATTAGTTTTCCTTACACAGTAATACATCAATAATATAAGTTTCCTACTTCCTTTTCTTTCATAAGCAACCATTGTCTTTAAACTTTGTTGATTGTGTAAAGAAATTGTGAAACTGGCTTTCCAAACTACAAAAGCAGAATATTATTTATATCAGTAATTGTTAAAGCAACATTTTTTAGCAGAAGTAAGAGCATGAAGACATCGGAAGAAATGATTCTTTGAGACATGACATAACGACAAAATTCGTTGTTAAGAATATTTAAGAATAATAGCTTTTTTTTTTTAAAGGCAGTATTACTGATCAGAATAATTCTCTCAAATTCTATCATATTAAAATAATACTGCTTTCAGCAACATAAGAAATTTCACAAGCAAATTGTAAATTCTAATAGGAATTTCGTGAAAAATTGTTAAAAAAAATTGCTTTCATTAAAAAAAAAAATAAATAAATAAAAACTTCAATGTTTGCAGCAAATACTTTTATTTATTTATTTGATTGAGGAGAACACTTTTACCTGTCATAGCTACAGTTATTTGTCCAGTAGCTTATAACTACATTCCTCATTATAGCATATAATGTCAGATTGTTGTCTATGAGTACAAATTAAAAAGTAAATAAATAAATCAGATATTGAAATACTAAGTTTACTTATGAGTCGAAGGGTAGCATCTCTGCAGCAAGATGTTTATTTGATGAGGAATATGACTTATCTCCAAAACGTGAAACAATGACTGCAGTCAAGAAGAAATTTGAAGACACTGTTTCTGTTGCAAGAAAACATGCTGCGAAAGGTTCACACACCACAATCACTACCAAAGAGAACCAATACTATCATCGCCGAAGCTCTGGGTGAAAAGTCTGAAGAAGTTTGATTGTTGCTACTGTATGCAAAATTGACCGGGCCGAACTGATACACCCTACATTAATAAAATGTTGATTAACTACAAGCAAATAAGATTACAGATTTATTTTAATAAAATTTAATTATAAAAAATATTAATTAAATTTTAGTATTTTTAATGAATTATTGCATCTAATTGGCGTTATAAATCAGGATCATATCTAAAAATAAATTATTTATTTTGATAAACTATTGCTTTGTTGAAAAGGAAAAAAAAAATCGTTAAAATAGATAGCATGTTTATAGAATTAAAACAAATAATTTATTTAATGTTGATATTTGGGAAATAAAGGTAAAATTGGACTGAGAAGTTATTGTTGTGTATTTTCCAAATTGCATTCCCCCCTACCTGAGCAGATGACTCCGGGACCTTATGTTAAACGCCGATCAGGGGTCATAGATCACGAATATATATATGCCATTCAAATTCTTCTTCCCTCAATATATATATTTTACTTCCACTTTTTGACGATTTTCCTATTTTCAAAACCTTAATAGTCGTTGTTTTTAGAGCTTTTGCCACAAACTTTTCAGAGCTTTTAGGGCATTGGTTGAACTATAAATAAGTATAAAAAAATTCGGAATCTGTTCACGGGTTTTTAGGGGGGCCTTAGAAGTGGGACGTGACCTTAAAGTTGTGACATGGATAACTGCCGTAAATGTTGAGCTTTTGAGCTAAAACTCTTATAGGTGCTAGATACCCTTAAGGACTCAGCTGGTTTTGTATTTCAGCCAAATCGGATCAATCGTTCCAAAATGGCGGCCGATAGAAATTTCCATTTTTTGACGTTTTTCCTTCAAAACCTTATCCTGACATTGTTTTTACAGCTTTTGTCACTGACATTTTAGAGCATTTAGGGCATTGGTGCAAGTACAAATAAGTAATGAAAATGTCGACATCTGTTCATGGGTTTTTAGAGGGCAGGGCTTAGAAGTCGGGCATGACATCAGAGTTGTAAAAAATAACTGCTTTAAACATTTTTCACCTTTGGAAAATACACTTACTGCGGTGGATGTGCGGCATAGATAACTTAACATAAGACAGACCACAGGGAAGAAGAAGACTGGGCTGGATGGACAGCTTACGAGAAGGGACTGGACTGGGCACAGAAGACATCATCCATAAAGCAAGAGACAGAGAACTTTGGTTTTTGTTAGCAGCCGAACTCCCTATTGGAGATGGCACATGAAGAAGAAGAAGACGACAGTTGAACCTGAAACCTAACTAAAGTTTAAAGCGCGTGTTAAAATATAATCTACGATAAAACCGTCTTACAAAAATTACCGGACAAACCATTCGTTATATGTTGGCTTTTTATCCTTAAACATTAATCATATCTTGAGCCAACGCTACCAAAAGTAAAATGAAAGTGAAAAACTTTTGGATGCCACTTTAGCTTGTGTTCTACTGGCTCAGCTTCAGGTGGTAGAACACACGCCAAAGGAGTATCGACTTTTTTTTCTTTCTCTTTTTCTTTACTGAGCATGCGAAATCTTACTATTCGACTTTTCTTCTCTGTTCGTCCATTTGTATGCGAATCACATTACAGTGACTAGACGGATAGCTTATATCTGGCTCACCTGAAAACCTAGGTACTTCTATTGTGGTCTCCACTTCCTCTCCCTCCTCCGAAATCCCGTGCTAAAACCATTGGACTGATTTCTTGAAAAGGGCTGTCCATAAACTGCGTATGCATGTCCCGGAGGGATCAGATAATATGTGACGTCACATTTTATATCACTTCAGCGCAAAATCTACTACGAAATTCATTAAAACAACTGCAAATATCTAAACTTTAAAGCTCAAACGAAAATGTTTGAGTATGATGTAAAGTCTGTAGGAAAAATTATAAAATATTTAATATATTTACTAATAGTATATTAAACTATATTGAGAATTAAAATGTTTTTAGACTTTTTATTTTTGGTTGGTAACTAATTGCTTAGAGATCGACAGATACAATTGACTTTCCATTGTTCCGCGGTCTTATAGGAACTTTTTTTACCAGTTAAAGGATTTAGATTCTCTATTTGTTCTATAACTGATTAAATGACTTCGTCGTTGAACTGATTAATTCTCAACTGAATCTTATAAATACTTAGTTAAAAATACTTAGTTTTCAATGTAAATTGGGGGGGGGGCGTGATTTTTCGACGTAATATAAGGAAAGGGGGGGGGATTGACAAGATTGTGACGAGAAGGGGGAAGGGTCGAAAATATCAAAATTAGCTTGACGTAGTTTATGGACAGCCCCAAAGTTGGTATGATGTTTATTTAATGTGCAATTTAAATAAGCCCAATTCTTTACCCTCTCCTCCAAGTGAATCCCTCCTCCCACTGCTTAATCCCCACTGTGCGATAGATACTGATTCTATTTCCAAGCATTTTATCTTTATTGTATGCGCACTTCAGAGCAGGGGAAAAAAAATCTTTAATACAGAAAGTTGACAGGGATTTTCATACAATGACTTCTTTATCTGTAGTTTCCTGTTTTGTATTATTGCATTATTTTTCCCTTTTATATTTGTTCAGCTTGAAAAATTGTACATTGGATAAGTGAAGCTAAATTGAACTAAACAGCTCAGACCATGGAATTCCAATGACAAAAAATTGCTGGAATTAACAAGAACAACAAAAATCGTACATTTACGTTCTAATCTTTGCCCGAAAATTTTTTTTTTTTTATTATTTTTTTTTTATGTTTTTTAATCAGAACTGGATTTTGCTAATTACCACAAATTTTCAACTATTTTTGCAACGCATTTTTATTTACATCCTCCCTTTTGTTTATATCCGTTGAAATGACGAATATTGTTATGATGACAGTGCTTTTAAGGATGTCATTTCGATTACTAATATTATCATGAGAAATTGCACATTCATGCAAAGACAGACAGACAGACAAAGAGAGCTCTACAGCTTATGATAATCGGAATAATAACTCAGTGCTGTTACAGTTGACATTCAGATCACTTGCATTACAGGATTGTGTAAAAACTTGAAAAGGAAGCTTACATCACAGCTTCCTGAATAACTTAATATTTACATTTGACGTTGAGCAGATGATGCGATTTTAAGAGATCTCTGTGTTGTCTGCCTAGGCCTCAGAAACAAAAAAATTGACGAATTAATTAATTTGTGGTTGTTAAAAAAATAGCAACGAAAGTGATGACAATTGCGATGCTTTGTAAGAAATTGCAGATTTGCCCTGACGTCGGAGGAAAAAGTTTCCTTTTTTGATTGTCTTCTTCCTTCGAGTGAACTTTTTCCGTTGGATAATTGGCTGCTTCTCTGTTTTTCCTTTTGCTGCACCTTGAGGATGCTCATTTCACAGTTGGAAGCTTTTCAGACGAGATATCCGCACACTTAAAGGAGTTGTTGTTGTTTTTTTTTTCCTCCTTTTAATCAGAAATTGCAGGCTTTACGATAGTGAAACGATTTAACTCTGGAATGTTGGGATCCGGTATGTAAATACTCTGCGCAGTATTAAGAATCTATTATTGTGTTTCAAGTTATTACTTTTTTTTCTTCCCTTATAATTCAAGATACTTGGTTTGTTTCTTTTTTTACTGCCTACGAACCGAATTGTTGCATTTAGATTTAATATTTATTTGTTTATATTTCAAAAGCTCTCGAATTTATTAAGATAATTTTGCGTTTTCTATTTTATTTTATTCACTTCAAAACTAAGGATTTTGTAACATGTTTTAATTAATAATGTGTACAAACGTACATCTTGGACAGTTACAAATCTTGGTTTGGAATGAGAAAGATCCACTATTCAAAAGACAAAAATTCAAATTAATAATTAAATTCTCTTCTAAAAAAAAAAAAAAAAAAAACGCTGAATTGAGAAAACAGTTTTAACTTGAAGCATCTAATAGGATATCAAACCAAAGCCAAATATAAAAACAGCAGCTGTAACTTAAGTAAATAACGAAATTGACGAGACTGTTAGTGAACAAGTCGATTTAAACGGGGTTAATGAGCAACTTTGTGGGTCCGGTAGCCGAGTGGGTAAGGGCGCTTGGCTGCGGGTTCGATTCCCGGCCTCGGCGGAGGACGGGAATTTTTCCACGCTTCTTTCTCCTCCAAACGGGCCCTAGGGTCTACCCAGCCCTCTATAGAATGGGTACCGGGTTTCTTTCCCGGGAGTTAAAGGCGGGCGAGCGACGGGCCGACCCCCCGTCCTCAACTTTGTCCCGTAGGTTCTGAACACTGGACCCTACCCTCCAGTTGCATTGCGCGGTCCTCTGGGCCTGATCGCAAATTTAACTTTAACTTTAACTTAATGAGCAACTTAAAAGCAGCAAAATTGTAATGTTTTCATCAGGTTTGGCTCATGCTTTATCAGTCCAATGTAGTCACTGATTGAAATATTGAACATTGAATTCGTATTGATTTGTAGATGGAACAAACAGTTGCATTAAGCGACAAAGCCTTGATAAACTAATTAAAAACAAGCGAACAAAAAAATGACCCCGAATAACTAACTCAGTTAGTCGCTTTCAATGTGAGTCGTCGCTCGGCCTGCTAATTGGTAGTCGTCATCGGAATTCCATTTAAAGCATATTTGATTATTATAAATTGTCAAAATGAAATCTTAGTTTCAACTTAGAATCCAGTCGCTTGGCTATTTTTTTTTTTTTTTGGCCCCATTTTGTTTCACAAACACAAGACCTAAACCCCGCAAAATCCACCGCCACACTTTAATCCTATATTTTAGTTATTTAAGACTCACTTGCTATTATCTTGCTGCTTTTTGGGATAAATTTGTACTTAAATCTTATTCATTGCAATTCTGCTTTATATTTGTTAACGTTTATAACCTAACCCTTGGTTTCGTTGAATCCCTGAACCGTCATGTCGGCTGCTAAAGACATATAAGCCAGGTTCACCCATTTCAAGTCTACAACCAGTAGAGTATTAGATGTTATAAGCAAAATATCAATCCTCATTTGTTAAGTTAATGTTGAAGGGCGAGGATTTTTTTTTTTTTTTGTCTATTATCGAAGGAATTGTAGAGTGGTGCAGTTTTGTGTGTCCCATCCCCTTTTTGGGACCAGCGGACGAATCGTAATATATCTGTCGATCCTTTAAAATCATTCATTTTTTGATCTGAAAATATTTTTCTCAAAAATTAATATTAAAAGAACGGCGGCGAGATGAAATCATTGATTCGTACTTATTTATACATTAAATACGTTGTATTAATTTACCACTGTACTTAGTTTGCGTTATTTTAATCTCTAAACAGCAAACAAGAGTAAAAAAACTGTGCACAGTAAAATTGGATTCTTGTAATCCGTTTGAACAAGAAGTTTCTGACAGTATTTGGGATTTATCTTTATTCGAAATATCATCTATCGAGATCTTTTTTTGTTGCTTTTTTTTTTTATATTCCTTCATCTTTAGTATAAATAATAATGAACGATAAGTACGATGAATTTTATGAATACATCAACGAATCTTGACAGTTTGTTGATTTAATTTACGATAGAACGTTAGGAATGTATCTTCCACATTTAAATGGATGATTGCCAATATTTTGTCTCCTTTTTTTCTAACACAAGTAACACGAAAAAGTGAAATGTAAAATTCTCTCCATAAAATATCAAACATGAATTAAAAACGTAAAAGCAATATCTATAATCGGTCGTTTACCTTTTGTTGCATTGTAATTAAATAAAGTTCGACTTTTCAAAACAATTTATTCCTCCTTTTTTTGTCTATAAGTTAAAGCTATCAAAAGCTATTATATATTTGGATGTTTGTAAGACGCACTAAAATACGCACCGCAGATAAATAAATAATAATTAAAAAACAAAGAAACAATGGCGGGGTCAAAAATCTTTTAGAATGCGATTCTAAGTCGAAACTAATTAGAAAGCTAAACTTTTAATGGTAGATCGACGGTTATAACCAGTATTATTGTTCTTTTGCAATTTTTGCTACCCAAAAACAGCAGTAATTAAGCTTATTTTTATTACATGTTAAAAAATAAATAAGTTTCCCTGTTTCCTAACTAAAGGAGAAGGAATAAACATAATTACTTCGAAACTATAAGTCTGTAAAATTTAAATTGTGGAATTTTAAAATTTTATTCAAGAGAAAAACAAGAAGTTTATTTAATAATTTTAAGTTTACTTTCATTAACATGTTCTTTTGTATAAGTGTTATCATGAAAAGGAAGCATTACCTTTCATATATTTGTTAATTATAATATCTTCCATATTCCAATAATCTAACGTCAAGTTTTTCATTTTGCTGAAAATCGAGTAAATATGCAATTACGTTTTAAATCCTATTAACTTGAAGCAAAACAAGGCATGGGCAGATTTGAAATGGATTTCGATGCATTGTCCGTAATTAAGATTTAGTTATTTCGCATCCAGTGCATTTCAATGAGGTTTTTTTTTTTTGGTCACTTTCATTGGCGAATTTTTCAAAGAAATCTATACGGAGGAATTTTCAAATATATCCATTTAAAATGAATCTTAGTCGAAAATAATCATGTTTTAATAGGATTCAGAAATCCCTCAATATGTACAGTTCTACTGACTTTGAATCTTGAAAAGGAAAGACAAAGTAATTTAATCAGTTGGTTAACGAAGTAAAATGTTTTGAACCGAAAAAAAAAAAAAAAGAAAAAAATACGATATTGAACAACCTAAAGTTATCTAAAATTGGAGAAAAACAAATTCATACAATTTTTAGAACAACACTGTTTATTCAAATGTATAATTTATTTATTTTATTAATTAATTTATTTATTTATTTATTTATTTATTTATCTTTACATTTGGTTTACGGTATCGTTTGAGTTTCGTTATTAAAACAACGGGTTTCTTTTTAAAAAGTGAAAGGTTTTCATTCCCTTAAATACTTTTACGGAGAAGTAAAAAAAAAAAAAAGCAAAGTGCGTCCCGATGGTCGGTTGTGTTCATGTCACGAGCGGAGAGATGGGCAAGGTGATGCAGACCCGGAACCAGCCATTTCACTGACCAGCATGGCCTGGAGCTGGGAGATGCCTCTGCCTCGGCTGCATGACCCACTGTTCAAGGACTCTTGCAAGAACCACGTACGCGAACCAACAACCAACTTGCAGTAATTCCTTTCGATAGTTTTCGATTGTTTTAGATGTTCCATATTGCTTTGTGTATCCAGACGGCTGTTGTTTTTTCCTAGTAAACGCTGCCACGAAGTTGAGTTCGAAAGGGTGCAGGAGACGGAGGCATTTTTCTTTGCTCCTCCTTGATATTATGAATGTGTTGGGAAGCCGGAGAGAGGTGTTAGTGTCGCTGCCTCATGCATGTACAAATAAATATCTTTAGTTTTTTGGCATCGGATGCCATTTGCACATGTTTGTGCACATGTAAGTAATATTTTAATTTTTAGTTGGCATTTCTTTTATTTATTTTAAGGACATTTTCATTTATTCTTGTTTAATTTTTTTTATATTAATGACGTAAAAGTGACTATTTTTGTTATTTTGACATACAGGAAAATATTACTTTTTACTAATAGAAACGCCTTACCTATTTGTAATTTTTAACCTAAAAATTGCTTGTTAATTTCCTTTAATTATAGATTTATTAATTATAAATTAGATTTAGAATTTTTTTGGTAATATATTTTTACAGAATTTTATTCTTAATAAGTAAGAAGGTTTTTTTTAAATTATATGAATTGATAATATCGTTTTTAGAATTACTACTGGCCTTAAGAAGCTTAATATTTTAAATATTAAAAATAATGCCTGATTCAGATTTATATGTACGTTATTAAATTGTTACTTCTCTTAATATACATTTTCCTATTATTTCATTATTATTATTTTTTTTTCGGTTGAACATAATTAAAAGTTTCAAACAATAAAACGATGACTCTTGTTAAATTGTTAAAAAAACAAAAAACAAAAAATTCATCACTTACAAAACTACTTGTTTATTTTCCTTTTAAATAAGTACTTTATATAAAGTATGTCGAATAGATCATAATTGCTGTCACACAGATGACGCGTTTAAGTTACATCAGTAGAAATAGAGGGAGCCACCTACCTCATATTTCTGAGAACGAAAAAAATAGTATTTATAAATATAGATGTCTTTTCAATCACAGAAGTATGAAATTAAATATATGTAAAACAAGAATTAATATTAGAAAATTATTTAAAATAAAGCGTATTTTTTTTTCTCATTTTTAGTTTAAATGAAATTAATTTCTTATGGTCAACGAAAGGAAAAGTTCACAGAAAAATTGAGAATTTTTTGTTATTAGTTTCCTTATATATCACGAGTTAAGTTTTCCGCAGATGATGAAACACTCATTTATATGTGCAAGAGAAAACTTTTAAATTAAGAATTTAATTTGGAATTTTATTTTCAAATTCAATTACAGTATCTAATAATATAGGCCTAACATTTTTTTAATTGATTTTTTTTTTCGTGTTTCTTAATGCAAAGTAAATTTAGAATTATAAAAATCGAATGTATTTTAAAAACTTTATTTTTTTTAAACATCAATGGGCGAGACCAGATGTTTACTAAATGACATCCTAGAACAGCTGTTTCACGCTCTTTGGCGATCATCAGCCAGAATTAGTCACCAGTAAACAAAGAGGTCTCGATACTAAGGCCTATTTATTTTTGCTTTGGAAGCTCCACTTCGATTCCGACAATTCTTATTTTTTTATTTATTTTATTTTTTTTAATTACAATAAAAACAAACATTAAAATAATAAATTTACTATAAAAATTAATATTTCAGGCTTTTTTTTTTGTTCCAAAATGTTTTTTCAGAATAAACGATATTTGATTTAAAACGTAAATTCAAAACACTGCCTGTCATTACATATTTTTTTTTCCCAGAATATTTTATGAAAATTTATATGAATAGGAAAAGAATTAAATGATTGCAAATTCTATGGTAATTGATGCCCAAAGGCAATATTAAAACATTAATCTCTTATCTGCACCTTCCCTCCCCCCACATACAAAAAGGGTATCAGGTTTTGTTGTGTATTTTTTTTTTTTTTTCAATGAAATATATCACTTTACAAAAATTAAATTGTAAAGATTAAATTTCAGAATTACAAAATAGGTACAACAAATATATATAATGAAATTTGTAAAATGATACTTCAAATACTAAGGAAAGATAAACATCCAAAATTCTGAAGTATTTTGATGCTTATAGTTCCTCAATGCAAGGGAAAATAGGTTATAAAGGCAAAAAAATTGTAACTTTTACTCATTTACTTCTTTAGATGGAAGCTGTTATTGATTTCCTTTGTTTGTTTGTTTTGGATAGATGATGTAATTGGTTCTGAGCAAACACAGGATGTCCTGATTGACAATATTCATCTGCAGCTTTGTCTTTAAGCAGATATTTTTCAGATTGTGTTTATTGGCAGCAAATTATTTCATTATTTCTTTTAGAATTGTTCTTCCAAGGTTTAACCAGAGAAGATTTATAGTTATATGAAATTACTGTCAACATAATGTTTTTAGCTACCATAATAACTGTATCCAGATTGTTTATATTAAATACTTTTCTAATTTATTTTCAGATGAAACCAACCCTTTTCATTATCTGGAATACAAAAACCGAGGGATCGATGGAACCCCAAAAGGCCAAATTATGTGGCTCATTGACTGTGATCACCATTTTACTGAAGGTATTGAGGTTGATTTTGTTTTGATGAGTAATCCTGTATGATTATTTTTTTTTTAACATATTTAAGTAAATATAAATTTATTTACATTGAGTTAAATAAAATCAAGTAAAAAGAAAAACTTTGAAACATCAATATGCACAGTTATTTACATTAATAAAAGGTTATATAGAGGGCTGTGGAGTTGGTGCAGAAAACCTTCGACTTTGACTCCTTTTTGTAAATATCAATGTAGAAAATAAAATAAATACAGTGAAAACTCGATTAACCGTCACTCTCTGTTATCCGTCAGCGTTCGCAAAACCTACTTCTCCGTAAAATATGGGACATTGCCACGAATAAAGTTCCGAGCCTCAAAGAAACAGAAGAAGATGACTGATTACAGCTTTAACATATAAACCTTATTATCTAGTACTGTTTTATGTTTCTATTATTATTATTATTTGTTTGGTGTTTGACGATATCTATTTGTTACTGATAGATTTTACTTTGTATTAATTTAATTTATTGTTTGCCTTTCGTCACAAACCAGCAACGAAATTTCGTTACTGTACATGTTTATTGCAAAATTTCTGTTAATCCATTTATTCAGTTAACCGTCACAGTCCCGTTCCAACGGTGACGGTTAATCGAGGTTTCACTGTAAATGCATCACATGCTTTTACACAGTCATCATCTTCTATAATACACCGACATATAGAATGTTTTCTGTTCTCATTGTGAAGTTTTTCATGGATTACCACTTTCATTAATATAAATATCATAAAACATGTTATGTTTTTAAATTTGTAAAGAACTTTTAACTTTAAATTTAAAATATATCGTAAAAAATAAGTTTAATCAAATTTTGTCTATGAAATACGAAATTTTAACATCATATTTTTATTATAATTTAAATTTGTTAGGAGTCGGTACATTTTTACTGACTCCGACGCTTCCAAGAATTGCTTCCGACCCCGACTCACTCCACAGCCCTGGTTGTATAAAAGTTTTTAAGGAATACAGATAGAATGAATTGTATATTTTTTTATAAGCTATTATAAACATTGTAATTGTATAATTATTTTATAAGCTATTATTCATTAAACTATTGTATGTTTAAAACATTTATTTCTAAAAACAGGTCTTTAATACTTATCCTTGATACTTATTTAAGCCACTAAACATCATCTCATGATAGTTTGCATTTCCTTATGCACAAAACTTTGGAGCCAACTCTAATGGCTCTCTTTGTCAAGGGGATGTTTCAAATAAGTTTTAAATTATTGAGCTACTATATAATAATATTGCACTTTACTAATTTTTATCTGTTTATCACAGAACAATAACAATTAGTTACTGTTAGTAACTAATCTATATTAACAATAACAGATTAGCCAACATTTTGAGACTTCTCATAATTCAGGAAATTTGGAAATAAAAAAAAAAATAAAATAAGGGTAACTGTCTATTCTATTAATATTCATAGATTTTTGTCTTGAGTTTTGTTTTTGGTAAGAAGTATTGCTTATATGTAGGGCTGTTTTTTTTGCTAGTATGCGTACCAGTAAACTATTAAGGCTAAAAAAAATCCTGAAGTATTATATACAGCAGACAGCTAGGATCACGTTCACAACTTGAATGATTGCAAGCTAGTGCTGCCATCTTCTGTGGTTGACTTGGAAATTAATGTCTTTTACATCAGTGTACTCCTTGCAACCAGTAATGGTTTGCTTCTCTTCAATTATGCGCATGTGGAATGCATGGATGGATTTTTTGTTATGAATTCTAAAATTACTCAGTTTTTCATCCGCAACTAAAAAAATAAAACTTTCTAACAATGAAACAAATGAGAGTGATGGGATGAAACAAAGCCGTTGGGCTGGCAAATGGGATGGGAGAGTACCAGTAGGCTCTTTTTTTTTTTTTTTAGGAAAAAAAGCACTTCTTAGTTGTACTATTCCAAAATTATTAGTAACCCTATTCATTAGAATAGTTACTTACTACAGAGAGAGAATAACAAGTCGTTATTAAAAACTATAATTACTTACTCATTTCTAGCACTTATTTGAAATGCATGGCGATGTTAGTAATGATTTTTCTTTTTTGCAGATGAAACCAATGTTTGTTTCAAGTATTATCATGGATCCACTGGTGCCTTACGAGCGATTACACCAGTTATTAAAATCATTAAGGGAGCTACGTTGGAGTTGGCAGAGGATGAGACTGTATGTTTGTTTTCACACTAACTGTGTTTTCTTTACTAAGTGTATATGTGTGTACACAGGATGTTGATCTATTTCCTGTGTACAAAGTTTGTTCTTTGTCAAGGCCAGGTTAAAAATAAAGAATTGTATTTATTGTATGTTTAATTTTGATCATGTTCTTTAGTAAATTGAGGAATTTTCCGAAAAATAAGAGAATAAAACTATACAAGATATAAAGAGCCCTTCTGTAAAAAAAAAAAAAATATTTTAAATAAAATAAAAGAAGTAAAAGTTATAGAAAATTTTAACCATAAAACGTCAGGTCTTTCTGTTGTAGATTATCATCTTACATTAGTTTTTTTCTAATTTTATTTGATTACAATTGCATTATTTACATATTTTTATTGATAAAAAGTTAAGAAATATCCAAGTAAAAACACTTTTAGCTATTAGCTTTGTAATACATAAATACTCTTAAAAGAACACAATAGAGAGGAAAGTAAAATAAGGATAAATGTAATTAATATAACAAAGAAAAAAGTTGAGGTTAAAATATTAAATTCCTAATTAATATTAAAAAAGATTTCTTCAGAAGAAAATTTAATATAAACTTGCAGATTTTTAAATTTATAATTTTGTTTTATTATTTTTTAATTGTTTTTACAAATTATTTCTTAAGCATATTAAAGTTGAAATACAAAAATATTCATAAATCTTAATAAAATCCATATATTCTTATTACTATATATTATATAGGATACAATATATAGTATTATTATTCAAAGTTGTTATTGTTTTATCTAATCATTTTATATGAAGGTAAATTGATATGATTAAATATATCCAAAAATGAATTGTTGGTTTTTCCTTTGTAGCCACCAGAAGAGCAGCAGCAGCCCGATCCTGCCGACATGGCACAGTTTAAATTGTCAGGTAAATTTTTGTTAACTGAAAATAAAACAAATAATGTTTTCTAACCCACTATTAATCTTTTTTAATGGGAATAATTAATCAATTAAAATAGCATAGTTTTATGCCATCATAACTTTTTTGTCTTTATTGAATATTTTTTTTTAAAATGATTCATTTTTAAGGTCTTCATGCTCGATGTTTGAAGAAAGGGATGTTTTTTAATCCTGATCCTTATGTTAAAATGTCCATCCAACCTGGAAAAGATCAAAATCTTTTACTTCTTCCACATCATGGTCAAGAAGTAAGAACCTGCATTGCAGAGAACACTATTCATCCAAGCTGGAAAAATCAAGTAAGCAGTTAATCAAGTATTTTCTAGGAAGTAGAATTAATGATGAATAACTTTCAAAATAACTTTCAGATGTATCAGGGAGTTTAAAGAAAAATAAGGTCAAAACTTTTTATTTTTTCAGTTGAGTTTGAAATGATCATTTTCATACTACTGTAAGAGTACATAGCTTAGCAGAACACTAAAGTTGCAAAATGGCAAGACTGTTAGGAATATGACCAAAAGTTTGAAGAATCAGTCAAAATCTTTGTTAACAGTGATAATTGATTGCTACACATTAATCCTGATCATATACGGCAAATATGAATTCGAGTTACTACAATGCTACAACTTGGAACTCTAGCTCATTTTTGCCACATTGTCTCTAGTTTGCACCAAATGATTTCTGTCTCATTTAATCCCTGAAGAAACATTATTTCCCATACAAAATGTTGACCAAATTTTTCATTATTATCATTTTATATTTATCTAATATAATGGACTTCATATAAGAATATACTGTGAAGTATTATTATTTATTTATGTTTTCTTTTCAAATACTTTCCATCTCTGCCTGTCATGTAATGTGTAATTAGCAACAGTTACTTTTACTGATACCAATTGATACTTTTTTTTTTTTAAGTGGTACTTTTTTAATTAAGTAACTATAATTCAGTTACTTTAATTGCTAACGGAGTAACAGGAGTAATGAAATCAAATTATTTTTTGCTTCCTTTTTTTTTTTTACTTCAAACTACTGAGAAGATCTGTGAAGATCTGTCACTTGTGAAATTGCAAAATAACCGAAGAAACAGCTATTTTGTAATTTTAAAAGTGATTTGCTACGAAATGTCAATAAGAAAGGAAGCTTCATCCCTCAGAAATCATCATCTGTAGTAAAGCAAAAACCTCCAAAGATCTGTTTTGGCAGATCTTTCTATATAAAAGAAAACATGATTTTTTTTTCTGCCTGCTTCTCATCCGAAACCATAAAATATAGAAATACAAATAAGGTGACAAATGGTATTGAGAAAGGTAACAATGTGGGTTTCATCGATCAACTAGATGTCCTGAGACATCTCTTGTCTCCTCGACAGTTGGTTGTAGTGGACTGGTGTTACACCACAATTTCTTAAGATTTTGGATTAGTGTCGTTACTGACAGGTTACTTCAATCTAAAATAGTAGATGGACATTCACAGTTATTAGATCTAATGAGCGTGCATCCAAATGAATTATTCTTAGGCTTAATTAATGACGTGTTCTTTCAATAAAAAATAATAGTAGATGAATAACAATGCTTCGTAGTGATCTTGACCGCATGTAGTATATGTGCCTGTGTATATATCTTTATTGAAGTAAAGATAATGAATAAATGAGATAATGAGTAAATTTAGTTTATAATAATAATAGACTATATAGTACTTTTTATTTAATCTCTTTTTCAGGAATTTTCCTTCGTTGCCTATCCAAAAGATGTAGTAGAATTTGAAGTTAAAGATAAATTTGCAAAAAGTCGGCCCATAATTAGTAGGTTTTTAGGAAGGCTGACTGTACCTGTACAAATACTACTTACTCTAGCTAGCAGGTAAAACTTTTTTTTTGTTTTTTTAATGGAAAAGATTTTTTTCTTGACTTTTGCTGAAAGTAACCTTCATTTTATTGTCACTATTGATGTAATATATATGCAGCAAAGATAACAGACAAGTTATGTGATACATTTATGTGTGATCACATTCTACTCGTCCTTTGATAAGCGAATCAGCGATTTATTTATTGTTAAAAGATATACTAAAATATTGATATTTTAATGAATTTATTAAAATGCTAATGCTAGAAGAACAAGATTATTATTATAAGTATGACCATAAAAATATGAAATAATAATTGAAATAAAAATAAGATCAGAACCAAAACAAAAGATATACCAAATAAATAAAATCAAACCAAAATTAAATTTTACAAATTTAAAACATAACAAAAGAACAATTAAGGCAAAGCAAAAGTATAAAGATATAAGATAAGCTTAGAAAATTAATTATAAATAACATGAAACATAATAAAAACAAATAATGTAGATAAACCAAAAAATATCAAATAAAGATAATTCAGAAATAAACAATTAGGCAATCAAATAGAAGTAATACTAAACCAATTTCAATGAAAAAAAATAAATGTGTATTTAAGAAATTTATAATAATACAAACTGATCATTCTAGATTTATTTTTTAAGGTTTTTGTTTAAAGTTTTTATTATTATGTAAAAGTAAAAATTTAGGCTACCACACCAATTTATGGATAAAATAATTTATATACATTAAAAATACAAGCGCTTTCCAAGTGATGTGGACTTCCTTGTCAAGTGAAATGAATATCTAGTTTTAGTTTTTATTATTATTTATCAATTTTTTTATGCTCATCCATGTGATACTAGGTATTTCAATTATTAATAATTTTAATGAATTAATAGTCCATTCTTGAAAATTGAACATTTCAATTCATTTTTGTTTCATTCTTTGTAGTGGCAGTACCGAACTTTATTTTAATTTAATGAGTAAGTCTCCATCAAATCACATAACAGGCCATCTCATCTTCACAGTAACAATTTTGAAAAGACCAGGTAATATTAGTTTAATTAACTTTCCTTAAGTTTGAAAATTAATCGTTAATTACTGCCATGATTTTGAAATAGAACATCAAATTACCTTAACAATATTATTGCAAATAAGTTTGAGGTTCGTCCTTGTATCTTTTAGCAATATTTGAAGTAAATATTTTTTCCCACCTCCTTGTAAATATTCCAGGTGAACTTGATTGCTGAACTTCTAATTAAATAATCGCTCCCTGAATAGAGCAGCTGTTGTTGCCTTTAGCGACTTGAAAAAGATTTGTCATTGCTTTTATTTTTAATTGGTAGTGTTTAAATTTGTCCTAATAGATGGGATTGAATACAATAAGTGTTAGGTGGATTGTCATCAGATTTTTAATACATAAATACTTTAACCGTCTTGTTAAATCACTTTTCCAATCACTGCAATGGTCCTGCTTTGAAATAATTGCAATGGCAAATGTGGAAACTTTCAGATGAAACTAGCAATTCTGAAAAGCTAATCTGCTCTTCTGGTCAGTTATGAAAAGGTGATTGTTTACATCCATAAGTATAGATGAACTGGTAATACTGCCTCCCCCCAAAAAAAATCTTAAGTTTTTTTTTTTTTGTTTGTTTTGTTTTTTATTCCTCAATAGTACTGTGGTAAAGGATGGCTACAGAATATTAAAGTACTTTGACAGATTTAATATTAGCTCTTCTATCTTTTAAGTTAACAGCATTATAAACAGATCTAAGTATAAACTGTGGATTAGTATAAACTGTGGAAACAAAAAAATTAAGTTGGCCTTCTGAGGCTGGCAGTTTGCAGTTAATGATAGTAGTATCCACTTCACCACCATTGTCCAAGAAGTCTGTCTTTTGATTGCAATTAAAAAAAAATAAAAAAAACTTCCTCTTTTAAATAGGCATTGAATCACTCAAAGCAAAGGTGGAGGCCCCTTTAAGTCAGCAAAGCTGTCTTATTCTCGCCTGTTTTTAATCTGGTGGGAAACAGATAAATCCCTAACTGCTCTAGCGACCAGTCAATCACCTTTTCAACTGTTACACCTGTTGATCCTTTCCAAGCTTTTTAATTAGAAAGATGCAGAAATTCTCATAAAACTCTTTATCTCAACTTACAATCAAGATTAGTGATATCGGGATATTTTTAGCAGAACTGATGATTAGATGTTAGAACCATTACGAAAAAGGAAAATTGTAAAATAATTAGTAAACTGGAACCATGATATCAAAAGTAGAACCAAACTGCTAAAATTCTTACAGATGAGATAAACAATCCCGAAAAACAGTTTAGTTTGTACCTTAAATTGCAGTGATTGTTCATACCTTGAAAAGAAAGTAACTTTTGATAAAAGCAAAAAAAATCTCATTTTATTTCTGTCATTTGTGTGACTTGAATATCACCAAATAAAGAAAGATTTTTTTATGTACAAATAAAATAGCTTTTTTTTTTTTTTTAGATATCTTAATTATTTTACATTGCATATAGTAGATGTTAAAAAAAAATTCTAAATAAATATCTTATTTGTATGATATAAAATGTGTTGCCAAAGATTAATTTCCTTTTGGCCATCAGAAAAACAGAGAACATAAGTTTATATTTAAAACAACAACTTATAGTTAACTGTATTTGTTACCCATTTTTATTATTTCACTTTATCCTTTGTTACTCATGATTTAGTTTAATATTTTCTTAAATTTCTGTCTTTATATTTCCATTATTTTTCAGGAGTTCCCTGGCCAGCAGTGAGTGAAGAGCAGTCAATGTTCTTTGCTACAAACGAATGTGAAAGCAGTTCTGTGCCAAGCACACCTAGAAGAATGTCATTGCAGCATATCCAAGCAATACGAGCAGCTTCACTGCCCAATGATGCTGTAGCAGATAATAAATCTAATACAGTTCCCCCTGAAGATATGTCATGGGGTCATCTTAGTCAGAGCCATATTCCAGATAATGCCTTGTGCCTACAATCAAATGGTGATAATGTTGAGAGCAGCAGAGATCTTACATTAACAGAGCAGTTGCCCAACTGTAGTGTTCCCACTTCTGAAAGTTCAATGCTTGACTCGGATCAGGAATCTCCTAGCTGGAAAAAACAGTTTCCAGAATTAGATAGCTCTCCCACAGAGACAAACTTGGCAGCAAATGTAGATGCAAATTTTAGTGAGGCTTCAGCTTGTGTAGATATTAACAATTCTCCATTACTGATCTGTGAACAGAATACAGATGAAGATATTCCTCCACCTCTCCCACCAAAAACTAAAAAAAGGGGGCACCGCCCCTTAGAAAGAACTAAAGCTTTACAATACAATGGAACTGCACCGTTTGGCACCCCCTTTTCTTTACTTACTGAAGTTCCTAGATCTGATAATTCTCCATTACCAACTCTGGATGCTAGCCATAGTTTTAGTGGAGCAATGCCAAAACACAGTCAGAAATATATCAAGCCTGAAGATAGTTTTATTTTAGAAATTGTTGATACAGATGAGCTTGAGAAGCCATCTGAGAGCATGTTTTGTTCTATTCATGGATCTGTACCTGATGCCAACTGTCATTTGTGTCAGGTCAGTCTTCAGGAATTATCAACAGAGGAGAATGATTCTGCAGAAGATGCAGATAATCAACTGTCTGGTCGCTCTTCTCGTCCAAGTTCTCTCAGGACCAAAAAAGATTCTAATAAGCACAGTAAATTGCCTGAAAACAAGCCACCACAAGAAATTCCACAGCCTTCTATACCTGTAGAAAAATTTGACAATCGACTTAGTGAAGTTAATAAATCTCGTGTGGCACCCTTGGCTACCCCTGAACATGATTCAATACAAGAAGGTTGTTCATCTGTTGAAAATTTAACAGAATCAGGAGATTTAGATGTAGAAATTGGAGAATGTTCACGCCAAAATATAACACATTCAATGATGTTATCAGTTACAGAGATGAGGAAAGACAAGAAGTGTTTTGCGAATTATGTAGACCCTGTTTCATTAATTCATAAAGGTGCAGAAAATAACCAGTGTTTGTGTACTGCCTCTAGTCATGATACCAATCCAATTGAATCCAGTATCACAAATAATATCAGTAATGATTCTGATTCACTTACTGATGAACTGCCATTGCATAATCATATTGAATGTGATTTGTTAATTGTAGAATCAGGTGATGTGCCACAAAATTTGACATCGGAAACTGTAAATGAGCAAGCAACTACTGAAAATAACAATGATCAGACTGTAACAGACATGGATATCACAACTGATGAATCTAGTTCTCTGTTGCAAACTGTGACAACAGGTAGCACTGAAATTGAGGATGCCAATGGTAATGTTGAATTGCATTTATTAACTGTAATCCATGAAACTCCAAGTAGTGTAAACGAGATATTATCTGCTAACCAGTTTCCAAATGAAACTGAAAGCTTTGCTGAAAGAAGCGAAGTTGAAGGTCCAACAAATGAAACAATCATTGTACCTTCAGATTCATTTCAAGAAATTGAACTCAGTCCTTCAGTAAACGAAGAAGCTGAAGCTACATCTGTAGAGACTGTTAGAGAAATGTTTTCTCTTCCAGAAATCTTAACTGAATCAGTTAGCTCTAATTCTTTGTCCTCTCAAGGACAGCCAAACATTATGGTTACTTCATCTGATAGCACAACTTTTTTAGTTCCTGAACCACAAAGCAGAACATCGTCTCGTACACCGAGTCCTGGACCAAATTCTCTGTTGGCTCCTCAAATGGATTGCTTAGCTCTTACTCCTTCTCCGAGTTCAGCAAGTTCTAGTCAAGCCATTGATGGTGGTTCAGCAAGCAATCGTAGCAGTGGTATTACTTTATCGAGCTCAGACAGCTCTGAAGCATCCAGTCCCACTGACTCCATTCATCCCGATGAAGGGATGCTGACCGAAGAGGATAAGCTCCATCAAGTGAATGGCTTGCCCAACGGACATTCGTACAATCTTGACGAGGGGGAGTCTAATGCACAAGGTGCTATTTCTACTGCTTCTACTCCAGAAGAGTGCATGGTAAATATGCATTTACGACAACCTCATCTTCTTCCTGAGTGTCCTCCCACGCCCACTCATCATGCTCATCCTGTGCACCCTCAGGGGATCCAAGCATTATCGGAACCTGTCTGGGAGCCTTGTCAACATCCTCGTTTCTCAGCACTCAATAGCTCTGTTTCTGGCTTATCATCAGAAGCAGTAGGGAATGCCACTTACCACTCTCCCACAACCCGATTACCATCGATTCCAGAGCGAACAGTGAAATTCCAAAGAGTGGAACTTCTTCCTGGGGAAGAACCTTTACCTGCACGTAAGCATTTTCTATTTAGTTACTAAAAGAATAATTACATTTCATTATTTCAAATGAAGAAAAATAAACTACATTGTTTTTTTAGTTTTTGATGAAAAGGCTACCTGTCTAAAAAAGGGAAGTACTAGTAATATAATTCAAGTTGCCAAAGAAAGTAACATTGAAGAATAAAGTATATATTAGAATTCAAAGAAAAATAACATTTTTACTTATTTTATTTATTTATTTATTTTTTTTAATTTTATTTAAAAAGAGGGAGAGATTATGACAGCTGTTTGGAGCTCATTAGCTTTCATAGATCTAATATACACTGAATTGAACATTGCAACTAATTAAAGAAATCTGAGAAGGGAAACAAACTAAATGACCTTTGAACTGTGAACAATCAAAAATAATAAAAGGAATAGAAATGAATTAAGTTTTGAAATTAAAAAATTAAATTCCCTGCCAGCTCTAAGCTGGCTTTTAAAGGAATTTAACCCTTTGCGGTCTTAGGCAATTCCCAAAATGTCCACAGCCAGGACATCGTATTTTTAAGGATGTTGTGGGGAGCATAATGACAAACTTCTTTTTTTCAAAACAATAGATTTTTTTTAAGATTTAATGTTAAAATATAGAAAATTACAATAGAATTCAATATATAATAGTTAAATTAAAAGAAAAAATTAATAATTTTTGAAATTTATCATTATGTGAAATCTTTTGAAGCATTCTCCTGGACACATTGCAGAAAGAAATGTGCAGGTTTCACAATAATAATATGTTTCCTTCCTTCCTTCCTCCTTTTACTTTTCTATTACTGTACACTATACAGTCTTTGTGCTTTTTATTTTCAAATTCATCTAAAACACTACAGCACTTTCGTTTACACATGTTAGGAACGCTCGACATAGGACCTGCCATTTTGGTTTCCCAACAGGTATTTCGGCTGATTTTTCGACAAAATATTTTAGCAGATGCTCAATAGATGGCGCAAAACATCAACAAAAGACACTAGAAATAGCATATGACTTCCACAGCGGTTTAATGTCGACAAAAGACAACGCCAGCATCCAAAAATGACATTGTCGATTATATATCGACAAAAGACCAGACTGGCATTTCCTCAATGTCGATTATATGTCGACATAAGACCGCAAAGGGTTAAGTAAGTTTGAAAAGGCAGACGGGTTTGTTTATTACTTAGTAAACAATTCCATCTTATGAAAGTTTAAATTTTAATAGTAAAAATAGAAAAATATTTCCTTTTTTTTTTTTTTATTCTTAATTTCACAAATATTTAGAATCTGAAGTGATTTGTTGCTGAAGTTGATGTCATTTTTATTAGCATTACAAATAAAACTAGGCTGATGTCAACATTTGAGCTCTCTCATGATAAAACAGCGAAAATCTTCTTAACATTCCCTTCTTTATTCAACAATATTTCGTTTTCATAGAATTGAAAACTTCTTCAGGTCATTTGAAGATAAGAAAAATTTCTTCATCCTCTAGAATTCGAAGAAAGAAACACAGAAAGAAAGTCAATATATTATTGTGTAAGCATATTATTGGAACGTGTTGAATTGCATAGATAAAAAAGTCCATATATTATTGTATAAGAAGTATTTTCAAATATATAATAATGAATTCTAGAGGATGAAGAAATTTTTCTTTTCCTCAGATGACCGTAAGAAGTTCTCAATTCTAAGAAAATGAAATATTATTAAATAAAGAAGAGAATGTTAAAAAGATTTTCGCTGTTTTATCATGATTGATTAAGATTATCGTTTTGGAAACTACATATATTTAAGCTCTGTGTTACTTACACCAACTTCTCTTATTAGAAATTAGTTAGAAACAAGGGGAAAAAATCGTAGTTTATTTAGTGAATATTTGTTTTCATATTGATGGTATGAGCCATTCAGTTGATCCTATAGTTTGGACATTGCTGATATACGATGATTATAAATTCACAGTTTAAATAGAAAGCAAAAATGACTTAAATAAAAGATTATTGGATGTTACTGACTTTCTTAAAAACAAAGCATAGAAGAAGAAAAAGTCCAATTTTGAATTGTAAAACCGAAGTGCATTTTTTACTCAATATTGACGTAACACTTCCTTTTATGAAATGCGATTGATGTTTTCCAAAAGATCAGCTATTTGAGATAAAGTTTCTCATTCTGTAAAGAATAATTTATAATGTAGTTTATTCTCAAAAATATATGTCACTGAGATTCCTTATATACTAGAAGCTCATGTAAAAAGTTTCCTAATTTAATTCTTAAAAATTAAGGGAAAAAAAATTCTTAAAAAAAAAGAAACATACAAACAAAAACAACAGCATTATCATTGACTTTTTCACTGTAAACTTGTGTTCGAGAATTATATTTATAAATTCAACAATTAAATATTTTTTACAAAATTTCCGTGGACTTAAATGGTATCATAATGAAAGAATATTTCCTCCATTGATATTGGTAGCATATTGGGCAGAATGTTTCATTTGACTGATCCAAATTGATGAAATCTTGAAACTCAACTGATTATGAAATCCTAATAACCAATATGGAAGTGTAGTACAAGAATCTGGAATAAAAAAAAAAAATCATTCCTCCTCTCAATTTAATTTTCACTGAAAAAAAAAAAATGTTTACCAAGCCCACTTTGGGGGTAAAGTTTTATATATTAAACAGGTGATCTGTTAAAATACTCTTAATTGTCAGTCATGTATATTTTCTATATATTTTCATATCGACAAATAGACGTGATCATTATTGAACAATGAGAAATAGAGTAAGTAAACTTTAAATTGTGAAGAATCTGGATATTGAGAAGATAATCAATAATGAAGGAGTTATCATTTACATAATTAACTTATATAAAAAAAAAGGATGAAATTGAAAAGAACTTAGTTCCAAAAGAGTTTTTCCATTCTGGTTACAAATCCAGGGTTTTGTAGTAACAATTTCATAGCTCCTATCTACATATCAGCTAATAATCTAAGAATTACATAACAGAGTCACTGTCTGTTTCCAAATTCACAAAATTAAATTCAGAAAGAAAGTAATAACAATCAATTTATTAATTTGTTTGGATTCAGAAATTCCTAGAAAAAAAAATATGTTTAAGGAGATATTTTAGTAAATGAATGAATTGGTAAATAACTATAAATGTTTTCTAGATTGGGAAGCAAGAATCGATAGCCATGGGCGAATATTTTATATTGATCATCTCAACCGAACTACCACGTGGCAACGTCCATCTTCTCAGAGTTCCACTCAACGATTATTGTCTAGTAATGAATTGCAGCGACAGCAACTCGACAGAAGGCAAGTGAAAATTTTCTTAGAATTTTTGATTTGTTTAGAAGTTGTCTTTTTGATAGGTGGCTTACTAATCTTAAGTTTCAAGGCTTATATTAGAATTTTATAATGCACAAAAGCTATTACTTGCAAAGTTATTATTTTAGGAACTTTAATAATGTCTACAGAGAAACACTTTATATTTGCTAGGATTTTATTTTTATTATTATTTTTATAACTTAAAATCTTAGCATATATTCATGTACCAGCATTCCATCGGCCTCAATGAATTTTTGTAATGCGTTGAAAATCAAAACTACACATTTAGTTATTAACAAACATCAATGGGTGAGATCAAGTGTTGACTAAGTGGCATCCTAGAACAGCTGTTTCATGCTGTTTGATGATCATCAGCTGGGAGTAGTCAACAGTAAACAGCTGATGCTAAAAGGAATAATCGTTGGAACCGCAATGGAGCCTATTGTTTATTTTTGCTTTGAAGGCTCCACTGCGATTCTGAGTTAAAATTGAGTTTTAACATTTTTTTTTTTCTTTTCTTTCTTTGCGGAATACTGAACTTAGCAAAATTAAAAAAAAATTCAGGCTTTTTATTGAAGTTAAAAGTTTATTTTTATGTATATTAAATAAAAATGAAAGTTTAGATTATTTTATGCCATAAATTTATGTGTACTGATGTAAAAATATTTTTATCAAATATTCTTTTGTTAATAATGCTTATGGTCCTTTGTAGATATCAAAGTATTCGTCGCACTATCACTTCTCGACCCAATAAGCCAGAAGATTCAGCTGCACCATGTGGGACAGAATCCATGCCAACATCCAGTCATGAACAGCAAAGGGAGCTTTTATTAAGGACACCAGCTGTTCGTTTTATCACCCGCCCTGATTTCTTTTCCATCCTACATATGAATGAGGTCTTTATCACAGTTAACTATAATCTTTTATCTAATAATAATAAAATAATAATAATAATAATTTGCATTTAGGTTGAATACCAGTACTAATCTCCTGTAAAAAAAAAAAATGTAAATTACAATAATGTATATTAGTTTTTGTGGAATTCTTGCATTTGTGATTTTTTCCACCCATATCCCTCCACTATTTTATTATTTCCAGCCACTTGTTGAATGATACTTGAGGTTTGGAGTTATCCACAAGTATATTTCGAAAGTATCCCACTATATTTCAAAGGTCTCTCTTGGGGTAGTGGGAGGTAAGGTTCCTGGCATTTCCTGATCAATGGGAGGTTGGATAGTCAGCTCAACGCCTGCCTGCCATTAACCCTTGGGAAAGAACCCCGGTACCTATTCTTCAGAGGGTTGGGTAGACTCTAGGACCTGTCTGGAGAAGAGATCTGTAAAGAAAAATCTCGACCTCTGCTGAAGATTGAACCAATCACCTCCAGGTCACAGTCAAGTACTTTGCACTTGGCTACTAGGCCCTCTCATGTATAGGGTTATAAATCTTTAATGTCTGTCGTTAATAATCTTGTTTTTGAGTTTGCTTAGCAAATAATACAAACAACCTTCCATACCAATTGGCTGTTTGATGATAAATTTTTGCTAATACCAATAATAATTTCTTCGTATTTCTTAATTTTTATTGCTGAATTACTTAAAGGAAAAATGCAAAAAAAAAATGTTCATCCTCATGACTAACCCCATCTAAAGTGTGTTTCTTCTTCTTTTAGGTTTAAAATGAATTGAAATTGATTCTTTTGCAAGCATGATATCTGAATAAGAAAATGATAAAGGTGACCTTACCTGCAAATGCACAACAAATATTGCTTTTGTTATAAAGTTGTATACATGACTGTACATATTGTTATAACAAATTAATATTGTTATTGAAATATTAAAAATTCATCTACATAATGTGGTTTGATATAGGTATCAAGAAAATTAAAAAATTCAAATGACAAATTATTTATAAATTTTCATTTGGTCATTAATTTTATTCTTTGCTTGCTTCTAGGATGCTCTTTTAATGTATAGCAGCAATTCATCATTGAAACACATGGTTACAAAAATCCGAAGAGATGCACATGCTTTTGAAAGGTAGGTTTTGTTGTTAAGATTATTAACCTTGTACTCTCGCTTTAATCCTAAAGTAATTAAAGCAGATTGTAGAAACAAACAAATAAAAAAGATTAAAGTTGTCATCCTAAAAATTTTATAAGAAGACAGTTTGATTTTGAAGATGCTTTGAAGATTTGCTTTTGACATTGGTGTTGTATTTGATAAAAGAAGATGTTTAATCAGTGATGTATAACTATATTATTTTCCAGAATCAGTTTTAGTTGGGGATCATTGAATTATTAAAGAGGCATTACCCAATTAAAACAACTACTTTATTTAAATTCCTGTAAGTGTTTATTAAAGAAAACCATCTTAATGAACTTAAAAGAATATATTTATATATCTATAAAATTCATTGACTTGCTCATCAACGCACAGCCAAAACCGCTGAACCTAGGTACTTGAAATTTTCTGTATGGGTTCCTTATGATGTAGGTAGAAAGGAATATAACAAGGGGTGTAAATGAGGGATGGGTGAAGTTTCTTGAGGGTTATGCATACCTCAGAAACGGTTCTAGCTAGAAACACGAAATTTGATACAAGTGTTCTTTGTCAAAATCAAAAAGACCGGTTTTCAGTGAATTTTCAATATTAGCATCCTAGGGGGTGTAAACAGGGGGGGGGGGGGGGGAACTACTTTCTTGATAGGTATGCATATCTCGGAAACTGTTTGAGTCAGAAACATGAAATTTGAAATGGGTGTTCTTTGTCAAAATCAAAAAGACCCATATTTGACGAATTTTTGATACTGGCATCTTTAGGGGTGTAAACGGGACAGCCAACTTTCTTGAAAGCGCCACATATGCACCTGGAGGCATCAATTGGAACTAAAGTATTGTTTTGCATAATAGCTCCACATATTAACCTTGAGGCAAAACTTAGAACTATGGGGTGTAAGCAGGAGGGCAGTGAGAGAATGGGCAAACATTGCTGAAGTATATTTCTAATGGTTTTGGGGATAGATATAGATTTGTAATGATTACATGATTTTTTATGAACTGGGGAAGGTTTGAAGTGATAAGGGTGTGGAGAAGAGGAGAAAGGGTGGGAAGTCTTACATTCTACAATCTCGAGTTACAGAAATTCAAATATAACATTACTCTGTACTTGTCATATGATTTTTGTACCAGCTGGGAAAGTTTCTCAATTTCAATTTCTTTCTCATCCACTGTAACTGTGCGAAGAACAGGGATTTTGCTAGTTTTCTTCTTAAACGTATCTACTAAAAATATTCTATTTTAAACATGTTATATTTATAATTATTTCTTTAGATATCAACACAACAGAGATTTAGTGGCCTTGCTCAATATGTTTGCAGATACTGGACGTGATCTTCCTCGTGGATGGGAGACAAAATTTGATAGATCTGGAAAGGTAAAATTTTCTAATTACCTGTCTTACCTAAAAACTAACAGTAGATGGTTTTCTGCAATATTTTGCCTGTGAAATATTTCTCTTAATTGTACAGCAATAGTTAACCAGCATCCCTGGGACTCCACATGTCTTATTACTGTTTTCATCAATGACATCTGTTAATGAAAGTATTATCCATGCTCATCATTGAAAGCCTCAAGGTTTTCTGAAAAGATTTCAAGTGTGAGTCCAGAAAAAAGGATTTTTAGAGCATGTTTCCATCCCATGGTCTTGTATGATTTGATAATACCATGATTCCATGATAGTTTTCTGCCTTTCAATTTTCGAAACATTTTGTGAAACATTTTTGAATGATTGTCATTCTGCTTTTTCACATCAAAATTTTCATCTTATATTAAGTTTCTTATTTGAGGTCCCACAAATTGTTCCCTTTTGATTTTCCAATCCCTAACTTTAGGAAATTTATTCTTCAAATAGATATGTTCAGCAGTATTTTTATTCATTGCCTAGACTAATTCTTATGAGTCACAGTTTGATGTGTAAGGAGGTAAGTATAAACTTGTGCAGGATTGAACAGTGGGCGTATTTACCACATTTTTTCTATTCAGGAACAATTCACATTTTAGTTACTGCATTTGGATGTAATGGTTCTTCTTATCCCTACTGTTCCATTTACACAAAATGCTTCACAATCTTGATTCTGTGATTGAACATAGTGCTTGCCTCTGTCACTGTAATGATGAGAGTTTGAATTTCAAAAAATATATAAATGATAAATAATAAATAGAGCACTCTGGTAACATAGGAAAACATATTGGAAACACCAAAATTCCAAATATAAAAAAGAATAGGAATTACAAAAAAAAAAAAAAACTGTGGGTGATAGAGAAATTCCAATTACATATTTAAATTCAACATAAAAAATACATTTTCCATAAAAATTAATTAGTATCTATAAAGTGTAATGATGTATTTGCCTCCGTTTATCCTCTTTTCTGTCTGTATTGCTTCTGTATTTAAAAATGGCATTTTGGAAAAGAATTGTTTACCTTGATATCTAGGGTTATAATAGTAATGGTTGATAAGCATTGACTGTTCAAAACAGTCTATTAATTCATTGTTTCCTCTTTTTGAACAGCAATTCTTTATTGACCATACATCAAGGAGCACAACCTTCATTGACCCTCGTCTTCCAGTTGAAGCACCTTACATAAATCCAAATAAATTAGTTGCACCTGGAGCACGGAGGCGAAGTCGCAGTGCAGGAGAAGACAACATCCGCCCAGATACATTAAGAGTAAGTACATACAGCAATGAAATTACTAAGAAATCATCTTTAATTCTAATTCTAAGGATTCGTGAAGGATGTAAATTATGTAATTCATGTGTTCATTGGCTTAATATTTACTGGCTGATGTTTCATATCTGTCACCAATAAAGTGTGTGTTATGAAAAAGAAAAAAAAAATGCCTTTTTTTTTTTTTTTTACTGTCTTTTATTTAAATCATCACTATAGAAATGTAAGTTTTTTCATTTTTAGATTTCACATACTGCTTTTGATTTATTTATTAATGAAATAAAGTTGCATGTTGATTCTAAAGGCCACTTCTTTTACATACTCAAGTCAGTTTATCAGAACTTTTTTCTTACAAGTATTGTCATCAGTGTAATTTAATTTTGTAATTTTATTAAGCCATTCTATTAGCAAAATCAGTTGCAATGAGATATCTGATGCCATTACAAGCATGCCATTATTTATTAGGATTTCTTCTAATAACAAATGTTAGAAATGCAATGAAACCATTATAGCTTGGTGTTGTGATAGCTTGGTGACAAAAGACATGGGGTTTGTGTTCCGAAGATCAAAATCCACTCCAAGTTTTTTTTTTATTATTATTATTATGTTCCATTTTCTAATTGTCTTGTTTTTCCTTATGTTAATGTACTTACTTTTATTTTATTTTCTAACTTACAATACTGACACGATAGAAATTATAATAATATCCCCTTTTAATTAACTTGTACAACTTTACCAAATCTTCTCTTTCCAACATTCTTTGGGAAGATCATCAAAATTTAAGCCAAAGTTTCTTCCTTTAAGTCTTTTGTCAATCGAAAAAAAAACTTTCATCAGCCACAGAACTGTTCACCTTTTTTTAAGATTACTGGCATCGACTCTGATTGAAACTGACTCCTGTGATTTTGATGATGAATTAGATGTATTTATTCTATTAAAAGTTCATTAAAGAAAAAAAGATTTTACGTGCCTGATGATTCAATGAAAAGAGCAAAAAACGAAGGCACAACGCAAATAACAAGAGGAAAGGATTCGCACCCTGAGTTTGTCATCTGTAAAAGACTGGGACGGGCCATTTCGTCCTTTTTAGGACTCATCAGCCAGCCAAACTTCCCCGGTGACAGACTCAGAAAGATGAGTGGGTGGCCGTAATCCCGGTTCTTGCTCCCGAGTGTGCGACCTCCCCCCTTTGGAATCCTAACAATTAATAAGTAACAATCAAAGATACATTTATTCCTTAGCTTGCACATGGCTAGGCACGAGAGGAATTTAATAAAGGCATTTAAAATAGAAATATGCCGTAAATTCATTAAAGAAATAGAGATTTTACATGCCTGATGATTCAATGAAAAGAGCAAAAAACGAAGGCACAACGCAAATAACAAGAGAGAAAAGAATTCGCACCCTGAGTCTGGTGGCTGCCATTACCCTAAGCTTAATGAGATGCCAAAGTCGATGTGTCAGAAAATTAAATTGATTAAAATATTATCAAAAGCAAACTAAATAGCAAGTAGTTAATACAAATTTTTATATATGTTCCCAAACTATACACTGTGGCACAGTGGTATATAAGGGCACTGCCCTATTTTATTAAAGGGCTCCGTTGATGCCCTCTGCACAGTCCATGAAAACATCTTCATCCAGTCCTTACCATTAAAGCTTATTAAAGTTCACTTTTCGATGTGAAATTGTTATCTCATTTTGTATTCAGTTTATTATATGACATATGACAAATCTTCTCTTCTTGAATTATTCAACTGTTTTTGTTCAAAAAATAAGCTATATTAAAAACAAAAACAGTATTCTTTTGAGTAAATGTAAATCAGGGAAGTACCTGTAGCCTTAGTTACTTTCTTATGAAAGAATAGTTGTAATTGTTTCAATTTCCTATCCCTGAGTAACACCACATTCAAACCATAGTTGGAATAGAATATTGTTGTTCAGATTAACGGAAGAATACTAGTAGATTGCAAATCTTGCTTTCTAACACACAAACAGAAGTGTCAAATCTGTCTTTTCTTGGAAGTTATATCATAATTTTTTTTATATATTCATTATATTGAGGTTTGAAGTGTATATTGTTATTCCTTTGTTAAATGCAATCATTATTTTAATACATTACCAAGTATTTTATTTGAACATGAACATATATGAAAATTTCTTTATCAGATTTAATGAAAGAATTGTTAATAATACTATTTTTTTTTAATTCTATTAGGGCCCTATTCCTCCTCCACGTCCACCTAATAGCAATTCTTGCATTGTGCCACATGTTGTACCTCATGTACCAACTGCTTACAATGACAAGGTAGTGGCATTCCTCCGACAACCAAATATAATGGACATATTACGGGAACGCCACCAGGCCATTGCCTCCAATTCTGCTCTGAAGGAGACTATCAATGCGATTCGAACAGATGGGACGTCTGCTTTAGAAAGGTTGTCTGATGACATCGATTTGATCATCTTATTAAGGTAGGAATTAATCCTATTTAAATTTCAATTCTTCAACGTTATTTAGTCTCAACAGTGTTGGAAAACAAATCAAGAAAACAAACTTTTTTTCATCCTTGGGGATCTGAAAATAACTCTTATTATAAAATATTAGAAAATCTGATTTTCATAGAAATTTCTTTATTATAAATTGAAAGTTTTTTTTTGGTCAAATTACATTTCATTCCAGAATTAATTCATTGTCATTAGATGCATTTTCAAGAAGCAAAGTTGTGAAATCATCTGTTGGCTTTCTCATATTTGTCCATCTACTAATTGGAATTTAATTAAATCAAAAAGTTTGTGCAGTGTTTGTAAAACCATCAACTTAGTTGGGCACCTAAGGAATTTGTTGGCAAATTTAAATTAATTAATAATAATGTTGAAAATGAAATTTATTTGCCAATAACTTGGTGTCAGTCTAAAGTAAGTTTATGAAACTTAAAATATATAGTTTGTTTCATAATTCGCGCAGCATCAGAATTTCCATTGTTAAGGAAAAATATTGCCTACTTTTATAGGAGCCAAGGCTTTTAGGAACAATATTTTGATTTGATTTTTTTTAGTCCGAATCTCAGAAAGTGACTTCCAGTCGCAGTTGCTACAAAATAACACCCTTATTTGAAGATTTTTGTGATTTTTGTTTTACGGAAAATACTTGATCATTCTTCAATTACGTACGGAATCAGGTTATTATGAAAATACTTCATAAGTTCATGCTTGTGTTTGCTCAGCAATTTTTTTTTTTAATTTTATTGTATTTATTGTTTTAAGTGTTTATTATCTTGTACAAGTTCTTTTTCCCTACATTTTATTAGAATAAACAACAAAAATAACAGATTAAGGAAAGTGAAATTTATTACAGTAAGTGCTCAAAATTATTGCTATTCTCTGCAAGACATTGCCCTAGTCTGTGCAGAAATTCCTCCCGAATATTTCGAAGTAATACGCCTACATTCCTGTCAATTTTTTGCTCCAGGTCTGAAATGTCATGTGGATGTTTGCCCTTATAAACTTTGGATTTTAAATGACCACACAGAAAAAAAATCATTGGATGCCAAATAGGTGACCTTGCTGGTGATTCAACAGTCTCACACCTGCCTATCCACGAATTTGGGAACGCTTCGTCCAGAAATCCCCACACAACTGCTGAATAACGGGGAAGAAGGCCCATCTTGCTGTAACTATATTTCGTTTTCCCCTGCTACTGCCTGAATGGCAAGACCAATTTCCTCATCCAACACCTGTAAATACCGTTCTCCGATTAAGAGATTCCTGAATATAAAGGGGGCCAATAATATGATCATCCAGTAAACCTGCCCAAACATTGCTTTTTGCTGGATACTGTCTGTGTGTGATCTGGATCCAACTGGGATTTTCTTGTGCCCAGTACCTGCAGTTAAGGCAGTTCATTTCTCCGTGTAATGTAAATGTTGCTTTGTGAGAAAAGCAAACTCTTTCTACAAAAGTTGGGTCATCATTGCAGAGTTCCATCGCCCATTCACAAAATTCTACCCTTCAGTCTGATCGCCACCGTTTAGGTTATGAATATTGATTACTTTGAATTGTAAAATTTGTAGTCCTTCAAAATCTTGTGAACCTAGACAAACTCCTTGCGGATGCAATTTCACGAACACTATTCCTTATTCTGTTATTTTTTTGTTTATCAATAAAATGTAGGAAAAAAAGAACTTGCGCAAGATAAACAGTTATATGAACAAATATAATAAAATTAAAAAAAAAATTGTTGATCAAACAAGAGCACGAAGTTATGATGTACATTCGACTGCAGTACGCAATTGAAGAATGATCAAGTGTTTCTTGAATAACAAATATCACAAAAAAAAAATCTTCAAATAAGGATGTTATTTTGTAGTGATATCGAATCAAAGTTACTTTCTGAGGTTCAGACTAATAAAGCAAATTAAAATATTGTACCTAAAAGCCTTGGGTCCTACCAAATTAGGAAATATTTTTCCGTAACAATGGAAATTCTGAGGCTGCACGAATTATCAAACTCCCTGTATATCATTAAATAGAAGATTTCTTTAAACTTCTTTAGAAAAAAAAAAAGAATTTTTGGGAGAATTTGATTTTGAGGTTTTTGAAGATTGTGTAATATTGTGATAAACTTTATCTTTTTTTATGCATTCAAAATGTAGTACAGCAGGGCCCTGTATCTGCAGGGTTTAGGTTGCAAGATCTACCATGGTTATGTGAAACTGCTGATAATACCGAATGCTATGTTAAAATGTGTAACATAAAATAAATACAGTAAGGCAGGTCTGATAAGTTGATATCTTAGATTTTAAAAGTGAGGAGAGGGTAGCTCGCTGATGTCCTACCATATCATTCATGGTATCAACCCTGAACTATCATGCCATAGGCTTGGCTTCCTTCTCAAAAACGTAAACATTGATACAACTTCAGCACAGTGAATTATTGAATTGTAAAATGATGTTGCATAACAAAAGTAATAGCGTTTCAAAGCCCATAACTCTTGAGCGCTGAGGTTGCAGAATGATCTTGTATAACCTAATACGTAGTATGAACCTAATGTAGGACTATGCACTTTACAACATCATGGTACCACCTCGACCCACTATTGCACAGTGATTTTTATGTAAAGGCTTGCAACTGCACTACAATAAACTATGGAAGGTATCAGAAAAAGTATTTTATTGAAAAATGGTTATTAGAGAATGTTGCGATTTTACATAACAAGTAGCTCTATCTACTGAAACTTTCAAATAGCCAGGAAGCAATTTGTTTCTTCGAAAATGTGAGTGACACTCGGTGATTTCCTTGGAAGAGAACCTGTAAAAACTGCTAGGTGGTAATTGAACAGGTGGCGTCATTTTCTTGAAGACATGTGGGAATGGTACCAACATTGTGTGAGGGTGAGTGGGTCACTGGAAGTATCTTGACCCAGAAGAGTCCTCTGGTTCCAGTATATTAATAAAGGCAAGGGGGTTCTCGAAGATCAAGAATATTAACTGTGTGAAACAGCAGTGAATGTTCATAAAACATGGACCGTAGGTTTTGTAAGGCTATCATATAAAACGATACCAAGGTATCACTTAAGGTCATTGGAATACTGACCAGCAACATAATCGCCCACTTTAAGACCTTCAATCTTTGACAATGTGCCCGAATTAAGATCATCGCATATTATTAGTGGCCCACACACCCTCACATAATTCTAATTGCTCCTATTCTAACAAAATGATCAGAGGTACTTATGTAAATATCAAGGAACTTTAAAAAACCGGTGTTGTGATTCAGTTATTTTGGGTCAAGGCTCACATTGGAATATGTGGTAATGAAGAGGCCAAGCGAGCTTCCTCATCGGATGTTATTTCCTTTCCCAGCCTTTAACCGCAGTCTTTTCTCTCACCATATTAGTTATAATGATCAAATTTCCATTTGGCAGGGACAGTGGAACAATTCTTGTAAGGGAAGGCCACTTTTTAGATTTATCCGTAGGGTTAATGATGGACTACTCTTTTCGGACTTCATCGTTAACCAGTTTTAACTGGGGATGGAGCTTTTAACTCTTACCTTTTTAGATTTAACCTTGGAGACACTTCTCAGTGCGGACTTTGTTTTCTCTCTGAGGATGAGGATCCGGACCACATCTTATGGCGTTGCCCGGACCCTGGTCGTTCAAGACTTAGAAACCATTTTCAAGTGTTGTTTTCTAAGAGGGGTATCCCATTTCCCTGTCCTTGTGACAGAATAAGGGATTGTTATCAGTTATTTTTAAATTTGGTTCATTGTTTGAATTGCCCCGTTTAAAAAATTTCTCTCTGCGCTGCCCATTTGGGGGGGTCAATTGGGAGGGGGAACCTGAACTGTACCCAGCTCCTCGGATTGGGCCTTTGGCAGTCCTTGGAGCTGTTCGGGGTGGGTCCCTGCCGACCGATTTATTCTCCCCCTTGTGGGAGGTGCGGAGTGTGTTTGTGTGTGTTTTTTCTTTCTCTCTTTATTTCTCTTTGTTTGTAGTTTGATGTTTGTTCTGGAGACCAAACATCTCCTTTGTAGGTACTGGTCTCCTTGTCCTTCCTTATCAGTCTTAAGTAGGAGCTACCCTCAAGTTATTTTTAAAATCTAAGATGTGAACTATCAGACCTTCCTGACCTACAGACAACGACTCTTAATTGATAAATTATGCACAGTAAAGGCTTAGAAAGCACTACTAGCCTCATATTATGATTTGGGGCCATTATTACAGTAAATAAAGGCTTTCTGAACACAAACACACTATATATAATGCTGGAAGTATGATAAAGAGAACAGTGAGAATGCTAGAAGCAGAATGGTGGCAATTTCTGTGGGGAAGCATGAGCACAGGGACAAAGGAAGATGAGTCAAGCAGTGCACGCGTCTGGGATGCTGGATTTCACCATGTTATTACCCGCTCTCTCTTAGCGTCCATTTTGAAAGTTATGAATCGTTTATTTCTTTAATGTTCCTTTTTTTTCCCCAGGCTTCAATAAACCTCTGATAACTGAAATCGCAGATACTGATTCAGTGGATATTTATTAAAGTTCAATAATTTTTCATTTAGTAATGATAAGCACTGATAATGAATTTCCCTTATTTTTTTTGTATTTTTATTTATTTTATTTTAGTTTCTTCTTGGGGGTTCGATATTTTTTCTCACTATTAAAACTTATTTATATTTAGTGAACGTTCTTGAAAATTCATATGCCTAATTTTATAAATTCATATTAGGGTGAACAGATTTTGAAAATAAAAATACGGGACACTTTAATATAGCAGACAAAATCAATCAACACAATTATTTGTGTAGGTTGAGATCTGAAATGCTTGGGATAGGTAGTGTTTGGATTTTGGAATATTTGTATATCTACATCTATAAAATAGGACAGCTTTGGTTGGGATCTGAGCCTAAACACGACATCCATGTACATTTGATAATAAAGGTTACACATAAGGCCTGAAGGTAGTTTTATATAAATTTTTAATAATTTTGTATACGAACAGAGTGACACTAGTCATGTTACACAGAAACATGATGATCACTACTTACAAAAAGTAGATAAATTCAGCACAAAACACTAGATCTACATCATGTCTGAGGAACTTGAGGAAGAGGGTACATCATCGATAGCGTATTGAAAACAAAATGATGCCATATTAACTGGCGCCAAATTGTGGTGCATCATATCAGCACAGAAAACTTTCGGTTTTTGGAATTTCGGATAAAGGATTCTCAACCTATTTTACTCTTCACAGTAATCACAAGTAATGCTGATTACAACGTTAAAGTAATAATACAATTTCATTTTCTCGCGTAATTTCATAAATTTGTTTATAAATATCATTATTTTTGCAATTATATAATGGCATTAAGAAAGTGTTCTATTTTGGTTGAAATGTAATGGGCACTCAAATGTTAATATGACCCTTACAGCAGGTATATGCTTAAGACGTTCTTACGCATAATAACTAATCAATCTAAAGTCTAAACTCGAGCATAATATCCATTGTTGGATATGTGTTCCTAACTTTATAGGACAGAAACGCTTGATTCAATGCCGATAATTAAAGTGAAAATACGTCTGTCTCTTCACAGTTCCTCATGTTCTCAACGGCTGTTATTAAAACTAAGAAATGCGGATAAATAGTTCTCGAAATTGCATTAAAATACGGGACAATTAATGCGTCCCGTATTAAATTTATCGGGACAACGGGACTTAACCTCAAAGGGACAATCCCGTAAAATATAGGACGTCTGTTCATCCTAAATATAAATATAAAAAAAAAAAAAAAATCCAATAGAATAGCTTTGGAAGAGAAACGATTCATTGACAACAAAGATATGGATTTCTTTTAACAATGAATGTGGAATCCTTGATAATCCATTTCATTTGTCGCGGGTTGTTTATCATTAGGATTAAATTGGATTTAACGTAGAATTTGCGGACTTAATCAGTTTTCAGGAAATTGAAAATTTTAAATTGATTGTTTGTATTCAGTGAATAGAAAATTTACAAATTTAGAGACTTTCAAATTAAAAAAACAAAACAAGCAACGCCATTGTAATGGAAGGAGATTTTCTATCAAGGGCCTTTAAGTTCTGTTGGATGATTTAAAGGTTTGCTCTATTATAACCAAAAAAGAATATCAATGTCTATTCATACAAATATCAATAAAATTGGAAAATAAGTACAGTGAAACCTCCACTAACGGACACTCCCGAAAAGCGGACACCCCCCAATAGCGGACAATTTTGCAATCCCCAGTCCCTTAATATAGACGTTTCCATGTATTGATCTCCGATTAGCGGACACTCCCAATAACGGACAACATTCTACAGAAAATGAACGATCTTGTGTTGTTTTTCAAAAGCAATAGAATCAGGCTACAGTAATACGTAGCGTCCAGAGGAATTTTAAAATTATGGATCACGAACTCCAACGAAAACTCCAAACACATCAAAGTTCGGAAACGGAGACAATTGCGATCGACTCTATTGTCTTCGATTGGTTTTGCGCTGCACGAGCAAAAAACATTCCCATTAGTGGGCCATTATTGCAAGAAAAGGCGTTGGAAGCAAAGGGGACACTGAAGGCCTTGCAAAGTTAAACGATTTAAATATTCATATTAAGAAACATGTTTTCAATGCAAAAAAGAAAAGTTAACTGATTACTTTAGTTAATAAAATTAATTTTATAATCCGTTTGTCTTACTTAAAATAATGACAAAATTAGTACTAAAATTAATTTTGTCATTATTTTAAGTAAGACTAATGGATTAGCATTCATTTAAAAAGGAAAATAGTAAACAGTTTGCTATTGTTCATATTTTCTCAAAGGGCAATGATAATTGTAGAAATTTAAGATTGTACGTAATTTTTCATTAAATGACATGCTATAAGCTAAAAAATGAAAAAAAGATAGTCCTCCCCAATAGCGGACACCTCCCAATAACGGACGAAACTTCCGGTCCCATGACTGTCCGCTATTCGGAGGTTTCACTGTATATCTTTAATTTCAGCATTCGATTTACATGTTTTTTATATTCACCTACAGTGTTCTGAGAAGAATGAGAAAACTTCATTCAGTTGAAATGCATAACAAACGATGTATTATGAGCATTAGTTATGAACTAATAAAATGCTGACTGTTTTTCATCCCCCACAACATTAAAAACGACTTTTAACGCGTTTGCTATAAAAATAGTCAGTCATCATTATCTAATTTAGTTTTGTTCGTCGAAAACATAGTGCCGAGAAAAAGAAAAAAATGGAGGTGTATTAATTAGAAGATTCCAACTCTTCTCTTTTTTTGTCTCAATGCCACGGGGCTTCTGTCGTACATCTTCAGTGGATCCTCCCATTTGTCGGTGGTTTCTCCAAGGCTTTCCCCGATGATGTAACGTAAAAATAAACTTAAGATTCGGCTGCCGGACACAGCGAATGTTGTCCGTTGACAGGTGTCCGTCTTGGCCGGAGTCAAGGATATGTTAGTAGGTTTTTGTAACAGAGGCTCCTTTGCAACCGAGAGACGAAGTAGGTCATGTTCCGAAGAGGGGATGGACATCAAGGATGCAGAAGAGGAGGAGGAGGCGGGCAACACTTAGTAATGAAAGCAAATTAAGTCAACGGAAATCGCGCCTTGAAATACGATTTCTTGGTTTTTTGGTTTGTTCCGGTTTAATCAGAATCCCTATGTAACTAAATGAAGAAATAATTTCAAGAAAGACTTTTTCTTGTTCTATCTCTTTTTTTTTCCGAAATGATTAAATTTGCAACATTACTTGGGTGCTTTTTATAATGATTTATAATATTACTATGAGTTATAAACATTGTTTTATTATATATATACATGAGTGGCGTCGCGTAGGTTGGCTGTGCTTATAGTATTTGTGGGGGAGGGGCTTATGCGCCCGCGCTACCAAAATTCACGTGTTCATTTGAACATAGTCGCATTTTCATTTTTTTTATTTTATTACTTTAATTGGAGAATAATTGTAAAATACTTAAATTACTAATATAATTTTAATTATACATTAAGTGACAACATTGGTGTGCATCACACAATAGGAAGTATTAAAGTACTTATTCCAATACTTCCATTTGATTCTCTGCGCCATCTATTTAAAGGGCTCAAAGGTTTCAATATTTGTGACCGCGATATTAAGGGGTTTTTAACGCGAATATGGTACGCTCCGAAACATATCTTCTTCATGAAACATTGTGTGTTGGATTTAATTTTAGAAGTCACGCAGTCCTTTTAACAGGAGTAAATAGAAAAATATAATATCAGTGACATTAAGATGTACACCTAGTAAATCGTTAAATAAGGGCATTGCCTTGTATAATGCAATATGGTAATCGTCAACTCAGAGCAATCACAGTAAATAATGTTAATAAAGGAATGAGCTTTTTAAATTTTAAAGCATTTAATAAATTCATTTGTAGGAGCCATAAGGAGGGCGTTTCCTTATTTTTATTGAGATTTTGTAAATTATGAGAGTTGTCATTTTTAGCTAAAGGAAGGAAGGAATAGATTAGTATGTTTTTTATTGATAGTGATTTGAAAATGATTAAAACACTTGACTGCTTCTAATCTAATTCCCTCGGAGATTAAATTTTGTGATTTATTTTTTTCAGTTTCTCTGTAAGACAGGGCTGTGGCACACCATGGGGCTGTGGTAGGACGGGCGAACTGGACATCCCCGTGTACGCGTCCCTCAGGGCCTCGCGCTATATAGCCGGTCTTATAAAAATTATATAAATCAGAAAGATTGGAAAAAATAATGCATAGAAACCTCCATCATTTTAGTCACAGAAAAATAATTAGGAAAGACAAATTTCTGCGCACGGTTTTATTAAGACAAACTAAAACATGGCTCTTTTAAATACTAGGGATGGCCGTGCATTTAATTAGGCAATGGAAATCCGTAACCTGACTGTTAGGTGATATTTCATTTACAAAGCAATTACTCATATTACTGATGTTGTCTTTGGTTACTTCTTAACACGTCTTATAATTCGTATATAGCTAGATATTATTACAGAGTATTAATTTAAAATTTTAACATCAGAAACAAACAAACGATTAGAATAAAACAGTTCTAAAATGTCATTATAAGTTGAAATCCGTACGATAGTCCGTCAGAGAAATAGATAACTCATTCCAGAGATCTAGAATTTTCCCTGTAGGTTCAGATTGTTACATGAAAGATTTCGCTTTGCATCTGACCAACGGTTGAAGAGACAGGAGTAAAAGGAAACTGTCAAAATGCGATGTCTTTACAACGGAGTATTCGTTCAAACATTGTTTTTTTAGTTACAAAGCTGGAATTTATTGATACATAAACTTTGCGAAATGTGATCTCCTTTCGATTTTGAAAGAAAATTGGAAATATAAGGAGCCGAAAACAACAATATTTACAAATCTCCGTGAAGTCCCTGAATCCCATAAATAAACATAAATTACAATTCAAATGCTGGAAGTTTGCTTTTGCTGCTGCAACAATCCAGGCTGGTATTGGAAGGCCAACTGTAATATGTTCTTAAAAGTTAGTATTACGTTAAGGTTAATTTTCACTGTGATTTAGACGTGTTCTTTAAATTGTTTAATTTTTCAACGAACTGTTTTGAATGACTCAGAATGAAGAATATTAAAAATAGTAAAAATCGGTAAAATATTTGAGGAAGCCACTGTTATTTTTGTTATTATTTTTTGAAAACGTGACTGTTCATTTGAGGAGGGTTTGTTTTCGTATGCGACTTGTTGTGAAACCTATGATTGCAGGCGAGGGTGTAGCGTCTCCAATGCTCACGGCCAGTTAAACAAAGCCGTGTCTTGTATTGAATTGACATAGTTTTATCGTGAAGTTTTCTCTGTGGTTTTTGTCATCGATTTGTTCCATTCCATTCATCGTTTTGTGTGGTCTAGGAAACCGCCCACTTCACCCTTCGAGTGCGGGGGAGGAGGGGGTATCCGCATTCAAGGAATTCCGTTTCCGAACGGCGGTTCCATATAGCAACAGTTCTTGCTCTTAAAAAAATTAAAAGATCAATCAGTGTATATATATATATATATAAGTCTTAACGCTTGTACAATATTTTATAAGTTCCTATTCTCAAAAATTTACCGCAGAGTTTAACTTAGATTCCTATACAGGGATTTGAGATTGAATATTTTTAGTTGGTTTCGTGGTTAAAAAATACGAAAATCCTGTTGTTTTTAGCAACTACGTAGCTATGACTTAATGTTTAAATTTTTTATAAGCATTTGACAAGTAATGCCACGACTTGACTGTGTTTCTCATTCCTTTAATGTTCACAGCATTTGACAAATGAATAATAACTGTAATGGTTTGTTCTTCTGAAGATTACAAAGTATTAATTTTTGTTGTTGTTGTTTAAAAATAATAACTAAGCCAATTAACCAAGTAAACGTTGTGGTCAGAAGTGGCATCCTGGGACAGCTGTTTCGCGTTTTTTGGCATTCACTTCAAAATACACAGTTCTACTTTCAGACAACAGCTTTCATTTGGACCAGCCTAAAAACTCGTACATGACTTAACTGCTTCATTTTACATTGAATTTTGTATTTTCTTAGTCTTTCTCGTTTGAATGATTTACTCCAAACAGTTGTTTGCATTTTATAAGAAGTTTCATCCTAAAATGAGTACAATTAAATTTTTAAAAAATTGTTAATATTAGTATAGATATTTTTTTTTCAAAACTGAATGAATTGGCCATGGTGGGAATTTTTCTTTATTCGGAAATGCTGTTTCGAATCCAAAGAAACCTCCAGCGAGTATAACATGAAAAATACATACAATGTTGAGCAATTGAACAGAAAAGTAGAATAAAACTTTGAACCTACTTTTTTTAAAATATTGAGTTGTTTTTTTTTTTTTTTGTTTTTTTTTTTTTTTGTTTGATTTGTTTCCCTCTGTTTCTTAACCCTTTACGAGCGGGTTTTTTTTTTCTCCCAAAGTAATTTTAGGCTGCATGCAGCATCATGGTCACTTATATCCGTAGACCGCTCGTAAAGGGCTAAAGTCGTGAAAACAATCAAAAGAAAAAAAAATCATGTAAATTATTAATATTCATCAGAAACAGACAATCTATCTTCATCTTGGCTCAAAATTGATTAAATCCACTAACTGTAGGTTGGCCTAAATTTAATTCAGTCAAAGGACTTTTAAAGCATGATTGTTAAGCATCAGTAGAATGTTTGCTGTCGGTGAGAGTTAATTGTTTCACTTCCAGTTATTTTCTGAGAGAACTTTTGTCACCAGCAAATTTCTCTAGAAGAATCCACGGACAGAAGGCAGATAAGATCTTCAAAGGCAGATAAGATCGTCTGTGTGTGTAAATATGCATGTCGTAGTTTTCAGGAAACTCATTTCATTGGTTCATAAGCAAGCCTGAGACCGCACTAGTGCTTTTTGCAGCGCAAGAGTCTCCCCTCCGCAGCGAAAGGTTCATTAGAGAACCCTCATTCTGTCGGAGGTCTGTCAGCAACATAGAGCGAAATCTATATTTCTCCACTGCAACAAGAAGGTCATCACAATAGAAACAATTATTACATTGCTTGAGGCAGCAATAAAAAAGGGAGAAAAGGGGCTATTCTTGCGGTTTTTAACGACATCGCTGCAAAACTGCTGTAAAGTGCGTTGCTAGTCTGTTACATTGGAAGAGGGATAACGACACGCTTTTGCTCTTTCTACAGATGCCGTTTTTCTGAGCCTATGAGATTAGACCTATTACGTTTTGTTAAAAAAAAGTTTCATTATTCGTTTGATACAGTGAGAATTAGTGCTTTGATTCTCTATCAAGATTATTTTTGTTTTTTAAGATTCAGCTCATTGTAAGTTTAAAAAATATTAATTTTCGGAAGACTTAAAAGGAAGCAGAATCTTGTTTACTATTACTCAATTTAACACACGACACTATATCTAAGAATTATTTGGTTGGGTGGGAGTTGTGCGTTCAGTGACCCTGACCCAAAGCTCTCAACAGTTTCCTAAGCAGAGGGAAAAGAAATTAGGTAAAGAAAGGGAAGTGGATTAGAAATGGATCACAATATACAGCATCTACTAGATTTAAATAGTTTCCTTCGTATAATGAATTGGGATTCGCTGTCTTTGATGTTTATTATCAGAGGGAATTACCAAACAAATCTATTACACAGTAACTATTTTGATTCGACTTAGATAAGCGGCATTTTCCATTGATGAAGGAAAAGAATTACAAAGCGAAATATCTTGGATTCCCAGGAAATGTTCTGTTAAAAAATAAAACATGACCATCATAAAACTTGCAAATTTTAGAAAAAAAAAAACATTGAAAAAATTAATTTAATAAAAAAACCGTTACGTTGAATTACTAAAAAACAAAACAAAAACAAACAAACATTTGGCAGACAGTTTTCTTCTTGCTTGCATCAGTATATTTTAATATGTTAAAGAATCCAGTAAACATATTTAACACATAAAAATTGGAATGAAAATAACTATGGGAATATGTAAGGATTTATTTATTTATTTTTTGCTGATGTAAAAGTTTTAAAATAAGTCTTCAGTAGTTGATGACAGATTTCTCCAATGATTTCATTACTGTCTCCCGATTCCAGTCGAAACAAAATCAAAAAGGCACAATAGAGATATTTGCGTAAATAAAACATCAGAGAAATAGACAAAATGTAATTTTTAATTTATGGGCTATTATTATTTTAAGCTTTTAGCTATTTATAAGGTAGAAAATATAATAATTAATACATAAGTTTATAAAATACTGCTCTTAGATAACATTAAATTTTTCGAATAACGAAAGAATAACGGCCCAAATAGTGAATAGAACTTCAGGGTCGTCATTTGCCACAAAATCTGAAAATCTTCCAAAACATGGTTTCCTAATCGTCTTTGGCAGATGATCAATTCTTCACTGAATTCAAAACCAGTTTTAAGCCCATTGCACATGGATCCGAAAATCGGACGGTCGTGTCCACGAATCGGACGTATTCTCTTTCACATGGCCACGAAAGATCGCCTATACGAACGATTTTAATGTTACATATAGTATAGACGACGTCGGAGAGAGCTTCGTGGTCCTGTGAAAGAGAATACGTCCGATTCGTGGATCCGACCGTCCGATTTTCGGATCGATGTGCAATGGGCTTTACTGTCTGTAAAATATTGGAACACAAAATACCTGAACCGATTTGTTGTTGTAGCATTACCAGACGTAACCGAGTAATGGAGGCGAATTAATAATCCCATTTTTCAATAACATTCCTTTTCTTTGGGATAAAAGAAAATTTCTGTCTGTTCACTTAAGGATAGAAGAAGAGAGAAAATGTTGCGAATTCTAGGAAAGAAAAAGAACGATGAATAAAATGAAAGATCTCTGACATTTCCTGAAATTTGAATTTGAGACACGTCTTCTGCCGCCCACACTTTAGTTTAAAACCCGGGGACAAATGAAAGACGTAAATAACGACTCGAATCGAAAGACCTTCCCTAATCGCGATAATCATTGAACCTCCCACGCATTTTCAAAATTATTCGCTTTCTTTGCAGACCCGGTTGGTCGACGATGCCCTTTTTGGAATAATCGTTGCCCACTTGATAAAACAAGGCTTTAAGTAACGGATAAAATCTTACGACAGATTTCAGATGATAATTTACGATTTAAGACATAAAAAGGGGAGAGGTTGAATAAGAAGGAGAGAATGGGAGAAAAAAATGGGTCACCAGAGCAAAATATTTCCCCTCTTGATACCAATGAAGAAAATGTCACCAAGAACGAAGGGGAATGAGATTAAAATAACAAGAAACAACTAATTAAAAATAAGCACGGTAGAAGAGATTTATCAAGGTTATTCTGTTTTCTGTATTTTTCTGTTGATTTGTAAACGATTTAATTTCGAAGCAGCAAAAAAAAAAAAAAAAATGTTTCCTTACAGTTTTTGATTACAGACAGAAAAGTCTAAAGACGTTTTTCTTTACTCAAAAAAAATGTATGCGTTTTATTTACAGCTAATAATAAAATTTATGTATTTATTCTTTAGAGAGAACGTATCCACTTAAAAATTCTAATATAGAAAGTAATATTAGAAACCTAATGTAGAATAAACTCATCTCTAGGCACATTCATTTTTAAGGTGCATCTATGATAAGAATCGATGATGGAGACCAGAATGCACTGTAGAATTATTCTTATTAAATGTTCCCCATTGTACAATGGATTCTGGTCTACATCATCAATTCATTTCTTGGCACCAGATCAGAAAGATTTGAAACTATTCAGCATTTTTTTTCCTTTTTGGTGATTAGGTCGTATAATCCTTTTATCATCCGTTAACGGAAAAAAATATTTTTTTTCCGTTTTCTACACTTTTTCCCGTTTCAGCTGTTTCAGCTATTTTCGTTAACGGTTTTCGTCAGTTTAACAAGAATATTAGTTGTTGTTCGAAATGAGCTGTAATAAAGTTAAGTTCCATTTGGAATATGTACAGGGTTTGTCAGCTGGTGGGGCTTTATCTAAAGATTGATTTCACGATTAGATTGGGAGGAATAGTTTTTCAATTTATTCTTAATAAACGGTCGTATGTAGACTAATGACATCTGTTAAAGATTAATTCAAATTAGCAAGAGATAGTTTTCTCATCTTTTTTTTTTTTTTTGGTGAAACGTCACATCTAAAGTTCTTTTGTTTTAGGAGTTTTTGTTTTAAGATTAATTTTGTTTTGGAAGGGGGGGGGGGGCTAATACCCCGTGCGAACAACCAATAAAGAAAAAACAATTTTTTTTTCTCATTTTTTCTAAACTTAGAAATATCGGATGAGATCCAAAGAATTCTTAAGAATCTTCATCCCATCATTCAACCAAAAAAAAAAAAGAAATCACATGACCTTATTCTTCAACATTTCGATTGAAGGAGGGAAGGGTCCCTTATGTACGTCCTTGCAAGTGATTTCATCCCAAATAAAAATTTGCTTTTTGGCTTATTTTTCTTAGAAGAGAAAGAGGAGGAGGAGCAGTGAAGCCAATATTCTTTGCATTTGCTGCCTTTCTTTCTTTTGTAAATCTTTAAGTTTAAGAATAAGCCTTTGTTTACTTATCTCTTAAAGTAACAGAACTGTGCTTCAGTGTGTTTTTCTTATTAGTTCCTACTGTTTGTCCTTGAACCAGCACGTGTTATGGAGGTGTTTCTCCTTGAGAGGGTTCTTCTGTGCCATTTACCTAATTAGCCAAACCTTCGTTCGCTGCTAGCAAAGGGTTGGGTCAATTGTTTTTTTCCAATTATCAATCTTTTCCGGGCTGACACCTCAGTTCACACTCACTTCGGCGGAAGAGTCCGGGTTGTCAAAGTGTGGGTTTCGAAATTCGTTTTCACTGGAAATCCCTTGAGTGCATCACGTAGTTCTGTTAGGCCATCGGCCTCCAAAAGTCGTGCTGCTGTAAAGAAGAAGATGACATGAAATATTCTTCTATTATGTCATACGGTTGCACGACATCGCCTCGGTTGATCACATTAGTCATCGGCCACAGTCGGATCTAATAATAATCATTTATTATCGCAGATACATTACTGTCAGCCTAGAGGATTATCATTGCTTAATAATACATTTTAAATTAAAATCAAATCATGAAATTTGTATTGTTTAATAACATCCTATGAAGAAATGAGACGGAACAGATCAGAGATTTCCGATCCAAGAGCGATGACGAGATTGAACAACCGGGGACAAATTCTCATTTTTAATTTCACGTATTTGCCCTAATTAACAAAGTGAAGATCGAATTCATTTCAACAACATCTCTTGAAATTATTTTCATTGAAAATGTTTCTACTTTTCGATAAGACTTTTCTCTTTTTTTAACCTCTATAATATCAGCCACTTGTTGTCAATGCAATCAAGAAATTTTCAGCAATACACATATATGTATATAATATTTTTACAAACAATTATTTCATATCATCTAAAATAAATGTTATAAAAACACCAGCAAAATATAATTTTTATAGTTCAGTGCAATAGATAAATAAGTACCTTACGTCTTTTAATGGTACTTTTTTTTATATTTGTTGTATATTTGTTGACCTTACATTATAGGAAAAGTTATTATATCCTCAAAGTTCGCTTTGCTCCGTCTATTAGTTTTTATTTTGAAATCCATGGACGCATGATTGATTACTTTAATTTAATCTGAAGTAACGCTTCCCCATGTTTAGAGTGTCTGATTCTCTTCTTTCGTAATATGCCATTTTTCCGGTATATCGAGTACCATATCAACTGAAAATTGTTATTTCTTGTAGTTTATATCGTGAACGCAAAAGATCGAAAAATTAAGGAGTAAAAAAAAGACAAAACAAAAATACAATTATTATCCCACTTTGAAACTGCAATTTATTATTATTATTATAGTTGTTTGTTTTAATTTAATTCATTTTAATTTTTGTTTTATTTTTTTAATTTAATAGTTATGACAGACGTTTTAGAATATTAAAAACTTAATTAAAAATTATGGCTTTTGTTTTATAAATTTGTTACAGAACCTCTACGTTTCTTTGATAGAGAAATTATTACGATTACTCACTACAGGAAAAAAAATAAAGAGAAGATACAAATAAGAAAATTGGTTGATCGGCGAACACTATCTTGTGAATCACTGAATCCATAGACACTGTATCTATTCAGAACATCGTTTTATTACTCTTCTATTCTTCGTTACTCAAAGCCAGATCCAACAGAAACATAAAAATAGATTTGTTTACAAATACTTAAAACATATACAAACAAGCAAATATCATTTGTTTGTCTACAAATTATCATTTGTCCTCTGTCTTGATTTACATTTTGAAAGAAGTCGAAGTTGAAATCTCTTTCAAATGGCTTTTAGATGTTCAGTTATTATCATCTTAGGATTTCTTAAGGAGATAAAAGAAATGAGAGGAACCATTACTCATATTAGAATACAGTATCATTTTTTGTGACGTCATTTTTATCTTTACAAGATTTTATCTTAATGAAATTGAATTGAAGTTAAAATTTAATTCAGTAAATTCCGATGTTTATTTTTCGTGCCCAAATCCCCTACAATATAAAATTACAAAATGTGAAAACATATTCGATATTAGTTACGTATTCGGCTTTTGTTTGGGGATGACTTCAATAAAACTTTAAATTGCACCTCTGTAGTTCATTCGGATTGGAAGTGAAGTTTGTAATCAGATGTGGAATCACTTAATAAAAGGGGTTAAACATAGTTTCCCTTGTCAAAACTACTAATCAAAGTAGGTAGTTAATAAACTGGTTTTGCTTCTTCCTTTCAACTGCCTCCCATTTTACCTGACGGTTTTTATTTCGTGAATTGGATAATAAGGAGCCCTCATTGCAGATTTTACACCTTAAATTGCTACTGGTTTGAGTTAGAAAGAGAAGATAATCAGCATTTAGGTTAAATTACGATGCAAGTTTAACCTCATAATAACTGGCAACAGTTTACTGTCTTCTAATGAATGAATAAAGCTGAGCAGTGTTTTGATAAGATGTATGTAAATCATGAAATACAAATATACGTCTCTCGTATATTTAACGTCATGTACATTAGTTAAGTATGTACGTTCTGTCCAACATCAGATCTTAATCAAAGATGCGCCCATGCGCAGTATTTATTGAATAGCTATTTAGATATCTATGACACTGTTAAGATACAATAATTACAATTTTCTGGTTAGAATTAGCCTTTATTTATTTATTTATTTATTTATTTATAAGTGTTCAAATTATTACAACTTGCACTTTTCTTAATATTGGCCTTATTTTGTAGTTTTGTTTTCTACACAGCGATTGGTGGTAGGTTTACGTGATAGTAGAAAGTGTAAGTAAAACTTAAAAAAAGCTTACAAAAAATTTTATAGAAAAAAAAATATTACTGAGTTGTAAAGTCACCGACAAAATGAAAAAAAAACCATCTGTAGATAGAAAACGTTTTTTGGCATCAGACAAAAACAGTGGAAGCATGTATGGGGAGATGAATTGATCAGATATAATTTGATCAGATAAAGCAACAACAACGATCAAAAAACCAGAAACGAAGAGTGAGTTACTACAGTGTTTTTGTTCGAGAAAAAATTGTCAATTCCTCAACAATTCGATTTCTCGAGAACTTTCTTGTTTTCCTGTACATAATTTCTCCCTCCTTTCATTTCCCACTTTAAGAATAACTGCATCTAAAAAACGTTTTGATCAGACGTAAAGGATGTTTTATTTTAGTCAAACGATCAGTTGCTTACGAAGAGCTTTATCTCATTTGTTTATGTGAAGAAGACAAAGAAAGATAAATTTCTTTGTAAAGAAAGCTTCTATAAAATTAATAAGTAACTCATTTATCCAGGATTTTTCACGTTAAAGAGTATTGTTTATTATTAAAAGCTGCTTTTAAACATCTTTAAATATCTTTCAAGACAAATTTGGGCAGCAGATGTTCCCTTGGTTTCTCCCTTTTAAATCCTGTCATTTATCATGTTTCGTAAGTGTTTAAAATAAAAAGTCCGTTCTTAATTATTATTTTTAAAATTTTAATAGTATTTATTTGCATTTCTTTTATTGAAAAAAAAAAAGCCTTAAAATTAAAATTCCTTAAGTTATGTCTGTTTTTACATCTTAGTCTCTCTCTCTCTGTCTCCTTTTCTATATTTTTCGAGTGGTCAATGTCACGGAGATGTCAAAACTAAAGATCCTAGTTACCAATGTAACGTGACTTCTCATAGGATCTTCTCATTTCGTCCAATTGTTTTCCTTCCTCCAATTGGTTCTTTCTCAGTAGGAGTCGTCTGACGGTTTTTTTCAGTTGGTTCAATTTTTTTTTAGAAACTAAGCAACAATGACTGAATGATAATACAACTTTTTTTTTTTTTTTTTTACTTCTGATGTTGACATCATCGAATTTTACAACAAATTTTGACTATAAAAATTTTATTTTAGTCATCAAAAATGACGAGGAAATAACATTTTTTATTTAAAGCTTTTGTTTTAAAATGAAAAGCTTTAGATAAAAAAACGAAGTAATTTAACTTGAAGCAATTGTTGACTCTCGTGCTTTTAGGGAGTCATCGTGATCGGTAAACTTTTTTTTTTTTTTCCAGTGAAGTTTAACTGTAGGGTTATTTTTACCAAGGGTTTCATTGTATGGACGAATGGATGACTAATTCAAGTTAGATAACAACGAAATGCTTGCTAAAATTGATCACCAAGTCGAAAAATACTTCTTTTTTTTTTAATGTATCAATTAGCATTCTGGTTTACCTTTAACGTTTGTAGGTTTTTAATTATCAATAGTCGTAACACCTTTGAAAAGTTGACCTCAACTATGACGTCATACGTCAGTTGAAGATTTCGTTCTACTTCGGTCTCTGTATCCTAATTGTCTTTACATTTCTGACTGCGATTATTTGGTTTATCTAATGAATCATCTCTTCTTCGGTTTCATTCCTTTACTGCAGTAAATAAGGAATCTTGGTTAACGTTCTTCGTCTTAATGACTTTCTGATCTCTTGAGCATCACAAAGAGAGATTGTTTAATTAGGAGTTAAACTTTCGAATGAAATCCGAGTGTTTCTGAGTGAGATTTTAATATAATTGGAATCAACCAATCATCAAGCTTAAAAAGTGTCTTCATATTTTGAAAGCGATTTCATCTTTCCACAGGTGAAGAAGCTCTTAATCAGACAATCTAGTGATTAAGCGGTCGTTGCTAATAAGAAAAGCTTGATAATAGATAGATTCAGTACGGATATATATCATCTGATGTCCTTATACATTTAACAGTTATCATTCAGGGAATGTACATATTCAGGGAAAGTCTACCAATATTCCAATTAGGACTCGCAGATACTAAATATCTGCGACTCCTTTTTTTTTTTTTATATATATATATATAATGTATATGTAATATTTCCATCGATAACCGGAGGTCCGAAACGGTCCGGCCGATGAACAGTAATTTTGCCCTATCATCCTTCTTAGCAACCTACGGTCCCATTCGTTGAGTTTGTTCGGTCGTCCACTTCGGGGAGCACTTGTCGATGAACTATCCTCTTCCATCTCAGTATAGTTTCATACTGTCTGTTGACGTCCCAATTTATTCACCAATTTGCCTAACATGTATGCCTGCAACATGGCATCCTATTAAAAAACCTCTTTCAAACGTTGTTAGTCCCCTCTTCTCGCAGCCATTTCAATGCTTCCACTGTCTCGCATTGTCCACAGCACATTTAAATACTGGCAGCAGACAAGTGACACTTAATGCTGCACTGCTGTAAGGTCAGGTTCCCCGACATCAAATTCCGGGCCCAGATGCAATATCGGCCCCCCCCTCCCCCCATGTTATCAACAAAATCATAAATTCTTAGCCAAAAATATCACACGATTTAATACTTCTACAGCAGGGGTAGGCAGACTTTTGAAAGGAAAGGGCTACCTCAAGTATACTCAAAGTGCCACAGTCACCTTAAGACCTTAAGACTAAAAAAAACGGAATCTCCAAATCGACAACCAAAAAAAAAAATAAAACGGATCTACCACTGTTTTACACTATAAACATACTATAATCTCATCCTGGGCCCCTTTCACGGTCGGGCCCCGGTGCTGAGAGACCAACTGACCCCCCCCCCCCTTGTGGGGGACCTGTCTAAGATAAGTTCTTATGTTATGTCGTCATTCACAAAGAGATATGAGTAAGGAAAATTGCGGAATTTTTTAAAAAAATTACTTCCACGAAGATTTTCCTGTCTGAAAATTGAATCAGTAATATTCAATTATTAATTGAATCGATGAGTCAATTCAGATTTTCGCGCCAATTCAGATTTTCCTCCTGACATATCTGTAAATTTCAATTGTAAAGAAAGCTACATTCTTATCTTGTTCTTATTCTCTATCAAAGGGGCAGAGTTCCAACCGAAAAAGTCACAAGGACTTGAATTCACTTTATTTTGAGATTGCTCTGCAATCAAACTATCATTCTTCCGTAACAACACTTAATCTTTTTGACTGGGTAGGTTATTAACACGTAAACACACCCAGACCATTCCTTTGCAGACACCCACCCACCCAGTCTTCTTGGCTGCCAGATGGCTCTCACGCACCATTGGAGATACAATACAGGAAATGAAAAGTAATAACCACTGCTATAATGAAATTGTTTTTTTTTTTTAATTTTATTGTTACATGAAAGAATCATTCTTGTTCTCGGAATGTCTTACGTTACTTTATCTTTTGAGCAAAAACTGTTCTTCAGTGTAGAAGTTGAACATGAATTCACGCTAAAATTGAAGTGATTGTCGAAAACTTTCTTCTGCTTCAATCATTTCGCTGAATTTAATCTTTTGTAAATGAGTACGTTACAATGGTTATTACTTATCGCGTTCGCACTTAAAAAAAAAAGCCTGTTAGTGAACGGTTGCCTCTGTCTGTCTGTCTGTCTGTCTGTCTGTCCATTTACATAAAATATTTCGACTCCCATTGGACAGATATTCGTAAAACTTGGCATATGGCAAGATTTATGGAATTTAATGATCAAACCTAAATTTCTTTGAGATTGAATGAAAATTAAGGGCAAGATTAACTTTTCACAGTTAGTTAATGCTATAACTATGTCTCCATCTAGTGATGATTTTTCGAAATAATTATTACCATCGATTTCTATAGATAGAGTTAGCGAACAGGTTGGCCGTCAAATCTCCTTAAATCCGGAGGGACGTCAATCCTCGTTATCCGCTGACTCCGATCCCGCGGATTCACTTATCCGCTTCTATAAAGTATAACCCATTTCGCGCCAATTCGCTGTCATGCGCAGTGGCGAAAAAATTCTGGCCTATTACGCAGCGCCGACATGAGCTTCACCAAGGAAAGCTACGAGACTTGTGCTAATAAAGTCTTCACGTCGTTCTGATAATATCCCACGTTTCATGTGTTTTACGCTGATTAATTTATTAAATTTCATCAATGACGAACGAAATAACGAAAGTGTTTTATCAAACGCATTATGACGAGCTGAATGGCTATGATTCGTGTGCTTGACTTGCTTCATTCTGGAACTTCGGTACCATCCGGGTAGCGAAAGTGCAAAATGAAAGGGGTCCGTGGGAACCTAACCCTATTTTCCCCATAGTATCAAAACTTCAGTATCGCGGTTAACGAGAATTGACTGCAAATGCTTTGTAACAAAAACCGCCTAATAAATACTGTGGTTGAACGGAAGTCATTATGAATGTTGAGACTTCGTTTTGTAAGAAAATATGATTTAATACTCATGTCAACAATTGCCGGTTAGATCAATTAAAATAAAAATTAGTTGAATGAATTAATATTAATATTCCTGTGTAATTTTTTTTATATATATTTTATTTGTAGAAATACATAATAACCGGTAACAGCTAAAATTTGGGGCAAACAGATCTTGATAAAGTTTGCGACTGAACACAGAAACTATGAAATTATTCCTTCTTTTTCAGTCCAGCAACACAGCGCATCCAACTATGGAAAAAACAAATAAAATAATATATTATTGATAATGTTTATTTAAACCTATTATGTATTTGGTATTTTTTATTACTACCGTGCAATGGTCATAGGCAAAAATTATGATGTATAAAAATTCTGAATATTTATGAAGTTGATTACTTTCTATGTAATTTCTCTTCATTTCCCTTTTGCTATTGAATACTATAGAACATGAACTATGTGGTTTTGTTCCTGGAATAGTTTTCTCTTCTTATTCTGTTTAAATTTATCGAATTGATTTGCTTTCTTCTTGGGTTTTTTGTTTTTTTTTGTTTAATATTATTTATAAATCTGTAAGAGCTTTTCTTTTTTTAATCGAACTTTTTTTTTTTCCATTGATTCTTTTTTAACATTTCATTATGTGAAAATTTCTTAAAACATTTTCTTGTAGCGTTTATCCTTTTTATACAAAATTAGTTGAACCCATTTGCAAATGACTTTAAAATGAAGGACTTCTTTTGACTCTTTCATGACTTGATTAAATCTAGTATTTATTGACATGCACTTAATTACTAAACTTTCTCTTGTGCTTTCGGCAGTGTTTTCACTTACTCGGACGCACCCATATCCTGCGGCTTTTTCTTTCCTTTCCTCCGGAAGGCGTGACGAATCACCGAACGATCCTGTCGTCCATCATCTTATAATTATTGTGACTTGTCTTAAAACCGCAACGGAAACACTATGCGTTCGTGTGCAGTTCTTTTAATTGCGCATGTATTAATTTTTAATCTTTAATTTGTTAAACAGCTATAAACCGAAGCGTTAACTCTTTTGAGGTGGCCTCGAAAGAATCCTTTGACTAAAGCAGCCACAGAAATCGATAAATCCCTTCTAGGACTTTCTTCACGCCATCGCTGACTCATTTTGGAGCTAGGAAGAAACTCAGTCATTGGAACGAAGGCTAATCCGACGCTCACCGCCAACAACTTCCGGTCGCCACTGGAAAAGGTTTTGAGAGAAGCCTACGGCTTATTCGGAGGGAACGATGATACCCCTCTGGTATCAGATAGTTTCTATGGTGAAATTTAATTCAGTAGAGGAGTTAGAGATAGATGTAGATACAATTGTGAGAATGACAAACATCTGTCCTTTAATGTTCATGAAAGATGCTTTTGTATGAAAGATAGGACTGTAGTGATTAATAATGTCTTCTTTCAATTGGTTAAACACACACATTAGCTAAAGTAAGAAAACCATATATCTTAATAATCCTCGCATTTCGTTAATGAGAAGAGCGGTTGGTTGACCCTTCTATTCCAACTCCACTATTTGAAGAAATAAATTACTCTTGATTGGCAAATCTCTAGAAAACGCAATCGAAGGAATAATCAGTTCACTTTCTTTTACCTCAACATTAATTCAGTAGAAAAACTGTTAAAAGAGTTTGTGACTGAAAATAATTTCCAATTCTTACATCCACTCAAAAATCAAGTGTCTTTTGTTGTTGACGGAGACTCCTCCTTTCTTCCCTTGATTCAAAATAAAACGTCCTATTTTAAGAGAAATAAAATGTTTACATTTGTACATTGAATGGAATTAAGTTCATTCCCTCAGTGGATGGTTTTCAACGGAGTCTCTACGAAGTTTCATGTAAAAGCTTTTCATTAATAGATCCGTTAGCTTAGAGTGTTAGGTCGCATTTTGATGCATCTATTAGTAAGAAACACTTTCAAAAGTTTGAGTTTCAATTGTTTTTGAATGTTTATTGTGGCGATGTTGTTCTAAACCTTAACATACGATGTGCCGTAATTTAAAAGAGGAAAAAAAAGCTGAATGAAAAAAAAAGTGAAGTACTTTATTAATAATAACCATAATCAAGTGACATATTTATTTGCAATTAATTTTAATAGGGATTTTTTTTTCCTTTTTTTGCCATAGAAGAAAAACAATCTTTCTTGATATCCATATCGATGAATCTCCTATTATTTTTTACCTGATCACATGAGCAAATCCAATGCAAATAAATTGTAGCTTCTCCACAGGGAGCCTCTCTCTTTCTCTCTCAATTTATTTGTTGCCGCTTGAACGGAATAAAAGATGAGATTTTGGTTTCGCCGCCTGAAAAACAAAGACCGAAATTGCAAATGCTTTCTCGGAAAGATTAAATCTATAAAAGATATATATATATTTTTTTTAATATCAATTTGTTTTTATAATCTTTTTTTGTTTTATTCGAATCGGCTAATGCTGTATGAAGAGTGGCAATTCTTATTAATGATACTGACATCAGTATATGACATCAATAAAAAACTAAGAAAAAAAACCACGCTATATATCATTCTGTAAGCTATTACATAAGCCGTTTCTTTTGCAAAAGATGGCATGAATATTTATTTGTTTTTATGCTCATCGGAGTAGCTTAGCCAAATTCTCGCTTATCCCCATGAAATCCTCGTTGTTGAAGCAAATAACTTGGCGAGGAAGGGAAAATAATTGACCCCAATTACTGTGCGTAGGTATATTTTGCATCAAAATTTATTTTCTGTTGAATAAATCTGATTGCTGAATATATTCACTCAACTTCGTGTTTTGTAGTAGGATTCTACGACTTGGACATCGCGCAGAAATCATCCGAATTATTTTTTAGTTAATTGAGAAACTCTGCCATCAAACATAAAAAAAATAAATTAAAAATTAAAATAAAAAATTCTCAATTTTTATGAAGTGTTGGTGTAGTTTCTCAACTAAACAATTACACACACACTTTATTATTTTACAGAATTAAAATATTATACACACACTATTATTATAAATTTTTAATCTACATTGCCGCCGAATTATTATGTCGTCAATTTGACGGGCATAATTACTCCATTTAATTAATTCAATTAATTGAAAATCCTAGAAGGAATTAAAAAATTTTCTCTCTCTATCGATTGTACTGCATTCTTTATCATCACTAAACTACTTTGTTTTTATAATGTTTACTTCAGTCTATTCTGAGATTAAAAATAGGCAAATACTGCGACTCATCTATTTCTAAAAACAACGAAAGATAACTAGTAATTAAAACTAATACTTGATCAATGGCTTCCTTATCCGAATGAGATCAAAGTATAATCCCCCGGCATTAAAAGGAACGCGGCTTATTTCTTTTTGTGTTACTAAGGTTGTAAATTCATTTGGAACAGTTTTAACTTTGGTCTTTCCACTTCAGATGGTGCATTTTTAGGAGAAGTAATGGACAAAGAGGTATATGCATGTATTAAAACAGGACTTTCAGTTTAAAACATAATCGGGATTTCCATTACGTATTTATTCTAGAACAACAGCTTATGAAAAACAAAGAGAAATTCTTAATATACAGACTCACGAAAGACTCTGGATCTGTTTTGGAAGCATTCGCTCGTTTCACCAAATTCTGGACTATTAGAGGAAAAGGTTTCGGATTTAGACTTGCAATAATCTCTCAGATGTGTTTTCCTATCTTCTATCTCTTGAGATCTCAACCAATAGAATGGAATTTGGAGAAGATACACCACAAGGTCTTTGAAAATCCAATTGTTGTTCAGAAAATTGTCGCTGATATGGGAATCATACGACACAGGAAATGGCAGCATCTTGTTACACCATTTATTCCTCTCTAAGAAACCAACGAACATTAAAATCGTTTGATGAAGGTTTGATCATGTATCGCTATTGGTTGAACCTTTCCAATAGGAACAAAACCGAGTTACTTATTATTTAAGGTTGAAACTGAAAATAAATAAGTACATACAGAATTTTTTAGGATTGAGAATTAATTACAATAAAAATAAAAAAAACGAATAAAATAAAACTGCTTCATGATTTTATTTGAAATCATATAATATCTCTAAGAAATTTTGAAAGAAAATATCTTTGATAAAACAGACAAAAAGAGACATATAACTAAAAAAAAGTTATTTCTTTATTTCACGATGCTTAACGTGTGCAAATAAAGTTCTATTTCAATAAAAATATGAAGCCAACACACAGTCTAAGAAGAATTAAAAATTTAAAACAAATATGTACAAGTAAATATGTACTTGTATTTGTTTTTAAATTTTTAATTCTTCTTAGACTGTGTGTTGGCTTCATGTTTTTATTGAAATAGAATTTTATTTTTTCTTTATTTATTTTGTTCTAATGGGTAAAAGTCTCACTGTTTCTCACAACAGAATTCACCAGAAACATTATTGAACATTTAAAAGTTATTGCAGTCTAAAATGAATTATTTTTAAAAGAAAAGTAATTTGTAATTTTTTTAACAGAATAAAATACATTTTTTAAGTAAAGACACTTACGTCTTTTAGAGTAGCGAAAACTTATTATAAATAGTAATGCTACTTTGTAAGTTAAATAATTCCTTGTTTCTTGAGTTTCTTACAATTTGAGCTGATCTGTCCTAGTTTAAAACTGTGTGTAACAACCAGGTGAATCATTTTAGAGTTGATAATCTTTGATATAGGATTCTGTTTCCTAAATTGCCCTTAAATAAACCCTTCTGGTCAACGTGAAGTTGTCATTAATTCAGAATGATTTTGTTTTTTCCTATGCTAATGTTACATCTCTAACGTGAGCTACTGAAAATCGTTTTTCTGACTCCTCAGGGCGAGTGAAGCTGTTCTCATGAAAAGGAGAGGAATTTTCAGTTGTCTTCAAAAGAAAGCATGACTTTGCGTGTTAATGGTTCCAACAGCATTGGCACAAGTATTTCTCGTAAAAAATCCTTCGTTAGATCATGGCAGCGCCGAAGTCTAGCTCCCATATTTCAGTGATCACTGGTTCAGTGATGAGTGGTAGCCCAATGCTCGCGCACGTTTTCACCCCAAGGAAAGAAACCCTGTTCCCATTTTACAAAGGGCTGGGCGAGCCTTAGGACCATCGAGAGGAGAAATAACTTAGATAGAAAAATCCTCCACCTTCACATAGAGATTTTAGCCCAACTCCTGCACTTCGCAGAACATTGGACTAAGTACGATATATGGAATAAAGTATAGGATTAAATTGTCAGCAATGAGAACCGAAGTGAAGACACTTTTTTAAAAAAAAAAAATCTGTCAATTAAGTCTGATTAATAACTGATCTGAAATTATTTAAGAAATTAAAATTTCTTGATCCAGTGAATATGTAAGAAAACTTTATACTGATGTGCAACAAAAGTTTTTGAAAAGAATCCTCAGCTCCTACATCCCTCGAAATAAAAGTTCTCTGAGAACATACGGAGAAGCCAACAGAACTTTTAACTGAAATAATAATAGTCATACTTTAAGAAAAAAAGTAAAAGCAGCAATAAAACATATAAAAAACTCTGCGAAAGCATTGAGTAATAAATAAAAATATAAAAACTATGAAGTAGAAATGTATTCTTAAAGGTGATGAGATCAGGGTGATCTGCGCGTCATCTGACAGTGGAGACTCAAATTCTTATCAAATTAATATAAATCTTTTTTGGATATTTGCAGATATTTTATGTTATTTATAGTTGTTGAAAATGACTATGACTTAAGTAGATTAATGGTTAAAATTGGATTACATCTTTAAGATCCAGTTCATTCTTAGAACGGTGTTATAGATTGAAAAAAGTGATAGCAGTACTTCGTCACTTTAGACAAGTCTGCGACAACTTCTGTTATTGTGACTTCACGGCTGAATATTAATGAAATGATTCCTTTTCCCTGGCGATGCAGTGGTTCGTGGATGCTTAAAATACTGAAGTGGATGTTCGAGATTAGTGTTATTTTTGGTTATGAATGTATTCTGTGGTAAACTTTTTTATTCGCCGTAGCATATGAATTGTGAATGAGACGGGGAACTGGAGGTGAGGAAGAATTCATTTCAGTTAATGGATCTGATTAATGGACTTTTATGGAAGTTACCAGAACGATATCCATAAAGAATGTTTTAATTCGATTTAATGCTTCTATAGATTTACTGCCAACAGTCAAATAGTCATCCTCTGGGAGAGAACGCTTTTAACATTTCTGGGGTAGGGATGACAGTGACGTATAATAAAGGTTTTATGATTTGCGAGAGTAACGAAAAGATAATAATGCTATCGCTAGACCCTCCTATTTATTCTTTTAATTTTGTTAATGGTTTGTATTGGTAAATCGAAAGACATTTTTAGAAGATAGTGACTTGACTAGGTAGTGCATTGCCCAAGCCGAATTTTAAGTTTTGTAAATATTTTAATATTTTACGTTACTTTTTTTTCCTGTTATCTCTTTAGTTGAATCAGTTAAAAGATAGACAATGGTTTTAATGTTGTTGGCATTAGAGCGTTGATTCCGTGTTCAAGGAAACCAGTCTAAAGCCCCGCGAACACCATCCGATTTTGCACCAACTTAGTCGGCCAACTTTCAGTTTTCGAGTAGCTAGAGCCGACTTTGAGCACGTTTTTCAGCGACTTGCCAGCGATTTTAGTTGCTCCTGCACAACCAATTCGAGTCGGCCAACTCGGGAAAGTTGGTCGGAATTACCGATCACAGGGCAGCGTTGGAACACGTCAGTCATGACGTCACGTCCATGGAAAGAAATGGCGTCCATTAACGGTTACCACCGCTTCGAATCGACGACAAGCGAGTACACAATGAATATCAGAGTATTGCTAGTTTCTTTCACATGCATAAATAAAGTTTATACTGAAATGCAGTAATTGTAGGCGGCAGAATTTATCAGAGATGTTTCAAAACCTCGATTATTTCGGATTTTCCACAGCTGCTGGGGGAAACGCATTGAATTATAGGATTGCTGCTATCGCGGCCGAGTTCATTTGCGAGTTGGATAGTGTTCTAGCCTGACAAAATCGGACCAACTCGGAGTTGGCCAACTAAGTTGGTGCAAAATCGGATGGTGTTCGCGTAGCTTAACATCTTACATCAAATTGTCGTCAGGTACTCCTGGATTAAGTTCAACAGAATTGACATGAGCTAATACTATTTGGAGGAACCGACCGTTAGAGATGTGTGTTATGATCTGGTAGAGTATTTACAAGCTGACGTGGGTGGCACAAGAGGCTACTTGTTAAATCATTCGCACGAAGCCACTATAATTTGCTTAGTGAATCCTACTACAGAGATTAAGTTTAAAAATCAAGAGTTTAGTATTGAGTGAATATTGATCTCAGATAGTTAATCCCCTCCCCCCCGGGCAATTAAAAGCTTTCATTTCTTGGTGGGTGAAAGGTCGAAATTTCAAATATTTCTCGGGACGTTAAAAAGGTTTCTAGTCTTTTATTATATTTTGTTTATTTTATTTTATTTATCTGCCATCTAAAGACAGATTAAAAGAAAGGCAAGACTAATTCCCTCAATTTGACTGATCTGTAAATTACTGACCCTGGCGTCATTGAACAGCAGTTAAAGCACCGATGGTTGAAAGGATTGTTGTTATGGTTGGCCATTTCTTAGCAGCTGTTCTCATTTGCGATATTAATTGTAAATATTTATCACTGATAAATAATGCAAAGAAAGAAGCGATAAGATTGAAGGTATGGTAATGCTTACGGAAGTAGATGCGTCCAGTGATAAAATCATTGTTTTCAACCGTGTTTGCCTCACGAGTACATTTCGAAAAAATATTCATATATTAACTTAGTAGGCCTATTAAGTTTTATTTTTTAAAGAAATTGCAACTTCTGCTCGTTTTGCTCGCCAGGATTCCGTTGAAGCTTTCAGATAGAGTATTTAGGGCTTTATTGAAAATCTTCTAATTTGTTAAGATACAACTGACTTATATATACTACAAAACTTATTTTACGTTGTTGGAACATGTTCTTATGGTGTAGTTAGTGATATTGTTATTTATAAACAGAGTTTAAATATTCCGTCACTTATTAGTCTTTTAGTAACCCTTATTTTGAAATAACGCCCAGAATCAGTATTAGACGAATGGTTTAAAAAAAGTAACATATGTATGTTTGTTTTTACCTGTTTGTTATATTTATTATTTTGTTCATATCTTTACTTTTATTTATATAAGATTTAAACATATGCATCATTTAAATCCCCAAAGCAACGGAGATGTTTTAAATTATTTTTTTTATTCATAAATAGTATTCCTCAAGCTTTCTTCGAAAAATTAATATGAGATAATTTACAATAACTTGAAGTTATGTCTGAAAACGGAGATGATGTTAAAAACGCCTCAATCTATTGTTGTGACGTCAGTTTGGAAACTATTTACGCAAATTCTATCATTAGCGTTTCTAGATTCAATTGTTATAGAAAATTTCCTTTGTTTTTATTCATTTTTTATTATTATTCTTATGGAATTGTAATGCAACGGTTTTCAGAATTAAACATAAAAAACTAATTGATAAGTCATAAAAAAAATGAAACATAGGTTTTTGGATGTGGTGTCATTTTATTTACTTTGGAAGCGGATTTACCGTTGAGTGTATTGGGTGTCTTTTTTGATCGATTACTGAGCCTTGTTTATTACTCATTGAAATCCTTTCCGTAATTCAAACTCCATTCACGTTGCTTATCTTTATTTTCGAATTGCCGTCAGATTGTGATAACTGTGTATCTTTGATCTTTCCTATTCAAATGCCTTACGTCCAGTATAGCCTGCGGGCGGCCGAGGACTTTGGAGCCGTTAAAATCCTTTGCGGTATCGTTTTCTCTCTGCCACTGTTTCTTATTGGCCTCTAAGATCCGAGAGGAAAAAAAATTCAAGAATTTCGTATTCAAAGTAGAAACGGATTTTTGAGCGTCTGTTTTTGAATCAAAATATTTGCGACGCCCAATTCAAATTTAAAAAGCCGGCGTCATCTCTTGTGGTTGGTCAACGTCGGAGGATGTTGAACTCGGGAGCGAGCGTTGGATGACGCCTCAGCCTCTTCCTTTGATTTCGGACGGAAACGTTAGCGCGCGACCTTGCCCGAGCCGGGCGGTCCCTTTGCCTCCGTTCTCCCGCGAGGTGTTTTCGGTCGGCCGTAGCCGGCCTTGATCGTACCCGGTTGCCACCTTTTTCCTTTTTTTGTCCGCCGTGGCTTCGTTAACCGCTCCACTGTGACGGTTGAGATGTAAGCGAGACACACACACTCAGCACCACTTTCCCTTTTCGTTTTTGGATTTTTAACTTGAGCAGCGCGGGAAACACGAAAGGACGCAGGTGGAAAATCTCTCTGGTTCAGCAGGAACACGCAGACGCAAGTGTGGCTGGCGACGAGGCGGCGGCTCTGTGTATTTCTCCCGCTGAATTTGATTTTCTCCGTTGAATTCAGGACGCAGTGATGGTCACATTGGAGTCATGGGTTGGCTGGCTACCTTTAAACGGAGGGCCCTCGAATTTTTGTAAGCGACCACCAATATTGTTATTATTATTTTTAATCTTTTTCATTAAAATATATATATACATTTATACAGTAAAGAAAGTTTAGGACTTGTTAGTGATGTCATTGTTTATATCTCAATATTGTTTTTAATATAGCTAAACGTATGCGAAATTATTTGCCCTTAATCAGAATAAAAATTTCAGTAATTATCAGTAGCTTTTCTTTTTGGCTTAGCTTCATATTGTTTTCATAACAACATAGAATTATTTTTGAATATATGTTATTTGTAATTGAGATTTATTTTTAAAAAATTACGTGAAAAAAAAAATGTCTTATATTTATTTATTATTGAATATTTCAAAACTTAAAGAAATTTTATTGTATCGAAGTTTTTTTGTAACCAATTAACATAACCAAGTTGGTAGTTGGTTGGTTTAATCATAAATAGTTGGTTGGAAATTTCCAAAGTAATTTCATTACAATTAAAATTTTATTCGATTAAGCTGTGAGTGTCGGTTACTCATGCTTAATTGACTTGCTTGTTATTTTTTTTTAGTTCTGTTAACTCTTAACATTTGTTTATTTGTGTGTGTGTTTTGTTTTTGTAGGGTTGGGGGTGGGGGGTTAAAATGGAGAATTACGTTCTTTGAGGAAAGTACTGTTATCTTTATTTGTACGACCTTTGTTCTATAGAAAAATATTTATTCAGACAAAAAGTAATCTTATAATAAAAACAATAATTATGGCTGTAAGATTTTAAAGCAATACACTAGAGTATTTAACGTTTAAAAATTCAAATTCTCTGGGGGGGGGGGGGGGGAAGCATCTTCCGAATTCTGTCTCTCAGTGACACAGAATTCATCCATTGTATGTAGAAGGCGATTGACATGATTTCAGTGGCTTACACATATATATACATATTGTATTTTAATTTTATCTTTTAGATTTGCTTTATTTATTGTTTACTGTTTGTGAATTTGCTCTTTCTGTGTGATTCTGTGATTTTTGGTACAGAATTAAAAAATATCTTTTGGAAATTGAGCTGAATTTTTTTAATTCAACAAAGTACAGTAAGGACTGATTTCAGTAAGTGATGAATGAACCATTAAAAAAAAGGAAGGGTTATTATCTTCACAGGTTTTAACTAAGATTTGAAAGCGAGATAATTAATAGTTAAGAATTTCACATGTGGTCATCACAAATAGTAATCTGGCAATTAAGTCTGAATTTCATTAAGTTCCATAAATACTGAGTGGGAGTTGTTTCTGAACTACAATGAGGTTTACAATTTGGGTGGTATATTTGCAGAGGAGTTTCGTTTATGGCGCGTGAGTTAATCAATTAAGCTAATTAGCCGAAGCGCAAAAAAAAAAAAAAAAAGCTTTATGGTAACATCAGTTTGTAAAACACTGAAGAACAACGGATTTCATTTCCATTGGTCTGTAAGAAATATAAAAACAAAACAAGATAGCTCTTGACTAGGAAACGTTAAAAGCTTCATCGTGTTTGTTTTCTCTTTCAACCGTAGAAGATTTGGATTCAAAATGTATCCCTTACTAGATGCTTCATGATTTCTCCTCCTTCTCTTTGTTTTTGTGATTCGTTTACATCACAGTTGTTCAGTTATGAAACATCTGTCCTTGAGTCACAGGAAGAAGAATCGGTTTTTACCTTATTAAGAATTCCTGTCGTGTTCCGCTACTCCTTTAATTTGCTGAGGTTGCAGCTGTTTTTTGGAAGAAGACCCCCCTAACATCACCCATCTGTTGGAGAGGACCCTTGGGTCAGAATCACGCACATCCGCCTCTTCACTTCCCCTTTCTTCTTCACTGATGAGAAATACAGCAATGCCTCAAGATATATTTCCAATACTCGAATGAGTTATTTCTAAAGATAGATTAAAGTACAAGATTATGACTTTGTACTGTTTATTTCCCTGCAAAATTAAATAAGTATTTTTAAATAGGCGAAATAACTCTTTTATTTATTGCATTGAAATCTTACTTACTTCATGTTAAAGAGTTTATCTTAACGATTCTTTTTGTTATTCTGATTGTTTTTAGATCTTTCGTCTTTTTTTTATATATATACAGTGAAACCTCCACTAACGGACACTCCCGAAAAGCGGACACCCCCCAATAGCGGACAATTTTGCAATCCCCAGTCCCTTAATATAGACGTTTCCATGTATTGACCTCCGATTAGCGGACACTCCCAATAACGGACAACATTCTACAGAAAATGAACGATCTTGGGTTGTTTTTCAAAAGCAATAGAATCAGGCTACAGTAATACGTAGCGTCCAGCTGAAATTTTGAAATTATGGATCACGAACTCCAACGAAAACTACCAACACATCAAAGTTCGGAAACAGAGACAAGTGCGACCGACTCTATTGTCTTCGATTGGTTTTGCGCTGCACGAGCAAAAAACATTCCCATTAGTGGGCCATTATTGCAAGAAAAGGCTTTGGAAGAAAAGTGGACTCTGAAGGCCTTGCAAAGTTAAAGATTTAAATATTCATATTGAGAAAAATGTTTTCAATGCTAAAAAGAAATATCAAACTCTGTTAACTGATTACTTTAGTTAATAAAATTAATTTTCTAATCCGTTTGTCTTACATGAAATAATGACAAAATTAATACTGTAATTAATTTTGTCATTATTTTAAGTAAGACTAATGGATAGCATTCATTTAAAAAGGAAAATAGTAAACAGTTTGCAATTGTTCATATTTTCTCGTAGGGCAATGTTAATTGTAGAAATTTAAGATTGTACTTAATTTTTCATTAAAGACATGCTATAAGCTAAAAAATGAAAAAAAGATAGTCCTCCCCAATAGCGGACACCTCCGAATAACGGACGAAACTTCCAGTCCCGTGACTGTCCGCTATTCGGAGGTTTCACTGTATTTACATTAAGTTTAGTGTTTGTATTGTGGAAGTGAATGGCTACTAATATCTTTAGAAATTGCTTCTTTACAGATTCACTATTGTTTACTTTTTTTCCATAAAAATGGGCTTTGTTTGTTTTACATAATGGAAAGAATTACGATGTAAATATTTAAATAACTAACTTTTTTTTTTTTAGTAGAATTTTCAAGAATTTACAACCTTTTATAATATTGTTCTTGTCTTAATTTAAATTTTGACCGAGTTCCAGTATATAAATATTGTGATCAACAACACAATATTTTTTCCCTCTTCTTTTTGTTTTCCTCCAATTCGGAGGAATTGTAGAATAATTTGACTGAGGGGTGAAAGGATATATGACGTCATGAATAAATCGTCTCCAACAAATAATGAAATGGACAAAATTACTGCTGAGAATTTAGGTGCCTAGTTTTATCTTTGTTGTTATCTTAATGATCATCCTGTATTTCATTGCTTAAAACAAAACAAAAAAATTGAACCAGCAATGCGGAATTAATTAATTGTTATACATGAATAGTTTTTCGTTTTTTTTTTTTTAAATTCTTTCGTAAACTTAACGTTTCATGTAATAGTCAACCGGGAAATTAATGACTTACATAATAACTGTACTACCACCCTCCCCTTCCCAAGAGTTTTTATTTGGAATTGAGATTGAGCTCAGAAGAGGAGGTTGCTTCATTGATTGACTTTGGTTATTCCGATGTATAATCTTTGGGCTACATTCGTTATTTGAACGTGTTTAAAAGTTGTTTAGTTTTGTTTTATTTCTCCTTTCCCGGTAAACAACAATAAAGATAAATTGATGTGTTGTTTATGTACCAGACGTACAGAAATTGTTACATTGGTTTCAACGCGTTGTTTCTTTCAGTCATGAATATTAGTTTGTTTTAGGGAATCCTCTAAAATACTTCATCGAATTGAAATAAGTACAGTGTTAATAAGAACTGAATATGCAGCGAAGGGAATAGAGGAGTCCAAAAATCGTGCTCGTATTTTAAATTGGACAATATCATAAGCACTTACCAAAGTTAAGTACATCTGTCTAGCCGTTTTAGCGTGATCCGCTGACAAAGTAAAAAATATTCAAGAAAATAATAATAAGACTTTTAGTTGTTCAGTCAAAAACCAGAGTAGTTTAAATCTATTCCAAATCGATTAGGAAAATATCATTCATTAAAGTTTCTCCTTGCAAACGAATACAGAACAAAGAATTAATTGTCGAAATATCTTGATTTTGTTAATCGTTTGAGAACTGAATTTAAGAAAATTAAAGATGAGTATTTGCCTGAACAGTGGTAGCAAAAACAACTGAGCAATTAATAATCCATTGGTTTTTGACCAAATGCACTACGGGTTAAAAAAAAAAAAGGCCAGAGATTTATAAAAGCAAAGTGAAAAGATAGAAGCCAGCCAATAAACTTAAAATAATAGACCTGGCAGCTGCTTCTTAGTTCCACGAAATTCATGTAAAATATTTGCTTGGAGAATTCATGACAAATTCTATTGAATAGGTTCAGTGTAATTATGAGGATGGAATTTAATAAAGGAGAAAAAAAAATAATAGCCTCTAATTGAATCTTTCGCAAGTACTGTACATGACTGTCTTAACGCTGTAAAATTGTAGGCTACGCTTACTTAGGTTTCAACAGATTTGGAAAGAATTAACTGCGCTTAATAGGTGTTTAATGGTTGTGATCGCTTTGGTAGTTAATGAATGAGAAACAGCATTACGTTTATTGGCTGCAATTAATTCCGCTTGTGGATGTGTAGGTCAAACCACACCGAAAAAGAAAAAAAAAAAATAAAGCCAATGAAACTGGTTTGTAAAATTAGGGAACTGGAAGAAAGCAAAAAAAGTAACGTATGATTAATTCTGCCTCATCTCTCGTGTGTCGACGTGAAAGACGAAGATAAAAGATATGTCACAAGCAGATAAAGCTATCTCGTCTCTGTGGTTTTTATTTTTTTTTTCTGTACGAGTCCATTATGTCTTCATTTTGAAAGTCTTACCTTTTTATTCTCGAGTCAGGCTATTACTGTGACTATTGTTACGCAATTAGGTCTGACCATTGTTGTAATCATTATTCGCAATTACATTTCTGGGTTGAGTTTTTATTATTTCTGTTGGTTTTATTTCAGAAAAACCGCATTGTTGTTATTTAATGGAAATATCAGTTGTAGATACATAAAAGAGAAAAAGAAAAAAAAAATGTATGTCGTGGCCTGTTATTGTAGTAATACAAAGACCAGTAGACGTTAGGTTTAGATTGTCTATGGTAAGAAAAAAAAAATTTTTTTTTTCGATTTTCTTTTACAATTTTGAATGCGCTTTGAATGAAAGTGATGGGCTGTTGAAATATGTCCACCAGAAACTACGTAGCCTCACTTCGATATGACTGAATAGTGAATTTGGTATAATTGTTTTGGCACCTTTGTCATTTGTTTCTCATTCAGTTTTCACAGACTATCCTTTGAGAAGGTTTTCATCTCGTAAAAACCAGTCTCAGTGATAATCAGTTTTTTTGAAATCTCTACAGTAAGCAGAAAAACCAAGGAGTAGCTATGGCTACTTCACACTGTATAACTTGATTGAATTTGATCGACAATTACACGAAATACAATGCACTAGCAAAAAAGGATAATTAAGATATTTTAAGTTTCCTTCTAAATTTAACTTCATTTAATTTTATTTCCACCTGAACATTCCAGAAATGGAAGAAAAACTGACCAAGAGAGGGATAGGAAATGGTTGGACAGAGAAGCCTAAGCAATTAAGCAGGAAACTAGAGGACTTGAATTTAGGGGGAATCAAAAGGATGGATTTGTTTGTATTAATTGTCGTCGTTTACTCATAACTAAGTTCCTCGTATGATGACACGAAAGGAATAATATTTTTCAGTGTTTATTTGAATTTAGATAGTTTCTCTACATCATCTATCCTAAATTTATTGACATCTTAAAGAAAAACCAGGGTATTTTCAAAAATTGATTTCTACTTGAAAATCAATGAAAACAGATTGAGGAATGCCTTTGAGGAATTGGTGTTCGTTCTTTATAATAAGTTCTTTTGAATTTACAATGCATGAGATTTTGCAGGAAATTCCTAGTAAGTTTTTCCTAAAGTTTTTTCAAAGAGGAGTCTTAAAAGTTTGTTGTGTAGGGTTTTTTAAGAGCTGGTAGAAGAATTGTAGGTTTTCTAGTTGGCAACACTCGTTTCTGGTAAGAAGATGACAATTTTTTTCTTCTGTTTCAATTGATGTAAATGTTATTTTTTTTTTCTTTAATAAATAAGTTACTCCATTGGTTGAGTGTTAAATTCATTTCGAGAAGGAGGAGAGGGGTTGGTTGTTGGGGTGGGCGTCAGGTCTGCTGTGACTCCAGCTGTGACAGTTATTAGAAGCTGATTTATCCTGTGTAATGATGACGCATCACTTTCCGATCTCTTAGATCTCCGAGTCTATTAATTTCTCTATTGCAAAGCAATTTAGGCAGACGAATTAATTTGTTAGGCTTCATTGACTTTAAGTTACGTAACGGTGTCGCTTGTTAGTTTTCAAAGGAGGAATTCGGTTATTAGAATATATCTGTTTTAAAGAAGGATTGTTCTTTCATTTAGGATTGTACAATAAATTAAAAGACTGAAAAAACAAATTCGTATTCTTCTGACATTTCGCGATTTTGATTTCATATCTTAAAAATTAATTTGGTCTGAATAAAATTTCACAAAATAAATAATAAGCAGATACTGATTGAAATTGGAATATATAGGTTTATGTATTTGTCGATTACACTTCTTAGAGTTATATTTAGGATATATCTTAAGCTAAAAAAGTTTAATAAAGACTCCATTTCGGATGTACTTTGTTGGGGGATGATAATCAAGGACTTGTCTAATAGGACCTTTGGAACAATTTTATTGTTAGTTAGATTTGTACTTTTGGTTATTGGTCCGTTGTATCGTATTTCCTTCAGTCAAATCATCAGCACTAGAACTGTGTCAATGGATTCTGTAGTTTAATCATCTTATTCTAAATTCAGAAGATGTCGTAATATTGCTTGGAAGAAATAATGTCAAAGCAGCTATTGGTAAAGTCAGCTATTAACGACCCTCCACTTCCAAATAGGGTGTTTTCCTTTATTCTTCAAATAGGGTGTTTTTATTCATTAAATTTCTTTCTTTGTTTATATTCTATTTTTATTGATGTAAGAAATTTGTTCAGAAAATCCTTTAAGCATCTGTTGATCTTTTGTTGTTTCATTTATCAACTACTAAAGTCCATTGAAAAATTTTCTTTTGGACTATTTATTTTTAGCCCTATATCGTAAGTATTAATTATTAATTATATACTTTTCTGATGAAAGATTTCGAGTTAATACTTATTAATTTTTTTATTTTTATTACTTTTGAGTTTTTAACATTGATAGATGAAATTGCGTTATGTAATCCTTGTCCAATTTGTTCTTTCTAACCGAGATACGAGGAGAATGTGTTGTGGAAAGTGATTTACTTCCGTTTTGTTTTTTCCAAACCTGTTTCACGTGACGGGGACCTTCTAGATCGATCACGTGCGATTCATCCGCAACTTTTTTTTACCATTAAAAAGAAGAGAAAAACAATTCAGGGAAGCCTAATTGTAGAGAGAACGCGCAAAGCATCCGATACACTTTGCCAGAAGATTCCAAGCACTACGATGGGACTACTTTGGTGGCAGTCCAAAATTACCAAACAGCTGTTGATTGCAGTCCTGTGGAATGGAGTGTGTAATGGCGGCCTTTAATCATTTCAACGCTATTTTAATGTTTTTATTATAATAGTTATTTGTGAAACAGTCTCCAGGAACTAGAGAATTTTATTTTAACGCTGAGATATATTTATATATCAGTAATATCATCGCATCGTGCTGACGAGTTTCATGTTCCTGATTTTTTAAACATGGATAACTAAGAATTTAAAAATCACTTTTGGGCTTCACTTCATTTCTTTGTTTATAATTTACCACTTCATTAATGTTTTACCGAATATATCGTCCTTTTTTAAAAATAAACTTAATTTATAAAAAAAAAAATGAACATAATAAAGAAACTTTTTATTTTATTGATTTTTTTTAAATTTTTTTTTCATTAAAATTTCATTGAAATAAATTAGTATTTTACGGCAACTACAGTAACATGTCACTAAAGTAGGTCTATTTCTAAAAAAAAGTAAACTTAAAAGACACTTCATTATATTAAAATATCTGAAACCATCAATAGCACTGTTCTATAGAACGTCTTAGAAAAAAAATCGTTAAATTATTATTATTATTATTTTTTCACTTTAGACCTCCACCTCACCCTCTTTTATGTACCTACTCAAAGAAACAAGCGATTTTGTATAGATACAAGTGAATACATAATAAACATTATGGTAAAAACTTACTTTCCAAATTGTTGGCTCAGAAGATATGTTCTCAGGTAGAAAGATCATCATCATCATCATCATCCTCTCCATTCCATTCTGTGACGTTGCACGGAGATGCATTGTGGGAATGACAAACGCATATTAGGAATCCCAAAGAATTCTTAATAAAACACTCTAAATATAAGTTAAGTTTTTGAGACTTTTTATTTCTAATTAGATATAAAAATAATCTTCATATATATATTTGATTTATATAAGATATTGTTTTTAAATAATAGCAAGAATTAATGCGAAACGCCCTTTACTGATTCAGTCTCTATTGTTTTAGCAGACCAAGTTGTTGCTGTTTTGTTTTGTTTTTCCTTATTTCCTTATTCTTAAAGTGTAAATCTTTATCCTAGTATTTCCTCAAATTTTAGGAAAAATTCCAACTTAGATTCGATTGCTCTTCATGCAACAGATCTCTGAAATCTTTTTAGTTTTAAAGAGCAAAAATAATAATAATAATAATAAAACATAATTTGGCAGAAATCTCAGTCACGAAGAACGAAGCACTGAAATTGGATGGCGTTGGTGGGGCTAGGGAGATTCTAAGACCACACCTTCGATATTTTTTGATAAATTAATAGTGTCTGCTTCGTGATTACCGTAGTGTCATACATATTTTAGTGGTTAATCCTATTCTGCACTCGGGAGAGAGTGAACTTTCTAATAGGTAACAGCGATTAGGGCGGACAGCAGCTACTAAGGATATTTATATGTTGGATAACCTTCCACTTGCTCTATATTTTTGTGTTCCTTTGGATTTTTAGTTTTCGATGTAACTATGGTGACAATCCAACTGCTTTTTTTTTTCTATGATGAAATAATCGATCTTTAGTTTATAGCAGTTATTTTAATTTTTAGAAAAGGTTACAGTGGGATAAATTCAAAACTTTTAATTTTGAATTTCAATGAGCCCTCGATGCAGTGATGTAACAACTTTGGAGACAAAATTATGCTTATGAATGAAGTCAAATTTTAGTCAATTCACTAATAACTTTATCTACAGCGATTGGACAGTGAAGAAGTAATAATGTTAATAATATGCATTTTTATGTCTCCATGGTAACTATCTGCCATAGGTTTGGTCTAATATTTAAAATGCATAGGAAAAAAAAAATTTAAAAAAAAGTTTTAGAACGTAATAGTAAATATGGTTGTCCGCTCATCTGTAAACCGATAGCTCAAAAACTAATTGTCTAAGAAAGCGAAAACTTAAGAATAATATTTAGATCAATACTAACCGCGTTAATATTCGAAAGTTGGCTCGCTAACTTAGTCATGACAGGATTACCCGAAATGTAGATTTTTTTCCCGCTCTGTATTCTCGATTACCACTGTTGATCTACCTGATTGATAATATACAAGCCAATCAACAGTGATGGGACAGTTATAATAGTTATAAACAGACATTGTTTATGTGGATGTCGCTGAAGGGTGTAACTGATTCGATTTAAAATTTGTTTCACAGGTTTTTCAGAAATTGAAGAAAAATCTAAATGTCATTTCAATTATTATTGACCGAGTTATTGGTACAGCGGTGATGTGGCTGGATTTCGAAATAACAGTGTTATTTTTATACATTTTGCTAATTAATCCGGCTTCCCTAAGGAAAAAAATAATAATAATAAAATACTCGTGCCTGTAATTTACTACTTTCTTAGTTCAAAAGAATAGTTTACTTAAACATTTACAGTTCATCAATAAAAATAAATGAATCGATAATATATTGAAATAAATATATAAGAGTATAAGCTAAAAAAAAATAACGATTTTAAACTTCACTGATCGAAGAAAAAGAATGTAAAAAAGATTAATCTGCCAGTAATTATAATCTTTTCGCAATTCAAGATTAATTAAATAACTAAATGTTTGTAACTCGGTGTAGGAGGTTAGGGTAGGAAGCCTCTAGGATAAAGGAGTCTATTTATAAGCTCTCTACCCCAACCTCCTTTACACAAGTAAAATAGAAATTAATTTTGGACGAAACTTGAATGAAATTACAGCTCCCCCCCAATCAAGTTTTTTCTTATGTTTCTTTTGACTTCGGTCTATAGAAGAGTCAAGTTGAATTGAGGCTGTCGTCATTTTTATGATTATTTTATTTTTTTTCTCCTTTTTGTTGTTCTTCTGCAACTCTTACCAGAATCCATCTATTTCAACACAGTAGCGTCGTCGCCTGGTGACCTGCTCAGTCACATGTGAATGGGACAGGTCAGATTCTGTTGTTGCAATGAGACGAAATTTCCCTCCAGACAAATAGTTTCTGTTCGCTTGACTAATCAACCACCAATTGCTTTCCTTTACGATGACTAATAATTGCCATTGAAGACGTGTTTTATTGTTACTATCACCGCTACATGTAAGAATAGGAAACATGGAGGTCTCAACAACTGTTAAAAGAATAGAAATATAAAGAGAAAGAAAACGGAAAATGAGAAAAGAAAATAATGGAGAAAATAAAAACCGGTTTTCATTTTTTTTAAAACAGTTTTTGTAAAAAAAAATCTATTTTCTGAAAATTTCTTAAAATCCGCAAATTCATTTTAGCCACCAGATTCCAGTGATGTTTAATCAAATCAAAGCAAATTAGATTAACCCTTGTTGAGGATTAGCCACCCTCTGTTGGGCACCAATGGAAACGCGTTGTTTCTTGACAGTAAAAGAAACTTTCTAGTTTTTTCACTTTCTAGAACTTTCTAGATCAGGGAGCAGGGATTACCTTTACGTGAAAAAAATTTCAACTATTAGTTATCTCTTTTTAAAGCTGTGTGTGCTTTACATTTTAAGCTATTCGTTGGTTCAAAAGTTGTATATTATAAGGGACCGTAGCTTACACACAGATATTTATGAGCCTAACTGTCCTCGAAAATTAGACTAAAACTTAATTTATCTTCACATAAAACAAAGAGAAATGTAACACTTGTGTGTAATGTTTTCAATATTTTGGCTGCATTATTAAACGATAGCCAAGAGATAATTTGGTTTTTATCGTTAGAATAGCTGTGGATATCAAAAAAGACTTAATATATAAATCAAATCAGATACTCTTAGAGTATTGCTTTGCCTGTGTTTATAGGCACCCCCACAACCTTTATCTTGGAACAACGCCATTGGTTTTTCCTTAATTTACATCGGTTTTGTTTTGTTTTTTGTTTTTTTTGGGATTGGTTTGGATTCCCTCCGGTTTTTCGACGTGACGTATCTTTTGATTGGTTTAATTTGCATTGAAAACCTCTTGTATTTGCTGTAGGTTGCTAAAGGGTCTCGAAATAGGACCCGAAACCTAGTCCGTTATTTTTAGAATAATTTTTAAAGTTGTTGTGAGTTTTTTTTTTAATTTATTTACTATTTTAAGGATCACCTTAAAGTAATATCTAGAAAGAAAAAGAAAGAAGACGACATCGCTACTCAGATGATCCTTAGGTATTCAGAGAATCAGACGTTTACCTTGTTTTGTTTTGTTCGGAAATAGGCTTTTTTGTTTACTTTTTTACTTTTTTTTTTTTTTTTGATCATTCATTTGTTTTTCTTATACTTTTATTAATGTGAGTAAAAGGCTTTTAACCTATCTTGTCTTTCATCTCCTGTCATCGCTATCTTTCTTTTGTCTCTGCAGTTGCTAATTGTAGTTCCAAGGTACTTCTTTTATTTTTTGAACTGACCATTTCGTAATTAACTGGATCGAACACACCTCAATTAACCCATTTGCGAGCTTTTCTCTTGGAGGTGTCAGATTGTGGGTCTTTACAAGTCAGGGTCCTTTTGTAGGCTCTACACTCGTTTTCTTTTCAATCGATTTTTGATTTCTGTTTTCGTGGAGCTTTAATAGACAACATATTACAGAAGCATTTGCAGTTTAGCAATTTCAGCTAAATATTTCATTTTGATATAAAATGGAGGTGAGAACTTCCGCATCATATAATGAAAAGAATGTTTACAACATTAATAGTTGTAATAATTAAAAATGATAAATTACGAGTGGTTTTCAGCTACTTAATAGCTTATTAAAAGCATTATAAACTTTGGTTGTAATTGCCCAACATCTCCTTTAGCTACAAAATATTCAGATAGATTCAAAATTGGGAGACCAGCGTAAACAAAGAAAGATTTTTGTTTTTTTGGGATAGTTAAGCTGCTGATACAATGAGTTCTAAGCTTGGCTAATGTTCCTATCCATTAGTGACACTTAAATCTAATAAATAAATAAATGTTATTCATCTTTTTTTCTTTTTGTTAATTTTGGCTTACGGAAAAAACACAGCAAAAAGAAGATGATGTCATAATAAAAGCAAAGACACCAAATTATATTTATTTTAAATTTATTTAAATATAAATTTTTTGATCATTTTGTTTTAACTAAGTCTAGAAGATCTATTTCAGCGATTGTCTGTTTAGGTTCAAATTTAATTTCTGAATTTTCCCCTTTTTCGTTTTTTCTTTAATTATTTAATCAATCAATTAGAAACACACTAATTAAATAAATAATGTATTTTAAGTGTAAAAATATGAATATTGCGAAACTTGAAACTCTTTTATCATAAATGTAATTCAAAAGTTTCTGTAGGTCAATACATTCCTTTCGACTATAGTTTCTATATATATTAATAAATAGTTGTTGTTTATTTGATATTTCATAAGCCAGAACAGTTACAGTTGCCATGGAGACGTATTGCAGTCGAATCCTGACTCGTAACTGGTTTGTACAATTGGTCCTAATTACGAAATAGGACTTCAATGATATTATTGTTATGTTTTTTGTTCTCATCCTCCATATATCATTGCCATAAAATTCATCTGTCTTACCCTCATCCTGCGTGTCCTCCTTTTTCGGGTAGCACCTGTTTCCTCACTATCGTATCCCATGTTTTTCTTTCTTTCTTTCTTCCATAAAGTCACTTTTCTAAAACAGTGGGATCTGAGTGTTTATTGATAAAAACGGATAACTCTTTGAAGGCTATGTTATTTAGAGTGTGGGTAGCTGTGCATACTAATGAGTCGTCCTTCTCTACCATTAAACCTAATTAATAGCCCCGTTCGATTTTTTGAAGGTTTTTGTCTCGTAATTTTCCCTGCTGAGAGTTACATCACTGACGGCCATTTGTTAACCAAACTGACATAAGAGTTCAGCAAATCAGACGACTTAGGCAGGTTCAGAAGCAAAGTGGCCTCGTTAAATTAGGCTGTAATGGCTTTTTGATCTGACTTTAAAAAGTCATAATGAATTAAATTTATCCGTTCTTCTGTAATAAATTCGCATTTCAAAATGGTCTGAAATTTTGATTTGGCCCTTTGTAAATACCTGAAGTACGATGGTTGTGTTTTGAAAACACGTGTATTTACAATGAATGAAAATGATTGCTGTCAGTTCCCCTTCCTTTCCGACCATAATATCAAAACTCATTGTCTGTGTTCTGATATTTCTCACTGAATTTGCCAGTCTTCTCGTCATCTCCCAAGTCTTTTTTTTTTTATTATTTATTTGAAGTGATTTTGTGTGTGTTTTTTTTCCTCGTCCTCCATGACTGATATTAATAACAAAAAAGAAATCACTTCATCATATTCGTATTTAAGATGATAACAAATTCCACATTGAATTGGAATTTGTTGGAAAGAAGTAGTTCCTGAATGAACTTAAAGACCCTTTTCCTTAAAATTTATCTCTGTCTTGTTTTCTTGAATTTTTTTAAAAAAAAAAAAAAAAAGAGGAAATAAGCCTAACTTCTCAACCCGCCGTGTACAAATAGAACCACTTTTAAGTTCAACGTAGGCTAAAAATTGATTAAATTCGCAAAGTATTTCAATGTTACCTAATTCCAATTAATTTCTATATATTATTAGTTTAAGAAGGCTGCAAACTTAGGAGAATAACTGATTTGAACTAGAGAATTTTAGAGCACTACCGATGAACTGTATCGAAAAGAGCGCTCCAAAAATATATTTTTAGGTAAAGAGTTGCGAACATCTTCAGTCGCTAACCAATTGTGTTATTGGTGCTTGTTTCGTTAGTGATTGAGAAGGACAGCATCGCCACGGCTAGATTTCGAGAATAAAATAAAAATATTGTATTCCCTTAAGAGCCAAGACTTTACCGTTGAGTACAGAAGTTGGAGCTTTTGCTTAAATGTCTCAGTGTGGGAACATTTATTAATAACTACAATAACAGTAGTAGCATTTGTTTTTGGAAAGGTCGTAATTAAGAGAGCATTTCATTTATAATAATTGTTAGTTGTTTTTTCCTTTGTGTTTATTGGAATACGCATGGATATGATCACTTAAGCTTTTGAAAAAAAAAAAAAAAACTTCTTTCTGTATCTTTAAATTACATTTTTGGAAATTATAATTTTTTAAATCTGGGGGCACGGCAGTGCCCCCGCCAAGACGAGCCGAAGGCAGGAAGGGCACTACGTACCTTTTCTGGAGGTGTTTCGTCGTATTTTCGAACCCTCATAGCTTCGGCCTAGATAATACTAGAGAGCTCAAATTTTCAGGATATGATGCAGTTACCAGACTAATGAAATATGCTAAGTTTCATTTATTTAGCTTTTATACTTTGGATTTTATTAATACCTAAAATACGTCGATTCCGTCACTCACTCACTGACTGACTGACTGACTCATGATCATCAAAACCTCTAGGGTACTTCCTGAAGTCCTAGAAAGCTGAAATTTGGTTTGCAGGTTAGGATTAGCACACAAACAACAAAAAAATTAAGAAATCCGTAACTTTCACATTCCAACCCCTCATAAAGGGGGGGTCTGGTTTTGTATTATCGAACCCTCATAGCTTCGGCCTGGATAATACTAGAGAGCTCAAATTTTCAGGATAAGATGCAGTTACCATACTAATGAAATACGCTAAGTTTCATTTATCTAGCTTTTATACTTTGGATTTTATTAAGATCTGAAATACGTCGTACCCTCAAAAAATAACCTCGGCCTAAATAATACTGTGTAATAATGTGATTTCTTCCAAAGTGCAAACAGCTTGTATATGCAAGTTGACCAATAGAAAAGCAGAAAAGTAGGGTATTGAAAAAAAATCCATTTTCTAAATAATCTTAAAACTAAATTTAGTTGTAATAGATAATCCCATCCAAAACATTTCATGTAAAATAAGTTGCCAAGATTCACATGCTCATAACGCTTTCACTGTTAAAAAGTTATCAGATCTCATCTTACAAAAAGAAATGAAATCCCACCCAAAACATTTCATATAAAATAAGGGGTTGCCAAGACTCGCATGCTCATAACGCTTTCACTGTTAAAAAGTTATCAGATCTCATCCTACAAAAAGAAATGAAATCCCACCCAAAACACTTCGTGTAAAATAAGTTGCCAAGACTCACATGTCGTAATGCTTTCACTGTTAAAAAGATATGAAATCTCATGTAGAGCCAAGCCCCTAACTCAACGAGGCCTAACTCTACAAGCCCCAACTCTAAAAACCCTATATCTTGGTCAAAAAGTATGGCTTGGCCGTTTCATGGAACTATTTCATCTCACCCAAAACATTTCATGTAAAATACGTTGCCAAGATGCTCATAACGCTTTCACTGTTAAAAAGTTATCAGATCTCATCTAGAGCCAAGCCCCTCACTCTACAAGGGGGCCTAACTTTAAAAACCCTACTATCTTGGTCAAAAAGTGTGCCTTGGCATACTCCATATCCTTTACATAACTCCATGGGATTGTCTGTGTGACAGCCACGAAACGGCCAAGGCATACTTTTTGACCAAGATATAGGGTTTTTAGAGTTGGGGCTTGTAGAGTTAGGCCTCGTAGAGTTAGGGGCTTGGCTCTACATGAGATTTCATATCTTTCTAACAGTGAAAGCATTATGACATGTGAGTCTTGGCAACTTATTTTACACGAAGTGTTTTGGGTGGGATTATATTTTCAATTATGTCTGTTGTAATTATTAAAATAATTGAACTTCTGTAAGATACTTTCAAAGTATCTGCTTTCCTTAAGCAAAATGTTTATTTTTGTGAACGGAGAGGGTCTTTGTTAATTTTTTAATTTTAATTGCGGCAAATAAGGTACAGAATGAAAAGAAGAAAGTTATGGATAAAGAATTTTTTTGTTTTTTTTTCCTTTGAATTTATAACGGCTAAGTTGTTTGGTCGTAAATACGTATTAAGTTGTTTGAAACTCAAATTCTTAATAAACAGAACTGTCACATAGTTCTTTTTTGAGAGGATGGAAAATCAATGATCCAGACACATTTGAAAACTGAAAAATATTCTGATTCACATGTTATCTAAACATCTATGGTTGAGGCATTTAATAAACTCTGTTCACCTTGAACAACCTGTTACTCTGATAGGTAAGATACTTGTTGATTTCCGAAGAACCTCTTATTTCTGGTCTCCGGTTTCCTGCTGTCTGCCATTTGTATCTTAAACCGATTTTTATAACTTAAGCGTAATTCGGAAAATTCAAAAACAAAGTGGAAAATTAAAAGATATCATAAATTAAGTAAAAATCATCATCTCCCAGTGTTTCTCAATATTCTTTTTTTTTTGGCACAATTTATAATTCAATAATTTTGAATAGACTCCACTGGATAATTAGAATCTTTAAAGTTTAAAAAAATAATAATAAAGTTTATGGCAAAAAAAATGTAAAAAATAAAGATTATTATATTTAGCGGCCCCAAGGTTACAGCTTGCCTATAAAACATAGGGGACCGAAACCTTCACCATTGTGTTCAGCATCAAAAAGTAGGGGACCACGTCCAAAAAATCAGATCACTCTCTGACCGGAAGTTGAGGGTTAAAAGTGATCGCTTCCGATAAATTTGTGTTTATAAAAGTTTGTTTACAAATTGTGCACATTTTGGGGCCGCTTTGCTTTTAACAGTCTAAAAGCATTAATTATCTTGGTATTTTATTCTGAAGCTTATTTAACAAGAAACAAGTTAACAAGTTGATTGTGGCAACTGAGACAGTTTTTGAGAGGAAACGGAGATCTTTGTTTCCGTTGCCTATTGTTGAGTTGGTAGCTTTTAGCCTAACTGTCATTATCGGAAGGTGTTTGAATCCAGTCCTTTGACCTTTAACCTCTGCGATCTTCTTCTCTCGATACAGTTCCATGCATTTTATTTATTGAGACTGACTTATAAAAACAAAACTCTTACAGTTCTTTTTAGTTCCTTAATAAACATTTAAGCTTTTTGCTCCTGTGACTCAGGAGCAAAGAACCTGTAAAGCAAAATATTACAAACATTGAATATTTTTTTGTATCTTAATTACTTCTGAAATATAGGTTTTCATTGAAAATTGAAGGACAGCTGTAATTGGTTAGATTTAGGAGTAGGAGGCCTTTACTGGGGAAAAAATAATAAAATTAGAATGCTTTCATGGAAATCAATTAATCTTGCAATTAATACATTAATAACCAATTTGCTATGTGCAATACAACACTTAAATATTTTCTTTGTCTTAATACTGGAAAAATCTTGAGGACCTGCAGCCTTTTGTCTTCGACCCTTTTGTCAGATTTTTTTCCCGCATCCTTTGGATCCCAGCTGTACTTTCTTTCTTCCTTCTTTCCTTTCCTTTGTTCCTTGTCTTTTTTTTTTTTCTTTAGTTGTTCTTCCTTTTACAGAAACAATTAAGGTTTGGTTTTCAAGGAAGTTAAAAAGTGATCACATGTAAGAAATTGCAGCTGCTCTTTTGTCACTTTATGTTTTAATTAAACAAGGAGTACATGAATATTAGATTTACAGTCATGAGAATATTTATTAGAATTATTACGAAAAATAAAAAAGCTGATCTTTTTCAGCATCTTTCAAACACCGTATTTTGATGGCTAATTTATGTCTTGATTATCCCATTGTTAATTTATTCATTGTTTGAATTCAATTGAGGCAATATTTAAAAGAGTTCTTCCTATGACAGAGTTCTCAGATGTTACGTTCGGGAATTATGGTTAGTATGAAGTAGACAGACAAACAGATTTACCTTTATTATGAGCTATTATTGGGGAGCTATTGCGTTTGTCCTGTCCGTCCACGTCTGTCCCTCCCCTAACAACTCCCGAACAGAAGATTGGATCGACATCACCATCGTCTTCAGAGACCCAAACAACACAAGAATAGGATATTTTCAGGGGCCAATATCTCCCCCATGTTCGAGATATTTGGCATTGTTTTCATTGGATTTCCGCTATTAGCTTAAATGTCGGAAATGCAACCATCTTTTTTTTCAGTTGTCAGCTATAGCTTGATGGGTAAGTTCTCTGAATCATATGCTAGAGGTTGTCGGTTCATATTCATATATATATATATATATACTGTTTAGTTTTGTTTTTTTCTCTTAATCTTTTTTTCCTCAATGTCCGCGTGGATTTTTTTTCTTTTTTTCCCAATTTGTTTTTATTTTTCCTTACGTTAAAGTACTTTTTTTTTATTTTTTTAAATATTATTTTTAATTTTTTTTTGTTATTATGGGTCGCCCTTAAATTTATGCGTTAGTACAAAATTATATTCACTTGTATTATTTAACAATAGATTGAAGATGCCTGCGCAATAAATTAAAAAAAAAAAAAATGAGAACAGACTCGATAACAAGTTTTCTTTTGTCTCAAATGTAACCTATTTCTGAATACTATCTTAGTGGTAATTACTACTATATATGAATGCTACTGTTAGTACTACACAGATCGGCAACTTATTTTGCTGTGAAGAGATGCTTTTTTTTTTTCTCTAAAAGTCAGGAATCCACCACCCAAAAAAAAAAAAATGCCTCCCGTGATCTACTCAAAAAACAAACAACTCCCATGAACCAACAAAAGAAAAATGAATGTCATCATCTTTAACATTTAAATCAAAAATAAAGAAGGTTTAGAAAAGCTACAATTTGTCGAAAAGAAAAATAGATTTAAAAGAATGAATCCCAACCTTTTTCGACTCAAGAATCCTCCTTATATTTTCATCCCTAACCCGTAAACCATTTAATCAAAGAAAAAACAACAACTTAATCTCACTGTCCAACTAAGAAAAACGACGCCATTTTTCAGAATTTTTCACTAATATCCTTTGGAATCCCAAATAAAAAATGCTGGTAGGAGATAGTAATAAACATTTAAACAATATTAGGCTATAAGTATAAAATAATTTTTATATTTAAATTACTGCTGGAGAAAATGGGAAAAAAATGTTTTTTAAATAATATTATTGCAATGAGTAGAAATTTAAATGCACCAAAACCCTTGAACATTTTTGTTTTGAGATGTAGTATATCGTAAAAATTTTATAAATTAAAATGAAAAAAAAAATACCAAGATATCGTTTAATAATGAGTCGCGGATGCTATATACAAGTGTTTTTGCTTTCAGTTATTGCTAACCCTAATTCATTTTTAACAAAGAGCAAAATTAGCTCTCGATTACCTTTTGTTTTCTTTTGGTTTTTGGATATAATTTAAGGAAAAAAAAAAAAAAACTTTATTTATTTAGCAAATTGTGGCCTTCTCCGGTTAACTCAGATGTATTGCGGGTTGGCCGCCACACACTTCATGGTCATTTTAAAGCCTCTTTATTCCCTATCCTGTGGGAATTTCGAAAAATCCGGCCTTATTCCTTGCCTACATCATAAAGGGAACCTCTGTGCAACATTTCAGCTTTCTAGGTCCAAGGGTTTGGGCTGAGCGTTGATGAGTGAGTTGAGTCAGGACTTTTCGTTTAATGTATGTAGATTATTAAATTCCTTTCCTGTGACCAAATAAGACTTGGAGTATAAACGTTTAAAGTATCATCAGTCTAATAGGACAACAAAGAAGGATCAGTCTGACGTTCGCCCGCCACAATATTAACGTACGTTATTTTTTAATATTAATAAAATAATTCTAAAAAACAAATAGTACTGAAAGGGAAAACAAATTGACTTGATTTCCAACCTTCCATTCATTCGTTCAATTTTACATTTTAAATTAGATGATGCAGAAAATAATGAAAATTAATGAAGAACACAACAATGTCGAACTGATATTGGAAGAAGACTAACGAGATGTTTTGTGAATTTTCTAGCTTTACAAATTACGGTTTTCTTCTTCTTAAGTGAATTTGAATCTTACCTCTCCAACAAAAATAATTAATTTAATTCTCTCTATCTTCTTAACACAGGCTTTACTTGTATTCTTTATTTTTTTTAAAAAATCCTGTTCTTATTAATTTATTTTTTTCGTTTTGAAGTTAATCCACCTCATTTACTAAATGGAAGAGTCCGTGAGAAACCTTTGGCTGCTAACAGTTGTTGTTTTATTTTTATTTTTTTTCCTTGGACATCAATAATATTTGAGGACAGATCTTTCCAAGTAATTCGTCATCGCTGCTGTTTTATTGAAGTGGGTGGAAAACAGCCTTGGTCGAATTGGGTTCCATTAATGTCACACAAGAAATATTTACTGAGAAACAAGAACCTACATTTGATCGAGTGTTGGATTTAAATTTCATTGAAAAAGAAATTAAAAATAACAATCCAAATTAACTCATTCTAGTTTGTTAAAAAGTAAATTCGCTACCGAAGAGGAAAGTTGATTGAAATGATCGGAATTTTTGTCTAGTTTTTCTTCCAAATTTCCACTGATTTCTGAGTTGAATGTTTATGTAATTAGTGCACGTGTCTTTTCTTTGATCATCCGGTGGTATTTTTATTCTTTCTGAATTTTTGGATTTTCTTAAGAAATGATATTACTCTGTTACAGGATGTTAAAGTTAAAGCAATCCCATAAACGGCCGCGCCTATTGGGAGCGCGGGAGGTAAGGCTCCCAGCGTTTTGTGACCAACGGGACTAGATTGAGGTCGGGAGGTCATCCCGACGCCCGCCCGCCTTTAACTCCCGGGAAAGAAACCCGGTACCCATTCTACAGAGGGCTGGGTAGACCCTAGGACCCGTTTGGAGGAGAATGGAGCGTGGAAAAAATTCCCGCCCTCCACCGAGGCCGGGAATCGAACCAGGCACCTCCAACCCGCAGCCAAGCCACTCTGCTGCCGGGCCCATCTGTTACTGGATATCCTGTGAACAAAAATAGTACTATTCAATACTGTGCCAAGAAATGGTATCGAATAAATGAGGAATGAAATAAACAATCTTGACTTGAGTTGTTTCAAGGCAACCACAACAACGTTATTGAAGGATATTTGTGAACTGTACACATGGATGAATGATTTAAGTTCTAAATGATTATCATATTAGCAATATCTTTTACACATCATTTATTTTAGTTTCGTTATACTGAGTACAGGGCCATAATTCTGTTAGGCATCGAGATTATTTTTTGGGGGTTTTTTTTCTTTCCTAAAGCCTTTTGTTTGTTATTTTTTTTTCTTTCTGGATTTCTTTGTTCAACATCTCTTCAGAGCATTTAGAGCAATGTAGCTAAAAAAAAAAATACATAAAGAATCAAAAACCTTAAGTAAATTTAAATGATTCATTAATCTATTTCGATTCAATATCTATTAAATTCATAAGCTTACCTACAGGAAGTATAAACATCTGAAGCTTTTTGATGAGGCAGATGTTAAACCATTGGATTACTTTAGCTGATGATAGCAAGAATCAACTAATAAGATATGGTCAATATACAGTTCTTAAAAAAGACTTGGGAATTAAGAGAATGGAGTGGAATTACTACAAGCATTCTTACTATACTAGCTTTTCTATCGTATACTTCAATATTTTTATATATATTTGTAATACATTTCAGTATTGAAAATAAGCATATGAAATTTTGACGAAATATATAATCAGTTAATGATTCAGTTACCAATTGAACCAAATAAAAAGATCCATTAAAGCTATTTGGTTTAATGCTCTTCTTCATTCATCCTAATAGTTAGTAGCAGCAAGTGATAAGTATTCAACACTCAGAATTTTCAATCCGTCCAAAAAATAATAGTGGTTTTTTCTTTATTGTTTTTTTTTTTTTTTTTTGGTCGTTGTTTTTTATAAGCTAGTTCAGGAAAAAAATTATATCGGGATGAATTGTTGAAATTTCTTACAAAGTATTAAATAAAAGTTACTAAGGGAATTTTCTTCCGTAGAATTAAAGATCTGATGTTTTATTAGAATAAAGCCTCTTATAATAAACTTGATGTAACAAAAAAAAGAGGAAAAAAATATTGAATGATCAACTGAAAGAACTCAGTTCTGATTTAAAATTCATGTAAAGCTTCTAATTCCGTCCTTAACCCTTTTCCCTGGGAATTACGGACACTGTAGTTCTAATAGTTCCATTATACAAATACTGCCGTGAAGGAATGTGTTTCAAGTACAATGGAAGTATTGTCCATCATCTATATTTAGTTTCTTATTTATTTTATATATTGATTAACATAGAGGATTAGAAAGTTTATTTCACGACATACTTTTTTAACGAAACAATAGATTTTATTTTTACTTGAATTTTTAATAGCGTTGGTTTTTTTTTTGTTGTTGTTGTTGTTGTTATTATTAGTTATAAATGGGTTATTTTGGACAAGGATTTAAAGGAAGTAAATCTTTTGGGAGTTGGGGATGGGGGAGGTAAATGCAGGTGGAGATAGATCTGGTGCCAATCATATAAGAAGAAAATCGCATTCAAAAATAGCGCAATCCGTTACTTGTCATCAAAACGATAAACACCTCCTCTCTAAATTTTTTCTCCCTTTTTAATATTTTCTAATTTTTCAATAAGGAAAAAAAAAAATTATCCAACCAATTTGCCTTAATATTTTTTGAGTTTTACACATCTGATTTTTTAATAGTAATCATTTCATCTCACTGAAGCTTTCTAGTTAATTACGATGCCAAAAAAATCACTTTAAAAATTAAGTAGGCTCTAGAATTAATGATGTCATATAAGAATGATCGAATTTTATAATATTATTTGGTTTAAGAAATAGACGCTTAAATTTAACGACACTTGATTTTAAGAATTACGGGTCTAATTAACACTGAAGATTCCTTGGTTACAGGTAGTAGAGGATTTTTAGTTTTGGTATTCTAATGTAGAACAGTAGATGAAGAATAAGATAAGAACCGATGATGAAAAAAATAATAATAAGAGTTTTTTTTTTGGTTTTTTTTTTGTTTTTTATCTTAGTTAGCATAAATAAAATTGCATTTTATCAGATCGTATGAAGTGTAAACTTTGTCGTTTCTGATTAATTATTTCAACAAATAACAACGTTGTCTTTATTTAGAAGCAGGTTTTGGGGGGAATTCGTTCCAAAGTCTATTCGCTTAGACAAAAAGCAGAAATCATAAACTGTTTTGCCGAATAAGTCGTTAGCCAAGATAGAATTCATCCTTTTTCCCCGGCTTCTTTCAAGCAAGTAAAAATGTACGATGGTATTGAAGAAATTTTATATTACTTCTGTGGGTTTTGTTTTTTTGGTTAATTGTGTAACTTTATCGATATTTTAAATCTCTATTTTTAAAAAAAATACAGTTTGTATTATAAGTTCCCTTTTCTTCCAAAGTGTTAATTCCAAAAATAAAACCACTTTTCACTTCTTTACATTGTAATTACATAATCTATTGTTTGCTATTTCGAATTAATTATCAGAAACGTTAGTTGTTGTTTCGGTGCAAAATCCAATTTATTTATTTATTTATTCTTAATATGTTTGAAATCCTTGAGATACGAATTGAACCTTCCTTCCCTGCATTCATCGTAAATTCTCTGTGTACTTCCGATGGCGACCTCTGATGGCCTACATAGCAACTGCTTTCCGACCTTTGCTTGTACTTGGCTACTTGGCATTGGTGTCTTTGCTTCTAAAACCTGTTCTCTCTTGACATTGTCATCTTCTCAAAACAGAGATGGTTGTGTTAATGTAACGGTTTATCAGACTTTTGTGTTTCGAACAATATATCAGCACAATTCAGGTTAAGGATTTAACACGAGTGTCATTGTTTATCCATTTCTAGAATTTTGAGGATTATTTAGTAGTTCTTTAAAATTACATCCTAAATGACAATATATTCTCTGCCTTTGCATGTAGCTAAAAGTTTCATTTCCAGAAATCTTTGAACTTTGACGTTATTATTAAGTAATTCATCTAACACAATACATATGAGTTAGAATCTGTTTCAGTTTCATCCATTGTAATATTCATGAAGTGTTAAATCCTGGAAACATTAAATAGCAAACATCACAATTTATTGACGCACAGAATACCCTGATCAATTGCCGCCTCTATATTTATATAAAACTGGGACGTTCTTCAAAATTATGTATAAATAAATAAATATATATATATAGACCATATGCATATATAATATTATACATAATTTTGAAGAACGTCAGAGTTTTATATATATATTTATACAAAATAGTGACATTCTTCAAAATTAGTCATTTTTTGTTAACAACCGAATTATTTTCTATTTTAAATGTATTGTAGAAATAATATAGACAAGTGCAATGTCGGACCTCTGTATCCGCATATCCAGCTTTTGTATGTAGGTATATTTGACTTCGGACAGATCTGTCTTGCATTATGTATATGTTAGACTACGAACTATTCAAAGACTTATAATTCGAATTCTAATTATAACCAGCCATTGTCAGTTTGGTTGCCATCATTAGTTATAAATAAGCCTACATAAAAAGTGACGCAGTCAATCATCCTATTAATAGGCAAAAGTTGTACAATCTTTGTAAATTTGTAATTTGAAATAACCAATCACAGTGCAGCGTTGGAACACGTCAGGCATGACGTCACGCCCATGTTTAAACATGGCGTCTCTAATATTCGTCCCACTTCACTGATACGGAGCGCCATTACACAATTATTATCATCGTATTAAGATTTTCTATCCCACATAAATGAAGTTTACAATGAAATGCATGAAGTTCATGCGTCAAAATTTATCAGAGAGTTTGTAAAACCTCGGTTTCTACATAATTTCGGCTCAACGAAGTAGATGGACAATGACGAAGCACGAGCCGTCATTGTTTCCCAGACAGGATTATTGGTATTGGCTGTTGGACATTCGTTATTGTTATTGTTGAAACTGGTAAATCAATTTTTTATTTTCTTTTATTTTAACAAAATTTGGCTTAGTCATTCAAATTATGTGTGGGCTGTTGCGGAAGTCATAGCTTTTAAAAAATGAGCTTACAGCATCTTTTTCAATCTCGTGTTTTTCAAAAATTTCAGGGCATTTCAAAAAATGGCATTTGTTTTACTTCCGTTAATATTGCACCTCAATTTCGGACGAGCCTATTCTTTTAGGGCAGCAGGTTGCCATTATGTTTCATAATGAGAAACCGCAGCGCTGGCTACTACAAAAGTGGCAAATCAATTTTTCTATTTTTACAATATTATAATATTATTTTAACAGCCGATATTCAAATTACATGTGGCCTGTTATGGAAGTCATGGCTTTTAAAAAATGAGCTTAGAGCATCTTTTTCAATCTTGTGTTTTTCAAAAATGTAGAATTTGTTTTACTTCTGTGAATATTTCACGGTCGCAACTAGTAACAATAATTGCCTCATCCTTTCATATCTGCAAGCAAAAAAAAATGTAAACTCATCCCAGCTGCATCTGTCTTTAGACTGCGATACCGTTCTCAATATCTAGAGCGTTCCGAAACTAAGAAAGTTTCCTATTTATTGCTCTGACTCCGTCTCTGTTTTCCTATCAGTCGATGACTTGTTTTATTTACTTACCTTTTCAATGTTCCTTACTTCTCTGTCTCAAACAAGATTTTCCTGAAGATATTTTCTCTGATTTAAGATACTCTGCAGTTGATGTGAATCAACTCAGCTCAGTAAATAAGTCACTTATTGTATTTTTTTTTTACTATGAAGACCCACGAAGCCAAAGACACGTGACTTACCTCCAAACAATTCGTCATAAATGAAATCATCTCTTATTAATTAGTTCCATTTTAAACTAAACTTCTTATTAGAACGGCTCGATAGTAAGTCAAGACATACAAAACAAAAAGTAGGGAACTATTTTTATTGGAGGTGGAGAGACTGAGTGATGGGTTTGGAACCGGTTTCTTATTGCATGTACGGTTGCTTAATATTACATAACGAGTGCTCGTTTATCACCCTTCAAAAGTTAATCTGATCGAATTTGCTCACTCGAGTGAGAAACGAAAATTTAACCAATTTACTGAAGAGAAAAAAAAAAAAAGTTAAGTAAATAAATAAATAAATTCGATTAGTTGGTTTATCGACCAATTATTAAGGATGAGGTAAACGATGATGGAGATTTTAATTGATCAGAAAGACGCGCGAAATCCAATCAGCCGTGCAATGAAATGAGATGAAGCTGGTGGCAAGGTTAATCGTGGCTGTGATTAGCCGTTAAAAAGGTCCATTTTCTTCATCGCCTGTGGCTGAGTTATTCAGGTGCCGGTCAGTGGAGGCACCGACCGACCAATATTTTTTTCCTCCAGTCACACAAACACGCAAAGCAAACAACGACAGTTGCTAATTAAATTCGCTTGTAACAGACACTTGCTTTATTTATTTTTTATTTTTTTCATAAATGGGTTCTATGAACGATAAGAAAAATTTTTCTTAGAATTCATAAGAAGTTAAAAAAAAATTAAATCGAAGTATTTGAAGGCTAATGGCGCTATTAGGATAGGTCATCTGCTTTGAATGCATTCATTAGTCTGAGCTTAACGTTAATATAAGGGATTTTTTTATCTTTCTATTTTTTCAGAGAAGTTAGAAAAACAGTTACTACAATACATAATTTCTCATAAGATGAAGATGATGGAGAAAAAGTAGCAACAGATGCAGATTAATAGGCATTAGGACGAAATTTAATCATGAGTCAAAGTTGAGGGAGTGTCTTCGGTTGATTCTGAAAGGAACAAATTTGATTAATAAAAAAGATATTTAACAGTGTGTTGTGTTTGTGTTCGGAAGTTGAGGTATAAAGTATAACTAAGAATACTTCGGTTATTATTTATTCAAATCATTAAGTAATTTCATGTTCTATTTAACATCTAAGTTCAACAAGAATAAATGTGTAAAGTCTGTAACACTTCTAGGGCATCAGCCAAATATTTTTTAATTTCGCTTAATATTTCACAGACCTTTATGAAATATTGTATGTAGTAATACACAGGGTAGTGGAACTTAACATACAATTTCATGACAACACACTTTATTGGTTTTTCAGAAAAAAAAAAATTCATTTCTGGTTCTGTAACACTGCCTTGGAATCACCCACAATTTTGCATAAACTGAGGTAAGTATCCAAGTGACAGAAATCAAAATCATATGTTTTGTTACTGGATTTCTGAGAGGTCTGTTTATTACTCAAAATACCAGGTGATAAAACATTGTAGAAAAAGAAATACGGAAAATTTACATGTCTCACGGCCAGAGGAGGTCACAGAGAGAAATTTCTAAGCTAATTGGGCGTTCGCAAAAAGCTGTTCGTAATATAGGCCTACTATGAAAAGGAGATAAATATGGTAAAGTTAAAAAAAAAACTAGGAAAAAGGTGGAAATGATGTCGGCATATTTTTCACCTTGCCACTAATGAAGAACAGTCTGTGCGACAAATTCAAACAAACTTGGGAAAGAGAGTGTCCCATTAAACAGTCTGTAGAAGCTTGAAGAATCATCCCAATGCAGGAGCTATGAAATTTATCTAAACAATTGAAGACCATAAGCAGTAGTCTCGAAATGAGCAACGTGCTGTTTTCGGACGAAAAAAAAGTTCAACATCGAGGGCTTTGATAGGAATGCGTACTATTGGCACGATCTACTAAAGGAGAAGGTGGTTAAGCTCTGAAGGAATTTCAGCAGTGGATCTGTAATGATTTGAGCTGCATTCGGAGCCAGAGGAAAGCCTGACACTGCATTCATTGATAAAAGACCTCAAAAGTACCATAGAATATTGTAAAATAATTTTATTCAATTGGTCCATAGATTTGTAGCAGCTCCTGGATTTTTCAACAAGACAACGCCTCGTGCCATATTTCAAAATCAACTAAGAATGGTTTGAAGATCAGGAAATTGATGCGATGGATTGGCCAGCATTGAGCCCTGATATGAATTCAATAGAGAATCTTTGGGCTCAATTAGCAGGCCAGTGATTTATGGCAGAAATCATTAATTTCACTCTGTTGAAGAACCTACATTGGCTTCTCTAGATGCTTGGGATGAAATTACAATTCCTGAAATGGAGGCTTTAGTAAACTAATCAATGCCAAAGCAGGGATTCGATCTCGTTACAAAACAAGGAGGTTATACAAAGTACCGGCAACAGTCATTATTATTTTGTTAATATTGGGGACGTTTGGAGGTGATTCCAGGGCAGTGTTACAGAGCTAGAAATAAAATTATTCGTTTTCTGAAAAACCCATAGTGTGTGTTGTCATGAAATCGTATGTTTAACTTCCACTATCCTGTATACAATATTTCATAAAGATCTGTGAAATATTAAACGAAATTCAAAAAATATTTGTCTGATTCCATAGAAATGTGACAGACTTTAAATAAGTTGACTTTAATTCAACAGCTCTACTATGAAGACTAACTAGATTTCAGTTAAAACATTGGAAGTATTTTGATACGACATTAATCCCATGTTGAATCGTATGATTTTTCACTATGTTTCAGTAGGATTAATCAGTACTGTAGCTAGAGGATTGGGGGCCCCGGGGCAACAAGTGATTATGGTTTCATATAAAAAAAAATTCTCCTTCGTTCGGGGGCACCCTTTGCTCGAGGGCCCCGGGGCACTGCCCCTGGGATTAATTATGTAATTTTAGATCTTTTATCAGTTTTAAATAAGTTTGAGCATCAAATAGAATCAGAAGAAAATTCAGTGTTTAATAAATATTTAAAAAAGTTAAATTTATCTCGATCATAACTGAATTCTTTTGCTGGCAGACACAATTTTCTTTCAATGACAATATTATTATTATTTTTGTTCGTTTTACTTCATTGCTTTGTTGTTTGTTTGGTTAGTTGTTTTTTTTTTTTGTTTTTTATTTCAAAATAAAAAAAGTGCATTTTTTTTTTTTTTTTTTTTTTTTTTTTTTTGATTTTACCTAAATATGTTAAACCTTCTTATTTATGACTGAAACAAAAAAATAAAATAATTATTTGTTTGCTTGTTTGCTTCCTCTCATTGTAGAATTGGCTACATTCCTTTTAATCTAGTGACATTTTAGGCCTATTACCTTAACCATTTGTAGATGAAATGAAAAAAAAAAAAAAAAAAAAAAAAAAAACCACCACGAGGCTGGAATTTGCGTAATGGATTTTAGCCTTCTGCTTTGCGTGCGATTAAAGACAAAAGCTTTTTAATCAATTTCATTTATGAAATAAATTGATTTCAAATGTACTTTCAAATGAACATTACTATTTCCGTGCAAAAAAAACTTTTTAATTCCCGGTGGCTTTTAGATTTAACTTGCAAATGAACGACAATTATTTATTTATTTAATTATTTATTTTAATCTAAAAAAAAACTGGATACAAATAGCAAACAACATGTTCGTGATATTTTCTGAAGAAACTAGACGACTGCCCGTCGTTTTGCTCCGGAAGCGTCGTGTATGTAATGGAAACAACATTTTATTTATTCAAAAAAACATATTTTACAGCAAGAAAATTAAAATAAATTAAAGTTTAAATTCTAAAAAATACATGCAATACAATATTGAAATTCATTTCTACAGTCGAAATATTGCACAGTTGAGTTGACACAACACTGCTGTTCCCTGGCAACACGTGTGCGACAGTCCATTGTTTGGGACAGTGTTGATCACTCAACAATACTCCTGTTGCCTGGCGCTGCTAACTAATATAGATTGAAAATAATAACGGATCTTCTATTTACGAGTACGTATTACAAGATCTCTCATTGCTTTCAGTTTCTTTAGTACATATTGCCTAACTGTTAATCTTCAGGATGTAATATGTAAGTTACGTAGAAATTTATCGAAGCTTATAAATTGAAGAGAAAATTGAAATAATGTTAATGATAAGGCATTTCAATGTTAATATGAATTGCTTAAGTATAATTCACGTTCACTAACCATTATAGAAAGTAATTGTTTTGGCTTGTTGACTAAATAAAATTTAATTGTTTTGGCTTTAAGTATTTGACTTAAACTTTACAGGCATTTTTTATGAATGTTCGTTTTTTTAAGACACCGCCTTCACTACTATTCGAGAGTTTTATCAATTATATTTTATATTAAGTTAGGATACCAAGGAAAAAAATATTTCCTCAAAAAAATTTTACCAAAAAAAACTCATATTCTTTTCTAAAAATAAGTGGAAATGTCATTAAAATTAAAAATTAATCTTTCGTTGAACTGTAATTCAATAGCAAAATTTTTCGGTCCATTTACAACGCACTTATAAATACTGATTATTTGGATCAAGAAATCACGTGATTAGCCAGTGATCATTGGATAGATAGAATGTCTTCATCCAATATACTAAGGAAGGGTCATCTCTTACTAATTATGAAAATAGGGTTGTTTGTTTCATATATTGAATAAATTGTTCCAAAGATTGCTGCTTATTTATTGATATTATTGTTTAGTTTATTTGCAGGCTTTTTTTTTTTAGTCTTTCCAAAGTTTATAATTGAAGTTTCTGGAAATTTTCCTTCTTTCCTCTAACATGGTGGGAAAGAACAAAACGATCGATTGATATATTTCTATGTAAAAGACATCATCTCAAAAGTATTCTATGAATAATTCAGAAACATCATTGTCTAGTTTGGGATTCGAACCGTGTCGCCTAACGACCATTGGTGACAAATAATTATCTTAACTCAGAAATAAAATTTCAGGTTTTTGATGTTTTCAATTTGTAAATTATGTATTTCTCTAATTAATCAGACTTTAAGAAAGCATTAAATATTAAGACATTATAGTTACCTAAGGATTTGAAAAATTTAGTTAACTCAGAATTTTTTTTTGGTATCTTATAATAAACTAGTCGGCTACCCGTCGCTTCGCTCCGGAAGCCTCGCTTATGTAACGGAAAACAATTTTTTATTTATTAAAACACACACATACACACACACACACACACACAAATTACATCAAGGAAACTAAAACTAAAATTTTTTAAAAGTTTTTTCTTTTTTAATTTAATTTTTGATGTCTATATTCTTTCAATCTACGACTGCTTTTAGAACCAGCGTGTAAATTTTTATTTTTTTTACAGATTAGAGTGTAGGCCTCATGGTCTAATGGTTAAGACGTCTAACTTCTGAGCAGTATTCTACCTAATAGAAATAGTGCATCTTTCTTTCTTGACTCTTTTTTTTATTATTATTTCTATTGATACTTTTCAGTGGTTTTCGAGTTAGAAATAGTGATGGTTTTGAGTTACAAATAGTGATGGTTTTTGAGTTACAAATAGTGATTTTTCAGTATTCTACCTAATAAAATACTGCTTCTTTATTTCTTGACTCTTTTTTTTTATTCCAATTGATACTTTTCAGTGGTTTCTGAGTTACAATTGTGTTCAGTATTCTACCTAATAGAAATACTGCTTCTTTCTTTTTTTGAGTCTCTTTTTTATTCTAATTGTCACTTTTCAGTGGCTTTTGTGTTCCAAATATTGATGGTTTCTGAGTTACAAATAGTGATTTTTCAGTATTCTACCTAATAGAAGTACTGCTTCTTTCTTTTTTGACTCTCATTTTAACTGTAATTGTCACTTTTCAGTGGCGTTTGAGTTACAAATATTGATAGTTTTTGAGTTACAAATAGTGATTTTTTCGGTATTCCACTCAAAACTGCTTCTTTATTTCTTGACTATGTTTTCTTTACCTCCAACATCTGCCGTGTACCCGCACTTATTTTTCAATATCACATAGAATTTGGTTAAGTAAGAATATTTAAAATATTGCAACGTTTATAGTTCTAATTGTCAGTTTCGAATTACAAATAAACTGACGGATGGAAAATAAATAAACAATCTTGAGATTCAAAAAAATGGTTGAATACATTCCTTATTGATGGAGGAAAGGAAGGGAGATATAAGTCAAAAAACAATATGAAGAGAGTTGTAGTCCCTATGGCCTAATGGATAAGACATCTGACTTCGGATCAGAAGGTTGCAGGTTCGATTCCTGTCGCGGATGTTTCATTGTAAAAATTATGTCTATTTTCCATTCTCACAGAAAATTGCGCCGGACAGACACACAGACAAAGAAATAAAAGATTTTAGTAATATAGATTCGTTGCTGTTTTCCCATCAGTCCTACAGATGGCAGCAGCAGTCTTTTTGTTTTACTTCGGTTTGAATGCAGTATTGGTTCTAAATGCACTTGTTGTCCAATTGTGTTTGTTTTTGTGGTCAAACGAAACATTTATTCATTCATTAATAATCCCTTCAGTGGAATCATTCGATATTTTTACTGTAAAGATTTACTTACATTGTTTTATATTACTTATTTCTCTTGTGGTTGTATCATCTTACAAAATAAAATTTAGTAGTTTTTTTTAAATAAATTTAAAAATATTTCAAAATATCCTGAAAGCTTATGAATGCAGATTTCAATAATAATTTGCTTCCTAAAATAATAAATAAACAAACAAATTAATAAAACAACGACCTTGATAACCAACATACCGTGAGGTTATTGTTATTTTTCCAGTTAGGTCTGTTCTTATATCTAAAATAGGTCTTAAAAAGAAGGGGGGGGGGGAAATGATCTTATTAATTCGGATTAATTTTAATAACTGGTCTTGTCTTTTTTTTCCCCTCTATCTTACACACACAGCCTACTTCTGAATAGAAACTCTCCACAAACTTCGTAAGCATTTCAAGGTGGTATTTTTTTTCCTCCTGCTTGCTTCCTGTTCAAGAAAGATAATGATAGCTTTTACAAATATTCAAAACAAAATTTTGAATGTTTTTATAGCTTGAAACTACATGCAAGCCTTGAAACTTATATTCCTAATTTTATTAAAAATAAATAAATAATAAATACTGAAGTCTACTCATGTACCTACTAGAAGGTATTTTTTAAGCATTGATATGTGCTCTTTGATTTATTTTTTTTCCTAAATAAAGGGTTACGCTCATCCGCAATATTTTGTCTTTCAAATATTATCAATGAACGATTAGATAGATGAAGATTACTTTTAAGTAGGGAAAGTTACTTAAAGTGTTTCATGGATTCCTGCTGGAACCAATTAATTTTTTTATATATATACGAATTGTCTTTTTTAAAGCAAAGCTTCAGATACTGTTAGGAAATCGTCTTTTCCATTTTCTAGTTAGTGATGACGTTTTCTCTTTGATACTGAAGGAATATTTGTCATTGCGTAATAGTCCTCTTCTGACTTCAGGTAGTGCTTTTTATTTACCAGCTCCTGAAGTAATACAAATGGCAGCTTATAAATTGGACTGAAGTTTCTTCTATTTTTGTTCTTTGATTTATGTAAATTCTATTCAGTTTTCGCATTGTAATAGTAGATTTCAGAGCACTGTCACACGGTGTTAATATATTATGCGATTTATTTTCATACGCTGAAGATGAAATTCCCTTAAATTTCCACTTCGCAAAATCAACGCGAGAGGCCGCTTCATTTGTGGGAATGGCGTGAAATCAATTTAAAATCATGCTCTGTATGAGACTTTTGAATTTTTTTTTACACTTTTTACCGTAAGCTTGCATTTAGACGACTTCTATTACATTATTCTTAAATTTCCTTAACCACATTTTTAAATTAAAGAACAATTAAGAAGGCTTATTATAAGCAAAGAATTATAGGTTTCCGGCCGAAGTAATTACTGTGTAACTGGACTTATTATTCCACAATAGATTTTTTTGTATTTTTTTTTATTATTATTATTATTGCAAAACGGAAGAGGGAAATCATAAATTGATCAGACTGGCTAATGGTGTTTACAAAATCTTTAATAGGAAATATCACGGTTAGAATCCTCCAGTGGAAAAAAAAAAAAAAAAAAAAATCAACAGTTTTGTTGTTAGCAACTTAGAATGCGTCAGAACAAAGAGGTTTTGGTGAACAGTCTCTACCTGGGTCATGGTTTGTTGTTAGCAACTGAAGCCATTGTCTCTCCAGTGGACAGTGATTGCAGATATATCCTATCTGAGATTTCTTTGAGAAGGTTGACGACTACGGCTGTCATAATTGCCGTCTCAAAGCCTTCTAAGCTCCATTTCAAGACAGTTCGAAAGGAAACATGTACCTCATCAGCAATGGCTGACTCTGTGGATACGTTTCTGTCCAATGAAGGGAAAATCAAGAGATATGACTACAAACTGTGAGTAGACTTCCATTCCTTCTACCTTTGTCTACTAATATTAACTTTGTTAATAAGACGCTTGCTTCAAGAACCTAGTTCACTCCCCACTGAGTAATTGGGGTTTTCCTCTCAAGGGCCCTAGCCCTAACCTTTCGTCAAATGGATATTGGGGTTTTTTTTTTCCTCAGAATTTTAGGCTGGGGATCGCAGGAGCATCAACTTCCTGTATTGTTCAAAACCTTTTGAAACTAGGAGTGTTTTGTAATTAATAATTACAAAAGTAATGTTATAGTAAACCTTAATGATTAAGAATGTTTCAACGAACTCTTTTGACATTCAATAAGTTTATAATTAAGGAATCTATGTGTTTTTCATTCATTATTCTAATTAAATATATTTTAAGTCCATCATCTTACATCCATCCTATATATTTAATTTACTAGCATTGTTTTTAAACTAATATTACTGCAGTTAATAAGATCATTTTCACAAACATCAACGTAAAAATGACTAACTCTCCGACGAGAATTGAACCCATCAGGATATAGTTACAGAAAGAAAGAAAATATGCAACTATAATACGTTTTTGTGCAGTTTCCTGTTATACATATATATCGGGTGGTAATTATTAAACTGACAATACTCAGAGCGATGTAGAGAAGGATCTACTCAACGGAAACACAAGGAAAATTACTTAAGTTAAAGTGTCCCACTACAGGCCTGTGTGGCCTTTGGGGTCTCGGTATTCCGTGGCAGGTGAGGTCGGGTGGTCACCCGACGCTCGCCCGCCTTTAACCCCCAGGAAAGAAACCCCCTACCCATTCAACATAGTGCTGGGTAGACTCTAGGACCCGTTTGGAGGAGAATGGAGCGTGGATCCAATCCGCAGCCAAGCGCCCTTACTACGGGGTCCACAAAGAAAATTGATGGGTATCTTAATAAGAACACCGGAAGAGAATTTGCGAATTAAAAAATATATATATATATATTATTTTTAGTGTCACCAGAAGGGTTGGTGTGCAAAAAAAAATACCAAGTTGAACAAAATAACCTTCAATTAAAATCAAGATTCCAAGTATGTGAACCGTTCTAATGCAAAACATGCTGGAAACATAATACAGTTGCTTGAAGCAGTCTCTGGAAACCAAAAACCCAATCAATTTTGCCTTGGTAAACATAGCTTTTCAAATAACCCCTTAACCAAAAATCGCATGCGTTAATGTCGGAGGATCTTGGTGGCCAAGCATTGGAAAACATTCGAGAAATTCCTCTGTTCTCACGAAATAATTACGCAATAGATCTTAACCGTACGTAAAATAGGAAGATTATGGAGTCTTAAGCAATTACATTCTTGCAAAGCCGGAATAATCTTGAGGCACAGAACGTCTTTGTAACTAGGTCCTATCGACGCATGAGTCTTTGAGCCATGATCTTCTCAAAGAAAAATGGTTCAATTACAAAGTTTGCTGTAAAATCTCACCAATACAGTTACGTAGTCGGAGGGTAGGGGCTTAGCAAAGACAGCATTTGGACATGTAACACCCCATATTCGAAGTTGTACGTGTTCACTGATTCTGTAGGGAAAAATACCCTCATCGGTTTTTCAGAGGCACGTGTCGTCTAGCTGCATCCTCGCCAGAAATCGCAAAGCAAAGTCAGTGCACTGTTCAGGGTCACGTGGTTGCAGCTCCTCGCCCTTCTGTACTTTATGAAGATACCATTTCAAGTAGAATTTTACAGACAATTGACTGCGGAACTTCCAGCTATCGGAATACGTGTCTGATACTAACTATGGGTAGCTCCGAATGCGGCTGAATTTTTGAGACGTCTTCCACAATACTTTCTGCAATAGACCGCCAGTCTCTACCCGCCTGTCTTTTCGAATTGCTTTATCATATTCTTAAGTGAATTTGGAGACAAAGGTCCTTATTTCTTTTAGACGTCGAGATTGGCGTAAGGCAACGACGGCCGTTTTAGTAAAAGAGTTTCACTAGCAAAGCTCCATCCTTCTTCCCATGGTTACTTCTAGCGATTACAGCAAGACATCATACGTGACTGGAAAAATTAGCATGTTCTAACTTTTCTTCTTTTTTTTTTCATACCAACATCTGGTGGCACTCAAAATAACTATTTTTTTTGTAAATTCTCTTCATCGTGTTCTTATTAAGGTATACACCAATTTTCATTGTGATTCGTTGAGTAGATCCTTACCTTCAATCGCTCTGAGCACTGTCAGTTTAAATACAACCACTAGGTACTTGAAATATCCAAAATAGTGATCTAATCGGCGTTTACATCAAGAGCAACGTAGTGTTATTTAGAAGAAAGTCCGGTATCCCTCCTCGGCCGTTGTTGTTTGATTCAGAAATCTTCCGAGAGATGGCTCTGCCAACAGTGGAGTGTTAGCAGAAGCCATCCTCCACAACCGCAATCTTGTAATCTCATCTCAGTTTTCATTTGTGTGATTTCATTAGTGATTGTGATGTTCAAGCAATCAGGGCAGGGCATCGTTGAGCAGGGCATTGTTGATTCTTATCCTGTTAGTTTGATAAGATATAAATTGCAGATAACGAAGCAGGAAGGAAAATATAAAACATTTGCTATCTTTTACCCATGACTAATAATAATGTTTTAGCAACGTTATTATTTTATTTTAAAATGTTTTGGCAACTATTTGAAAAGCCCAGAGGTTTTAGTTTCAATGTTCTTATAATCCGTCCCACACCTAAGAGATACCAGTGTCCCGACTTATTATCATAGAGCAGTCTGAAAAATAGGTGGCAGGGAAACGAGATATATCAAATTCACTATTTTTCCGAAATTAATGTGTATTTTACTTTTTTTGAAGAAATCAATGATTTTTTTTTATTCATTATGTACATTGTAATGTGCTTGCAGATCACAATTGTAAAAAAAAAAAAAAAAAAAAAAGGTAAAGAACTAAACATTTCTTCAAATATTTGTTCAAATACAATTACTTAACATGTAAATATAAAATAGAAACACATAGATCTAAAGATTCACTGAACGGTTTTTTGGAAATTGTGATGCCGGGAATCCAAGACAGGCTGTTTGAGGTTTCTTCAAAGTTGAATCATCATCAGTTGGATCCGCCCAGTATCTACAGCTCAGTGAACTCAGATATCACAATTTCCAAAAACAGATCAGTGAATCTTTAGTTCTGTGCGTTTATGTTTTACATTTTCATGTAATTGTTCCTAATGCACGTTAAATTTTGTAATGTAGAATTACATAACTATAAATTTCAATTGGTCTACTGGTAATGTAGACAACTAGAAGGCACTTGGATGTGGGCTGAAGGAAGCGGATCCCCTGCGGATTTCGGGGATTTTTCCACGCTGAATTCTTCTCCAGACAGGTCTAGAATTCGTCCAACCCTGTGTCAAGTGAGTGCTTGTTTTCTTTCCTGAGGGTTAAAGGCAGTGGTGCGTTGGGTTGACCAACCGACCTCAATTTAGCCACATTGGTCTCGAAACGCCGGAAGCCTTACCTCCCATGCATCATACAGGCCTACACTTGAGCTATGTAACTAACACACACTGTTAACCCCGGGCGTTCAATGGGGGGGGGGGGGGCGCTAGCTTTGTGAAGACTACATGTGTGAGTCTGATGAGCGCGCGAGTCACCGGCCTTTTTATTAGCATAGAAAATAAGCTATTGAAATCGTCATCATGGCAGTATCAGGCAGCATCCTTTAGAAACCCCATTTTATCCAGTCTATACTCACAGCTGAGGGGGGGGGGGGCTCCTCCCCTGGATCCGCCTATGCTGTTAGTTTAATTCAGTCTTTCCCTAAATGAAATAAAATTGGAAAGACTGTAATATAGGAACGTAATAAAACAAAGATTTATATGTTCGAGAGCTTTGCATTTTATCTAACTGTCTTAAATTACTTTTTCTTTTCCCATTCATTTACTGTTTTTGTTGTATCTTATTGTTTTTTGGATACCTTAAAATTATTCATTATTTTAAACCATCATAACAAAGTTTCATTTCTTTCCTAACATTTATTAATTGATTTCTCCGTGGGAATCGTAACCACGAGTCGTTTGTTTGCCAAATTCATTCCTTAGCTGTTGCAATCCTATATTAAATATTTATTTGAAGGAATTATTATCCGTTTTGTTGCCACGCAGTTTCGATTATAAACTTTTCAATTTACCTTTTTAATTTTCCTAAGTAATTTTTGAAATTTATGCCTAATTCTTTCACGGTTGTTTATTGTAAGATAAAATACTTGAAAATTACAAATGTCCTGGTTTGTTTATTCACAGTAATAGATAATTTCGAGGAATTGACAAAGCTTATCTAATTTATGCTACTTTTACAATGTCATCAAATAGCACAGTTTAAGATATTTCAATGAAAAGCTTTTAAGTTAAAGGAAACACTTCACACCCTTAAGTTTTCAATGATCATTCGTTTCTTTGAATGGAAGCTTAAATAACGATGTGTGCGGTTCTTAATATCAACCATGTTGATTACAGTGACTACAGAGTAATGTTGATGCAATCACAGCGCCCTACTACGGAGAAACGTTAAGTTAGCGTTATACGTAATAAATCCCACATCAAAGGAGTTCGTTTCTTGAAATTAATCCATTTGTTATTCAGTATTTTTAAATGATAGTGAGGAATATAAATGCCTCTCGTAAAATGCATCGCATGATAACGGTGATTTTGATACAGCACTATCTAACGTCGCTTCAATCCCTTCTAATTAAAGTTATTGTTGAGTTAGTAATTTGTTCAGTGGCATTCTTTATTTCTTTCTAAATGCAATGAAAAAAGAAAATTTCTTTTCAGTTTACGTATAGATGACCGTAATTAAAAATATTTTATTTTCATTCTTTTTCAAACAGTAACAACTATAAAAGGTTGATTTAAAAAAAAAAAAAAAAATGGTACCTTTCATTTACAATATAAAAATGTGACCCCTTCATTTTCATTTGATTCAATTTCTTGATCCATTTATCGCGTGGTTTTACTACTAGTAAGTTTTTGATTTTGTTATTCCATAAATTTTGGAAATGTAAATGGAAACGTCTTATGTTGTAACTCAAAGAAACCCCAGTTTTTATTGATATCTATTTTGTGTGTACTACCCAGATTAGACTTGAGTGAGTGCTTATTAAGACCTGAAGATATTGTTACAACTTCATTGAATTACAAATAAAAATTCTACTATGAAAGTAAAAATAATAAAAAATGGTTTATTCATATGTTCTGTCACTAAATGATTCAAAGAAATAAGTAAACAAACGAAGGCACTACGTTATAAGCTAGGATTCTCACCCTGAGTTGTCACCGGGAAGAGACTGGGACGGACCGTTTCGTCCTTTTTAGGACTCATCAGCCAGCCAAACTCCACAGATGACAGACTCAGAAGGTGCGAGAGGTTAAGATCCCGGGTCTCTCTCCCGAGAACGGGACCTCCCCCGAAGAAATCCTAAACAAAAAATAAACAAAATACAAAATGTAAATATTCCTTGTCCTGCAATCTGCTAGGCGCAAAAGGAATTTAATGAAGGCATTAAACAAAGCCAATAAGTCATTTGTTTAAAATGAAAAGAAGTTTAACGTGCCCTATGATTCAAAGAAATAAATGATTCAAAGAAATAAGTAAACAAACGAAGGCACAACGTTACAAGCTGAGTTGTGCCTTCGTTTGTTTACTTATTTCTTTGAATCATCGGACACGTTAAACTTCTTTTTATTCTATCACTAAACTAAGAAGAAGAAGAAGAAAAAAAAAAAAAAACAGAAGTATTAAAGGGTCCTTCTCCTGCCAATGAGGAGTTGCTTTAACTATCTACGACGTGATTACATTTGAATTGTTTTAAGCAAAAACAGACTCTTCTATTAGAATTCCATTTTTATTATCATGCCGCAAGTTTTTGTTTCCGTTTGTGAATTTGAGCTGAAAAACTTTTTTGTTGAAACTTTCTACAAACGTAGGCCATCATCTGCATAGTTATGTAATTGATCTCACCGATTGGTTGGTGTGAGTTGTACAAAATCCCCGAGTTAGGATCGTGATAGTAATCAGTTTCTTTGACTCCGTTAAAACAGTTATTTTTCAATCCGTGAATTTTTTCCTATATTTCCTTAAATAAGTGAATTATTGTAAACTTGTTGATTTGGCGATTAAAATCATTTTCATTGTAAAATCAAAAATTGTAAATGATATAATGTACCTTATCACTGTGAAAGAGTGATTTTTTTTGTTTAATCTTTTTTTTTATTTGTTTATTCATATTATTATTGTTATTACTACCAGTACTATTCGTTTTAAGCTTTAATAATAATAATAATCATAGTAAGAATTTTTTTTTCCCTTCATACAGTTACTTCAGTATAAACTAGCAAACCATGTTTACATAAATATATATATATATATAAAATAGCACAATTGTTAGTGGCTTCCCTGCTGACTTGAGAAAATGATCTCGGAATCGAAGATCACGTTCCCTTCGTATGTTTGTGGCAGGGAAGCCGACCATAAATGAACGGTTTAGTCTGTGACTTAATCTCACGTGACTTACGATTGACCAACTCGATGAAAAATGAAATGTAGGCATCCTCAATAGTTTACCTAACATTTGATATATTATTTGTATTTCTGTGTCTTATGGTTTCGGAGGAGTAGAGGGCAGAGAAACCCAATGTTTTCTTTCTGGATGTCCGCTTATTTTTTGTTTTATTAAAAGAGAGCAGTATTACATTTGATAAGGGATGTTCATTTTCGTAACAGATAAAATTTAAACAAATTAATGAATTTTAAATACTCCGGATTATCTGATTTTCGATCCTAAAAAAATATTTTATTGTGTATCTTAGTTTTTGTTTTATCGTCTACAAGCTTCGCACTGAAACTCAAAAGAGGTCATAAGAAATGGAAGCCTTGTAACGTGGTGACATCTAGCGGCAGCTTTAGTAATCGTGTATAATCGTTTTTGTTGTTTCAAATGCTGAATTGAGAATAATTTGAAATGTAAGCCAGCTCTAAGTTCAATAACAACATATGAATTCCTGCCTTCCCATTAATTTGCTCGAGATTTCAAGGAAAAATAAAAAAAATATTTTATTAAAAGAAATATTCAGATCTTGTTCGTTGCATTAAAGTGAAAGTTTTTAAATTTCAAACAAATTTCTTGTTCTACCAAATTGGTCGATTCGGTTTCCAGAAAAGGAAAAAAAAAACAAACCTGAAAGGCCGTAACGAAGTGAAGATTATTTGGATGAGTATTTTTCCTAAGAACTGTGCTTCATTAATAGTAAACCTAAATTAACAAAAAGGCTTAGTTAATTTGGCGAAAGGTTATTGTTTAACCGAATGAGTGTTTATCAATCAGAAGAATAAATACTCAAAGGTTTTTATAGTTATTTCTTTTTAAATTAAAACACAGCTTAGGAAATTTTTAGTTCCTTTTAGTCTTCTTTATCTTTCAATTAGACTATTCAATTCACTCACCCCAGTGCTAACCCATTTCCTATTTTCATTTCATTCAAATTGGATGAGTATATTTTTTGATGTGTGTTGTATGATAAACCAATTGTGTTGATGATGATCTCCAGAAACCTGACCTTTAAGTTTAATTGGTTCCTGAATAATTCTCACCATGTTTGGTAGGTTTTTGTGTTGAGATCAATAAGCGATTACGAGATAAATTTCATGGTTCCCTTTTTAAGTTATAACGAAGTACCTTGACATTTTTGCAGCGGAGATGTTACTTAGGAGTTTCTATATTAAATTCTTGTTTTATTTTTACTGCTTTTAATAACAGTGCTGTGAATTCCTTGTGTTTGTATTTGGTTACGAGAATCTTTTCAGACCATTTAAAGACGAAAGGGAGACAGACGACATTGTCTTTATAGGCGAACAGATGACATGTGCTTTCGTTACGCTTCAGTTGATCAAAACACATTCATTCAAAGGATGCCAATAAAAAGAAAGGCTGTGCTATTAAAGATGGTTCTTTAGAAATTTAATAGTTTTCTTTCGGCAGCAAATAAAAAAAATCTTATTGTGAAGGAAAAAAATGTAGCCTAACCGAAGATAGTCATGTCTTTATTAAAAGCTATTTCCAGTTCTTTGCATTAGATGTTAACTTGGTCTAGGTTGGAATGACCAGATATTCTGTACGTTTCAATCGCCTCTTTCTTTTTCTTCTTTCCCTCACTGGAACACAAAATTCCCTCTGACAAACCAACTTCTTTTTTGTTACCCTCAAAGATGTGAATGACCTATCAAAGAACCTGGCTCAAAGAAAAAAAACAATGTCTATCGTTTTTTGTATGCATTAATCCCACTGGCAAGGTTAAATTCCTGAAAAAACATCACTTTTGTCCATTCGATGACGAGATATCAGTTAAATGGATTCTGTCGCCAAAGTTTTACATTCATCAAAGCCTAAGTTGTCTGCTTCTAACCAAACTCTTTTAATATATTATTATTAAATCGATTGTTAATTAATGTTCAGACAAAAGCAAAAGAAACGCACTCATCTCTTGCACAAAAATACGAAATGCTTTTTTTTTTTTTGCTGTTTTTCTTGTTATTTTTTTCTTTATTCAACACAAGCTTAGGTTTTTATGTTTTCAATATTGTAATTCATTATAATGTTGATGACATCTGGTGAAGCAACGAAGTCTTAGATCTGTTACAGGAGCTAGTAAAAGAGATCAAGGCATCGAGGAAGAGATGAAAACTTCAGTTGTCGTTCAGTGAATACATTCTAAACCGAAGCTATAACGAACACTGACAATACTATCTATTAAAATTGATATTTTATGGGATATTCATTGAAGAATTTCCATTGCATTTCAAGCTCTCAAAAATATTTAATGTTTATGATCGCGTTCATGCTAAAATGTAATGACTGCTGAAATGTAATCCTACACAATTGTTTTTTGCTTCTCTCTAATTTAAATTTAATTTATAATTTTTTAAAGCTTAAAGTTTTAATTGTAAAGATTAGTCTGATCAAAATGAGGTCTGTGTGAAGTGGTTTTGAATTTTTACTTAAAATGCAAATTACATTGACCAGTAAGTGTAGTTATCTCCCGCGCATAGAAAACAACGACTGGGAGATCAGAAAGAGATCACAATGTTGCAACAGATTTGTTAACGCTACTCGTGGTTAAAAAAGGATACATGAAAAAAAAATAATATTTGAAATAAAATAATAACAATCCGTTGTTTACATTCGTTTCAACGAATGTTCTCGCAAGAAATCATAGAATTTGCAAAAATGTAATGCTATCACATTATACAAACCAAATAACTTAAGTTAGAATTAATTTTTTTAAAGATTTACAAAGTACATTAAGCAACATCTTGTCATCCACTGGGAACTTGTCTAACCCCTTATGATTTTTATATTTATTTATTTATTTATTTATTTATTTATTTTCTATGGTGAAGAACAACTTTGTAGCTTTACGTAAAGCACGTGAAATTTAGATAAACTTTAATTTATAACCAATCACTATTAAAAACAAAAATCCCTAATTAAGAACTAAATTAAAGAAAGATAGAAAGTAATAATATTTGCAGATTTTTTTCTTATCATTTGGTGGATCACTAAAAAAAAAGAAAAAAAGTATCTTTTTATTTCTTGTGAATCCGCTTATGTTTAAATGCAAGAGAATTAATGAAGCTCTTCTGTTACTGTAGCCCAACTACAATTTCGGAGCCAATGAACAGTACTTTTGCAACCTTGTATTTTGTCCTTCAGACAACAGCAATGGCCTGGTTTCACAAATAGACATTGATTAGTTCTTAAAGGAGTAAAAGACAACATTCACAGCTTAAACACTGAT
>JAFIDM010002131.1:7919385-7932248 GCA_023159025.1 Thereuonema tuberculata
ATATTTTTTGTTCTATCTTTTTAACAACAGTGGCGCCCTTTCACCGTAAGGGCGCCACTGTTGCCAGAGCGATAATAAGAGAAGTATAAAATTTAAGTTAATTTGCTTCAGTAAGATTCTTCTGTTAATTTAGAAGCTTCAAACATAATCTAAGTGACAATGAAATTTAATTTATTTTACGTGTTGTAAGGATCAGTTATAACTTCAGAACTCGTAGGATATCGATTTAAAAGTTCACACAAAGTATTCAAACGGACAGAGCCTTTAAAGAAAGAAATACCTGCATACCAAATTTCAGCTTTCTGGGACTTCAGGAAGTACCCTAGAGGTTTTGATGATCATGAGTCAGTCAGTCAGTCAGTCAGTGACGAAATCGACGTATTTTAGGTATTAATAAAATCGAAAGTATAAAAGCTAAATAAATGAAACTTAGCGTATTTCATTAGTCTGCTAACTGCATCTTATCCTGAAAATTTGAGCGCTCTAGTATTATTCAGGCCGAAGCTATGAGAGTTCGAAAATACGACGAAACGCTTCCAGAAAAGGTACGTAGTGCCCTTCCTGCCTTCGGCTCGTCTTGGCGGGGGCACTACCGTGCCCCCAGATAATTTTGTTCCTTATCCGTTTGCTATAAACATCAAATGCGACAAGCTTATAAAGTACATTTAGTTAAACGTGTCTTAATGTGAATCTTTTTCAATATCCTCCTAAAGAATAAGGAAACTGATGAGTCGAAGCTGTTATTCCGTCTAAAAAAAATTTGTTGATAACATTTGATGATTTTTATTTGTATTTTTTTATTTAGGTGTAAGATAATTTTTGGACTGAGGATTCGCATCTTAATATCTACAGAAAATCAATAATTTTTTATAATATTATAATACTAATTTTCTTCACAACTTAATCGTATGAATTTTAACACCAAACAAAGAAAATAACATATTTCATTCTGTTTGAAAGGATTGATGTCTGTTTGTAGATTAAGATGGTTAAGAAACGTAAAAGGTCTTCCTGAAAGTCATAAGGACTTTTAAATATGTCTCCTTATTAGCAGTTGTTATTGAATCTTTGAACATATCTCCAATAAATCGCCGGAAATGTTTCCATAAATTGAGTTTTCTCTTTGTTGTGATTTTAAAGTTGTCCTAAGGTAGCAGAATCTAAATTTATCTTTCCACTTATTTTGTACATAATTTGGTTGTTTCAAAAGATAATTAGTTTCCATGAATTATCTTCATCTTTTCGTTTTCATTCACTCCTTTTTGTAACGGGGATTCACTGGAATGGAGTGAGTCATTTCCAAAATACCTGCAGCGCTTTAAAAGGACGCAGAGTTGTCTTTGGAGTGGCCAACACTATTTATAAGAAGCGAAAGAACTCCTTTGATAGACGTTGGCACGAGGCCCGCACTCTTGTAAGGCTCAGCCTTCCGGGTTATTCACTCAAAAGAGACAAGACGCGTAGGAGGACGGTTGGCAGACAGCCACCCAAGGAGCCTCGTCCAGTCCCTTCATCAATGCAAAAAAGGCATTCAAACAATCCAGGCAATCGTTTAAATTAGGCCGATTACAAAAGATCAAGTCTTTAGCTCAAGCAAAAAGGAGATGAAACCTAAAAATCGTTTACGGGATTAGCCTCATTGGCATAGATGAGAATTGGTTTGATATTCCTGATGTGAAATCCCTTGTATATACTCCAAAACGTCCTGTATAACATGCAAATACAGAAGAATTTGATTTAGAACGAATTTTGTTTCTTTTATCAGGGCTTGGTTTTGAAGTTAATTCTGAAGAACACTTTGAAAAACATAGCATCCAGTAAACCAATGCTATTTTTCAATAATAATTAATAAAAAAAAATGGGATCCTATGTTGATCGTGGGACAGTTTCGCGCGTTTTGGAACCATCAATTTTATATATTAATTCTCAGCAAGGTTTATTTATTTATTTAATTATTTTAAAATGTTCATCCCAGTCGCCAGGTGTCAGAATATTTAGCTGACTTCTCTTAAGTCTTCGGATGATAGATAAAGAGATCCGTAATATTAGTAAAATAAATTAAACAGACAATCAAAGGCTAACAATAAAGGCAACCCTTATCGTGTTTCGTTTTCTAAATGGGAAGAAGATGATACTTCCGATCGCTTTCTTTTACGATCTTACTGAAAGACCTAACAGTCATTCTCTTGTTAGAGACAAAACCGTTGATGTCTGTTAGATCGTGAGTAACATATTTGAATCTTTATATCCTCATAGCTTAGCTAACACAGGTTTATTAAAAGGTTTGCTTTAATGTTTGTTTGCTCTTTACTTAAAAGTAAAGGCTTTAAAAATGCCCTTTTAAATAGGGATGTTTGCATTTCCATTCATTCTGTGATCGCGGGAAGTACATCCGTTAAAAGCTGAACTAAAAGTAAGCTTAGTTTGTTATTAGGAAGGATCTCTTTAAGAAAGAAGGTTATTGAAAAATACTTTGTTACTAAAGCGCAATAATCGCTGTAAATCAAAAATTATTCATTTTATAAAGCTTCAATTTTATTGGTAGCTATTATGATCCCTTGCTTGTTGTAATCTTTCACTACATGAATAAAGCACTGTTAGTATGATAAATAAATAGAAAATTATATAGAAAGGCTGAGCTGTTTTTGGTTATAATTTTCTTTTTAGAATTTTACGATGATGGTATTAGTCAGTTGGCTGCTGTTTTCATTTCATCTGCTTCTGTCGTTGCTTTTAACTTGAGCTTCGGTTTCTTTAACACTTGAGCTTCCAAGAACCATTTCCATTGATCCGAGCTCTGGATTTACTGAAGCAGTCTTTTGCTTCGGAGCCAGTGTTTCGTGTGTTTTTGACGTAATACCAATTAGTGTTTCCTCTCTTAAATTATTGACTTTGATAGTAGTGTCTTTCTTTTCTAATCTTGAATTCCATCTTTGTTGAATCTGGAGGACACTGTTTAAAAATAGGAATCTTGATTCTTGCCTTTGAATTGGATCGTCTTACGTAATTCTTTTTGGAAGTTGGCTGCAACCGCTGTGCAGTGGGTGGAGAAGACCCGAGAGCCCCTAAATTCCAGATGGATGCTAAGAGTGCTTAACTTTTGCCTAAATAAGTCTTCGTCGTTGGACGCTTCTTAGTTTTCTTAAAGGTTTTTTTGTTACCGTGAATTGTGATTCACTAGTTAAAGAAAAAGATTCTGTGTTTAGGATTTGCTTTTTAGATCTACATCAGTTCCAAAAAAGAGAGAGACATGGTTATTCCAAAGGTTAAAAAATGTGTCCTTACATAATAAAATGGTAGAATAATAAGCAAATGATTTTCTAAAGGTGATATGATAGTATTAAAAATCGTTCAAACCACACATAGTTTAGAAAGAAATCTGAAAAAGTATATTTTCAGACTCATAAATGAAAGATGCTTATTATCCGCGCGCTCAAAGATGAACCTCCCAGAATGCAACGCAGATTATAGATTGAACTTTCCTGGCTTTTCGTTAACATTCAAATGGAAGAGAAAATGGCGGCAATTCCTTCTTGATATGCATATTAGCAACAATTTGACGAATGACGTAACAATCAAAATCGTCAGGCGAACTCTTTGGAGCCAAACGAGGCTTTTTTCTCCCTGGCGTTCGTAGCAACGGCGACTGTACAATTCTCTTCACATTTAGACAAACTCACTCCAGTATATTCTGCAGTGACCTTCACGCATCCTTTTTACTTTTCAAATCGTTGTTGGGCGATACATCTTCTAGAAATCGACGAGCAACGTTAAGAATAATTTCCCTAGCTTGACTGTTGATAACTCTTCCTCGTCGAAATGTTGACTGTGAAACAGCGACCGCCATTTTCTCTTCCATTTGAATGTTAACGAAAAGCCAGGAAAGGTCAATCTATAATCTGCGTTGCATTCTGGGAGGTTCATTTTTGAGCGCGCGAATAATAATTGTATAGAGATCACGAAAAGGCTGTTGTTTTTAATATACTGTACTGAATTTGTTATTGGGTACATTTGTACAATGGGCAATCTCCAGCGGAGCTTGAGATTTTTCCTAGATTGTTTCTCCTCCGTAGGGTTCATCTTAGCCCTCTGCAGTTAAGGATAAAAGAGGTGCGAGCATTGGGCTGGCCCTTTCAATCTCAATTGTCGATGATCATTGAAACATCGAAGTCTGATTATATCAGCAAAATTTCAAAATTTTGATTATTTCTAAGTGCGGGGCATATCTTTGGAAGGAACAATCAACAGCTGAAGGGAAAAAAAATCAAAATTTATTGGGGCAAAACCCCCTTACAGAATTAACAATCCAAAAATCTACCATTGAGTGTTATTGCAAAAAAGAATATTTGATTTCTCATATAAAACGTAAGACGGAAGAGGACTTTATTTTGTGCTTCTATAAATATTTCCTCCAAATATAAACCACAATGAAATGTTACTAAAGAAGCTTTAATAAAATCTGCTGAAGAAACCTTAGTTACGAAGAAACAATAACAGAGGTCTGACATTTTGGATTTACGAAAGAAAATCAACAGTTGAAAAAAAAAAAAGGAAACTTAGATTTTTAAAATTATCAGAATGTCCAGAATTCTTGATTTAATGCCGTTGAAATGAGAGCAAGAAATCCAAGGAAACGTTTGGGGGAAATAATAGAAAGATTCACTTCATATATAGAGGTAGTTCCAATGTTTCAAGAATCATCGAGAAAGAAGAGATGTCCTCTGTCATGTTATTGAAAGGCTGGCATTACTAGGAAGTAGATGATTGTCCATCCGTTGTTAACTTGTGGATTGAATTCAAATCCTGTGTCTTTCTGTGCCTGACCACCTTTAAGCCACTGAATTGGTATTCTTGAAACAAGGCTTGCTTGTTTATGGATAAGAAACTATTTTTACTTAGTATTTGAAAGTTTTTCCAAGTGAATTCTTGTGGGGAAAGTAACAAAAACCATCATTTAAAGATATTAGAACTGTTTCTCATTACTATGCTTTGATTACAAGAAAAATAATTGGATTTAAGCGACTTCTTAAAAATCACCATTTTAGCAGTGTTTTAATATATATCTATATTGTATGAGCTGTCCCCGCGGTTTCACCCGCGTTAAATTCGGCCCTTCCCTGTAATGTTCGCTTCTCGACGGGGCGGCTTCTCGGTAATGTTCGGTTCTCGTCGTGCAGCCAAGCCGCCCCGTCGCCGCCGCCGCACCCGTTGGTTGACGTTTATGTTTTCTGCTCCGCTCCTATTGATCGTAGCGTGATGTTATATAGCCTATAACCCTCCTCAATTAACGGGCTATCTAATGCAAAAAGAATTTTTCAAATCGGACTGGTAATTCCTGAGATTAGCGCGTTTTAGCGCGTTCAAACACACAAACTATATATATAAAATTTCCACCATTTGGAAAACAACAGATGGAAGTTAACAGTTATGTGGAAGCTTTTGTTTTCAGATAAGAGTTTTCCTTTGTAGTATTTTAAACAACAAACAAATTTATAAGCATTGTAAGAAAAGAAGGCTGTAAAGTCTTTGAGGAAGTTATTTAAGGTTTGGTTTTGTCTGTGGGGAGCATCTAGTACTCGGGCTTTTGGTCTGAAGCAACCTGAACAAAATCCATAATTTCACTGTTGTCTTGTGTGAATGATGGTGTTGAAGGTTCCAGAGGTTAATTTAATTTAGTCTTGCAACTGAACTGGTCAGGCAACAAGAAAGGAAGCTTCTGTAATAAATAAGAAGATTCTAGAAAACTTAATTAGCAGAGTAATTCAGTAGCAACAGATTGTAAGTTCACCTTGACTTCGAAAAGGAAAAAAAAAAAAAAGATAATCTCTAGTAATAAAAAGCCATAAGTCTCTGTTGAATCATTCTGTTAAATAGATGATTGCAATTCGCTTTGAATAGAAATTAGTTTCTATCGAGGTGCTACTCAGAACCGCGAGTTCAGTTGAGCGTTTGTGGGAAAGAAACTTTGGCACGGCCAAAAAATATTTGAAATTCGCGTGTCGTTTTAGTTCCGAATATTAAAAAAACAATGATGTGTTATTTATTTTTGCTGTAATTTATGAGTTTTATTTTGTTGTAAAATAATTTTAATTACTTAACATCTGATGCAGTGTAAAACTTATTATTAAAAAAAAAAAAAGTGAGGTTAGTTTCACTGTAGCTGGTGAAACAAAAGGGAGGGAAATAAAAAATAACAACAACAAAAAATATTTTTGAGTTTCAGTTAATTAATTCCATTCTCACTGCCCTTACTTTTATTTCCCTCTCTTTAGCGTAAACATCAGTATTTAGTTTAAAAGTTTGTCATGCTATGTGGTTGCCCTGTAATAGTTTTCAATTTTAACATTGTGGGAAAACTGCCAAAAAAAACTTGTATGAAGGTTAATTCTGGAAACACTAGATGGCTACCCGTCGCTTCGCTTCGGAGGGCTCGTATATGTAACGGAAAACATTTTATTTATTCCAAAAAAAAACAAAACATATTACATCAACTAATCTAAAAACTTACAAATAAATTAAAGTTTACATGCAATACAATATTGAAATCCATTTGTAACAGTCGGAAACTTGCGCAGTTGAGTTGACCATATGCCACAGTACTCCTGTTGCTTGGCAACGCCCGTGCGGACTTCTAAGCACACGTTGTTTTGTTTTTTTTATTGTATAAATGTGAATAATTGATGTTTGTATTTCGTTGTAAGCATTTCGTAAAATGACATTTTCACTGAAGAAATTGATTGAATTATTTCTGGATTTGTAATTAAATGAAGTTTTTTTTCTTCTTTTGTTTCAGTTTATTTGAGCAGGACATTATGTCCTATGTACCTGCCCAGTTCTCGTATCGTTCTCCCAGAGGGTCTCCGCAACAGTCACCGCAAGCCTCACCAGGTGAGTTATATCTTTTCTCCCTTGATTGTCAATGAAATAAAAGAGATATCACAGCTACAGTAGAATGCTCTCAAAACAGATTTATGCTTTGCCATTTGTCAAATCCTTTAGAATCTAATTCACCTATTAAAAAGAAATCAGATACGATAATTAGTTTTATTCTGTACAACATCAGAAAGGGAAGAAATGTTTTATATTTGCAATATCCTAATGATTTTTGTAGAGCGAATTAAAAAACAAAATACAGTCTTAAATATCGGTTCAGAATCTTAGAGTAGTTCATAAAATAATGGTAATTATTTGTAGCAAATTTCAGCGTTCAGAATAACATTTGGTTTTTGTCTTTTTTAATTTTGTGATGGTTATCGTAAATCAAAGTGAATTGTGTTTTGATAAATCATCCGATTAAAAGGTTTGAATGGAAGTTCTCCCTGACTATGATCTGCAATGAATTTAAGAGATGATTGTATTACATTGCAATTTTAAAAGTTCTTTATCACATCCTGTGCTTTTTATTAGACCTGTAAGACGATATTATTTCTTCGCCAACCTTTGATCACATTCTATACAATCTACGGTTGGCTATTCTTTTAGAAATTAAAGATTAAAGGAATTGAAATTTTGCCAAATTCTACCTGAACTGCCGGTTGCTTTCTTTGAACTGATGAAGCAGTAGAGTTTTGCTATAAAATTAAAAATAATAAATACAGAATAATAAAAGTTAAAAAAAAAAAAAAAGTCTTTGTAGCCATTCAGGTTTTCTTTCTTAGGTGAGGTCATCACTTTCTTTTTATCGCTCAATGCATGCTTTTCATTCAAGGACAAAAAATTAACTCTTAGCAGTAATCAAGACACGTAGCGAAAATACGAAACAAAGGGAAAATGTGGATGAAGAGAATTTTTAATTTAAATATACAAAAAATAAACAAGCATTCGGGAGAGATTTTCCCACTCAGGGTAAAATTGATTCGATATTTCGATTTCGGTCCCTTGAGCCTTCGTCTGGGGATTCGTTTGAGAATTACATAATAAGGACTTGTATTTGACAACAGCGCAGAAGTCCTCCAATGCTTATAAATAATGTTCTCCAAACTTGCCTTGTGACTTTTTTTTCTTTTTTTCTGATCGATCCTCATATATTTCAATTATTGTTAGCACAGAGAAAGAAGAATTACCTTATATAGAGAAAAATGGATCACTTAGTTGATCCTGGAACTCATTGCTTCAGAAAGCAATATGGCGGCGATGTAAGAACAGGTTACCATATGGCCTGCACAGCCAAGCTAATTCGGAATGTTTTACACTATTTTAAGAGTCAGGATGATGGAATATGTATTTCTGAATTACTAGGAAGATTGGCTACTGCAACAAATTTGTCTGTGAAGAGAATTGTCATTTTGCTCACAAACTTTAGGAGATACTGCGAAATGAATATAATATATTTTTTTACACACAAAAAAAAAGAGGCATTTGAGTTTATTTATTAAAGAACATCATCGAAAATGGAAGTTGTCTGGTTATGCAAATGAGGTGCAGAATCCATTTATCGGGATTGAGCAGGATGTGATACACGGACGGGGATTAGCATTCGTTTGTCAAACGTGAAAAATGTGTCGCACATTGACTGTTCAGTAGGGTGTATGGTCACCTGAGACTGCTACAACACACTGATAGCGATGAGGTATGGTGAGGATCAAATTGTCCAGCAGTTCCTGTGGGATCCACTCGCGCACCTTCCAGCTGAGGAAGTGTTATGATTCCTCCCCTCAGAAGCAGAGGGGATGTGATTGGTGACTGGCAACACGTCTTCCTAGTGCATCCCAAGCGTGTTCGATGGGATTCAGGTCTGGAGAACAAGAAGGCCAGTCCATGCGCTCGATTCCATGCAGCATGTTATTGACGAGATGCGCACGGTGGGGCGTGCATTGTCGTCCATACAAAGAAAGTTGGCCCAACTACCAGCGTAATGTACCACTGTAGGCTGTAGAATTTCGTCCAACATTCACCGTTCCATTCCTAATAACATGGAGGTCGGTACGACCACCAAACGCTGATCCTGCCCACACCATGATTCCATCTCCACCAAAGGAATGTCTTTCTTGCACGAAACGTGGATTCTCCCGTGTTCCACGTTCACGCCAGATCAGGGCACGACGATTGTCAGGCTGCAGGCTTGGCTCGTCACTGAAGAGAAACTTGGACCACTCTTCACGGGTCCAAGGAAGATGCATTTCAGCCCACCTTCTGCGATGTTCAGCAGTTAACGGAATGCATAGATTGGTCGCCGGGCATACAGTCCACCGTGACGGAGTCAATTTCGTACGGTCTGAGTACACGCCCGTCGTCCAGTAGCAGCGAGAAACTGTCCCCGCAGCATAGTCTCATTGCTTCGCCAGTTCCTTCGTGCTATTAGCGTCAAGTAGCGATCATCTCTTGCAGTGGTGGCAAGTGGGCGACCCTGGCCTGGTTTCTTCGTACTGTGCCAGTCTCTCTGAAGCGATTCCAGAGTCTGCTAATCACGCTTTGGGAGATTCAAACCACTGCTGCCACTGTCATCTTTTTTGGCCAGCTTCAAGACGATCTATGACTCTCTATGCTTCAGATTCGGGTAAATCACGTTGCAGGGGTATTTTCAGGTGACACTCAACGATTCTGCCACTTATTGTTGATCGAGGAAAGTGCAGATTACCCAGCTGCGCCAGCCTCTTTATACAGGGTTGTACGGAAACATGCAAATTAACGTTTTGCATCACATTTGCTTATTCAATCAACTTCCATTTTCGTGTCATTTGCTTCTCTGATGATGTTCTTTAATAAATAAACTCAAATGCCTGTTTTTTTGGGTGTATTATATTCATTTCGTAATATCTCCAAATTTTGTGAGCAGTGTAGTTACGATGCTTTGCAATAGATGTCGCTGAACTTACATGGAAGTAGTAATCCATAACCTTTTTCTTCTTCTTTTCAATCATAGTTTAGTTTTGTAGTTAAGTTGAAGGATTCCACTACAGATCAACATATGGATTCGCTTCGTAGTAAGGCTCCCGACGTTCCGTTACCAACAGGATTGAGGTCGGGTCGGGTTGTCAGTTGCTCGTCTTTCGATTTCACTTAGGGTTGGGTGAACTCTAGGCACCGTCTGAAAGAGAAGGAACTGTGGGGATCCTCCAGAGATAGAAACGAGCTCTACAGCGTTTTGTTGTTACCTGTAGTTATGTAATCGTGTTCTACTTTTCAGTTCGTATTAAAATTTTGTTGATGAATTGAAATAACAGTTAGTGACCTTCGGAGGCTGAATTAATGCTCGTGAAACGTCGACCAGGGCTCTAAATCACGAACTGAACTAACTCTGATTCAGACCTAAAGTTGCTTAATTGTATGAAGGGTTAAGTTTCACTAATGCGCTTCGGAACACTTGTTCAGTGTAATGTCGTCTTTTCAGAAAAATAGTAGAAAAATTCATTCAGAAAGAGAGCTGGTCTTTGGATAGATCAACGGCGTAGAATTAGTGAATTCACTTTTTTTATTATTATTTATTTATTTAGAAATCCATATTGGAGTACCGAAGTAATATACCACTCATAGCTTTTTTATTTCTAGAATTATTACAGAAATTATCTGGATACTATGTCTGGACTCTGATACCTGGTGTCGACATACTTCTTAATGAACAAAAATAATCGTAATAAAAAAATCAATTTAACGGAATCTATTACTTTACATATTTGAATTTAGAACAACATTCAACCAGTTATTTACTTCGAGAACATTCGGAATAAAAGTTCAATTAAAGTAAACTTTAAGAAAAAAAATAATCACTGTTATTGGAGTATTATTTTAAGAAAAAAGTCTGAATTGACAAAAAAAATTGAATATTTTTTTTTGTTAATTTTTTTAATGATTTTAAATTATTTTTTTGTTAATGATGATCAGTGAAAGAGATTTCCAGTTTTTTTTCTACACGGTCCAGAAGGGATCGAATTGAAGAAGTGCATCCGTTATCTTCTCGGAATCAAAAAAACATGCTTAGAAATAAATTTAAGAGAATTAAATTTGTAAGTTAATATTCAGACTCTTCCTTCATAATGGGAATTGAGTTCAGAAGTAGATTCTTATTCACTGTTTTGTTAAGATAATCATCATTCGGTTTAAGGCAAAAGAAAAAAAAAAAAAAAACAAGGAAGGAATCCATGTGGAAGGTTTTCCTCATTACCAGTGATTTACGCGCCAAGCCTTGGTGGTAACATTCCGAGGGTATTTGCAGTATTTTCATTATATAAACTCCACTAATAGGTCTTTGTGTTCACATTGTGGAAGTCAAAGAAACAAAAAGAGCTTTTGCCAAAAACAAAAGTAAAATTCTCACCTTCAGAATTTACAATGTTTTGCAATTCGAAACCAAAAACAACAAAGTTAACAACTGTAAGAAGATTGTTTCACGGTTTGTTCCAAAAACAGCTCCTTGAGAAATAAGTTTTTTTTGGTCCTTCGAAAGTTTCTCATTCATGAATTTTTAATTCACTTTTTGATGTGATGGGTTTTTGTAAGCTTAGTACTTTTTATTACTGTTAGGACATCGATCGTGTCTCCATAAATTCTTCCATTCCTTATTGTTTTGAGATATAGGTTTCAGAAATACTAATATTCATTTGTGGAATTAGGTTCTATTTAGTGATCGACCGTATTTTCAAATGTGCGGAATTTAGCTGAATAGGAGTTGAGGCGTTTTCTTTTCTTCAGAGATATAAATTCTCAAGATTTGCTCAATTTTACCTAATTATAATTTTTACGATTTTTATGATTAAAATAACGCGAATGGAAATAACATTGAAAAATCTCCAGACTAAATGGAAGAAGGTTCTTTTGAAATGCGCAGAAGATAAAATATGATTTTAAAAATGTGTCCTTTAAACATGTGGTAAAGTTATATTAAAATTATGGAATTAGTCTCCACACTTTAATTAAAAAATGAATTATATTTACAATAATAGAACTGCAGCCTCGCCTGAAGGCGTCAGCACTTTTATTCTAAATATAATTCATTTTTTAATTAAGTATGGAGGCTAATTCCATAATTTTAAAATAAAATTAAATAAAATGGATTTTGTTGTGGAATTAAAATTTTTATTAAGTAGTTTTAGAAATGAACTTAGACGAACTCCTTTGAGCCTTGTCCGTCCATCTGTAAATCCCATCTCCCACATTCCTTATCTTAACTTGTGTTTAAATGGCGCCATTGCTATGATATTGTGTCATTGGAAGTTTAAAAGTAAAAATCTACAGAAAGTAGCTTCATTGCATTTCGGTCAAATGAAGTGAAAGTTTCCAAAATCGAACGGTTTATTAAATCCGAAAGAAAAAGTTAATGATTACAGGTTTGATCTAAAGTTTTTGAGACAATTTGTAAGTCAATTTACAATGCCCAAGATCAAGGACAAACTATTTTCTTATAATTTCGGAAAGTTTTATTTAAAAGGAAAATCCTGTTGATTTTGATGCACTTAGACCCACACATAAGGAGCTACGGTTACAAGAAAACGCCAAAACAAAAAAACTATCTTTAATTTTTCTCTTTGTAGGTATTCGAAAGCTGTTACACCAACAATGTTTAAAAATTAATAAATTAAAAAAGTTTCAAAGGGGGGAGGGCAGAGAAAGCAGGCGTATTTTGAGAGAAGGTAATCAAAGAATGTTGATATTTGCACTTTAAGAAGATAGTGGACTTTTGTCAATCTTTTGGGCAGTTTTCCAAATGGGTTGATGTCGTGTAAAGAAAATAAATGAACTTCAGATCGAATGACTTTCCTTTTGATTGACTGCCTAAAATCTTGATAATGTTCTGTGCAATAATGATGGACGCCTTGTAGACAGACCACACTTAGGTTTCGAGTTCTTTATAATTGCATTTCAGGTATATCTTAATCAAACGCTTGGGTCCAGTGCGTCTGGTGGTTCACGAACCTATTAGGGGCCAT
>JAFIDM010002131.1:7932258-7953478 GCA_023159025.1 Thereuonema tuberculata
AACTGAAATGTCACCGATTTCGAAAAGGAAAGAATTACTGAAATAACTCTTTATCCGCTCATTAGGTGGCGTCACCTTCATTGATTTCTACTCTGCGGATGTAGTTTATATGTAGGTTATTTTTTAAGTTGAAAATATTTTTTTTAACATTACATTGTTTTAAAAATAACCTGCCAACGTAGATAATCATTGCGATGATGGCGTTGATGTAAAACCCATCCCTACATTATAGCCGGAAAAAATATATATATATATATTTTTTTTTTGGGGGGGGGGGGTGTTTTTTTCGAACAAAATAATCCAAATTCCTGGCCACGCTCACAGTGTTGTGTTAGAAACGTGGAATAGTCAGTGATCTGGGCTTTCTTCTTTTATCTCATCAAACAGAAATCTACAAGAAAAGATTCGGACAACATTGATGGAAGCATTTATCCCTTCGCAAGGATTGATTAATTAAAAATAAAAATACTATCATTGTGTCTCATCCGTTATAGGACTTTTGTCTTTTTGATTTGTTCATCACTTAGTCGATATCGACTTGCATTAAACAACTCTTGATAATATTTAAGTATTGTAAGATAAGTTTTTCCTGTGATGACAGATACATCTTTCTTGAATCGAAATATTGTCTGTTTTTCATCCGATGAAGTCTCTATCGCGGAGACTCTTCTGTTTTATCCAAGGGATTCGATAAAGCACTCGACACCCAACCCAGAATAGAGACAAATGTGTTGGAGACTTCCCAACAAGTCGTTCAAGGTCATTGCTCTGTGCGTCTGTGTTTGGGGCAAGTGGCCAAATAGTTGGAGGCATGGAAATGTGCCACGACAAAAAAGAAACAACCATCGGTGTTCAAAACATTTCCGTTCCCTTTAAAGCGATTGAAACAAAAAGAAATTCACTATATTTTTCACAGATAGCAACAATCGATTCTGTTTAATATTCACGTCAGCATAAAATAACAACTACCGGTAATGGAAAATGTTTAATAAATTAGTAGGAAAATAAGCTTTTAATGTTGCTCATTAAAATTTGCATTTAAATATTAATTTAAAAAATTGGATTTTGTCAGGGTCATCCAATTTACAAGGCCACGGATAAGTTTAAATTCATTCCCTTTTTTTTGCTTAGATTAACTCTAAGATACGTCGACCTTTCTGTTTATTTATTTTTAGTATTTTTTTTTTTAATGTTGATAAGACACTTTTTTTTTTTTGCCAATATAGTTACATTATTTAATAAATTTGAAATAATATTTAAAGATAATCTAAAATAATAATAAAAATAAAATTAGATTATTTTCTCTACTTTTTTTTAATTATTATTTTGTACAATGATTAAATACAGTGTTTTCTTGTACCAGAAATTAATACTTAAAGTCAGTTCATGAATTCATGAATTAAATATTCACATAGTTCAAATAGTCATTTTTTTTTATAGAAAAAATTTTAACTAAAAAGTATATTTAAAAATAATTGTAATATATATTTATGCATTAAATTATGCATCATTCGAGTTTGGCCATTACAATATATATATATATATATATATATATACATACACACACACACATACACACACTCTCACACATACATACTTTGATATTTAAAATATAATAATAATAATGAATTACATATCTCTTGTCTAGAGAAAAAAGCAGATAAAAATCCATCATCTGTTGCATCATTACTTTATCCTCAGTTTGTAGTAAAATTCTTGTTTGAACTCGAAAATGTAAGAGATCCAGAAACAAAGTTTAAATTTCCAAAGTGTCAAAATGAAGAATCTTCAAATCTCTTGTTGTATGACGACGAAGTGAAAGAGGCCATTCACTATCAACAACCTGGAATTATGCAAAATAAATAAAATGTTATAATGATCCAAGTAACTCCAAATACATCAAATAATTAGTAAATATAGACAAGTTAATCAGATCTATCTTCAATTATGTTACATCTAGAGATCAATGTCATTCTAAAATAATAGCAAAATTTAAAAAAGAGCATAGCATTTTTTTTTAATTTGAGGGGTCTGTTAGGGGCTTTTGCGGTTAATTTAGAAAGAGGGAAAAAAAATATCCCTCTGAATTTCCTTTTTTTTTTTATTGTAAATTTTATTTTCATCTCCAAACAAAACTTTTCTTGGTTTAATTTACCTATACAAAAAGAGAAGTCCTGACTCACTCCCTCACTGACTGACTCATCAACGCCCAGCCCAAAGCCTTGGACCTAGAAAGCTGAAATTTTGCACAGAGCTTCCCTTTATGATGTAGACAAGTAATAAGACCGTATGTTTCAAAATTCCTACGGGATAGGGAATAAAGAGGATTTATATTTTCGCTTTAAAATTGCCATATTGATATCTAGGTGTGTGATGCCAACCTGCAATACATCTGAGTTATCGGGAGAAGGCCACAATGAGCTGGGAACTCGTATATTTTCTGATCTTGATATCAATTTGCGAAATAAATAAAGTTGTTTTGTTTTTGTTTTTATGCTATATATACAAGGGTTCCGGAGCAAAGATTCGGTATCCGGCTAGTAAAAGATATCTTAAAATTTAAAAAAAAAAATGTATTTTAATGCATCAAGGAAAGATTTTTTTATAGGTTAGAAAATAAAGCAAGGAAATCTCCTTAAAATTATTCCACTTTCACCTCCAGTTTAATCATTTCTCTTAGTTTATATTCACAAATAATTAATAATTTTAAGTATCCCACTGTAGGGTCGTGGGAGGTGAGGATCCCCGTGCTTCCTAATCAATGGAACTAAGTGAGATCGGGTGGTCAATGCCTGCCTGCTTTTATCCCCTGGTTAAAGAAACCTGGTTCTTCAGAGGGCTTGGTGGGCCTCAGGAACCATCTGGAAGAAAATTTGATTTGGAGAAATTCCTGACCTGTGCTAATGATTGAACCGTACTCCTCCAGTCAAGAGGACCATTGTCACTTGGGACCATTTTGTAAATAATTACATTTACATAAAAGAAATTACTTTTTTTTTTTTAATTAATTCCAAATTATCAGCCATCTGATTGCCATTACCTTGGCATTCATTAGCAATGGTTTTTATTTGATGTCACAAAAGGAAACGGTGTTTGTTTTGATGCTATTTAAATGTTTTGCTGCCAAAGCAGATAAACTGACAATGATCTTGGTTTGCTGGGAGGTCTTTCTTTTTTTTAATTGAAAACAGCTGTTTGAGCTTAAATGCAGGCAAATTAAATTAGGTGTATTTTTTTTAATGGAATTTTAGTCATTACATTATTTATTTTATTCAAATTACTAAACCATTTTGATGTTTAATGCAGAATTTAACTTCTTATTCTCTTACTTTTCAATTTCTACCAAGGCATTTTATTGTTTGATTGATCTTTGATAATTAAAAATCTTTAGGAAAATTCCTAGTGTCAGTAACAAAAATTGTAAAAACTAAATTGTTATATTTACAGTTCATGTAATCTCATATAATTTATTTGCATCGAAATTTTTCCTTCGGATTCTTCAATTGAATTGATACAATTCTGCTATGGGAAAGACAAAAAAAAACTTACGAATTAAAGGCAAAAAGAATTAGAAATCTTAAGATACTGAATTTTATAAACAGATTGGCAAAACTTACAATCTAAGCAGATCTATTTGCATAAAGTTAAAAAAAGCCTCATCATTGGATTCAACATTACAAAAGATGTAGTAAGAATGAGAAAAAAAATACAGTCGAACCTCGATATATCGAAGTAGCAAATTGCCAGAAAAAGATTCAATATATAGAAATTTCGATATACAGAATTTTATCATAATTACTCTTAAAACATTATAATTAAAGCTAATTTTCGTATACGAAACTCAATTTCTAATTTATATGCAAATCACATTAAATGAAAGTTAATACAGGTAATTAAAAATGAATTAATATGAAACATTTATTGAGTACTACATACCTTTAAAAAAAAACAATAATCCAGACAGTGTTTACAGTGATAACAGTTACATTTTTTTTAAAAAAACTTCGAATATCTTGCTGAACAGCCAGTTTTGCGGAAAGTTCATCAAAGAAATGTTCGCATTTTTCAGTCCACTAAAAACTTCATCAGGAACATTTTCCGCGAATTGAAGTTCACGACGTATTGTTTCAAAAGCATTCTCGCATTTCCTTTTTCGATGACTTGGAAATGTTTTCAGATTCATTTACTTCCTCTGGTTCTTCAATTTCTTTTTCAGTTTCATGAAACGAACTCAGTATGTCTTCGTCTGTAGGATAATCAGCAATGGCATTCTGATTTTTTATAATAGTCGACATTGTGCTTGCGGGAATACCAAATTTAGCTGCAATGTCTTTTTTGCGCATTCTGTTATCTACATTCTTCAGCAATTCAACTTTATCCACACTTTTATCCCAATAAGTCTTGAAAAAAAAAATTTGATATATAGAGATTATTTTTCGATATATAGAAACAGTTTTTCTATGTAATGAACATAGAAATTTGCTAAGAGTTCGATATATAGAAAATTTCGGTATGGGTAAGGTCGATATATGGAGGTTTGACTGTATGTATATATTAAAGTATTTAAATAAAAGAAAGGAAAAATAAGGAAATCATCTTTCTCATCCAGCCACAATCAGATGATCTTCACTGTTGGTTTGGCAGGTTAGGTTACGCTGTCATTTGCATATAACAACAAAAAAATGTTACATTTGTTGAAAAAAAAAAAATCAACCAGATCACTGTTGGAAGATGCGTTTAATATCTGCAATCAGTTCATGAAACTTAATTTGAATGGTTAAACACTTGCTTTTTTTCTGTTTTTGTGTGTTGTTAGTTTAATGTAGCCTCCTACACTTCACTTACGGCAGTGAATTATTTGGCAAAATAGTATACACTTTCTGCTTCTTGATTTAGGCAATGAACTAAGGCCTGGATTTTTGATTAATACCTCATTAAATAGGAAAACTACCAAGTCTATCCCACAGTTGAAAAATTATATACAGTACACAATGAATATCCTCACTTTGATGACATTAGTGAATATAATTTTTAAAAAATATGAAATATCCATAAAGCCTTTTTAAAGACAAGTCATTAAAAAATTTTAAGTCTTCATTTAACTTAAATTTGTTTTATTTTTAGGTTTGCAAAGGGCGAATGTCAGGGCACCTGCTCCTTACAAAAGAGATTTTGAAGCAAAATTACGTAATTTCTATCGAAAACTAGAATCCAAGGGATATGGGCAGGGTCCTGGAAAATTGAAGTAAGTTCTTTTGTATTGTCCAAAAATGGATAAGAGTTGTCATTTTTTTCTTTACCTTTTTTTTTTTTTTTTTTTATCTAATTTTATTCTTAAGTAAATTTCCGGATACTTTTCTTATGTATATCGATATATTTTGTATATAATTCTTATATCTTGTGATATAAGAATTATATACAAAATGTATCGATCTTTCTACATTTTATGTTCTTACATCAATATTAAAAAAAAGAAAATCATATTATTCAGTTCCATATAATAACAAAAATATTATATCTGTTTTAAAAAAAAAAAATAGATTAAATATCCGCCGGGATCACTTACTGGAAGATGCATTTAATAAAATAATGGCTGCCTCAAAGAAGGATTTGCAAAAAAGCAAATTGTATATTACTTTCTTTGGAGAAGAAGGGTAAGAGGATTCTTTTTTGTTTGTTTGTTTTATTTGATTTGATTTATTAGTGCCAACAAAAAGTCTTTAATTTTAAAAATGTCGAATAGAAACTTTAGTTTTTGTGACTTGTGTGAAACTATGATAAATTAAAGATGCTTTCTTTACTTCTTAAAATAAATATTTAAAATTTTATTTAAATTAATTAGTAGCTTTTTTTATTAGTAGTATAAATTTTGATTTGCAAAAATAATTTAAATTTTACTTTTATCATGACTATTTCTTATCATAAATGTTAATCTTTTATAATGATTGTATTCCATTACTGCAGTTCTCAATATAAAAGCATCTAGTTTAACCTAAAGAAACTGATTTTGTAAACTCAACTGCAGAATTAAATTGAACAGTTATTTGTTAATGGAGGCTGTTTTTATTTTAGCCAGCGTTTAGTCATTTATGTTAAGTTGTCCTTTATTATAATTATTGAAATTTTTCCTTCGTCAGCTTAAATTAAAAAAAAAAAGCCGAATTTGTTGGCGACTAAGAGTATGTTTGTTTTACTTCATTTATTTAAAAAGTAAGAGATTTTTGGTTTACAAGTCATAAGAACAACCAAAAAAGAGGAATACAATTTATGACATTTCAAGATAACTGCATTTCTTGTAATGTTTTTGGATTACTATTATCTTCTACTCTCGTCCTTCCATCCCCGAGTTATTTTTACTCTTGTGCCATTAAATGTAACCAAGTAAATCTTTCCTAAGAGTCAAATCCTTACTCGGGCATTATGTGAGACAAAATAATTACACTCAATACTTATAAACCACTGTTTATTGAATGAGATTTAGATGTCTTATTAAATTTATTCATTCTAATTTTTATTTAAATTGCTATTGAGATGATTTATTATGAAATTATTAAATATCACACAGTATTAGAATTATAATATATATTATCAATAGTTGATAAAGAAAGAAAAACAAAGCCTTGATGTTACTCAGACTTTTCATTTCTTTCTTTTGATTATTCTTTTTTTGTAAATATTCATCATTGTTTCTGTTTTATCTTAGACTTGATTACGGAGGTCCTTCTCGAGAATTCTTTTTTCTGTTATCTCGTGAATTGTTTAATCCATATTATGGATTATTTGAATATTCTGCGAATGACACTTACACAGTTCAAGTTAGCCCTATGTCGGCTTTTGTAGATAACCAACATGAATGGTAAGTTAATGTGCTTGTTTTTCTGTTCTGTTTTTATTTAACATTGACAATCTTTTTCAAAAATGTAACAGAGCAAATTATTATTGAGATTGCTTAGAAATTTCTTGAAAATTTATATTCTCTTGCTTTTCTTTTTATTTGTAAATATATTTAGGTTTCGATTTAGTGGCCGTGTATTAGGGTTAGCTTTGGTCCACCAATATTTGCTCGATGCCTTCTTTACAAGGCCATTTTACAAAGCATTATTACGGTTGTAAGTATGAATTTTAGATATGTAACACAGTAAGTTCTCCATTTATAAACATTAGTAAATTTATAAAGTTTAAATAACGTTTAACGTGTGGAATTGTAAATAGTGCAATCACACACATTTGTGAAACATATAAAAACATTTATGTATAAAAAATATTATATGTTTATGTTAAACATACGTGTCTGATTGCACTATTTTTTTTACCAATGAAATGTTGTTGGTATTTTTTTAATTTTAACGACATTTTTATTGATTTGCTTTTTCTTTTGTTTTATTTATGGTAGAATAAATAATAGAATAAACCAATAATTCTAAGAAGCCATTTTGAGCTCCGGGAAAATTTTTTGAAGCTTAATTACATGAGGACTCAAAGATGTTTAAGGGAAAGAATAATCCCAAAGAAGTTTCATTAGCTTATAATTATATGAGAAAAAATAAAATAAAAGTATCAATAACAAACATATAATAGATCCACGGATCTTCTTCTGATAGCAGTCCTAGCTGCCCAAAACCTGAAAAGCTTAAAACAGATGTTGCAGCAGGACTCGAAGACTTTCTTATAATTATCTACTTCATTAAACTTTTAAAGTTTCTTGCTTTTTTTCTTAATTGTCTACTAAATATTTCTTGGATCTTGCATGAAAAGAAAACTTGGGCATTATTTATAAGAAAGCTATAAAGAAACTAGTTTAAAGGTGACTTCTTTTTATGGAAAAGGCTTTTTTTCTTTTAAGGGAATTCGATTGTTTAATGAAGGGTTGGTTCTCTTTATGTAAAGGTCTCAATTTTTGGTATTTTTTTTATCTATCAAATTGCCTTTTAAATTTAAATTTCTAAATCATTATTTCAGATGATGATAAAATAAAAAGCAATTAAAAAAAAAAAAAAACCACTCAGATTCCACAATCAATAGTTGGCTTATTAAAATCACAACCCAACAATCCTTATCTTACCCTAGATTGTTGTTATTTAAAAATTTATGGAAAAATAAATTGCTTTAAAAGAAAAAAGGAAAATTATGTAAAAGCTTTTAAGTTGACTCAGTTGGATTAAATGAATGTAATCACTTTTAATAAAATAAAGAGAGATAATTTGTTAAATTCTCTTTTCAAAAGAATATAATCTTGCGAAATATCCCAGAGCCTGGAGTTGCTAAAGCAATCAAGCATTGAAAAGTTCTTAACTTCCTTTGAATACGAACGATGTCAGTGGGAAAGTAAATATTGGTCTGAGTTAAACAATGCTGGCAAAAAGAATGGGAGCAATTTTAAATTTCCCTGTTATAAAGGGTTTTTTATTATTTTGGCACCAAGTCCAAATTGCCATTTGGTTAGTTTTTGAACCGATTCCAAATAAGACAAGGACGTACAGTGTATTTGACCTTTTGGTCACAAGGCCTTTTTTAGATGAATCGAGTCCTTACTATTTGGCCCTATTCTTAAAAAAAAAAAAAATACATCTTTTCCAGTGGTTAAGTGCTGTTACATTGAATCTTCTCCAAAAAAATATAATAAATTGGTGATGAAACATTTCCTTTAGAGAAAGTTAACTTTTTGATGATCAAAACAAAGTAATTGAAACCAGTTGTAAGGTTGTTTTTTTTCTTTTTTGTTCCAGGCCTTGTTCTTTGAGTGATTTAGAATCCCTGGATGCTGAATTTCATCAAAGCCTATTGTGGATTAAAGAAAATGATATCACTGATGTATTAGATTTAACGTTCAGTGTGGATGAAGAAGTTTTTGGCCAGGTAAAATTATCACCTTCCTAATAATGAATTACAATTTAAAATTTTAGTATCTTTAAAAACAAAGCTCTTTAATTTTTGTATTGCAGGTGAAGTTGTGAATTTTTTGTCTTTCCATTTAACTGTAAACAATTAGTTTGGCGCCACTGTTTTTGTTCTGTTTCTGTGTTTTTGATAGTCACTAACAAATAAAAAAAGACTTAACAATTTGTTTTATCAAAATTCTTTTGATTTTCATTTGATTTTGTTTCTATTATGTTAAGCTGTAGATTCCCTTTATATTTTGCTAAAGGTCTTGTGTTCAAAAAGTAAAGTGAATTTTAAATGAAAAAAAAAAAATCATTCCTTTCTTTACCTTTTAGATAGTAGAACGAGAATTAAAACCTGGTGGCAAAAATATCAGTGTTTTAGAAAAAAACAAAAAGGAATATATGGAACGAATGGTCAAGTGGAGATTAGAACGGGGAGTAGCGGAACAGACAGAAAGCCTCGTCAAAGGCTTCTATGAGGTAAAGCAATGTTTAACAATATTATTTATGATGCCACAACAGAAAAAATATATGTTTATTTAGATATACAAGAAACAGTAAGTTTTTGTTTGCATATTATTGAATTTGATATGAGCTTTGTTTATGTTTGCAGGTCGTTGATCCTCGTTTGGTGTCTGTATTTGATGCCAGAGAATTGGAGCTTGTCATAGCTGGTATTGCCGAAGTGGATATAAATGACTGGAGGAAAAATACTGAGTACAGATCAGGTAACATTTAAAGTGCTTATTTGTAAATTTCAGTTATTGGTTTCCTAAAGATAAGATGGGAAATTGTCTCATCTATTTTATGAAATTTGTTTAAAATCTATGGATTCAATAATTGGTAGCAGATGTTATAAAAATCTCTGTTTATTCCTAGAGGTGGAAATTTTTAGTTTAAATCTGTTGATACCAAAAATTTGATAATCAACTATTCTATTGTCTTCATAGATTGTGTTAATTACAGTATCACTTGATTGAACAATTTCAGTAGAAATCTTAGAACAAAGTCAGCATTTCTGAACAGAATGATATCCTTAAAGGATTAAGATTTTTCTTAACTTACTTGAGTGGCTTGATGGAGGAATTTTGCTGTATTTGATTCCAATCGTAATGGAACAAAATTTAAGATTAAGCTCAAATTTAAACAACATCAGATTGCTATTGGATCTGCATAAGTCTTTATAAAATCTATAATATTCTATTTTTCATTTCTAACGAAAGATATGAGGAATTGTATGTGGAATTAAAGGAGGAAGATGGCAATGTTTCTTATATATATATATATATATATATTATTTATTTAATTCATTATTTATAATTAGAATACTTAAAAAATTACTTTTTCTAGGATATCACGATAATCATCCTGTTATTCAGTGGTTTTGGCAGGCAATTGAAAGGTTTGACAATGAACAAAGGTTGCGTTTACTTCAGGTAAATATATATTTTTTCTTTTAAGTAAAGATTAAATAACCTGCATTTAATCATCTATTTAAAAAAAAATCAACACTATTAATATTCAAGAAAGTAAAATGAATAAGATTAAAACTTATAAATTGTCTCAGAAATTCATTTACAGTTAAATATCTGTGTAGATTAAAAAGAATTTGATAACTATCCTCATTTCCATTTGAGTATTAATCTACCTATGATGTCTTTTACAGTTTGTTACAGGAACATCTAGTATTCCTTATGAAGGATTTGCTGCTTTAAGAGGAAGCAATGGCCCAAGAAAATTCTGCATTGAAAAATGGGGAAAACCAACAAGTCTGCCAAGGTATCTCCTTAGAACACTTTAGAATGTTTCTAAAATATTTGTTATGTATTATATCATTTGATTTGTTTAAGCAATAACTTTATAGAGCTGTTACTTGTGTTTGTTGAATGAAAGTCTTTCTGAATAGAAATCTTATGTAAGCATGAATTTTAAGCCTATACATGTCATGGATTAGGTTTTTTGTTTTTCCTTTTTTTTTTTAATATGATTAACTGCTGAAGCAGAAATCTCACTGAAATTTGATACCATGACGAGAAGCATCTGGACTGGAGCTGTTGCCAAACAGACTGGATGGTAAAGGGTTATTTTCAGTCTTGCTCATGTCTTGGAGCAAATAGCAATCATACTTAAGGAAATAAAGAAGAAATAATTCATTGTGTATTATTGCTGACTATCAGAATACAGGCATTGTCTTGATAGAGTGGCTGCTTTTTGCCTTTGATATCCAGTCCTTTCTGCTGAATATAGAAAACTTGACAGTATATCCATATAGGATAAGATCCTGTTACAGCATTTTAATATTATTTGATGTTACATCTTGCTGCTGCTGTTTTTGAACAAGTCCATTCTTCTATTATCCTTAATCACCATGAAATGTATAAAAAGCAATAACAAGAAGAAGAAAAATCCTACTCTTCTATCCAAAATTAAAGTAGGAATTATTATTTTACAAAACTTTTAACAAAGGAGCAGCTTCCAAGGTGTTGTTGTATTACGTGATACATGCAACGCCTCTATTACTTCCATGATACCCATAAGCAACAGAGGAGGATATTAAATGTGCTAAGGTTTTATTTCTAAGGCATCACTTTAGACTAGTACATAATTAGGTAATTGTAATTAATTAGAATATGAATTTTATTAATTATTTTAATTAGAATATGAATTAATTAAATTTATATTTGCATTGTTTTATACATTAAGTTCCATGCCAATTCCCAGTTAGAAATCCTGGTGGTTATGACTTAACTGGTGTACAATGTTATTATAGTCTTGTTGACAAAGGGCCTGCCCGATATCCACTAGGGTCATATTATGCTGATTCAACCATTACATACCATAAATGTATGGAGAAATTTTATAGTTGATGAGCAGCTGCTTTTTGTTCTTACCAAAGGCAGTCACCTTAATAATGGAATTTGGACAAGAGTTGCTTCTATATCTTAGACTAATCAAAATCCATTTGAATAATGATGCTGTCAGCTTGGAAATATCTTGATTGTAGGTGATGTTAGATGGACTTTGAAAATTTCGAAAGCTTGCTGCTGTTATTCAATCAAGCAGGAGTTAGTGGCATTGGACACGGTCCAAGTAAGAGGACAGTGTGTGCAAAGTTTGAGATGGTGTGCCAATAAACCTCATCTCTTGACTGTTATTAGAGAGTGATAAGCGTTGAATGGCACTTGTCTTTGCTGGACTGGAATGAATTACTGTCAAGTGTAATGACTCAAGATGGAGAGAATCTAGGCTTTAAAGACTACGTGGCAGGGTGGAAACACAGGTTAGCTGAAAAGTAGGCATTTTATTTAAATAGATTGCAAACAGAAAATAAAGTGCTCCACAAAAGTATCAGTCAAAATCCTTTTTTTAACATTGAGATGGCGGTAATTAAAGCAGAAGCACATCATTTTTTTTGAACAATTAAGACAGGGGAACTCTAGTTCCTTGGAAAGAATTGTAGAATTATTATTATTTTTATTTTTGGAGCATCCTGAGTTTCTTTCTCTGTGGAACCTCACTCCGTGAACGATATTTTACGAGGCTCTGGTAAAAGGATTAATGATAGGTGGAAATTAAGCATTCGACAGTATCTGGTTTGCAGTTTTTGTTGATCATCCATGAAGCTGGTAGTAGAGTGCAGTAGAACTGTGACGTGACGATGACCATAATTTCGGCAGAGCACAAGATAACTGGAGACAAGTTTTATCTTAGGTTTTTGAGGAGACATCAGCAGTGAATTCAATCTGGATGCTAAAAACCACTCTCAAATATTACATCGTGCATACTGTTTAGTACTAGAAACTGGACAGAGAAGGCAATATTGGACCACTTGGAGAACGTGATGGTGAGCTGCATGGGAAAATCATCTTCTTACAGAGGCACTGACAAAAAGTCTGTGATGACAATATCTGTAGTGCCAGTATCTAGCAGGGCTGTGGTGGATTTGTTGTTTGAACAGATTAGTAGAAATCTGATGGCAGCTGGCAGCTTCCTTTCACCCTCTACAGAAACCAGATTGCGACAACAGCTTGAGGTGCTAGTATGTGAAGCAGAATTGGGAACTATAGAGTGTCATGAACTGATGTTAGATGGTCTGTAACAATAGCTGATTTGTCTTGATGTTCTGGAAATATTAGTGCTAAGGATCAGGCAGATGACAGCAGCACCAGATCATCTGCAGGTTGCCTTATGATCTCCACTGATCGTAACCGGGAGCATTCAATGGCATCCAGTGATAGGTTTAACAGTCGGTTCTCACTACTTAATGTTGTGGGTCTTTCATTTTGAGCATTTGAATATCAGTGACACCTGGAGCTAGGAGAATCATGTAAACATCAGAAATGAATCCATTTAGGAAATGGTCAAATCGTTACTCTTTAATTTATCATTTTACAGAGGTGGGCCACATCCTATAGGCATTTGGATAGCAAGAGTATTTTCAGCAACAAAGGATGTGGGCTTGTTAAAGGATGTGGGCTGATGAAGGCATTCACATAGGGTTCACATCGAGATCATTGACTCTTTATCATCACCTGCTGATGGTTTGACAAAGGCCATTTGCTCTCTTTTAGCCCATCTTATTAAAGGCAACTCAATTGAAATTGTTGAGCCAAGCATGACTATTTAGGGATGGGGATGTAGTTTTGTTAGCACCCAATCTAATTGGCTTTTTTGTTGTTTTAGAAGAAGGAAGGAAGACATGAATCTGTTACATCTCAAACTCAAATATTTAAATAAAAGACACACGTTATCCAGTGGACTTTAAGTCCACTAAATGTTAGTTGTGATAAAAGACAGCAAACGATTATTTCCCCAATTCTGTGAAGAGTCCTTAACATAAGAATCTTAATAACTGTCTTATGTTATATTACACATTATAAAAAGATATTTCTTAATTTGGGCAATTTTTTAAAATTGAATTATATACTTGAAATAAAAAATTTGTCTTAAACTTCAATTGTAGTTATTAGTCTTAATTATCTTTTCTTATCTACTTTTTAGGGCCCACACTTGTTTCAATCGACTTGACTTGCCACCATATCCATCATCTGATATGCTTTACGAAAAACTGTTAATGGCTGTAGAAGAAACAAGTACATTTGGAATAGAATGAACTTACAATAGCGGTGCCTTCCGCCCAGTGAAATTTTTGCCTGTTTACAGCCTTGGTGATCCTCACGTTATTGCTAAAGTAGACATCACAGCAAATGCTTCCAGACTTTCTTTGTATATACTTTCACCATCATAAATTTTATCACTTCAATAGAGTTGGAACAGATGTGAAGAAAATTGTATAAATATCAGAAAAGCAGTGAAGCCCCAACTTCTTTGTTGAGCATTTCTGAACAATCAACAATAGAATAGAGCTTTACGAACAGTAAAGGTCACTCCAAGTTTAATGTTTTCCTTTATATAAAAACAACCACCATTTTAATTGTTTCTCTGGATCAAAGGTGAGTATTTAGACAGGCTAATCAGCCAGATACAATTCTGAGAGTGTTACCTTTCACGTACATTGTGATACTTACCTGTTGTTGTGTTTTTATTTTTATTTCTGTTGTGTATGCTTGCTGCCGATGCTTGGCAAACATTGGAAGGTTAGAACGTGTACTGTCATTCTGAGGATTCATTTCAACCACTGTATCTAGTCGACTTCTGTCCAGGACAGCAGCACTACTTTTTCCTATTATAAAACAAAAAAGAAGAAAAAAAAAATATAGTAGATCAGGTCTACTCTAAGCTTCTTTCTGTTTGTATTGTCACATGTAATTTATGAAGTAAGAACTCCTTTTTATTTTTCATCGCCTTTTTCTTAACGATTCCTAAGCTTTTTTCCTATCGATGTCTTCTTTGTTCTTGTAACCTTGTAGCTTTGAAATGCTTTACCAAGAACAAAAATTGTTTGAGTGTCAGTTCTTATGAAACTCTACCACTGAAAACAAAAGCAAAATCGTTTTCTTTATTCTCATATTCATAAATGTGTATTTTTTATTTTTCCTTTTACTTATTACTGCTCATTCTATATAATAATATTGTAAATATAAATTATGAAAATTTTGTACACTGTTGAAGTAGGTTTTGTGTAGACTCACTTGGTCATAATGATGTATCAGTTGTGTATAAAAAATAAAAAAAAAGAAAAAAAAAGAACCATCTTTCCTTAGCATCGGTTCCATCCAAACCATGCTATTCATATTTTGCAATGCATTATTTGCATTTTGACATTCATGTTACCACTTTCTGTCATACTGACGGAAAAATACAAGTCTCACAGGTATTTGTGTTTCAAGTTTATCAACTTTTAAAAACCTTTATTATTCAAAACTGATTATTATTATTGCCAGAACTTATTTAATGAGAATAGCATTTACTTTGCTTGTTTTCATACTTTTGTACTTATTTGTTTTTCCCTGTCGTAGGTTGCAGCTTTGTTTGTTATGTGCTGATGTTATACCCCCTTTTTTTTATTTATTTATCATGAATATTCAGCCAATTCTTTTACTCTTTCTTTTATCTGCCCATCTTGATTTCTTTATCTTTTTATTTTCTTTTATAATATGCATTTATGATGCTTTGTTGTGAGTATTCCAGCCAGATAATTGTTCATCTTATTTTAATATCATTGTATGATTTCACAAATCACATTGTTTTTTAGCTTTTTTATGCTTTCATATAATTTTTTTTTTTAAAAAATCACATAATATTTTTTGAAGAATTTTTTAAGGAAATGATCTTTATATATTATTAATAGAAATGTATTTTTTTTTCCTTTTAATAGTTTTGTCAGCACTGATAAAAATGTAATGTTGATTTTATACTTTTGAAAAAGGCCTAACGTGCTTTGATGAATGTTGAGTGGAATAAAAGATCCCACCACCCCCATTGTTGTATCAGTAAAGAAGTTGATAAAAAAAGAAATCGGTATTGGAAAGCAAGTTTCTAATTCTGAGGCCATTCCAAATTTTGGTTTTTTGACCTATGAAATCATTTAAATACAATTAACAGTTTTTATGTTCTTTTGTTTGTTGCTGCTAATCTGAAAGCTTGCCTTGATGAACTCGGAAGGATTAAACATGGAATGCTAACTTGAAATCAGTTCAAGTAAAGAGTGTTTAAAATCCTGTTTACTTTTCTTGGCCTCCAAGAGCAGTGATTGGAGTTCATTCACCAATGCCAAAATATTGTGATCTCTTTCTCTTCCTTCCATCTGTTTTGGCAAACACTAAAGAAAAACATAGGCAGTGAATATATTTATTACCTGACGTTACTGATATGTGGCACCAAAGTTTGAAGATAAATCTAAAATGAAGGCAAATATTTTTTTTTATTTATCTCAGTATGCAGTTATTAACAGTTAAAGTATCACTGAAATTGGCCTACGATTCTTATTTCCTATAATTTTAATGCACTGCATTAATATGAATCTCTTTCACTCATTACCAATTCCTCCAGTATTTTACCAAGCACTAATTCAGAGATAGGAATCCATTGTTATTGAGCACATCTCAAACTGTTGGGATTTAAAACCAAATCCACACAGGATTAATGCAAATGTTCTAATGAAACTAGACAGTCTAGAATTAATACTTTTCATTTTACAGTTCTATTGAAAAGGGAACATTTTTGTTAAATCTACTTTTGTAGCCACAATTATTCTTACCTCCTCAGTGCTTAAATAGCCTAAATTATCTAAATATCTGTTATTTTCTTTTAATAGTCCAGCACTGGCCTCTTTGGCTGTTTCTCTTTCCTCCCTGCAAATATTTCTTTCTGCTGAATCTGAATTCTGGGTCAGAAAAGGCTACGTAAACAGAAATAGTGGGTTTTTATTAATAGTTAACACTTATTCAGCAACTACGTTGGAAAAAGCCAGGCTCAACATATTCTTGCTAAAAAAGCTTTTTTCAATGCTAAACACTTTTTTCTTTAACTACAATAGATTCTTTCTTGAATTTAGTATCATAAATTATAAATAAAGAAATTAAACAAAAAAAGATAAATCTTGGATTGTTTTTATAATTTTGTTGTTTTCTTTGATGGACCATGGGTTTTGTTTTTGTTTTTTCTGCATTTTTTTGATATTTTGCAAAATTTATTTTTTATTACTTTAAAATATACCACTTTCTGTATTTGCTAGCCCAATATGCAAGAATATAATATTTTTATAAGATATTATATTAAAAGAAGAAACTTAGAAATATATCTTATTTATTTATTAACTGAATGGGAAACTCATTCTTGTAACATCAGTATGTTACCTTTGATAGATAAAGAAGCTAATGTAAATCTTTAATAATAATGAATCTTTTTTTTTTAATGTTCTAAGGAAAAATTTTGCTCAAGTATTTTGAATCTCTTTGTGGGTCAATTCTCATTTATACAAATTTTTTACTTTAAACTTTTGTTTTAATCTATTGTTCTTGATCTCAAAATGGCAATTACTAAGGTTTTGAGTAAATCAGAACAATTTTTAAGATTGTGTTAACTTAAAATAAGTGGATTTTAATGTAAATGGCTACTAACGAAATAGGGAGTGTTTTATTGATTATTAAAATCTTTCAAAAGCTATTTAGTAGAAAGGAAAACAATCAAAAAGATTTTTCTTTTGATATTTGCACTTCAACAAAAGCTCTGAATTTTAGAGTAAATCTTTGATTCTTGAAAACTACCTTTTATAAAAAATAAGGATCATTTTTAGAGAATGCTTGAAAAAATGTGGCCGAGTTAGGTCAGGCAATATGGAAGGCCAAGGTATTTTTTTTTTTTGTGAAGTATAAAGCAAATCCTTTTCAAAATAACTATATTTTTGGGGTTACTGTACTTATTTAACTAAGAAAAATGTTTAGGGTATTTTATTATTGTTTTCTGCAAAAAAAAAAAAAAAAATATTAGTTTCTGATTTTTTGTATGTATATTTAAAACTAAATGCACTTCAGACTAAGAATGATTATTGGCTGGAATACTTGTTACAAAACAGAATGTTTTCTATTTATTTCCTTAACTCAGGGTAATTTATTTAATGTTTCTTTACTGGTTGTGTCATTGTGTTTGCCTTGTGTGTTTTCTTTTATCTTTTATCCATTAAGGCATTACATCCTGTGATCTTTTTTTTTTATTTTGTAAATGTGCCAAAACAATGGCAAAAAAGAAAAAAGAAAAAAAAATGAAAACGAATATAAAATTATTTAATGCAAAATATTAACTTTTGCCGATTTGTATTTTTTTTTTCCCCTCCATCATAAAGTAAAAAAAAAAAAAAATCATTATGTAACATATAAAAGAATATAAAATATCTATTTCAATACTGAGCTGAGTTGACTTTGAAATGTTATCTGTTAACAAACATCATTGCTTACCTAAGACGCAAGTGAAAACGAATGAGCAACAAACGATTCTTTTTTTGTTCCGTTTAACAAAGAAAGAATTCAGCGTTCAGGACATCACAAGAGGAATCATAATTGTAGGTGAAGACGGACAAAATAATATCGTCTGAAACGGAAGCTAAAAATGGAGGGATGGTTTATGTAAGCAGTGACGTAATTACCGAAGTCTCCTTCAGCCTTTGGAAACGGGATCATTGTCAATATAAAAAGAAATTGCATTAACAAATATGAGGAAAATAAAACCGCAACTTCAACAAAATATTTTCTGGGATATTTTATTACAGAATTTTGTAAGAAAATAAAATTTTTGGCAAAACAAACTGAAGTGAAAGATAGAAATACGCTTTATTGATATCGCGTGGGGATGTTGACTACTGTTTGTTTTGCCCAATATTGTATTTTCACCAAGCTTTAAAATTTTCGAAAATGAGCTAGTTTTTAAAAGCGAAGACGGATTTAAAACGAAATTCGCTGATTTGCTTTAATTAATCACAAAAAATCACTTTCAGAAAGTTAAGAGCTAACGATCTTTATTTCCTGCTTTACCTTTTTTCCATCCAACTGAAACGAAAACTAGATCCATGTATTTATTACTTCACTTCTTCTAAATACGTGTGTTCAGAGGAAATCTCCGTAGGTGACGTTGTTTTACTGAGTTTCTGCCTATAATTAAAATCAAGTAAAACAAACCTGGTTTATGAATAGCTTCTGCTATTTAATTTTAATCATTGATAATAATAATAATAATAATATCGAATTCGTCTCAAATAGAAGCAATGGAAGGATTCAACCATAAATATGCATTTGGCATATTTATATATTATATATTTATAAATATGCATTTGATTACGTGAAACATCACACGGGATGCACAAATTTTAATGGCAGATAATTATGTCCAAATCACACCAGCATATTTTTCAACATTGTTTTCATCATTGGCGCTCTATGATCGTGTGATTTACCTCTGTTGACCATTTTCATTACTGATTCCATCATTGGAAAAATTTAGAAACTGCTCTATTCGCAACGTTGTTTTCAGTGCTGATCGTTAGTGAGCTCCAATCAGAACCGACCAGCTTCGAGACCGAAGAAGCCGACCAGCGCCATATTGGCCACCGTTTCGATTGAATCCGAAGGCTGTTAGGAATTAAATATCACAGTGAGAAGATTACTTTTCGAAAATAAAAATATTTTTACTGAAATAAATTAATTCTATGCGTCAGAATGTGCAGATGTCAACTTTTTAAAGAGAGATTTCATTTTTTCTTGAGCTGCGTTAAGGTCGCAGGGGCTTGTGGGATACCCGCTGTTGTCAATCGAAATTCAGTTCGCTTTCGCTTAAATAGTAGAGATGCTTGAATACAACATACAATTAGTTTCGAACAGATTGACAGCTTGCTAAAAGTAATTTCAAATTCTACCTAAATTGCGTTGCCGAAACACGATTTTAACCTCTAAAAAAAGATTAAACGCCGTCTTTTCGTAACTGGGAAAAGCTTTGGAGTTACCGCCAAAATCTTTTCAGCTCAACTCTGATTGGCTAGCGCTCTGCCAATCATATGCACTGTTTCACTGTATTTCGTCGATAAAGATGGAACGCAAGGATGGGGAACCCTTCACTGAAAATAATGTTCATTTGAGTGTAGCACAACAATGTTGAAAAAATAGGCTGGGATGATCTAGGAGACAAACCTTTTTCGTCTATGAATGTGTGTCTGTTGATGGCCACCAATATTTCTTTCTCTGGGAGAACATGAAAACCCTCATGTACGAGACTCGCACTGTCGCCGCTGCAACTAATTCACGAAGTGCCGGGAATCTTCCAAAACGGCAATCATTGCTTGCTTACGTTGCTGTTGCCGGCCGCAACTTTGAACAGCTTCTTTGGATAAGTGTTGTTCTTGTTTCAGTGTTTATATCTCTTCTGTAGCCGATTTCAGCGCCCTCTAGCACCGGAGGTTGCCGTCAGCGGCCATATTTCATGCACGATGTTGATGTAAAAGATTTGTCGTGGTCTCCCTACCTCCCATTAAGATTTGTACAGTGTGTTTAGATACACCCTGTACAGACTAGAGATAAAGCAATTGAAAATGTGTAATATTTTCTACATCCTTGATTAGACTTTTTTCCAATCTTTCGGTAGCTCCAGAGTCATAATATTAAATCGTTTAGGGAAGATACAAGGCATCACGTGTTCTTGTAAGAGAATACTAAAATCTTAGCAGAGGAACAATGGAATCACAATAAATAGTAGCTCCAATTCAACTATAAAAACCAATAGAGATATTTGCTTATGTCTGATTGACCGTCAACACTAACAGCGCTTTTGAAGAAGGTCTAGGGAATGGCAATCAGAAATTATTTTAGCACTAATTCCTAACACTGCAAGACAAGGCATCCTTGCCTTTAACTTTCAAATCATCTCTGGGATTTATAAGATATTACAACTTCGAGTGTCTTCATCCAATTTCCCGAGCATTTTTGTCTCGAATTAATCCAGTAAAGAAAAACTTTATTCTGAAAAAAAATAAAATAAATAAAAACACACAAAACTACGACAACAGCTGAGAAAAGACGAAATGGACTGGGAATGAAAATCGACGTGGGCTGAATTTCCGAGTGACGGATGAATTAGTCAAAGACTGAACCCACATGTATTAGATTGAATGATACGGTTAATTGATAGTTCGGATAATCGGACTTCATCGTTGTTTGAACCAAGCTTATTCTTATCTGTTCAAATTTTAATTTTTTCATGTTAGAAGATACTGTTGAAGAAGTAAATCACTTTATTTAAAGACATGACGAGTTGATCCATGCTACAACTGCTCTATGTGAAAAAGCATTTACTTCATGTGTTTCTACGGATTAAACCGAGAGTCATTAAGTATTCTTTTATTTGATATACAGTAGAACCTCATTATAACGGACTAATAGGGGCTGAAGGTTGTC
>JAFIDM010002131.1:7953488-7992605 GCA_023159025.1 Thereuonema tuberculata
TTTCGAAGTTTGAAGGAAGGTTCACTTAATAAATGTTTCCTTCGAAACCAACTAAAAGCCCTCTTCAAAATTACAAACTTCTGCAGCATCGTTTTTTAGAAAAAAAAGTAATTAAAGGAAATTTCTCATTACTACGGTATTCATCAATTTTCTTATTTATTTTAAAAGATACTAGATTAATATTATAAATTCATACATTAATATTACAAATAGTTATTTATAAGTGATCAATAAAATACTTTTTAACTATTAATATTATCGATAAGAAAAATACAGACATGAAATTGCAATGACGTCAACATTGGTCTATCACTAGAGGTACCATTGTAATGGAGGCGAGTGAGGTCTCCTGCAACATTTAATTCATATGTGGTTTTAGTAGTAGGACACTTAGAAGAAGAACAGTAATCCTACTGGATTATGTTGTAAATAATATAATGCAGTAATAGTCAGAGCTGAAAATTGAAACACTTGTTGATCAGTGTTTTTGACAAAATCAATATTGAAATAAAGTCACTCAATTATTTCTTTTTTTAATACAATCATATCTCGATTAACGATAGAGTTAGTTTTTCAGGAAAAAAAGGTCTTGAAACTTAATTCTCACTAAACGAATAGTGATTCCCCTGTGTTCTAGGTAAGGTCTTAGACAATTGATGTTCCCTACTCCCTAACTAATCCTAATGCCTTTCATGATTTATCGGGAATATTTTAATAGCGTACAATGATCTATTGAAGTCTCCGCTGTGGTTTTGAATGACGAACGGTTTCCCCATCCTTAGATTTCTCTTCCAAAACAAACCAGTGAGTCGAGTAATATCACCCCGAGTGAAAAACCCTAAAAGTGAGATATGTAAATTAAGTAAAATACTTGGATACGTTTGGTTTTTCCAGGTACTTAAGATTCTTGCCTCCGACGATGTCCTTGATCCATTTATTGTTAAACGAATTATAAAAATCAACCTAGAAATTTACTAACAGCAGACTCAGAAGTTGAAGAATAGGAAACAAAAATTAAAGAACTGAAGCTTTTAGAAAATGAATAAGTTTCAAAAACACAAAAGACAATTAATACTCTTGGCAGAAATCAAGAGCTACAAAGGCATTGGGGGTCACATACATTCGACATACATTCCCTCAAGCTTTGACTAAAGAATGTGATACGGAATCAAAGCAAAATTATAGCCTTTTTTTTTTTAACAAGTACTTTAACTCAAGTAATTTTAATAGATTATTCCAGATGGATTTTCTCAATAAGCATTATTAATGAAACTTTGAATAATATCAATAAATAAAAAAAAAAATGAATAAATAATATTGTTTTAAAGAAAATGATTTAAAAATAAAAACAAGAAAATTGTATCTCATTTCAGTTATAATAGGATATTAGCCCAACATTTTGAAAACAAAAATATAAATAAAAATTTGCACAATAAAAACATGAAAAATTCTAAAGTATGTAGAAGCAAACATATAACATCGGCAGCAACATATCAAGCATTCCAAAGTTCTGGTTTCTTCCGCCAGATGTCGAAGCCTAGAGCTACTGCACTTTCCCATTACCTTCGAAATTAAGAAACAAAGCTACTTTTTTTTTTTTTTTTTTCAATTGAATTAGAAATAAAAAAAAATGAAAATACATAACAAGATTTAGTAGAAATGATTAGCTGAACTGCTTTCAAAAACAAATTACAATAAATAAATAAATAAATAAATAAATAAATAAATAAATAAATAAATAAATAAATAAATGGAAGAAGAGAGACCCTATGGGAAATTTTAAATTATAAAAGCTGTGAAACCGAAAAGGATGGGAAGGAATAAGATTTTTTTTTTTTTTTTTATCTTTATTAATCCAAAATATAATTTACTTAAAAGACTGCAAACAGGATAATCCCAAAACAGTCTAATTAAGAGATTTAATCTATTTGGAATTTAATAAAATCTAAATAAACTACATCTGATTCGTCGCTCCCAAGGCCTTTCTGACGAACTTTTACAGATGTGTCGATTGTTGACTTCTCTTTAATTTATTACTTAATTTTTGCGTGGTTCTCATTTTGAAGGCGTAGTAAAAGCCTTTCCTCAATGAATCAACTTAGAATTTATTTTCTTTTTAAATTGAAAAAATTCCATGAAAATGAGTGATTGACTTCTTCCGTTGTTAGCCACTCCTTTCTCTTCCTTTATTTTAAATTTATCTAGAGTTGTGTTTTTAATACTGTTTTTCTTAAGAGATCAAGGTAGATTAGTTCATTATCTGATCACCTTTATTAGCTAATTGGATTACTAAGTGAATTCATTAACGAAAAGGTATTACATTTGTTCCGAATTAAAAAAATAATCATGGCTGCCAATGGCTTTTTAATTTGCTTTGAGTTAATCGGATTTTTATTTCGCTTTAATGACTTGATTCTGTTTGGAAGACAAGTGCTTGGCTTTCTGTCAGCGAATCGGAATGTCACTAGGGAGGTGTTTGAACTCGTAGCCGCTGGTGAACACACGCGTCTCTCTTTATTTAATGTTTTCCACCGAAGACGATTACCATCGCTGTTTCCGCCAAAGCGCTTCCGCTAACAATGTCCATCTCATTTCCAGAGCGAATTTAACCACTGGTTGGTTGTGAACCGTTCGCTTCATTCACTAACCTGTTGCATCATTGCCGGAATTCGCTGGAAGAATTCCATGGAATGCCAAAACAATTGTTATTGGGTCGAGGAGGTTCTGATTCAGCGAAGTTTATTCAACGGAATGTGAAAAACGGATAAAAAAAGTACAAGAGAACGAAAGTATAGCAGAAAAAGTGGAACAATTTAGTCAAGTGACGCGCATTACAAAATGAAAAGCTATTGCATGTCCACTTTAACTTCTTGGAACATTCGTTTACGAAAACGAAAAAGAAGAAGAAGAAGAAGAAAAAATAAAACATCTAAACTTAACTATAGAATAACACACTTTAAACCAAGGATCATCCAAGACTTAAAATAATAAAACGCTGATAAAGCCAACAGTAGCTTGTCTTAGCGTAGATAAGACTTAAGCTTTAATTTTACATAATTTTCATCTGGTAAAAATGACCCTCTTACAAAAGAAGACAAATTAATATTTAATCGAAATTTTATGATGACATTTCTATGTTGTTTCTCTTACAAAGAACAACAATAAATAATAATAAAAATAATAATCTAAAATTTCGTGTGTCAAGTACTGTATAAATCTTAAAAGCTTAATAATTATTCGTTTACGAAAATATTTATAAATTTATAAAAGTTTTTATAACGAGAAATTTAAAAAAATAAATAAATAATAAAAACAATACAAGGGGTTAGGTTTAAAATTCATTATACGAAATTACAAAAATTATAAAAATAACTTAATTGACGCTTTTAAAAAAAAACTGTGTGAAATAAATAATAAAATAAATGAAATATCTATTATTTAACTCTCACTGCCTCCTAATGCTATTAGTTCATTTCATATTTTTCTAGGCGATTGTTAGGTGACTAATAACGACTTTCACGTATGCTTTCTTTTTATTAGGTCGCGATAACAATAAATTGTGATAATTTAAAGTCATTGTTACAGTGATTTAATAGAAAGAAAACACATATACAGATAAATACTGAGCACAATATTTAAAACGGAGTTTTTTGTTTTTAGGTTTTCTTTTTTAGATATGTACAGAAGTTTTAGTCAATAATTTTGACGCCAAAATATTCCTTATGAATTTATGAATAAAAAGAGAGAGGAGAGAAAGGTAATGAGTTGTAAACAAAGCAAGTAGTTATTGATTTCTTTATTCTATATTTATTTATTTATTTACTTATGTATATTATTATTATTATTATTTTCAAAATAAAAAATCTAAAAGAAAAGGAAAAAAAAAAACTTCATCTTTTTGGAGAATGAAAATATTTAAATGAAACAAAAAAATGAAGATTAAAAAAAAAATTGCTGGCAGTTTTGATGATGATTTCATTAAGAAATAGTTTTTTTATTAGTTAAAAAGTTTTAACGTGCTAAAAATTTATATATATTGGTGAAAATATTAAGAGTTTTTTTTTTTTTTTTTTTTTTTTAACAAACTTGAATTTTTCTCTTCGATCGAAGTATTCTATGAAAGTGTCTTCGTCTGTGATTTACAATGGAATTAGAAAACGTTTATGTTTTTAAGTAGATTAAAAGGTTGTTAATTATTTTGAAAAGAGTTCAGTCCTAGATATTGTTTTGGGAGTGTTGAATGATTCCGCGAACATTGACAGCTTTTGAATTAAGCCAAAGATAATGGAAGAGTTTTCACGGTCATTTGATCTTCCCACCGTGACGAAATCCATCACAACAAAAACTACGACATTTCAACTGAGTTTTCCAATGAACACGAAAAGACCTGTGGAAATCTAACACTGACAAGAACAGAAGTTTCTCGGCGAACTTATTATTCAAAAACACGAAACAAAAACAAATTCCTAAAACAAATGTTTTATTTCATTTATTTGACCGGTAAATAGCATTTGACTAATTAAATCAAGCCTTACTCTTTAATTCCTTTCCAGTCGAATACGATTTGTTCTAATTGTTTTTCCTACAAATATTTCAGTTAATTCAATATCTCGAAACAGATCTGTCCTGGGATGCTTGAAAGAGGAGGAGACGAATGTAAAATAATTTTAAATAAACTGCAACGTACAGAAGGAAATGAAATTAAGAATAGAAACATTTGTTGTTTGTCTCTGAAAAAACTATTAGGTGGCTACAATTGATGTATTTTATTTTTTTTTCTGTTATGTCGCCCCAACAACGAATAGTAATAATCAAAATTCATAGTTACGGTAACAGTAAGAAAAGAAACCTGAAACATAGAGAATTAATTAGGAATTTAGTTGAAATGCCACAGTGAGGTTTAACAAAATTGTCAAATCATTCTTTTGTATTTATTAAATTATTTATAATACTTTTATAATTATAATAATAAAGGAAACATAATCCCTTCGCTTCTGTTACAAACCAGTATTTGTTTTTTGTTTGTTTCAAGAGAAAACTAGGCATATAACTCTACGCAGTCAGTTACGCTTCCAGTAATAAGTAGTTGGATTAAATGTTTTCGGCGGCTTTGTTTCGTTTTGATCTTTCTATAGGGCTATGTTGAAATTTCTTTGTTTACAACTTAAGTAATTTAGTTTCGGCCTCGCTACCTTGTTCTTAAATCCTTAATGATTAAACTGCACTGGTTAAGAAATTGTTTCATAAAATTTGAGAAGTAGAGAACTACGAATAATCTAGAACAGAGGTCTCCAAACTACGGCCCGCGGGCCGGATGCGTACCGCGAGGCCTTCTCATCTGGCCCTTGGAGACTTTTTCATTTACGGAAAAAATTATGGAAATATACGTATATCCTGCATATCCTAGTGATTCCCACTAATACAGGTGTTCATGTGTAGTGTATCAATGTGTTATTAAATAATAACTGAATAAAATAATATTAAATAAATATTTAAAAACAACATCCATGTTTTTGAATCTTTTTTATTTGGACCTCGAGTGTGTAGTCGGCCCCCGAACTGCTGTTTGATAGTTAATGCGGCCCTTGGGCTCAAAGGTTTGGAGACCCCTGATCTAGAAGCAACAAGAAAAAAATATTACCACAGATTTCAGTATTATAAACAAACAAAAAAAAAAATAATTAAGTCTTTTTCAAATCCAATTTTAATGTAAAGAAAATATCACTATAAAAATATTCTTGTAAAAATAGTAATACTAACATCTAAAATCTAAAACCTTATTTTTTTCAAGTCTTTAAAATAACCACATTACAGAAAATAACATCTGTTTTGTTCATTTTATAACATCTGCCTCATGTAAGAGAACATTTCCATTTTCTTGAATCTTCAATTACTGAAAAAGGTCTGTTTAATTTTAACTGGATCAAAGCGCGCGCAAATTAGTGGATTATTGGCAGAATTATGTATTGTTAACTATGACTGATTCTAATCCTTTTCTTTGGGAATTTTTGTCATCTTACGAGTTGACAACAACCCAGAGGGAAAAAATTTCAAAAAACATCTCATGTCCTTAAATAGGTACTTCAAGTTTCAAGAAGATCTGTTCAGTGGTTCTATTGGGGAAGGGAGAGTTAATTCACCTTCCGTACAAAGAATTCCAAAGTTATTGTTTGTACCATAGTTATTTTTTATCTAATATTAATATAAGAGTCTTAGATCTTTTTTTTTACTTTATTTAAGATCCTCGATTCATTTTCAATCCAAATACTGTACTTAGAAAAAGAAAAATAACGACACTCAGTACTGAACCAAACTACATCATTTGAGATAACTGAGTATTTCAAGAATGTCTTATTTATTATAATCCGAAGCTTTGCTTTTATTGCTTCACTTATCTTCTTTTTTTATGGTAATTCAGTTTTAATTAAAAAAAAAATTCTTCTGAGATTTTATTGATAATCTCTATATTATAATTCTGAATAGAATCTTCCGACCTCTGGTGACAGTTAAGGCAGTTTGAAAAGATCTGTGTTTCAACTAAAAACAAATCAATGTCTCAAGCATCTGCCTCACCTTCATTTCCTATCAAAGATAAGAAGTAGTGTTTGATTGGTGGAACAATTTCCTGTCTTGATAACACAATTTGGAGCATTCATAACAAACGCTGACAGCCAAAGTTAGACAAATTACCACGAAATAATTGTGTCCAACAATGAAAGACCATCTAATGAATACAATGATTAACGAAACAATCCTATCGTGTTTTCCATTTAATCCTATTACATCTGAAACAACAATACAAGAGATCTATTTAAATTGCAGGCATCCCTTTCTTACGATGATGTAACGTAAACAATCTAGAAATAAAAAGACAAGTTCAAAATAATCCAAAACTAAATAAACAAAATAATTTTAATCAGAGTTCTTTACATCAAAATAATTAGAAATATTTCTTTTTATAGAAAATTTGCAATTCAAAATTACAAGGAACAACACTTCTCTTCATAACAGGTTAGCTTATCTCTCAGGTCTATTTTTAAATATGTTTTCATTTTTATTGCTTTTTTCATACATTCATTCTAAAATATAACTATTTTTTGATACTAGTGTAGGATCCATAGCTTTTTACTATCGTATTTTGTTTTATTTCATCGTCGTATAAAGTTGACCAATTCTTAAACCATCAATGGGTAAGATCAAGTGTTTACCAAGAAGCAATTTTATCCAATAGTTTATAAGTTATTTTTTTACATTACAAACTTACATTTGATTGTAGATTGTAAATTTGATTCGAATTTTGTAACCATTTGAAAAATTTCTACTTTAATACAGGTACTACTTTAGTACTGGTACTACTTAGGGTACTACTTTAATACAGATTTCATTCTATTTAGTTAATTCACAGTTTAATATGATTAAAAGATGTATATTTTTATTTAAATTTTGTCTTATATATTTTTTGAATTTTTTTTCGATCTCAGTAACATTTTATAAATTTATTAATAAAATGTCAGTATTTAAAAACATTCAGAAAAGGAGGAATGCTGAGCGAAACTGGAAGGCCTGAAATTCTCAGAAATTCAACTGATTCCAATGAAACATTCGAAATCTTATGTTGGATCCAGTGACCGATACATACTTCTCGTGTACTGACTTCTGTGATTATTAATATCAATTAGGAGGTGTCTTATCAATTCCATCTGACTCCTACATGTAGTGTCGATGTACTTAATGAAATAGTAACAGATGGTGAAGAGGGAAAAAAGTGTCCTAAGAACGTTTAAAGCGTGGGCGGAAGAAATTAAATAACATTTACTCCAAAGCGTTCAAAGACTTCAAAAATTAATACAAGCAATAAAATGGTCAATCGACTGTTATAAAGTGTATATTGATAGCGTTAATTGTAATAGCAATATTTCAACTTGGTTAAACGTTATTGTTGTAAATAATGTTTAAGAATAATCTAGAAAATGTTTGGGAAATAGCTTAAATTCGATTCGCTGTTATAAAAAAGTAATCTTTGCTATTAAATAAATTTTTAAAAAACCTACTTAATCAAATAACGCCGTAACCTTTGATAAAAATATTTAACTTAAACATTTCTTTTTCTTTTTATCATTTTTGGTAAATAATCAATTTACAAAAATATTTCATTGTTTTTCAAGATTATAATTTCAATTTTATCATAATTTCTGCGTCGATGATTTTTTTTCCCCTCAGTTCATTATTATTATAATAGGTAATTATTAACTGTGCCTAAATCGCTTCAAAAGCTATTTTTTATTAATTTAAAGTAGCAAATATACATAATTAGATATAAAATTTAAAGATCCTTTGTTCTTTCTTCTATGCTGTATAATTTTCTTCTGCTAGACTTTAAAAGCATTTTCAGTTTTATAGTAACAGTTAAATTTATATAGATACATATTTTTTTCTTCTTTATTAAAAGATGATTCAAAGTCAATAACCTTACAATTAAATGTTAATCTTTATAAGAAAATAAAATAAAAAATAATGTTCTTTGAATCCCACATTTACGTCTAATTACACAATCTTTTTATTCTATTTTTATCTCTAAAATAATGAGCCATTTTTTTTCTAACTTTAATTATTATCATTTTAAATCATTTTTCTTCTTTCTAGAAGTAATTTTCACTCTAAATTGCAATAATAAGATTAAATATTATTGAAGCATTTTATTAGCCCTAATAGAATCTTTTTTTTTCTCTTACGCGGCCTCTGACCATTCGAATTCCAGCTTAAGAAAGTGTTATCCGAAGTCATAGGTATTTACTCGGGTTTTTTCCTGCATCAGTTTAATATTATTATATTTTCCCATTCAGGAATGCGTCGGAACCATGACTGAATCGCAATTAAATCCTACCGGTTTCGTTGTTTCGTGAATGCAACGAGTCTTTTTTTATTTATTTTTTATTTCTAAAGCAGATTCAACGGCCTTTTATCAATTGGCCAAGGTTTTCACTTTCTTTTCCACAGGTTTTAAAGAATTAAGGTTTGTTTTAGTTCTTAAAATTTATCTTTTTTATTATTATTATTTTTTTTTTCAAAGTTTATTATAATATGACGCTTTAAAAAAATGTTTATTTTGAAGTTTTATTTAATATTAAGGCAAAAGTAAAATTTATAAGTTGATTTCCATAGCCTATAGTTAATAGAATACTAGACGGCTGCCCGTCGCTTCGCTCCGGAAGCCTCGGAAAATGTACTGGAAGGTAACGTTTTTATTTATTCAAAAGCACAAATTACATCAAATAAATTAAAAACTAAAACTACATTAAAAGTTTAAATTCTAAAAACCTACATGCAATTGAAATCCATTTGGAAGGCGAAAATTAGCGCAGTTGATCACTTTGCAACAATACTCCTGCTGCATGGCAGTGCGCGTGCGAATTTCAAATGTTGCCCAATTCAATTGTTGGGGACGTATACACAAACACGCCGTTTTTAAAAAAATAAAGAATTGAGAAAATGCTTCTCTGAGAATTCTCATTGCAGGATTTGCAGTCTTTGATGCTGCCAACAAAATAGTTCTAATTCAAAACATTACGAAGAAGCAGTTATCCACAGATTTAAAGCAAATAACTGTTTCATTTACGCTTTATGACGAACATGTCCATTTATTTTCTTATTTTCCTAATTACTTTAGGAAATCCTGAATTTTGTTTTCCGCGAACAAAAGGACAGGAAAAAAATAAAGGTAGAAGGCGGAAGGATATGTGTTGACATTTACATAACTTGTCACCAAACAAAAGAAAATATTTTTTCCAAAAATCGTACACTACATCGTCATACACAACAAAAGTACAAAGATGTTACGAAGGCATCAGGAAGCGATTGAACTGTCTCTGTAACGCCTAGATTTATTCAAACCATTATTAGAATTAGTGTTATTAGATTCTGGAATGTCATTGGCTCAAAGAGTCCAGAGATCATGAGTGACGTCTTGAAGATACACAATTTATAAACAGAAAGATAAAACGAATGAATCATTCTAACAATTTCAGTTTAAAGAAAAAAGAACGAAGTTTTGACAATAAAATTTTACATTGACAAATTAAATCAGTCAGTAACAGAAGGAATGACGTCAAAGAGAACATAGAAACAATCATTACATTTATTTTAAAAAAGTTATAAATTTATTACGTTTTTAATCCTGTAGAGTTAGTAAGTTACAACGTCTCCTTAACCGCTTAGTTGGTATTTTATGAATTCATTGTTGGTATTTATTGAATTCCACTGGACCAACGTGAACTTGGAGAAATTCCCTGTGTTTGTAAAATGTTATGATAAAATGCTGCACAGTTCAGAAATCATCATGGCAATAGTTCTATGATTGAGTCACCAATGCACAAGGTCACATGATGTCACAAGGCCATGGGAAGCATAAATAAATAAATAAATATTTTCTTTTTTAAGCTCTCGTGTTAAGTGCTCTGTGAGGCAGTACACTATGTGTCAGAGTCATTTTTAAATAATGGATGTTAAGAAGTGCTATTTGGTTTTTATTTTATTTACGCTTAAATCAGTGAAGCTGGAGTAATTTCAGTTAAAATATGTTCTTCTTCTTCTTCCTGATCTCTATCTCATGTACAAATTCTTAACGCTCTGTAATAAAACTACATTACACGATCAGTACTAAAAAAATTGTACTGCTTTAAGATATCGCCGCTCGGCAGATGGAGCTGGGAGTTGAATCACCTTCAGACGGAATCCGTGCTTTTTAAATCAAGAGTCTTCCTATTTCAACCGTTAATGTAAATCTACACTTTATTTATCGAAGCATTCCATTGAAAACTGATCTGTTCACTGGAGTCGTACGTATAACATGTTTAACGTTGAATTTCGAAATGCGATAAGGAATTCTTTTGCTTACAAACCGCCTTAATCAAAGTAGATTTTTTTTTTTTTTTTTTAAATTTGAATCTTTTATCTGCAATTTACAATTTTTTTTTAACTGAAATTCTCTAAATTTGAAAAACTGATTCAAATTCAATCGATTCAAAATGATCAAAAATGCAAAGAGGGATTAAATAACATTAACTGATTTAATTTCAAATAAAAAAAGAAAGCTTCAATTTAATAATTAGGATATCAGTGGCATATATTTCTGTAATATATATATTTTTTTGATTTACAATGCAATACTTTCTTTAAACTAAGGACTGAAGTTATAATTTTTCATAATAAAAAATCAGAAAAAATAACAGAAAATATTATGCAGCCTCTTTAGAAGATAAATCTTTACGTACAATTAGCACAATTTATTTTCCTAAGTAACTGAAGAAAAACTTATGCTTTGTTTGCAGCCAGGCACCTAACCAGGGAGGGGGCTCAAGCCCCTCCCAAAATCTAAACAAAGAAAAATCTCTCTCTGAGTTGAAATCAAAGGAACAAGTCAAATCAATGTAAAATTTTCGCCTATTTACGACATCCACGGGAAGCCTTGTGCTATTCTTACCTATGGCCGACCATCGCACGATACTTTTTCTAGGAATGAGCCCCCCCCCCCCTCCCCCGAAAGAAGATTCTGGCTACGGACCTGCTTGTAGCATGATTAATGCAAAGAAAGTAATTCTAATTTATAGATTTTATAAAATAATTTATAAATATCTTATTTTGATTTTTCGGTTTAATTCTTTAATACTATTTTTATGATTTCTTCGAGATAAATCTGCTGAATTACAGTAATTTCCTAGATTTCATTTTAAATCCCAATTGTACTTCAAAAAGAACTTTACTCTCTGTGTGTTTGGAGTGATGCAATCTTTGAAACTGGGTTATTCCATTAAGAATTTATGATCAGCAACAGCATCTACAGATCTTTCATACAGGATTATAACGAAATAGATTTATCGCTTTCAATTTTATAAAAGCAAAGGAGATTTCAATAATACGCTACAGAAAGATAAACCTGCTGCAGTTAAGCAATTTCTTCTTCATTTCGTGTAAAGTACGATAGAAAATTCAATATGTCTATATCATAACTGTTATGAATATTTAAAAATGGCAGCTCTCACAACTTCTAACTTGTAGTCTATTGTAATGATGCTTACGTTTCGTTATGGAAATGGCTTGTTTCCTTACAGTGCAAACGATAAGCCCTAACATTCAGGAAAATTCTGAAAATTGAATAAACGACATTTTAAACTATGAATTACAATTAACTGGTTTCTAAATTAACATAATTTTAATAACTTCAAGAAATCATCTTGCTCGGGTGAGTTTTAGTGTCAGCTTAAAGTCGATACCATTAGCCAATACAAAAGAGGCGGTAGGATTATGGACTGTAATGTAATTGATCGTTTAAGAAAATATCAAACAAAAAATTAAAAATTTAGTCATGGAAAAAATGTGTAATTTATTCACTACTAATGCTGTATGACGAGTATTACAATACTCCTTAACTTAATTATCCCTTTCACTTGATTAATGCCTCAAAGCGATATTGATAGATACTATCCGAAAAGAAAAAAAAATATATACAAACAATGTCTGTATTGTGTTGGCGTAAGGTGCAAATAATTAAATCAACAGTATCAAAATATGTTCTTCCAACATTCCTGAAGCACCAAAATTTCAAAAATAATAAAAGGATATGAGGATTTGATTAAGTAGTGACATTTTTAGCTTATCAAATATATCCTAGATTAATTTCCTTTAAATTAATCCAAGCGCATAAATTTATTAACTTTAAGAAGAAGACATCGGCCTCTTACATCTGAGTCCCGAGTTCGGTTCTCATGTGGGTTTCGTGATGTTGGACGATCCGCGCTGGGCATGTTTTCTCGGGGTTCTCCCGTTTCCCCTGCACTTCTCCCACCATACTTTCTGAGTCTTTCTCTCCATCTGTCCATATTTCCGTGGGATAGTACAATAGACCTCTGGTCGCAGTGCTTGGCTTCTGCCACCCACCTTCACTACATACATACATACATACATACATACAACTTTATGAAAAATTGTGCATTGGAATTTAACAATATGTTGTCAATGTCCACTTAGCAATGAACCACATTATATGATATCATTGTTGTTAAGTGTAGATGCACAGAACAACAATGGAAGACATAAAACAGATGTGAGAACTAGTAACCGGGGCAGAAGTCAGATGGATGTAAACAAAAATGGCTTCGCATAAATAAGTTAATCTACATCCGTATTATCTGCTTATTGTTAGTTCTGAGCGAATTCCTAGCAAGCAGATAATACGTTCGCATAATACGAAGTAAGGAGAATATTACACAGACATTCCAGACGACTTTTGGAATAGACCATGTTCGGATTTCGTAGTATCTACAAATCTATCTATGGATCTTGGATAATTTTCCACGATTGCCTCATAATAAAGGTATAGTGATTTTTTCCTTTATATCTTCGCAGCAGAAACTTAAATGCCAGGACAGTAGGGACTTAGTGTAAACGAATCATCTAGTGTTAGGAATCTTTCCAAGACGGAAGATAAAAAGTTGAATTAAATAGTTTGGTCTGTAAAGATTAATGTATTAAGAAGAGAAAGTTTATTTAATTGAAATTGAGTCTCCGTTTAATTGATCTTATTTTTTTAAGTACATTTTTACTGCAAGATATTCACAGTTTAGTTTAATATTAGTTAACTCTTAATTCCTATTACAAGTTATTAACTAATAACAGGATACTAGTGTCAGGGCCGGCGTTAGGGGGTGGCGAATGGGGCGACCGCCCCAGGCCCCGCGGCTGGTGTTCTGGGGGCCCCGTGCCTGTTTAGAAGAAAGAGGATAAAATAGGATCGTAGCTTTTTTTTTGGTTGTTAAAGTAAGATTTCCGTTTTTTTTTTGGTTGTTAAAATAGGATTGGCAAGGGCCCCGCAAAATTCATCTCGCCCGAGGCCCCGCACTCTCCTAGCGTCGGCTCTGCTAGTGTATCTCTAGAATTTTCCAGAGCCGTTAAAAACCCAACGCTCAAAAACATCCTACATCATTGACATTTGTACTACATTTGTAGGATCTCAAAAAATGAAAAACTGCCCAACATGTGAAGGATGGGAGTCAACTTCTATGCACCACACAACCAACCAAATAAAAAAAAATGAATAAGCACCGAGTGTCACCGCTCAATCACCCCCCCCCCACAAATACTAAAAAAAGTCACAGAATCTGCCTCAGTTTGAAAATTGGGTCTAAACATCAACTTTGAATGGTTTATCAAAAAAAAAAAAAATAAGTTATAAAATACTTAAAATGTGATTCACTTTGATAATTATCTTTCTTATTTTTCCAATCGTAAATAAATTCCGATTTCTTATCTCGATGAATCAATGGGTCAAATTCTCTACTTTTTTGCTTCCTCGTTTTTTTATTTTATTTTACTTTATTTTTATACAATCAGTAGACATTAAGATTAATTTGATTTCATCTAATAATCAAAGTTCAACGATTGAACTGATTTTTTTTTTTTTTATCTTATCTTTTGCACTAAAAGATGTTTCTTTTTTAATATTAAGGTTTAATATTTTTACTTTTGCTTTCAAAAATTTTTTTTTGAATTTTTATTTTAAATTCAACTATATATGTTATAAATTAAATAATAAGATAATGTTGTTTTTTATTCTTATTTTATTTACCTTTCACATCAATTTTTTTTATTAATTGATTTCATTTTATACAAAACTAGAATCCCGGGAAAAATGGATTCTCGCACATGGATTCTCGTTAAAATATTAACTTCTTTAATATTTTAAATATTTAGTATAATTGTAGAATTTTGCTTTTTCGTAAATCTATATCTATTTATTTTTTTAAAAGACAAAGTTCATTTTATATAACATCGTTTGTTATCAATATTACAAAGTGCTTAAGTTTTTTGTTTTTGAAACATTTCTTTGTGTTGTTTTGTGTGATATCTACTTATTTATTCTTTATTTTATACCTGCGCAAATAGCCAACGTTGTTCGGGCAATTACCATATTTATTTCTTCTGCCGCTGTTTCGCTGATGCTCCCGTATTTACATCAGAATCATTGTCTTTGTCTTCTTAGACACAATCAAAGCGTTACGTCAGTACTTAGTCAAAGATTATCGCAGTAATTCGCGCATTTATACGAAATACTCTTAAATACCCGTTTGCTCCACTATGTTTCTCTCAAGCAGTGTGACACCTGAAATAATTAGTTCATACGAATCCGTCCGATTTAAAAAAAAAAGAAAGAAAGAAATCGAGTTTATCTTATCCAATGTCGATCATCTGGAGTAGGATAATCAATCTGGAGTATCCCTAGGGTGAGAAAAGACATCTAAGGGGATATGTGGGGGAAAAAAATATCTACTTGTAACCGCATTAGTTGATGAAATATTTGATAGATTCATTTTCATTTGCAATTTTTATTTATATGGATTCAGTTTTTTGTTTAATAATAATTAAACGATAGGAAATAAGGAATGTAAAATTAAAACATAGTTTTTTAAAAACTTTAAATATATTAAACTTTAATATATTGGATGTAAATTATATAATTTATTTTAGATGCTTACCATATGCCCTACGTGTATTTATGTAAATTGAATACTTTAGAATTATGCAACAATAACCTAGGGGATATATATTTAAAGATAAATTATATCTGACCGTATACAAATAAAAACGGTCAGATATAAAGTTGAACAAAGAAAGCTGTTTACAAAGTTGAACAGCACTGATCTCGAATATGAACTCTGTGTTTGGTCTGCTGGGCCCTCCCGAAGACGACGACATACCATTACAATTAAAACTTCGTGGTCACGGGACTTGGGTCAAGTCAAGTTGGGTTCATAAATGACCTACGTATCAGTGATTTACAAATGTCGAGATTTTCCTTTTGCATTAATTTAAACAAATAATAGTGAAACAATAGGAAAGAAGGTCTGAAGTTCTTACAGGACCTTCTAACTTTATTCTCTTTATTTGAGCTTTTTTTAACGTGCGGAAAGAACTTATATAGAAGAAACATGAAACACTTCATGTTTCTTCTATATTTATTCTCTTTATTTCCTTGGTTCATTTCAGCTCCAAAACACAAAGAATCAAAAGAAATCAAAACCTATTTCAAAATTAACTTTACGCTTAGCCTACTTTTTAAATACTTAATTGCTTCTTTTAACTCCACCCCCTTTTAATTAACACGTTCCGATTAACCCAATTAATCAGGAAATCATTCGCTGATATGTCACGTAAATGCTTTCAGGGTGAATCATTTTCGATAATTGTTTTATTTATATCTAATCTGGAAATATATTTTTATTTCTTTGCAAATGACCTTTTAATGATATTTTACTCTATTTATGTCGCTTTATCTTAGGGACATTACATAAATAATAAAGGTGTTCAATAATTTAACAAATCTACGCTTGGAAAAAAAAAAAAAAAACCTGAAATCATAAAATGTTAAAAAACTGATACATTTTTAGTGTTTACTTGATCATTTCAAAAATCGTGAGGAACATTTTTTAACTTAATTTCCTAAAAGAGGTTCCTAAGAATCAGTTCATTTTGGTGTCTGTCCGTGTGTGTGTTTCCTAATACCGATTGAACTGATGAATAGCTCTTGAAAATTGGCATGCATATTAATGAACAGGAGAAGATCTAATTTTTTATTTTTGAAAACGTTCCTGTGCGGATTCCTGCCGAAAAATTTGCGCGTGAAGTGACAAAAAAGTACCAGAGAAAATGATTACAACAATGAACTTATATTGATGCTTTTCACGTGCTCTTGTTTTGTTAGGATTAAAATTAATTGCATTTTTACTCAAACTATTTCTATTCGATTGATAAAATTACTCTTTTGAAATGAACAGAGAGATACTTCGTTTCTTTGTTTCCACTATTTTAAACAATAAAAAAACCCAGCAACATATCAACGAATAGAATTATTACAAAGTTATCCGCGTGGATATCATGTTTTATCAGAAGTCGAACTTCTCTCAAAATTAAAACTGCCTTTTTAGAAATAAAAGTGTTTTGCAAAAACCAATCAATAAAGAGAAGTTTGCCGTGCTGGCGTGGCCGTGCGGTTTAGCCGGCGGGCTGCCGTTATGGCCGATGCGCCAGTACCCGGGTTCGAATCCCGGTGGTGGCATGGCTGTTTCTTTCTTCTTCTGTGTTTCGTCCGTTTCCCACCTGGGACTTACTATCTCAGGGTTATCCTGGACGGGATATAATTCTCGTCCCCCCTTTCTTGAATTTCACTAGCCTCACCCTGACGTTGTCAGGTTGAGCTAGTTCCGTGGTCCCTAGTTGGCCACATTCGATAAAAGGAAGGAAAGAGAAGTTTGAAATGTCCTAACAATATTCTAATATATAATAATACAGAAATACTTAAAATTAATTCATTATTAATGCATTGTAAATTTCTTTCTTTATATATTTATTAAATATTGTTTAGAGGCATTATAAGTTATTGGTATTTCGTAGCTCCTTTATTCGATCGCCCGTAGGATTAACTGTGTTTTTTTTTCTCCTAGTTACATAATTTAAGATGGCAGGTGAACTTAATCACCTGTTTTGTTTTTAGTTGACAATTAATAATAATAATATTAAGTAGATCAAGGTTAGATATGTATCAGAAAAGCAGCTCTTATAAAAAAAAATTGTGGGAGACCACTGTTATACATCATTTATTTTACTGAATAATATATTGTGGTTGCGTGTTTATTATCGATAATAATTAATAAATCAATAATTATTATATAAGCATAAAAATATCTGGCAATTGTATTTTGCAGTTCGTAATTAATACTGAACAAGTATTAATTCAATGTCTATATCTTTAAATCAGGCTCTTCTTCAAGTGTGATCTTTAAGGTACGCATTCTGGTAACTCAGGAGTTCCCATATCCTGGGAAAAGATACTAAGGTGGTGGCCCGTTGCCGTCCTCAGGAAGCCATTATGGAAATTACGTCAAACCCAAAGAGAAAGTGAAGAAGAGGCTGACAAACACAGGAAAGGAAAGGAAACATCCGCTGCCGGGATTCGAACCCGTGATTCCGACACATCGGCTTCGTGGGAGGCCGCCACCTAAAATAAAGCCCTACTGAAGATTTTTTTTTTTTTTGACTGCTGTGTAGCATAAATTTAAAAAAAAAAATGTAAACAATTCCCTCCGCTTCCAAACTCCCGTTAAATCTCATAATCAGATATTTACGTTTTTATCAAGAACTTTTTTATTTATAAAAAAATATAAATATTATAAATAGAATGACATAGCGTTAATAATAATAAATTTGATCTTTGTATTGGCATTTTCAAATTTCATATCACTGTCCGGCTATACATATATATAGCACGTGTGAGTTTGTAGATCAAAAATCAAAACTTTAAACAGGAAATTGCAATTTTTTTTTTCTTCATTGACTAACCAACTAAAAATATTAATTATTTCCTGAATTGTTTTTTAACTGTCGATAGAGAAACTCATTTGTCGACAGTTGCTGAAATTTTCTTTTAAGTCAATTGACTGTGGGTCTGAAATATCTGATAATTTGGAAGGCAATTGAGGGCGGAGCTACAGAACTTTTGGGAACCTAATGAAAAAAATAAAGATACAATTCAGAGCCGTTAGAATCATTGGTGATTTGTTGTGGATTCTAATAGACAGGAAAAGCCATGGAATCTGCAAATAGCATAGCGTTTGAGTGTCATTACGTAGGCGGACGTGAACCACCCAACCGAATGATATGCACGATGATTCACACATTTTAATAATAACAAAAAAAAAAAAAAAAATAATAGAGGCAACGTGAAGATGAGAAGGCATTGAAGTTCGCCGTAACGGTCACTTGATCTGGCCTCCACTTTTGACTTCATATGGGATACATCAATAACAAAGCGTATAATTTGTCATTTCACATTCCCTGGATGGAAGAAAGCAAAGGATCAAGTGATACTCATAAAAAATTTATTAGGTTAACACCGCAACCTACGGTGATGCGGGAGTGGACGACATCGTTTTGCCTCCATATGTTAATAAATGATCGACTACAATTTTTTTACAAAGCTTTTATGCTAACAGAAAAATACTTCTAACAATTAAAATAATTTCCTAAAAAACGAAATTAAATTTCCAATATTATCGTCCTCTTTCAAATGTATCACTTAATAAACCCTATTACAAAAAAGTTTTGTAGTTAGCGTGCCAAATTTCGAATACCACAATGGAAACTATTAAAGTATAACAATGGTTTTGGCTTCTTACTTATGGATTCAAGTTGTACCGAAATTCATAGGAACACTCACTGGATTGCCGAAATTTTCCTATTGGTGAACTTCAATTTAGTTCAGTTGAAGAACCAAAAACTGAAGCGTCCATTTGATAATAGTACAAATCATTTTAATATATTTTGTAAGTTTAGTTTTATTGGATTGAATTCCAAAGTGCCGAAGAGAGGTCAACGACATCAGCCGGGAAAACGGATGTGGCATCTTCAAAATTAAAACAGGAGAAAAAACATTTTAAAACTGATTGGTTCATCACAAAGAAATTAAATCAGTGAATAGATTTCCTTTTACAATCGATCTTTCTATGTTGGTCAGGGGAAACAACAAGGAACGGAAAATGGATGGTTTTTCTATTAAATCTGAGCCCAAATATTACCAAAATCAATACGGAGCTCACATTGGATAATCTAACTCTACTTATCAAGTTTTTGTCATCACAGAAAATAAATACAGTGAAGTCTCACTTATACGAAACTCACTTACACGAAATATTCAGTTAAACAAAGAATTTCTCATTCCCCGGCGAAACCCCCATAGTCCTATATGTAATTCACTTATACGAATAATTTTTGGTCCCCCCTCATATTCGTGTAAGTGAGACTTCACTGTATTATGAAAATTTCCCATTAACAAGATTTCGAAACAACAATTTTTTGTAATTTTTTAAATAATGAAGTTTTTTCCTAAAAAAAAAATTAAATTAGTAAATTTACTTAACTAACTTTGTTAGTTAAAGTTTGTCACCAAGTTTATTAGTATTTTAATTCAATGCCTTGTTTACTAATCTTCTAAGAATTCGACCGGTCGTTTTAATAAAACAGACACCGACAAATACTGAAACGTAATCTTAAAAAAAGAAAAAAAAAATGAAAAAAATTATAAAGCTTTATATTGTAATAAACAGATTATTTAAGAAAAGAAAATAAGCTTAAAATGAAAAGAAATTTAACGTGCCTGAGTAGATCAAGAAATAGGTAAAAAAAAATATATTCAGGCACGTTAAATTTCTTTTCATTTTCAATACATGATTTTTTTTCTTTATTTGATGGCTTTATTAAATTCCTTTTGCACCTAGCAGATTGCAGGATAAGGAATATTTGTATTTTATTTAATTTTTGGTTAGGATTTCTTCGGGGGATGTCCCATTCTCGGGAGCGAGACCCGGGATCTTATCTTCTCGCACCTTCTGTCATTCGGTGGAGTTTGGCTGGCTGATGAGTCCTAAAAAGGACGAAATGGTCCGTCCCAGTCTCTTCCCGGTGACTCTTTTAGCGTTGTGCCGTCGTTTTTTTTTTACCTATTTCTTAAAATAAGCTTCTTCATTACAAGTAAATGATTTAGTTATCAGCTTTAGAATATGAACTATTATATTTCTACAATTTTGATTTCAATTCTTTCAATTATTTTGAAAACGGTCTCTGCTTATTCTTCCTATCTGCACAATTCCTTTGTTTTCATAGCTAAACTTTAACCTTGATTTGCCAAATATTTTTCAGTGTTTTTGGTCGTTGACTTGGAAACGAATTCTTGAATCACGCATGGTTCCCCAAACGATATAATGACAACTGATTGAATGCATCATTTAAATAATGTTTCTTTTCTTTCCTTTTTTTTATTACTAAGAAATAATTTGGCTCGTGTAATAAAGTGCAATTATACCTTCACTTTAAATGTGAACTAAATGATTCATTGTTTAAGTATCAAAAAAATCATCAATAGCCTTCGACAAAAACAATATTCCACCCGAATTTAATTATTTTAAACATAATTTTCAAGGAACCATTTAATAACATTTCAACAGGATCATTTAACGAAATTTGATAAAATAAAAAAAGTGAAATTTATTGCATCTAATTATCATCACTTCCTTCGTACTTGTTTTTTTTTTTTTTTTCTGCTCTTCTACTTTTAGTTACCTCGACGGTAGCCATAAAGAAAGAATCCATGAAAAAAGAACACAAGACATGCTTTTCATTTTATTCATATTTTCTAACTGTTTATTGATAACATCAAGTTTCAGTTATAACTATTCAAAATAAATACGAAAAACTTACAGAAATAAACGAACATCACAATAATTTAAACCAACACAGCATAAATCCACAGATTCACCTAGATTAGATTGGATTAGATTACTTGTGAATGTGGGTGGCTTGACAGCCGAGCACGTTGACCTGCAAGATCTTTTGTGCTATCCCACGGAAAGAAGGACAGAAAGACTGAGAAAGGATGGTGTGAGAAATGCAGGGGAAATGGGAGAACCCCGGGAAAACCTGCCGGGAAAACGCGGATCGCCACCATCAACGAAACCCACATGAGAACCGAGTCCGGTACTCAGAGATTCACCTAACTAACTAATAGATACTGAATAATAAATTTTACTTAACTGAATAATAAATAAGTTATGTTTCAAAGATAAAATAAATGAAATTCAAAATTTACAAGAATAATTATATTTTTTATGTTTGTTGACTGTGTGTATCAGCAAAAAAAATAAAAGATTTATTTTTATCAATTTCTAGAGAGAATATTATTCTAAGGCTCCGTTTTTCCAAACATCTATTAAACAACCGGTTCAGAATTAAATAAAAAATCATAAATCAATTTCCAAATTAAAATCAACGCGAAGACTATTTCGAATGGATTCTCCTGAATAACACAAAACCTTGTTTCTTAAAACTATTTAATAATAATAATAAATGCTTAAAATAAACACAATAATTTATGTATTTACATGTCTCCTTATTTTTATTGAATGACTGCCTCTTTTTTAATATAATTTTCTCTATTTTTTTACGATCCATATCATAAAAAATATATAGTAACAACAACAACGTTTTAAATTACTTTTAATCAATTACGACTCTATTTAATGACACTCTTCCCTGCTGAAATCTTCTGTATAAATTGTTTATAATCACAGAGTAAACGATGTCAATCAATATTTTTTTTAAGCTGATAGCTTTTAACGACTTTTGAATGTAATTCTGTAAATTCATCAAAGAGAAACTGAAACCAAATGTCGTAAGTTGGAGGTGAAAGTTCATCGCCACGAAGTGAAGGATTTGATATCACTTTATGTAGGACACGTAAATCGTCCCCCACCCCCCACCACCAGACCTTCCGAAAAACTTCAGTAGCGAAATATAAACTAAACTTCCAATGAATTTACACAAAAACAGAGGCCAGACACTGACCATAAAAACTGAAATATCTCAAACAAACTCTTGTAGCTTGTAAGGATTAAGAAGATGTTAATGTATACATGTGTCCCCACAATAGGTCACATATATTTCATATGCTGTTGGACAGTCACAATTCACGACATATTTTATAATATTTCAAAAAGAAAAGAAAAAAATTAGAATTACAAAATAACAGGACAAGAACTGCTCTGGTTAGTGGCAAATGGTTAAGTTCCGTAACAGGAATAGTATTAACCCGATCAGCTGATCTGTAAACAAAACATTTTATTACAGTATAATCTAACAAAAAAAAAAAAGCGGAAATACAGTCGGACCTCTATTTAACGAACCTCTATTTTGCGAACTTTTCATTGGAACCAAGAACATTTTGCTAATTTCTTCGTAAAATAATCTCCAAATAGCGAAGTGCATTTTCTATTTAACGAACTTTTTCGTAGTATCTATCTTTTTTTTCTCCTTGAAATGTTTTTGTTATCAATATTCCCTTAGAGGAAATGAAAGTAACGTGGATACAGCTGAGGGAAAAAGAAGAAATTATGTGCTGATTGATGATTATCTTTCACTTGATTTTGAAGTTGAGACCTCGGAAACACTAACTGAATCGGATATTTTGGTGAAAAATAAAAACAATACAGCTACGAATTGCGATGAAGATGATGAAAATGGAAATGATCATGATTGCACGTAGTTTTTATGCCGAAATATTTTTTTTTTCCTGTTTACACCTCATTTTTAGTCTTTTCTCGGGTTATCCGCGATTTTCGTTATCCGCGAAGCCCTTGCCACCCAATTCCGCGGATAATCGAGGCTCTACTGTATTATACAATTGAAAATTTCGCGATTGTCCTATTCAGAATGAGCTACAAGAAAACATGAACATTTTATTACAAATTCCATGAAGGGTAGTTTTTTAACTAATCAATTTTTAAATCAGAAATTTATTTTATTAATTTTGTTTTTATGTCTATATGTTGCAAATGCCATTTTAGTCCTAATTGCCGAAGTCCGAAAGCCAGTTTCTACCATTCCCATGACAACGACATCCTTTTGTGTAAGGAATACGAGAATCTGTTGGTTGCAAAAACCCACCAATGACAATTAAATATTTATAACTTTAAAAAAAAACAATTGTGACTTTGAAAATATATTTAATTTATTACATTCATTCATCTTCCATTAAATATATTAAAAAAAATAACCAAATAAGTTCACAGAAAGAAATAATTACTTTTGTTATGATAAATCTTTCATTGAAGAGAGGAAAAATAAAAAAAAATCAACAAAAAGTTACTAATTAGACCAATTTGTTACCAATACAAATCTAAAGCATCTTAAATTTTCATTCGATTTGTTATGGACAGCTGATGGGATTTTTGTTTTCTAATTACGTATCAGAAATAATTAATGAAGTCCTTTGAGATCAGATTTTCTGCCAAAGTTTTCTTTCTTCGAAAGAAGGTGTTTTCTTTCTTGATTTCACGAAATCTTACCTGTCTAATTGTAAAAAACACTCATTTGAATCCAGGAGTTATAAATACGTTCTTAACAAAGCCCAGGTTAGTCGTTTAAGTATTGACCCACACGATGAAAGCACTGTTTCCATTAATTAAATTGACCTTCATCCAGTTACGTCGACAAAAAAAACTGGGAAATAAAGCAATAATAACAAGAAAAGTGCGCTTAACTTAATAATTAGTTTAGAATCAATAATGCAGTAAACGGCATCGTCTAAACACGCAACTTCTATGAAAAGAGTTTTTTTTTTTTTTTTTTTTTTTTTTTTTTTCTTTAACAATATAATTAGTGGTTTATTGAGAAAGCACGACTCACGAAAATTAAAAATAATAATAAATTACGATGTATAAAGATAGTTCGGAGCCTTTTGGGACACTGGAATTAAGCAAATGTATAACAAAAGTCTATAACCTTCGTATTTTAGAATTACCAGTTTTCAGATAAAACATATAAAGTACAGGGTGTTTCAAATCAATCCCTCCCTTTCACTTTTAAAATTTTCATTGATTTCCATTTAAAGTGCGTTTTTTTTTAACAAAATAATTGATTTTCTTAAAACCATATTCCATAGTAGTCTTCTTCCCACCAGGTGATGTCTGTTTTGAACAAACTGTCGCTTGTCCAAGAGTAGTTTTTGGAACAGAGATTTTATGGCCGGATGTCTTTACTGACACCAACCACCCATTACAGGTTGCGGATCTTACAAGAAGAGAAACAAACAAATACAGGAAATAAAGTAAACATCCATGCCGACGCAGGCATTCGAACTCAGGTTCCGATACGTCAGCCTTGTGTTAGGCCTTCGCCTTGACCACTGGGCTAAATCATAATCCGTAGTCTCTCCTCCTCAAAACAAGTCAAAATATTTTTTTTCCCCAAATTATAAAATAAATAAATCAATAGATACAAATCCTTCGGTGGCAGATTGCATCATACATTTAAAAACAGATGCAAAGCTTCTTTGATTCTCCTCCAACCATCCCAGGATAAAGGCAGCTTTTATTTCAACCTCTGCTAACTGATCCATCACAAAAAGTAAATGTTACGGCGCTTTCTGATATTAAAAATATGTTTATAAGAAATTAGTAGTTAAAGATTTTCACTCGTTGCGCCCCAATGCAAGCAACGTCCGCCCACCGGTCTCTTGTTTTGACACATTTCATTTAGGTCACTGCGCTAGAAACAATATTCCTATAACATCTGGTTTTTCGATTTTAAAAATTAGCCAAAAAATTTATATTACATGTTAAATTATTTAAAATTTAAATATTCCACAAATGAATTTCGTAATATCAGATCACCTTCAATTTAGATCAAAGTTCACTTCTCAACTGTCATCTTTAAAAATTGTCCGGAATATTTGGACAGTTCGGATTCGTTTTGTTTGTTTATTTATTTATTTATTTATTTTTGAGGAGGGGGGTCTTATTCAAATCTTTGTACTACCCCATTAACAAAAAACAAAAAAACAAAAAACACTCTAATTCTTTAATTTTATAAACATATAGAATTCTATTTCTATTTTCAAATAATTTAGCAAATTATAAATACATTTAAAAATTAAGTGAATTTATGACATTCCTTTATAAATTCAATAATTACGACAACATTTTTTTAAAACCTATTATCTTAATTGCTGCATTAGTAAAACAATACAAACCAATATTAAAATGTAAAAGTACATGTTTCAAAATTTCAAAGTCTTTTTGAATTAACTTCCAAACATAAAATTCCCAAATTTCTGCTCTCAGTCCATTTCTCTGTCTGGAATTAGTTAAGTCAAGTAGTTTTTGGCAATGACCCAGTCAGAAGATAAAGGAGTCACTTAATTCATTGCCAACAACCTGCTTTCACTTGAACTATTCGCTTCAAGTTAAATCATCGCAGGAGTTTTTCAACTAATCCACTTGCATTTCAATGTGTTTAAAAGCAGTTTTTTTTTCTTGTTTCTATTAAGGCCGTTATAGACACTGTGTGTGTGGAAAGCAAATGCGAATATCCGTTATTAAGTAAAACAAGATATTCTTAAAAGACTTACTTTACTTATTCAAATCTATTTCATATTTTTTACTTTTAAAAATTAGGCACGAAGTTTCTGAAACAAGTCTACTTACTGTGAATTTATATTTTGTTTTCTTTGTTGCTGAAAATCGTGAGGATAAAAAAAACAAACAAACACACCCACGCGATTAATAAACGAACGCATTGTTAAGACATTTAATTTTATGCTGGAAATTTTATCACCTTCACGCGTAAATATCTTGATAAGGATATCTCAGTGAAAAAGTTTCAAATACAACGTCTCTTGGGCATTAAATACACTCACCAAATTTCAAGAATACATATTCACCTGTTCAAAAGTAATTCGAGAGGATACCCTACACACAGATCAACAACACAGAGATGTTATCATTTTTAGGAGTTTTAAAAAAGAATGAATCATTATACTATCATTTACTATTAAATTTAATTCTAATACTAATAATAAATTTGTACTATTTAATAGTGAAATTAATAAGCCCTATTTTCCAAGAAATCAATTCAAAACTTAAGAAATTATACAACTAATATTTACTACCGTATTTACTCGCGTATTTTACGCACTTTTTGGATGAAAAAAATAGTTTTGAAATAGGGGTGCGTAAATTATGCGAGAAATAAAATAAAACCTTCCGAAACAGCAAATTTTCTCCCAGCAGCTCGATTCCCATGTTTCTCCGCAAATAGAATTACACGAACTTTAAAACTGGCCATGTAACTACTATACTTACAGGTAAGCTTCTGCTTTTCACTCATTTTCGCCACTAACTCACAAACAGCAGACAAGTATACCGATTGCGAGATTTATCACTACCTGTAGCAAACCTCAGTCGGGAGAAGGGGGGGCTTGTAAGCAACAGGCGACTTTCACGAAAGCAAACGTTTTATGATCGGGTGGAAGGCATTCTTAAGACGAGCGTGGTGAGGCCCTTTACCCTTATAACTGACCAGTCTACTATTTGACACTGAGAAAGTTATGCAAGGAAAAAAAAAATCCAAAATTTGCCCTTAAAATTTGCTCAATAGTCTATCGATTATAAATATATATGTCAGGTAGATCCGTTCCTTGGTTCCTATTATTTCGGGAAACACAGATTCAGATATAGTCTATCTTCAAGTCTATCTTTCATTCGGAACTGTGCCAAAAAGAAAACCGATCTTGCATAATTTATTTGAAAACGACAGCTGTGACGTCAGAAATGGAAAGACAAACCCACCCTTCTGCTGAAACACTATCAGCTCCATTAATGTTTATTAACGATACAAATAAAACTAGAACTTTTTTCTTGGAACTAACAGTAATTAAATTCTTAAAAGCCACTATCGAACAGAAAGTGGTCCTTTTTCACTTATGAACTAACTCAATTTTCGTAAAATAAAAAACAAATATCTCAATTGAGATTCAATTAAACTGAAAAAAAAGATAAAATAACTTAATAAAGATACAGAGATTAAACCTAAATCAAAAATGTTGGTTAGTCAAAGTTGTTTATTTTGGAACTCAAGTTTCAAACCTATTTCAGAATTCATTTCATTGTTGCTTCAAATTAGCGTCGTTTCAACTGAATCTGATTAATATTTCACTTTGATTTTTATCATTCTGAAGGTTTTTTTTGTAATAAATTTATTAATCCAAGACCCATTTGTGTAATAGAAATAGCAAAACAAGATTTTGTTCAAAATCCATCTTTTGGATTTGGTTAATACCGTAATTTGAATATGCATTTAAAAAAAAACGAACACATTATTTTATATTTTGAGTGATTAAATCATCTTTCAATTTTTCATATCGCCAAAATTTAGTAATGAATTACATTTCTATTGAATGAAAACAACTCTTGGTTTGTTCACAACTTAAAAAGAACAAAACAAAAATAAAAGAAACTTGCTTTGTAAATTTGAAAGATTTACTGGTCTTTTTGCAATAATATGGTTTAGATTCTTAGGTTATTTGCGATATTTATTTTGTTTAACTTTGCCTTCAAAGAAATAACTGGAAGGACAGAAGATCGTTTCCTTTCCAATCTAAGATTCTCTTTTTCACAAATATATTTTCAGATATTCATTGAAATCTAAAATTATTTTCTTTTTTTCCCCTTCATCAAATGAATATAAAGACTTCGTTTTACATTTAGGAATATAAGAATAAATCGAGAGGGTTAAAATAATAGCAACGGCAAGTAACCAATTAAGTCTCTTCATAAATGATTACTTATGATTACGACCACCCCCACGAGTAATAATGGATTAACATATGCAAATATCAGGCAATATTAAAGACACCAACAAATTGGAAGTTATCAAAACTGATGAAGGCTTGCACCCATAACGGTGTTTAATAATAGTGTTTGACGCTAAAATCAAATATTAAGCAAATTAAGCAAGATTTCTTATATCTGCGTTTTCAATTTTTATAATTAACAAAATTTATGCACAGTATTCTATTTTAAATTTTTGACAATTTTTATAATTTTTAATAAAAAGTGAATATAAAAAAAAGTTTAATAATACTTAGTAATTTAGGTTCAAGCATTTATGATCACAAGCCAAGCGGTTTAGATCAGACTGCCTGTTCGTCGCTTGCCCGTCTTTAATCTGCGGCTAAGAAACCAGGTACTCATTTGATAGAAGACTGGATGAACATGAAACCTGTCTGGGTAACAACAGGGGGGAAAAAAAATTCCGATTTCTGCCGGGAATTGAACCGAATTCCTAAATTCTCCTGAGGACCAGCTACTTCATTACTTCTTCAACTATCAGGGCCTTTACCTACACTGGCAGAATAGGCACAGTTAGAAAGAAAAATTCTGCAGTACATTAAAAAAAGAATTCAGTTTTATTTGTTGCATTTTAAATTCTGCTCTGGGAACTTCAAGATTTCTGTTTTAATTATCAGAACATTTATTTGTGTCCCGCTTAACTCACGTGATCAATTTCTGTCAAGTTTCGTTAGAATCCCAACGGATTTGAATCACTCAATATCACAGATAATAAATCTCGTTCCTCTTCCATTTGGCAAACAGCTCGAATTAATCCATCTAGTAATAAGGATCTGACAGCTGCGTCTACAGTTGATTCTTGCAGGTGTTGTTATTTTTGGAGCAGATCCTTTCATCAAATCCTTTAACTAGTGTTTTTTTTATTCAGTTGTTACCGTTGGCTGCTTTGTGTGTTCTTAAAAGAATCGCCAGAAAGAACTCGAGTCGTCTGTTCTCTTAAAGATGGACTGTCATTCGACCTCGAAACGAGGAATTTATGAGTGTCACTCCGTTTTCTATAAGGTCTTTTAAAAGAACATTCGAGAGTTTGGGATTGGTCACGATTAAAAATATGCTCAAATGGTCTTGTAAGAGAATGAATAGTTTATCTTCGTAGTAAACTCACTTAAAGCAATGCAGGAATAAAAAACAAACAAACCTGGAATCAATATAGGCCAAGTTTCTTTCAATTCACCTAAATGCGCGAGGAAATATTTAAAGCCTTTTTATAAGTTACGTTGCAGTTAAAATATTCAACTGTGATAAGAAGTTTGAAATGGAATGTTTTTTCTAATCTGATTCAATGCAGATTTATATTAAGCCTAATATTAGAAATCCTCTGAAATCAAATTGCGACGGATGTTTATATTCGGTTTCAAAAATTTTGTTGACGAGTCTTACGAAATAATTTTCACGATAAAAAAAATTCGAAATCCCTACAGATGCTTTAATCGTTTTCTTGTTTTGAATAATAATAATAATAATAAGAGAACAGAGAAATAATATCTCATTAAAAATGAAACTATACACAATAGATTCAATACAGGAAAGTTCTAATTTTATTATAATGTACCGCTAAAATAATAATAATAATATATAAGCCAAGGAAAGGTGAATTAAGTCTCTACCGAACAAACGAAACAAACAGAACTACAATAAAACCCCGATTATCCGAGTTTCCGCTTTAACCGAGCTATCAAATATTTCTAGGCTTTTTTTTTCGCAAATTAATCTTCGTTCGTCTAGTCATATGAACCCCCCTACCTGGAATCGGGGAATGGTTTCGACACCAAAATCATTGCTGCAGAAAAACGCCAAAGTAACGTAAAACTAAAAACAATTAACGACTTCTTTAAGTAAAAGAACTCTTTCATTGTATATGGTGTATCTGTATAACTTTTGTATTTGTTAAAATATACATTTAAACGTAGACGATTTATTTTATTTACAATTTTCGGTTTAACCGAGTTTTTCGGTTATTCGAGTTAGTCTTGGTCCACATTAACTCGGATAATCGGGACTCTACTGTACTTTTAATTTGCAAAACTGGAAAAGAATGGGAATGAATAGGAAGAACTTCTAATTCTAATATATCGCAAAAAAACACATTTTCTGATGGTATAGAATATTAGAATTCGATTGATTAAATGCCTTAGTACTTTATTTTGTTTTACATTAGAAATCAATGATCTACGATACGAAAATTAATAACTAATTGATATTTCAAGAGTTCTGTACCTCTGCAAACCACGTTTTTTCTTAAAAGAACCCGTCATAGGCATTTAATCAATGTCAAAAAAAAAAAAAAAAAAAAAAACTTTGGAGAACCAGCTTTATCGCGTACGTTGCTTTTTCTTGATAAATCTTCTTTCCCATCCCAAGTCACACATTTATTTTACCTTGAGATAAAAAGTGTTTCTGCTTGTGTTACTTCAATTAATAACGATTCTGACAACCGAAATTTATTCCCGATTCGTCTTGGCACCTTAACACCTATTGGGAGACGCATTCTTGGCACCGACTGATAAAACTATACAAAACTCATTCCTAATATCAGTCCATTTTTACTTCTAGAATCACCTTAACATTCAAAAGATAGAATCATTTCTAAACAACTGCTAATTTTAGAAATATCTTTGCTAAATTGGCGTCGCCAAATTGGATCTACGTTTATTTGTTGCCAATTTTAAGTTGAAGGATGTCTGTCAGGAAGTTTGCATCTGTCAATTACAAGAGGAGACGCTTTTTTCCAGTCTGGTTCTAACAATAGTCACCAGTTTGTTATTTGTAAGTCAATTATATCTTCTGGTTAAGATACATTAATATCTTCTCTTAATACTTAACTGCTCCCGAATGTACGGGAAGAAAATAAGCTTTGTATATTCAGATATCAAGCATTTTTATAAATATTTCATCATTTTCGCAGAAACTTCATTCGCAGAAATGATGTTTTAAATCATTATCATTTTCACTCGATTGCAGGATGAAGATATGTTCCATTTGTAATCTAATCCAACAAAGTTTTTAATTCTATCCATCCATCTCGACTTCTCATTCTTGTTTGATCGTTTGATTTTACTACATATCCAGTCTTTTCATTTTAGCTTCTTTAAACCGAGAGTAGTCAATCACTCTGGTTTGCTTTCTCAGTCAAACGCTGTGTCTCTACTTGTGATTTCTGACTTTGCATACAAGCGTACTTGTTACTTATAATCACTGAATTGCTTTCCTAGTCTTCAGTCATTCGCAGACTGGTCAAATATTTTTTAAAGAACAGGCACTGCTCTTTTCTCTACTGCACTACAATCTGCCAAAGGCACTTCATGCAAGTTATTTCTGGAGGCTGGCTTGGAAAACATTCTTCTGTTTTATCGAACATTAATATACAGTAGATTGATATACCAAGAACCAAAATTTATTTGGTAACATAATCTACATTCACTCCTTTACCATTATTCTGTTATTTTACGAAACGTATCAACATCTAATCAAATAAAATACTTTTTTTCAAACCTTAAGAAATATTTTCCAAGTGATAATGAGATTCCGATAAATTGCCATTATCATTAAGTGATAAATCTGATTTGTGTTAAGTAACCGAAAGTTTAAGAAATATCGGGAAAATTGAATTTTCTTAATACTTATTAGAAGGAAATTGTAAAATTTAAAACATTTCCTTCCTTGAATGGGAAGCTTAGTTGTACATTAGTTTTGATAATATTAATGTTTAAATTTGGAATCCGACCTTTTAGGATTTGATTGAAGCCTTATAGTCCCGGTTTGTCTGTCTGTCTGTGGACACATATCCCACAATGCTTCGCAACGGCTTCTGTTGGCTCAGTTGGTTAGAGCGTCGTGCTAATAACGCGAAGGTCGTGAGTTCGACCCCCTCATGGGCCATTCTTTCTTCAATTTTTTCCTCCCCATTTTAAATCTTTTCACAGTTTCTCAACTTATGACATTATGAGATATTGGTTATGTAATCGTTTAGAATTGAGATTTTGTTAACTATTTTATTTTCTCTGTAATTAGTATCACGTTGTTATTGAAATTTATTGAATTCAGTGTTTTAACAAGATTTGAGCAAAGAATGACGATTATTCCATATAAATAAGGGTGGGTAAGATACAAACAGACATTTCCTAGACCACCCCGGCGCAGTCTATTCTAAAGTAAAGGTGACTCAATCTGTACTCTACTCATCCTTCTTTTTTAATCATTATTAGGAATTCAGTGTATTAACAATTTTTGAATAATTTTCTTCATTCGTTGCGAAGCATTGTGATTGGTTTACTAATCGCTAGCGCTACCTTGTTTTATTTTTGTTTGATGGACAATTGAACAGATTATTTAAAAATATTTCCTAGGAAAGAGAGGGTCATCAAATTAGCCTGTGTTCTGTGACTTTAACAACTTGTGAATCGTATTATTTAATCAATTTTCAACAATTGGAAAAAGTTGAAAACATTTTTTTTTTCTTTTTCTATTCGGTGATTGTTAAATTTGAAACTGTACAGTGTAGTGTTCGCACGAGGGTTAAAAATAAAGAAAAAGAAATCAAATTTGAATTCAAGTGTTATCTAGAACACTCCTTTATTTTCTTCGTTCAGTTGTAATCTATCAATGAAAGTTTCAATTCTTCTGTTTGGGGGGGGGGGGGGGGGTCGTAAAAAAATTTAATAAAAACGACAGTGATAATAATAAACGATCTTTTTTCCTTTCAAATGTACAAAGCATTTTATATAGATAAAATTATTAATATTCAATAGATCCCATGTTAAGTTAGTGATTCAATACAATAATGAACTAACTTATTTGCCTTTTGGAAAAATCCACAGAAAGATATCTCAAGTGACAATATGTGAAAACGTCAGGAACAGTGACTTCGCGTCGTATATATTATTGTTATAATGACTGACTGTTAAGTAACAAAGCGATACGATGATGCTTCTTCTCTTTGTTGATGTTGCCATGGAGAATCAACTTGTGAGAATTTTGTGATTATTCCGTTGGACTATAAAAGTCGATATAGCTTATATCAGTTGGCAATACGGCGCAGATTTTCAGGACGAAAACTAAGGTTTGCTAAACTAAATGGGGAAAGTCAAATGCAAACGTAATTCTCTGTGTTTTATTTGAGAAATACTAGTTTTCTAAAATATAATGTGATTTTGAAACTGAAGGAGATATTTTTAAGTTTCTTGTTCCAGGGATCCATGGGAATTGATCGTGAGACCGAAGAACTTTAGAATGCCGAACGACATCATAGAATTTTGATGAAAAGCCGACTACAGAATAAATATTTAACAGTACCAAAGTGTTATCGGAAGTATATATATATATTTAGCATTGAGAAATCGCATTTCTTGACCTGGATAATAAAGTAAGTGAACTTTTAATTATTTATTTGTTTACAAAAAGGATGATCTACAAGCAATACTAGACAACACATACCAACAGTAATGAGAGGGACTAGGAAACAAAGTCGTCAATAAATGGAATAAATGGAACTTTCGTATAATTCTATCAAAAGAAGATATTAAAGAACATTGTGATAGTTAACAGTGAATGATCTGGATTTTTTGTTTTTCTTTTGACTAGAGTTATGAATCAATCAAGTTAAAAGTTGATGACTTTCGTATGATTTTCCAGGGATAGAAGATTAATAGATTTTACATATCTTTATAGACTGTACTGCTATGTAAATATAGAAAATTGTTAGTCAACCTAACAAGATTACATTGAAATTTATTTCCTTACATGTGACCTTAATTAATCCTATATTTTATTACTCTCTTGTTTCTTTTATATATATTTGACAAGATATAATATCACAATACATATATCATTTTTCATCCTAATAAAATTTTGCGAAGTTTAATCTTTTATCTTCCAGATCCGTTCTTTTGCCACTCAGTCGGTTTCAATTTATTAAGAGTTCTAAAATTCTGAAACGAGACGTTTCTTCGTTACGAATAGTTTTAAAACTGCGTTGTGCAAAAAAAAAAAAGCCGATTCCCTTATTTGAAACTTTGCCGAAAAATTTAAAATGACAGAGAGGAACTCGAAACAATGTTTCCCGTTATTTAAAATTAGAAGAAAAACCAATAAAAAGATAACTACAACAATAATAAAAAAATCCTTTAGCCTCCAGCTAAAACTACATCACGAAATCGTTTTATTTCCGAGTTCATTGAATGTTCAGCAAGCTTTATTCTTTCTTAACTTTACCTGCATCGGAATATGTAGAGCAGCGGGTGGGCGTAGGAGGTTGCTAAATTGGTAGCCACAGAGAGAGCATTAATATCAGTCTTCGGTGCGAGTGACTTTCAGTACCACTGCAAAAGCTTTTATGAGTGTGTGTGTGTTTAGAAAAATCTTTTACTGTTATATTTGCTTCAAGGGCGAAAGGGAGAACTACCTTCAAGGCACAGTGAAAAAGCCAGTGGAATTATTGCGAAAGATATCTTTCATGAAAAGCAATTTAAAAGCAAACTAAAAATAAACGATTACTGACGCCAGTCCGGAAATGTATTAAAAAAAAATCTGAAGTGTCTTTATGATCGAATGAAACAACACGTTATTGAATTTTTAATTTTAAGGATTAATAATGACTTCAATGACACTTTCAATAGCAACAATAATATAAGCAAAATACAGCAGATTAAAAAGAAACCTTTCCCTAATTGATTTAAAACAAATGTGTAAATAATAATAATAATAATAATAATGAAATCAAAGTTGTATTTTTGTACTATTTATATATATTTTAAAAATAAAATAATAGAGGCTGCCGGAGGGCAGCACAAGAATTTTATTTATTTTATTTTTAATGTGTATTTTGTTTAGTTTTTCTGGAGGTGCCATTTCCATGCCTACTTATATATATAGATATATATATATATTTTCACCTCTGTATTGAGATCCAGTGTGTTTACAATGACTACTCCCAACTGATCATCGCCAATCAAGCGAGAAACAAGATGTTTTGGGATGTCATTTGTAAACACGATCTCGCCCTTTTAATATATTTTTTATTATTATAATATTTGCAAACTTATTACTTTAATTTGAAATGCTTATTTTTTTCGAGATAATAAATAAATAAATCATAGGTGAATCATAAGATTATATCCCATAAAATCTTAATCAATGAAAAGTTCATTTAATGGATTCTTTTGTCTTCAAAATGCTTCGTTTTGTAATCCTGTTCGCAACTAATTTCTTTGTGCCTATAAGCTGTTGCTTGATATTACAGCAATCTCAGGACACTCCCATATACGTATGAAAGCGTTACTCATCGAGACGGTTTTTGCTGTCGCCGTCGTGGACTGGGGAATGCAGCGTTCCGAGGGTTATCCAAATACTCAAACGCTTTCAAAATGGGAGGAACTCGGAAACCAGACTTAGGAAATTGCTAAATTCATCACAAAGAGATCATAAATACTTCTATTTATGAAAAAATTATTCTATTTGTAATGTAAGATTATAATTTGTTTGGAATTTAGAAAAATATTCAAAATATATCAAATGTATTTTGAAATAAGGCTTTTTTTTTCCCTCGCAAACTTTGTTCGCCCAAGTTTATTTTGTGACTAAAACCAATGAATAAAATGGTTTTGTTTTCTTAAGAAAACGAAGCTTAAATGTAATGTAATGGTCTACACTCGAATATGAGCTTTTTATTATATTTCTTCAAATGACTTTTTTGATTTCCGTCGGACAAGGATAGCAAAGAATATCTTGTCTTACTGGGATTTCGAATTCATGATGCATTGCATTATCAGATAGGTTATGAAAGGGAGATATGGGACGAAGTTCAGAATGGCTTACACCGATTTAGCGACTCCGTGTTTACGCCCTCCACAGCGCAAACCACGAGTCGGAGTCCCATGAGCATTATATCTCGTGACACTCCCATGGCCTGGAGGACTCTGGGAAAAATTCCAACTCTGGTCAAAAAAATAGTGGTAACAAAATTGGAGTTCAGCTACACTGAATGGACTACGCCGAGAACGAGTGTGATACCCTCGACCCAATTTGACCATTTCCGGTTCCGGGCTACTTGGAATCCTTGGGTGACAACAACTCTCCTGAAAGCCCATTTGTATGCCAATGGCTACCGAGGAGACTGTGATACAAATTGTACTTGACCCTTGAATTACAAGGGTGGTGAATGAATGAGTTTTGTGCGACAATCAATAATAGAGTCACTTTTAGCAAGCGTTTGAAAGACTGCAAATTATACGGCTTTGCTGGTTTTGTGTGCAAAACTCTGAATCGACTTGTTTTAATCGGAAAATAATATGACTAAGTAAGTATATTTTTAATACTTTGAAAGTTAAAAAATCCTACTTTCATAAATCTTTACAACCAAACATTTATCTAGATGGTAAAACTTTCCGTAAAATAAATATAGTTAAGAATATGCTTGGCTTAAAAAACTATTTGCTTGAAGTAACAATATCTGCAACACAGTGGTGGATCACTGTTCCAAAATTTCATAGAAAATGCTAAATTCGCAGTATGTGTGGTTTCTGTCGGCGGTATTCCCTCTACGATCTATTTCAGCTCCTTTGGCAGCAGCTGAAGTAGGTAATTCTATTTGTATCAATCATCCAACCTTGCCGTCGTGGTAAAGTTCAATTACCTTTGGATTTCACTTCCAAACAAAGTCACAGTGAACTTTAATCGGAATCATACTATCAGATTTTTTTTATTTTTCGTTTGAAAATGATAAAAAGAAAAAAAATTAAAAAAAATAAGAGAAATAATAACTAATTTCCCTCCACAATTGTTTAAATAACGCAAAATAAATCAATCGATCGTACATAAGATACCCATTAAAATTAGACTGTAATCTGTTTTTAAAAGACGGATTTTATTTATTCTTTCTTAATAAAATCCAAAAATAGGAATTAATTATTAAAAGAAGATGATTGACAATATTTTAAGTCGTTTTGAATATATTTTAATCATTTTCCCGTAATTCCGCTAATGCGGTTTCAGACTATTTAAAAATCGATTTAGAACATTATTTGACAATAATAATAATAATTAAATAGATTATATAATTCACTCCTGTTAAAAACTTAACGCTTTCTATCAACAGATGATGATATATCACCTCAAAATTATTCTTCATAAAGATTTTTTTTAATTTATCCAGCTTTAGATATTATTAAGTAAAGTTAAATATTATGCAATAATGTTTAAAATTGTTTTTAATCATTTATATTACATTGTATTGGTTAAACCTGAAATTAAATATAAAATGATAAATAAAGGGGAAAAAAGTATTAATTATTTCCAATTATAAAGAATTGCAAAAGTTAAAACAAAGAAAACCACTTTCTTTATAAATATATAAATCAATAATAATAATACAAAAAGAAATACAGGGCTTATGTATACAGATACTGCACAGTTGTTCCTGGGGTATTTCATCCTGGTCTCGGTCATTCATTTGTAACTTATTGTTTTTATTTTAATGATTAGTATTTGTGTAAAGGAATAGTGTTTTCATGTAAGTGTTTGTTTTAGAGTTTAAAATCTAGGAAAAATAGGAATAAAACTTTGTATAAAGAATAACAATTCTAAAATTCATTTTAGATTCAGAATGGAGAAAAAATATTTCAAGTGTCCGATTAACAAATAATTAAAAAACTGAAAATTCTTCGGTGAAACCGGAGGTTACGGTACAAGGCTTTCGACAAGATGGCTGCCTTGGCGCTACTTTTAAAATAGGAATTTTAGTTTTTCAATTAACTAGTGAAAAGACAGATATTCTTCTACATATTAACACTTAAAAATTAATAGAAAATCTACGTAAATACACTATTTTACCTTATTTCGAAGTTATACTTTTGGCTGATCCAGTTGGGAACACGGAATTCGTTTCTTTTGTGAGTAGCGGAAAGGGAGAGAGCTTTGTATTTCCCGCCATCCAAAAACAATAAATAAATTCGCAAAAAAAAAAAAAAAAAGAAAAAAAATATATAGACTCTCTTGTAAAATATTACTATATCTCAATCAAATTTTATCGTTTTAATAACGTCTTTACAATTAAATTTAAATAAGGTGAACGTAACTGTTTGAAATTATATTTTTCGCTTATTAACGCTCTTCCATTCACTTCGTTCTCCCCCCAAAATGTACATTGGAAAAATTAAGGGTTCCTATGTTTTTTCTTTATCAAAAGAAAAAAAAATATTAGATTTTAAAAAACATATTTTCAACTACAAATTATATTAAATTTTATAAATATAAAATTAACATATTTCTCCTCTTTTTAGTACAGTATTTGTAAAAGAAATGAAGGGTCTATGAAGAATTCATATATGTTTAAAATTTTTCAAATTTCATTCCCATATTCACAAACAAAGACTATATTTAAATCGCCTACTGCAGGAAGAATCTTGTCCTTATATCTTTTCCATTCCCTTGAATAAAAAAAATAAGACCGTTTTTCCGCCTGAGCACTTGACTTTTATAGAAACCCAACTAGGGACGAAGTTATGCAACTCCAAACACTCCAAAATGTTTTTTTATTGTTTTTATTGAGCGATAACTCTTTCACTTCAGATTGGTTTAATTAAAAGAGCTGAACACCAATTTTATTATGTGATTAAATTGGTCGTCCGCTACAGAAGTATTCAACTGAAACTCAGAATTAAAATGTATTTTGTAATTTTCCACTTATTCGTCAATATAAGTGTTATCCAGTAATTTTTATTGCTTTTTTTATATCAATTATTTTCCTTTTTTTTTCTTTTAAGCATTAATAATTCTTAACAATCAAAAACAAAAAAAAAAAAAAAAAAAAAAAAAAAAAAAAAAAAAAAAAAAAAAA
>JAFIDM010002131.1:7992615-8024314 GCA_023159025.1 Thereuonema tuberculata
AAAAAAAAAAAAAAAAAAAAAAAAAAAAAAAAAAAAAAAAAAAAAAACAGAAAAAAAAGATAATTTGCTCAATTTGGCTTAGAAATTTAATGAAATTCGTGGGAAATTAGACAATGTTTCAAGACTGTTTTGTGTTTAGTATTTTAAACACAAAAATGTTTATTTATTTATTATAATTATAAAATGTCGACATTATTCGAAGAATTCAAAATAATTCTTTTAATTAGATTAAAAAACACATTTTGGTTTTTTATTCTTTTAAAAGAGCGTTTGTCATAAAATTTTTATTTTCCAAAGACTTGCCTCCGCGTCCTGCAAATTGTGAACTTATTTATCATCAAACACAAAAATATTATTAGAAAGAATACGTTTTCAGTACAGTTCGTTTTCCAGCGCATATATTTAAGAAATAGACAATAAGACAAAAGAGTAATTTTACTGCTACTATAATAGTAGGAAGTTGCAGGTCGAGTAAAATAGGGAAGAGAGAAGTGAACAGAGCAAAAGAATGAGTGAGAAAAAAAAAGAATAATTCACAATCATTCCTTCATTATTTCCGGATTTTAGACAATGATAACTGCAAATAAATAATAAAAATAGATAAAAAAATAGAATTAAATATTTAATAAAGATTTATTTTCCCACAAAGATGAAATACATTTATTATACATTCATTAGTTTATTTACGTTCTCGCTAAAATGATCTCTCATTGCATTCACCTGTAAGTGTCTTTCCGAGCTACAACATAATGTTTTGAATATTTCTCATGCCGTTCCAGAGGAATCTTTTGCCTTTACTACCTGCAACAGATTTTACTTTATTTTTATTTTTTTTCAATTTCTTTTATTTTCTACGCAACTATTAACATTCTGCGTCTTTTTTTTTTTTTTTCCACTTAAAGTTTAGTTTCTCATTTATCAGTATTTCCAATTTCTTTTTGTAATCAAATTCCATCTTTTTCTTTGGTAAAGAAAAATTAAAGTTTAATTGAATTCCATCATTTTATTGGACATTTTAAAAAGTTAATTTAAAATATAGAATGATTATAAAATTTTATCTGAAATTTGTTTACGAAACAATGAAATTAACTTTTTTTTATTTACTTTACCTAGTACTTTTAAAAATTCGAAACTTTTGATAAAAAACATAATGAACACAGATTGCCGATTTAAATTATTGTAATAAAATATAAATACTAGCACAAAATCCGACAATTATATTTATATTTGAGAATATATTGACATTTGAGAATTTGAAAAATTTCTTACTGTAAAAAATTAAGGTATTAATATTAGGGGCCACTGAAATATTATGTAAGCACGTTTTTATTCATTTTAGACCCCCCCCCCCTCTTATGCTTACGTATGATTTGCGAAATCATTACCAGTAAATACCACTGAACAATAAATTAAAAGTCAAAATTACATGGTATTCACTCCTGAATTTAAATTAACAAATTAAATATAAGGGTCTTTTCACGAGAAGCGACCATAGGTTATATCATTTCGTATGACTAGAGCCACGAAGGACGACGTGCTAGCCCAACCTGACAACGTCGGGAAGAGGCTAGGAAATTCAGGAATGGTGACGAGAATTCAGATCCCGTCGAGAAGAACCCTGAGGGAGTAAGTCCTAGGGAGAAACGGACGAAAAACAGAAGGACAAAGAAACAGCCATGCCATGGCCGGGATTCGAACCCGGGTTCCAGCTCAACGGTCACACGGCAAACAGCCGTCTAGACGGCTCGGCCAAGCCGGAACGGCCATGTCGTTATAGACCCTTTTCACAAGACGCGACCATGGCCGCGCGGCCAGGCCGTTCTATAGATTTCACTGGAGCCTTTCATACTTGGCCGTTTGGTCGCTTCTGGCCGCGCGGGCAGAATTCTGGTCGCGACATGACACGCAACCACCGTCGTTCTGTAGATTTCAATGGAGCCTTTCATACGAGATACGATTTTCATTGCGGCCAAAATTTACTGGCGCGCGACTATGGTCGCTTCGTGTGAAAGAGCGCGTATTAGATTTTAGCGGAGCCTTTCACACGAAGCCTATTGGTCGCTTCTGGCCGCAGCAAGAATTCTGGTCGCGACCGATCGCGCGACCACCGTCGTTCTATAGATTTCAATGGAGCCTTTCACACGAGACGCGATTTTCGTTGCGGTCAGTAATTATTGGCCGCGCGACGATGGTCGCTTCGTGTGAAAAGACCTTTAGAGTACACATGAAATATTGAGGAAAAAGTCTTATCTCGCGCAGCGCACTCTCTCGCGTGCATATTTGTCTGTCTTACGTAAGCATTTTTATGACCCCTACTCCCCCTTGTCAGCGAAAATAAGGAAAGCTTGAACCCTCCCCCCTCTTTGAATGCTTACGTAATACTAGAACGGCCCCATAATCATATTTGCGTCATACGATATATAAGCAGTAGCGTTATGTTATTTAGTGAACGTGGGTGGCAGAGAATCCAAGCACTGCGACCGGAGGTTTATTGTACTATCCCATGGAAATAAGGACAGATGGAGAGAAAGACTGAAAAAGTATGGTGGGAGAAGTGCAGGGGAAATGGGAGAACCCCGAGAAAACCTGCCCAGCGCGGATCGTCCAAAGCAGTCGAGTTAATGTAGCCCTCAATCAGCATTATAGATAATGTGAAATATACCAAATCAAAAACCCTTGGGTTTTTAAAGGCTTTTTTAGTCTAAATAAATCAGAATTTTTAATAATTATTGTAACAATAATGATAAAGTAAAATTGCAATTTTTTTCGAATTTATTTATATCACTGGATATCATAGACTATTATATACTTGATCTAGCCGCTTCTCAAAGTGCATCAGAAAAAAAAAAAAAGGCTAAAACAAAAGTTACAGAATGCAATTTAAGTCGAAAATGCCCATCTGTCTGTCCGTGGGTGATCAAGATTAACTCAGAAATTACAATCCTAGGATGCTTATAATTTAGAAATGGAGGTGAATAACTAAAACAAAGATACCTATGGGTTTTCTTAAATATCCGACAAATACTAAGGAGTTAGGGACCAAAAATCATGTGGGTAATCAAAAGTTGCCACGGCAATTGTTTTTATTTTATCCACATATCTGGATAATCATTGTTTACATTCAAAATTTTTAATTATGCTTTTTTTCGAAAATTAGCGCTAAATTTAGGATAAAAAACAAAACATACCAGTTAAGAATTTGTTTTTAATCAACTACATTTCCGACATAAAACATTTATTCTTTCCGTCACCTTTTGATAAGCAATGATCACCATAAATAGATGTACCAATTTAGATGGAACCCCTAAATGACAGCTTTCACGAAGATCACCTTTCTGAATCGCTATCAAACTCCTTTTTGAGTGGCGCCAGGAGGCGCTGACAATCAAGCTCCCATGCAACATGACGTCACCACCAACCAATCGCAGAGTGCGTTTCTTACCGTCTTTTTCGTGCTCGAAGTTGGCTGCGAGTTGTGCTTCGACGATCATTATTTTCCAACGAATAATGCCCTGTGAAACTGTCGAGAGGAGTGCGTGTTGTTTGAGGACATGAAACCGTGAACTCGTACGCATCGCAACAAGTTGATTTTTGCCCGGGATTTCGTGCAGAAAAAAGGAATAAATCCATTTTGCCACTCGTATGACGACCAAGGCCGAGTACAAGGCTGTCTTGTTAAATAGGTCCTTGTAATGGAGAGAGAACTTTAACGTCCAGTTCCCTCCGCAAAGTACTTTGGACGTTTAAAAACTTTTCGAAATGGATAACGGTGTCTCGTTGAACAATAATCACGACGGACTTTTAAATATTAATTTGGATCGACTGAATGTTTTGATCCGACAACAGCCCATTACGGATTATTATAATGTGGAACAGAGACCTTTTGCGAGGTAAGACCTTTTACTTAAAACATATTTAACTCTTAACTCACATTGAATCTTAAGTCAATAGAAACAAAATTCATTATATTTTCTACTGTCAAACTCGTAGACAGGAATTTCCAGAGATAATAAGGAATGTTGAGCTTTTGCCGCATTTAAATCTTGTTAATTACATAAAATTATAATATTTTCAAAATGTGACGCGCTTTTATAATATTTATATTTCTAACTATCGTTACATCAAAGTACAGTATCCAGATTTTCGTTAAATAAATCCTAATAAAGTTGAAACATTTTTGTGGAATACTTTTTGGTTATCCTACATCCGCTTTAGTTGGGATATTCTGAATTCCAGTATATTTTGTGAAAGAATTGCGGTTTAGTCGCTTGAAAACCTGAATTTCCTTATGAATATCCATTATTTACATTTTTGTTGACGTACAGCTTTAGTTTTAAAGTTTAAGAGGAAGCATAAGATTTCCTCTGGCTTTAAGCGTTCGCTTGACCAGGAAAGTTTCCAGAAATGGAGTTCAAACGAGTCCAGAAGCAAAGCCAGCTTTATTCTGACACAAATGACTTCACAGTTTGTATTAGGATAAAGATACGAAGTCTCGCTTATTTCCCTGAAGAAAGACCCGAGTTCCTATCAGTTGGCTGACTTTTCTTTTGCCAAATATGTGGAGGTTAGGCCCAGTTACCTAAATAGGTTACGATTGCTTCATCCGATTGCCATATTTTCAGTGTTATTGGAAATGCTTTTATTGCGACCCTCTTGGCTTTATTTGAAGCCAGTTTGAATCGTTATCGGCTGTGGGACAATTAGGCAACAGAAAAACTTTTAAAGGTTTTGTAACTTGGGAGTTGTTGTTGTTTCATTGTCAAGCTCCAATTTTTTTCGGAGCATTCCTTGATAAGAGGACCTATTTTAGGTCAAAATAAAAACATCCTTCTTCCTTCAATTATTGATGTCGTTCGTTTTACTGTGGCATTCCGAGCAGAATCCGTCCACGTTCTGCCTTTTTAATTATATCCATGAGACTCATAAATATTCATTGGGAAAATTATGGCAAAATATTTTGAAATAATTATGTACACGGTTTTAAATATTTCTTTTGACAAGTGATATTAAAAAGAATGATATTGCTAGAATTTCGGAAGAAAACAAGTCAATTAAAATATTATTAAATTATCCTTCGAAAATGTTTTTCATCAACAACTATTAAATTTTGAAATTCATAATCAAAACAAAACCCCTTCCCAGACATATCGATTATTGTTTGATAATTATTGGCATTTTTTTTTTTTTTATTTGTGAAAATATTGACGGAATAACTTATTAGCTAATAGCTTTCACCTGTCAATTAAATAAATAATTTTATATCAAAATAATATTTTTTTTTTCGTGACTTAAGTCATAAATTGAAAAAAAAATAATATTTTTAATTAATTAAAATTAACTAATTTTTAAAAATAAAATTTTTATTAAATCCAACTTTAAATTTATCGTATTATTATTTTTTAAGAATTATCATAAAAAAATGTTAAGAAACCAATTAACTTAAAATTTAGATTTAATTTCACTTACCCAGCTTAAGAAAAAATGTCTTTTAAAGAAAATAATAGTGCTGAGGAATATTTTAATTTGTATATTGGATCCAATTTAAAAGGAAAGATAATACAAATTACAGATTAAACAATTGATTTTTAAATAGTTTTTAAAGATAATAAAAACAAATCCACAAATAATAAATAATTGGAATGTGGTTTTATTCTTAATTTGATACTTATAGGAATTCGAAGGATTGACTTATAATTTTAGAATTTAAGTTCCTCGTAAATAATTTAATATATATTTAAAAAAAAAATAACTTATAATACAATTAATTAGAGGCTTTTAATTTTGCTTGCAATTATCCTTTATTTTTCCCCCCATTATTTATTTATTTTTAATTATTTCACCAGAGCCATCCATATTTTATAAACCAGGTGATACAAATTTCTTGAGTGAGTGCTTTAATTAGAATTTATTCCACAAACCTACGAAAATCCTTGGACCGTTTATTTTCCCCAGTAAACAGAGGAAAAAAATGTTTTTTTATTGTACGCTTGGCTGACGCAGTTTCATTTCTCTGCTGTGTAAACTCCATTGTAGGCCTGACGAGTTATCAACAAAAAAAAAAGAAGATAAATTTATATTTTGAAAAACGCTTTGGGATTAATATAAAATATTAACACTTAAGAAAAATGAGTGAAATAATAATGGACCTTTGTGATATACATTAAAAAAACAATTAATATATTTAATATTATACATATTAGTTACAATTTTAATATTATAAAGAAATAATTAATTATAAATGAAATACATATTTAAGTTTAATTTTCATTGCAATATATAAATTGATGTTTTTTTTAATTAAATCACTTGATAAATTTTTAAATTAAAACCTGTTCTGATTTATTTCATTAGTTTTTTTTCTTTAATTCATTAAAATCATTTTTATTTTCTAAAATTATAATTACTGAATCTGAATTAATCAATTTGTTTAATAATGTTTTTTTAACGAAACATTATTGAAATAGCCTCAAAGTGGTATACTTTGATTTCATCCTTTTCTTTTACATAAGCAGCTTTTAAAAATGGTAACATGTCATTGAAATATAATTAGCATTCTGCAGAAAGAGTTGTGGAAATGCAAGTTAAGCAAGGCTTGGTTTGTTGCAGCTCTAAGCATTTGCTAAATTTGAAACAACAGCATCTGATTCAAACCACCTTAAGGAGTTCCCATCATTGTCACACATTGGCTGAAAGCATTGGTTTGCCTCGTACATAAAATCGGCAATTTAATAAAGGTTAAAAATTATCATCAGATATTTATAAGCAAGTGTATATTTATCAGTACCAAGCAAGTACAATGAATTTATTGTTTTTAAAATGACAGTTTTAATTTTTTTAATCAGATTTAATTGATTCGCTTTAGGTGAAGTATAAAATGCTGTGAACTAATTCTTTAAAATTTCTTCTAGTTTTTCCTTAATAAAGAAAAAGTTTAACTTTTTAACTTTCTTCTATATCTAACATTAAAAAAAAAAAAAAAAAAAAAAAAAGATAATATTAAACTACATTTTGTTTTATAATGAATATTAACATTATATAGTTTGCCATCAGCTGATTTCATGAATTAAAACACTTCGTTGTTCTCCACTGCATCTTGTCTAACTTAAGCGAGACAGTGAATGTAGGTCTATTGGGGACAAGAACTTCATTTGCTTAAAGAGAATGAACTGCTTCAAAACCTTAAACTTCGTTCTCTAATTCTATTGCTATTGTGTTTTCATTGAAATTTATTGACAAGTCACAGCTTTTGTAATTGTTTCATAAATATAATAATTCATTTCGTGAAATTGAAGTCAATGAATTCACATGTGGTGAAGTAATGACCACATTTTCTTATTTGTTCTTTAAATGAATGTTGAAAAGTAATAATGGAAAAATAAATAAAGGAATGCCTTTGTTGCAATTTAAATATTACCATTTACTTTTATTGTTTTGTTGCCGAAATTCTTAGAATATGTTAAACATAATGAAAAACAAAATAAGGGGACTCTATTATTCCTGAATACAAAAAGTTTTCTGAACAGAGTCGTTCTTTTCCTTCTGTAATTTAATAATAGTTTCATTTGGTTCCATGTGTAAACATTGGTTTTGCTCCTTTGCAGACTGTCTTGCAAGAGGAAAAAGACAAACATGAAAAAAGTGCTTTGTTTATAGGAATCAAGCACAATTAAATGAATTCACTGATAACACAGTCTTCAATTAAAAAAAGATCCTTTGTGAACTCCACTGCGATCAGATTTATTTGAAACCACTTTTTAATAAAAAAAATCTCCACGCTTGTTTATTTTGACGTAAACTTTAATATATTTTATTGCCTTTATTTGTAAAAAAATTTATATAAAAAAGTTATCAGATTTAATTGGAAGCTTTGATAAAATTGAAATTATTTCTTTTCAGAGGAAAATTTGCAACTGTGCGGAGATGTCGTAACAAGGAATCCAATATAGATTATGCTGCTAAGTTTATTCGGAAGAGAAGAAGGGCGATGGATGTAAGACACGAGATCCTTCATGAAATAGCCGTCTTAGAACTTAGCAAATCTAGTCCTCATATTGTCCATCTCCATGAGGTTTATGAAACATCCAGTGAACTAGTTTTGGTTTTGGAATTGTAAGTTGACTTATTTTTTTCCCTCAAAATTTATATGTAGTGAATAGATAAGATTTAAAATGTCTGTTATTCATTTTTAAATAATAATTTAAAAAAGCAATAAGAGTATGTAGTTATTTTAGGTTGGGAGATTGGTATAAATACTAAAAGGTAGGTAGATATCCCAAATGATAAGCCTCTTTATCATTTGGAGTATTTATCTACCTTTTACGTAGTTACTTTGTTAGTTATCCCACCACAGGCCAATGTAGCTCTTCAGGTTGCAGAACAACATTGAGTTCAGCTGATGATTCAGATGGAAAGAAACTTGATCCTCATTTGACAAAGGGCTGGGTGAGCCCTTGGATCCATCTGAGAAAGAAACACAAATGGAAAAGAATTGAACGTGGCTTCTCCAGCCTTTAGCTCAGTGCCTGAACACTCTGCCGACTACTTTGTATTTACTGTATCTAAATATAAAGAGACCTAAAGATTAAAAACGAATAAAGATAGAATTCAAGCAGGTTTTAGGATTGAATGAGCATTGTTATGAAAAGGTAAGAATGTGGAGCTACAGGTGAATGTGAATGATTTACTCTTCATTAAGTGGACTTTTACTTAAGGGGAGACTGAAGTGAAAGTGATTTCCAATCATAACTTTAATAATGCAGATAAAAATCTGACGGCATTAAATTTCTAGCATTTATAATTCAATATTATTTTTCAGTATAATTATTGAAAACTAAAATTATTTAATTTCAAACACAATCAATATTTCAAGATGTACTAATACAACAACTATATAATTAATAATGTAATAAATTGAAAATGCTAAATAAAGTCTTATTATTTAAAGAATCTCTTGAACTTAAAAAAGAAAATCTTTCCGACTGTCAAACTGATTAATGAAAAATGAAGTCTGATTTATCAGACTTCATTTTTCATTAATTTACAGTTTTAATTTTTTTTTTTTAAATTAAACAAAAACAATAATAATAACAATGAAATCTCAGATCAGGATATTGTAATTCAGTCCTTTAGAAGACATTGTCCAGATTCTAAGAGTTTAAACAACACATGAGTCTGTCTTGAAATATTGACTCTTTTTAAAATTAAATAAAATGAATTTCATTAATTATTTGACAAATAATGATAAGAAATTGCAGAAGCTACCTATTTAATGCCTTCATCTATAAAATTTCAAATTTTTTATTTGCATTTGTAAAAAAGATAGGATTATTTGAAATGGCCCTTACCTAGTGCTCATTTTAATCTAGCTTGATTCTGCTTCAGAGCTCAAGTTAGATAATTGGCAGCTTATGATGTGAGAAGCCATCTTGTCAGTTTTTAGGGAAATTAATTGTTTGTACATGTAACCAGTAAGAAATTAATTACTTAATTTATAATTAAAAAAGTACAGTCAGTTCTGCTGGTGTCCATTAACTTTTTCAAAAAAAAAAGAGATTCAAGATCACATCAGTTACACTTTTTTATTTTTATTGATATAAAAAAATGTATGGTGTGGCCATGAAACTATCTAATTTTCATGTTTCACCAATACAAGTTAAATATCGCTATTTTTACTGCGTATTATTTTTTGTGCTTTATTTAATACCTGTTTTGCCAGTAAGACAGCTGTCCAAGTTTGGGATCTACACAACTTGCTTGATTCTTCTTCTTGTTATTTTATTTATTATTATTTTTTTTTTTTTGAACCACTTGTGGGAGTTAGAAAGATCCACACCCTCTGAGCTGTTTATCAACTAGAGAACTAGCTGATGAGTGCTAATAAGGTCAAAATAGGTGTCCCAGAATCTTGTTGATAAAAGCTCACCGTGTACCAATGATAAGATGCATTTAAAAAAAATATAGAAGAACAAAAAAAAGAAAACCACCTCACTTGCCATTCCAATGTTTATTGAGAAGTCAAAATATTAGAATTTTGATTTTGATTCTCATAGCTGGTGGATAATCAAATGGTAATATCAATTAATAAGGAATAAATTCACAATTAGGAAAAAAAAATGCAAATTATATGCTCTGCCAGTTTATTAGGTGCATTAAAAAAGAATCCATTCATTTATTATTAAATAATTAAAAAAAGAGACTATTTTTTTTCAATGTCATTTAAGCATAGTTGTTTTACACTTGAATACAAACATTTTGATATTTTTTTTTTATTCTTACCAAAAAAATTCGATACACAAATAAAATAACAAAAAGTGTCTCATTATCCATTCATTATTTACCCTCATTCATGTTCTTTAACTTCCACATAACTTTTGGATTTAATTTGTATTGTTTTATTGACTAATAATGTCACAGCTTTATATTTGTTAAATCCCGGTAGAGCTGTCGTATCGAATCTTTTATTGTGGATGGGTTTCTAAAACCATCTGAAGTTTATTAAATGTTTAAAATCGATTCTTTTTCATCTTTTTTTTTTTTTTTATGAAAATTGTAAATAAAAACTAACATAAGGGCCTGAAAGCAATGTCTGAAATAAAAGCGTAAGATCAAATTTAGATTCCGTTATCAAGTGGGTAGTTAGGAAAAAAAAAAAGCATGGAAAAACAGATGGCAGCAGTGGCAAGATTAGATTTCAAAGAGAACAAAAGAAGTAAAGGCTTCAACAGACGATAAGCAAGGCTAAATTAAGATACTATTTACATTCATTGGGAAGAAAAGAAAAAATAGTAAAATAAAGCATCTGAAGCAAAGTAGAGATATAATTTCCTGTTTTGCTGCATGAAAATGGGTGTTTTTGTAAGCAGTAAGATTGTTTTGAAAAAAGTTGTGTCTTGTTTATTAATTACAACTTTTGTTTGATTGCTTTAAGTTAGATTGATTTTGTTTTAAGGAATTAACTTTGAGTTACAGTCAGAAGTTAAAATAACATACTTCGAGGGTTAATATACTGCCAAGAGTGTTTGAATTCTCTTTCTAAATGTTTGTTTACCCCGAGATATTTTTTTTTTTTTTTAAAAGGGTGAAAAAAACATGCAAGATAAACATGTCTAGCACCATATGTGTGCACCAAATTATATGTGATGAACCTGTCTGCTAGTTCATTCAGTATCTAAATTTGCTTCTCGTGAGTCACTGTATGGTCATTGGCTCTTAGGTCTTTAGCTCTACATTTGCCAGAATTAGCATTGCATTGTTAACAGTATTTGAACCAAGTACATCTGATCTTTTTATTTTTTATTTATTTATTTTTTTCTGCACAATACATTTGCTTAAGTTTTAATTAATCTCTTCTTTGGTAAGTGAGATCATATCCCTGAGCTATTCGTTAATTGGATAATTGGGAATGAGGAGTGCTAATCAACATGAAACAGCTGGCCATTGTTAACAGCTATATAAAATGACTATAAAATGTGCGTTTTTATTCCTTTTCTTCATTTTTTATGTATTAAATCCCTGTATTTATTTATTTATTTATTTTGAAATAGCAAGCTTATCTATTCAATGATGTAAATTATTTGAATCAAAAGAGAAATGATCAATAATTTTTCATAAGCTTTTTATTGCCTTATTAAACAAAGACTAAATAAATCCTTATTGCAAAATATTTTTAAAGATGTTGAAAACCCCTTCTTTAAATTGTGGTTAAAAAAAAGGACTGACTAAGGTAAAACATTTCATATTGTGAAGCATTTGTTTTGCTCAGGGCCGGATTATCACGTAGACAAATGTCTAGGGTCCGGTCAAACTGTCTATTTTGAAAAGATTTGTAAATAAAATAATTTACTTGTGGGAGAGGGAGGGGGCCCGATAAGAAGAAAATGTCTAGGGCCCCAAAGTGGGTTGATCCGGCCCTGGTTTTGCTGATGAAAGACAAAGAAGTTATGTGATTGTCTACACCTTGAACTAAATTCATCTTAAACATTTTAACATAATTCATTTGAAAGATTATTTTAATAGATCATATAAGGAAACTCTATTTTTTTCCCTCCCAGAGACTTTGTAACCTTTCTATAACTCTTTTCATTATCTTAGGGTGACTGGAGGAGAATTACAGAGGCTCATAGATGAAGATGAAGTTATAAAAGAAAAGGATGCTATTCGACTAATGAGACAGATCTTAGAAGGAGTTGTCTTTCTTCATGATAAAAACATTGCACATTTGGACTTAAAGGTAAGAAGATGTTTTCCTTGCTTAAATATATTTCTTTCTATATACTATTCTGAAATTATACAAATTTATCTAATCTTGAAGTTATGGCAATTTTTGAGCTCAACCTTTGGCTAAAAATAAATCCACACTGTTTTTTTCAGTGTTGGTAATAATTTTCTTTGCTGTAATTCTTTCTAAATGGTTCATGCATTGTTTTCTATTTGCTTCATATGATTGAAGATTGATGGGAACTTTTTATTTTGCAAGAATAATTGTACAACTGACTGGTCTATCGTTTTATTATTCCTGTAAACAATTATTTCACTATTGGATTGATAAGGATTAGTGTTTGGAAGAAGATGTGACTGCAAAAAATACTAAATCTTTTTAGACAATTCACAAAGACTTAAGACTTACATCAAAAATTTATTTTTACCTTAATACAAGAAACTTAATAAATTACTATAAGTATTCTAAGCTTAACAGGTATTGAGCCATACGTAGATTGTATTTAAGCTTTATTTTTATGTCTTAATTGTTTTTATAATTTCTAATGAATTATAAGATTTTTTTTTTCAAATATTTAAAAAAAAAAATATTTGTGATAAAGCATTGTAAAGTTTTACAGCATTGGGAAAAAAGCAAAAAATATTTTAATAATTAAATATTTTATTTAAAATCCCAAAGAAGAAAAAAAAAAGCCACTTCTTACTACCAATAATACTAAAATTCAAGATTGTACAAATTAACAGTTCAAACTTAATTTATTTGTTGAAAGTCTAATCTAGTTTACCTAGATGCTGTAAATATATGAACAAAGAATCTAAAAGAAATGATTTTTAATAAATGGACGTCATTTGCTCAGAAATTAAACTCAGGAAAAGGAAGAAATTTTTGAGAAGCTCATTTGAAAAAAATAAAATAAAGAACTGAATGTTACTGAAATAATTATAATAATAAAAGTCATTAATAATAACTAGAAGAAAATATTGAAAATAATAAGATGGCAATCACTTGGCAGCAAAATGAACAAGACAAAGGAAAGGATTTCTAGAGAAACTTTAGAATTTTTGTTTAAAAGTTGGAAGTAACGGAGAAGTTAGAAAAAAATATTTGAGAAGACTTTATGAGTAAAAATAAGACTGTCTATAAATTTTGTGGTATTTTTAAATTCTTGGTCAACGCTAATCTGGATCCAAGGAAGTTCAGGAAACTTCAAAGAAAAAGAAAAAAAATCTCTATCCCCAAACTTTTTTAAGAACTGTTTCAGCTATTTTTATGAATGTGGCGATTATTTTCTTTTTTAAACAAGTAATCTGAATTGATAAAAGTATTTTCTTAATTGTGATACTGAATTATTTTATAGAGAAAAAAAAAGAATGATAAAAAGCCCCCCCCAAAATTGGTAGACAAAACGTAAAAAGAAGACAGGATTTGGGGAAGTTGAGAAAAAAATTGGTGCAGGATTTTTATCCATGAGATGAAAATGCTGAAGTTCTTGAGTCTGATTCAGTAAATAGACAAAGCATTGCAAAGGGCTAAACTATAACTTTTATTCGCATGAAAGGAAAACTTGAAAGAGAACAAATTTTTATTTTATAATCGATTTGGAGTACATTTAAAGCATTTGAAATGAAGCTGATTATAAAACCAAAATGAATAAAAAACTGTAGTTGCAGAGTTTTCTTATCTGCTAATAAAGGCAAGAAAAAGATTTAATCAATATAAAAAAAATCGTGTAGATTTGGCTGTCTTGTACCAGTTTACAAAAACGAATGCTGAAACAAATTTTGATTTTTGGGTGTTTTGTTATTTGTAACAGTGAATTGAAGCAGCAGAAGAATAAACCTGAATTTTTTTTTTTCCATTTCAATTGATAAAATACAACTATTCAATTAATTGGAAACATTGGCTAATGTTTAAGGCCATTTCTTGATAATGAGCTGCTGACAGTTGGCTAATTCCCAAGCAATGTGACAAACTTGACAGGAATTATGAGTGAATGTTTGCTCTATCATAACGGTTCCTCCAAGCAGGAAGTTTACGCTGGAATTCAAAGGTGGCAAATTGCCCTGGAATTTCTCTTTGAGAATAAATGCTTTCTCTTTAAACTAGTCCTCTTCCTGTTCATATGCTACAAAATTAGATTTTTTTTTTTAAACATTATAAATGTTCTGTGCATTTAGTTTTTTTCTGCAACTGACACGAACATATGTTAATCGTAGTACACCTCCACGAACCATATAAAGAGTACTCTTGCTAATCCACATGGTAAGGATCAATTATCAATTTAAAAGCTACATTTTCAGGATTTTTCTTTTTCAGTTTTTAAGCTCTTATATAGTTTTTATCAAATCACTTCCCCTGCAGACAGGTTATTCACTTCATGGCCTTTTTTTTTTTCCTGGACTCTGTATGATTTTTAAACCTAAATTTATTTGATTGTGAAAGAACATTTTTTTTTCTTTCATTTTGAAAACTAAAGAAGTAAATAATGTAAAAACATTTATCTGATGAGTTCTGAGAAATCTTGTTGAGTTTACTTTAAACAGATTTGTGTGAACATTATAATGGCTGCTAGAATGTTATATATATATATTTCATTTTGCTATTCGAGAACACAGGTATTAAGAAAAAAGAGAATGTAAAATGAAAGGACACAAACTAACATGTATTGATCCTTTGTTAATTATCTACTGGAGGTTTTGCATATAAGGATATTTTGCTGGAAGCAAATTTGAGTTAGGATATCTAAAGGAGTTATAGATATAAAGTAATATTTTCAATTGTCTATTCTCTTTTATCCTTTTCTTTGCCTAATAATCTTGACTTTTATTGATATAGTTTGCATAATTACAAAATAATTGTTTGTGTTTTGCTAAATACCTATACTTTTCATTCATTTAACAGTTTTTTGGATTGCTTCAGGAGAGCTGAAAGTTTTGCCTAATTTTTAGATTAAATGATTATCATCTATAAAAGTATAAATATACAGGGTTGTTAAAATGAAAGTTCTTCTACTTGGAGGGCTCTGAAGCAAATGGAAACAAATTTGGACAATAGGTACAAATGATGCAATCTCTTGAAAAAAAAAAAGAAATAGTACAAAAAATGGCCAATAGATGGCGCTGTAGCAATACAAATCACTTGAACAGGGTTACAAAAGTTCAACGTGCCCTCTATTGTAATCAACAACATTTTCCATTCACAAACAGCATTTTCTACTGCAGTACGCTATATGTCTACTAGAATTGCGAGAACATGACATCTAATGCTGTCCTTCAGATCTGACAAGAGTTTGACATCTTTCATGATACGCCTGGTTCTTCAAAAAAAAAACCATAACCAGAAGTCACTGGACTGAGGTCGGGTGATTGGGGAGGCCAAGTTGTCTGGAAATAATGGCTGATAACCTGTTCATTTGTAAAGTGCTGCCTTAACAAATTTTGAACACAACAGATGATGTGGGGCGGTTCACCGTCTTGCATGAATACGATTTCCTGAAGGCACTCAATTTGTTGAAGCTCTGATATCACAAACTTCACCAACATGTCATAATATCATTGTCCGGTTATGGAACAGGTGCGTTGCACAGTTGGAGTTACCTCAAAAAAAAAAATGGCTCAATGATGAAATTAATTGTATATCCAGACCACACAGTCACTTTTGGAGAATGCAACATGACCTTTTGTATATAAACACAAGGGTTTTCTGTTTCCCATACGTGACATTTGTGGGTATTCACTTGACCATTTAAGCAGAAGTAGATATCAAGTGATATCGACTGTCATTTGTGCCAGGAATTGAAGCACAAATGTTCTACGAATTTCTTCACTTGATGCGACTTCTAGTTATTTTTTTTTTGAAGAATCCCAGGTGTATTGTGAAAGATGTCAAAGTTCATTAAATCTGAAGGACAGCATTAGATGTAATGTTCTAGCAATTCCAGCAGACATTCTGCGGTAGAAAATGTCGTTTTATGAATGGGAAACATTGTTGACAACAATGGAGGACACTTTTGTAGCTGTTGAAGTGATTTGTGTTGCTACAGCCCCATCTATTGGCCATTTTTTGTATTATTTTTTTTTTTTTTTTTTAATAAACAGCAAGCGCATTGTTTTGAAGTACCTGTTGTCTAAATGAATCTTCTTAAAATGTGGTACATTGCTTATCTTTTCAAATTATTAGTTTTTATCCTAAACATCTGTTCTTAAAAATTAAAATGAAAGAAATTGCAGTTTCTCAAAGTTAACTATGGTTCTGCATTTAAAATAAATTGAAATTAAAAATATGGATTTAAAAATTGGGCCACAGCACTTGTTTAGGCATCATGGTTATTACATTAAGTAAATAATAAGATTGCAATACTTGCATTGAACTTATTTGAGTTGAGCTGTGCTTTCTGAAGAAAAAGATCATAATATTTAAAGCATTTTAATAGTCGGAAGAAAACAAAGTCTTTGTTCTTTGAGGATTTTTTTTTTTTTTTACTGATTTCATGGATATTTGTTGACACACTGAATAATAGTAGATTGCTAAGTGCAAAATTTGGACTTTTTTGTTCTCTCCAAATTACATGTGTAATCCTCAGTTTTCCTTTTATGTTGTAAAGGGAGAGCATTAGTAATAAACAGGAGTAATCTGATATCCCAACAGCTGTTTTTCCCTGGTCTTAGTCACACTTAAAAAAAAAAAAAGAAATAGTTCAGCTTGATTTAGTTCTCTGAAATCTCTCTGTGCAAATGTTGCAATTCTGCCAATAGTTCTATGCAATCCGAGCATAAGTATTGGAGCAACCATTATGCATAAATAGAAATGGAGAGTTTGGCAACGACGAGAGAGATAAACATAGAGAAGACATTTGATCATTAAAATGTTGTCAGGGATTGAATGGAATAAATATTGCATTTGAAGGACTATGTAGTTTTTGTCAAAGTGCTGTCATCAAAGGGAAATATCACAATTTATTAACTTGATAACGTTGGAATTCGTATGCTTTTGAAGCCACTTGTAATATAATCTGATTCCAAAGTTGTTCTGACCAGAAGAGAATTTATTATTAGTATTTGTAAAAAAAGAAAGCATCGGTTCTCTCTCTATCTGAGAAATATTTGAGGCAAAAATTTCTTTGATCACAGAGTTGAATCTGTTTAATATTCTGATATGTCTGAATAACGCTTATTACAGACATAGAAGCAGTAATAATTTTGCTTCAGGTGGCTTTTACGTTTTTTTCAATATTTTCTTTTCTTTTATCTTCATGATATTATTTATTTCATTTGGAATTGAATTTCTACTTACAATATTTTCATTCTAACTATAGGTAAGATATAATTTTTTGAAATTTAAACATTTACATTTCAAATTAATTTTAAAACTATAAATTTCATAAATTGATTAAACTATCACTTACTGATATATGATACATTTGTGATTATTATTTAACTTAAATCATTTCGTTTTTCCATTTTCCTTTCCAGCCTCAGAATTTATTGTTAACCAATACTTACCCCAATTGTGATATTCGATTGTGTGATTTTGGAATTTCAAGAGTAATCACGCAAGGAATAGAAATCAGGGAGATTTTAGGAACACCTGACTATGTTGGTAAGAATTTTTAATTCTATAAATAATGGACTGAAGATGAATCACTGTTTTGCTTAATTCATGATTCACATTAGTATCAGAAAACTATTTTAATCAGGGATGTTTGTGGACTTCATTAAACAATTTCTAAAAAAGATTCAAAATTTCTGGCACCTCTGTCAAAATTGATAATTATGCAGTAAATGCATGTTGTAAACTCATAGCTAATAGTAATTTACTTCAAATTGATTTTGATTTAAAATGATTTGTTTTTCTTATTGATATCTGGAAGGGAATTTATTCTAACCTGAAACAAATTTCAACTGGAATGAGTCTTTTATTGTCTTTTTATTGTCTTTTCTGCCCAGATTTCTTAGTTACATTTCAGCATTGATGAAGAAAACCAGTTTCATTTCCTTTTAAGTAATAAAAAGGAAATGCTTTTAATAATTCTAACAGAGGATTTAATTTTCTGTTATTTTTAATGCAAATGTTTCAAGTGTTTTGTGATTTCTTTCAACCATTTTTAATAAACTTGATAGTTGTCCTGAAAGTTTAGCATATGATATTTCATTGTTATTACAACATTGGCTGTTATTAATGAAAACAAAATGCTATATTTTTTCTTTATCAAATTTAAAAATCTTAGAAGAAATGGATATTAACAATTTGGCTCTAACTTGCTCCCTTTAAACTCAAATAAACTTTTGAATAATTTCTTTCTATAATAATTTTGTTATTTAATAGACGTTCAATTGCATCCTTTTCTTTGTTTTCTTTTGCAGCTCCTGAAATTTTAAGTTATGAGCCTATTAGTTTATCAACAGATATGTGGTAAGTACTCTCTGTTTAATTGCTAGTTAAAAGAAGACGTCTTACAAAAATTTCAAATTTTGATGTTATCTCAAACAGTAACCACAAAGTTTTGAGATTGAATTGCACTAGTTGTTGTTGTTAAATTTTCATGCTTTTAGTTATTATTTTTATTTAATTTGAAAATATTATTTAAATAAAAAAAAATATTACTATCCTTCAACTTGAAAATATTGATGGATATTAGTTTCTCACTAAAATTGTTTAGTTAATTAAACTCATTTCAGTAAATTATAGACATTTTATTTACTGTGATTTTTGTGCTGCGTGTAATGTTAGCACTGGATACAGAAGATCTAGTTAAATGTATCTAAAGTTGTCTATTAGAACTTCTCCCCTGACTTGATAATATAAATATGGTTTTTATTTTGTTATAGGAGTGTAGGTGTTCTGACGTACGTCCTCCTCACTGGTCATTCTCCTTTTGCTGGAGAAAATAAACAGGAAACTTTCTGCAATATTTCTCAGGTAAACTTAGAATTTCCCGAAGATCTTTTTCAAGGAATTTCAACAACAGCCTGTGATTTCATTCAGAAATTATTGGTAAAAGAGCCAAGGTAAGCATTATTAAATAATACCTACTTTATTCTAAAAAATAAAGTTATTATAATTTATTGGTTTTTGGAGTAGGGTTAATTTAAGCTTCTCTCTTTGTTTCACAAAAGTGATGTAGTTTGCAGTTGCCAGTACATTTACTCGATTTTGATTGTCCTAAAATAAAACAAAAAACAAATACAATGTCAATAACAAGTTATGGGATTATACATATTTATATAAATTGAAAATATTATGGAATGTTAATGTCATCTGCTGTTTATAGCAGTTTAAATGCTAGAATTAACATTGTTTCTTATTAATTTCTCCTTTAAAAATTGACAGTGACACAATATGTCACTGGCTTCATCAATTTCAGAAAGAAATGCGATCTTAAGATATTATAAGGGAAGCATAGAAAGAATAAGAAAAATGACTTACTCTTTGATTTTTATCATTTCCAACAAGATGTTGAGAAAACTTTGAAAGATGATCTTTAATAGCTATCCATAAACCAAGTTTAAAGTAACAGAAGCAGGAATTGTTGTTGGACTTTTGTAAGATTATCTTAATTTACAAATTAAATCATATTTCATATATTAGATAAACTTAAACAGTTATTGCTGTATTATTGAAGTTTATTTTAAGAGGATTTTATTATCCATTAGTAAAACAGGCAATTTTGTCAGAAGCACTTAACGTTTGATTGTATTCTACTGTATTAAATAAGCAGGCAAATGATGCAACCTTTGGTGTCCTTTCAAACCTGTTTGGACACAAATAATGTTAAAATGAATGAAATTTTATGAAAGAACTTAATAACTTGTAGCCCCTCCCCATCACTCCTCTGTTACTCTAAATATGTTGGGAGGATATTGCTGCATGTCTTATACTACAACAGCAACAGGATAATCAATGTCATAAACATACAAGTTAATCAAATTTAAAAGTAATATTTATTAAATGAATTGGGCAATCAAAGTACCCAAGAGATAAACAATTTGACTAGTTATTTTAGTCCACTGTTACCAGACAGAAGCCAAAGTACGAAATCGGTGGATTATCAGTAGCATGGCAGTTTGCTACGTTGATCAGTTGCTTATGCCCAAATCACACCATCATATTTTTCATCATTGTTTTCAATCATTGACCCTTTCTTTGAGGTCTATGATCGTGTGATTTGCCTCACTTGATCATTTTCATCATTGATTTCAACGATGAAAAAATTTAGAAACTGTTCTATCCGATCGAAGTTTTCAATGATAGCAATTAGTGAAAGCTCCAATCAGAACAGACTAACTCGAGAGCAAAGAAGTCAACCGGCGCCATTTTCCCACCGTTTCGAGTGAATCGAAGGCTTTTATAAATTAAGTATCACAGTGAGGAGATTATCTTTCTAAAATAAACAATATTTTTACTGAAATAAATTAATTCTATGCGCTAGAATCTGCAGATGTCAACTTTTTAAAGAGAGATTTCATTTTTTCTTGAGCTTCGTTACGCTGGCACAGGCCTGCGAGATTCGCCGCTGTTCACCTCGTTTTCGCTTAAATAGTAGAGATGCTTGAATACAATATACAATTAGTTTCGAATAGATTGACAGCTTGCTAAAAGTCATTTCAAATTCTACTGAAATTGAGTTGCCGAAACACGATTTTAACCTCTAAAAAAAGAGTAAACACCGTCTTTTCGTATTTCGCTAGAATTTTCGAGCTCAACTCTGATTGGCTGGTGCTCTGCCAATCATATGCGCTGTTTCATCATGTTTCGTAGATAAGGTTGGAATTAAAGGACAGGGTCGCTGCAGTGAAAACAACGATCATTTTCATGAAGCAAATCAATGATTAAAAAATATGCTGGTGTGATTTGGGCATTACAATCTGCACTGAAAATGGACAGTTTCTTTTGAGAAGACAGAGATCATTCATAATCATTGTATAAAAAAGTAGCCTAGACAAATGATCAATGAAAACTGGTGACAAGAAACTATTTCGGTAGATACTACTTAGTCTTTTGCTTGTGTGGTACTTCTATGCAGGTGTATCTCACAAAGACAGTCATGAATTGAATGAGGAATTTTGAATTTGTTGTGTGAATAATTTTCTCCATTGTAGGGCTCGTCCTATTACAAATGGAATAGAGTTTAAGGTGATTATGTTGCTGTACTTCAGAAAGACAGTTCACACATTTCACAGCAAAACAACTGTATTATGTAGATAGTGTTGTATACCTTTGATAGATAAACATTAATGTTCTATCGTGGCAAGTTGAGATCCCATATCTTACTCTTTATTATTGAAGTGGTTTGCCAAATAACATTGCAACTTGGATTCACTGTTTGAGTAGTAATTTATGATTACAACAATTGAAAAACTGACTGTGACATTCATCCACAGCATACTGGCATGATACTGATGAATTCTTTTGTGAAATGATTGATTAATCAGTATTAACTGACAATAAAAAATAATTGTTTGTTAACCATTCTTTCTATCTAAGAAATCTTTTTATTTCTTTATTTTTAACTCAGTTCTTTCTAAAACTGATTTTTTGTATTTTTTTTGTTTTTTGTTTTCTTTTTCCAGCCAGAGAATGACTGCCCGTGAATGTCTTCTTCATTCTTGGCTTCGTTCAGGAGATAATAATCACATGTTAAAATCATCCCCATTTTCCAGTTCATCTATCTTACCTTATCATGCAGGCCTTGATAAGCACGATCACGAAGAACTTCCTCAGAAGTGTTTAAAATTCAGTGAAAATCTGATAGTTGGAGAAGGTGTCGTTTGCTGAGCAAAGCTTGCCGTATTTGACTTTGAACAAGATTACATTTACCGTCAAAGGCATTCACAAACAAGAGACTTAAGGTGAGGAAAGTTTGTGCCTTTTATGTAATAAATGGCTGGATTATGTTTTCAGTGAAGAACAACTACAGTATGTGTTAATCACATAATAAATACAACTTTAAAGTGAGCGGACTACACTTCTCATTTTCTAGCAATATAATTCTTCCATACACATTAAAAGGAGAAAATGTTTTTTGTTTTGTCAAAAACAAAAACAAAAAAAAAAAATTCCATTATCAATGGAGTCTTTGCCCTAATATATACTATTTTATTATAATTATTTATAGTTGTGTGTTTATTTGAGTGCTGGAATGTGAATTTTTTTTCTTAAAACACAGCTTATGTCAGATAGAAAAAAAGTATGATTTCTTTAAGAATTGGACTTTTAAGCAGGCAGATTTTATTTATTATATCTAATTTAGAAAGGAATGTATACCATCAGTTTACATCATCATCTAAACTGTGTGAAAATGCTTGGTTTACTTTTAATGTTAACAGTATCAGAATTTTATTTCATTAGTTCACATTCTTTCAAAGGTCATTTGTATTATCTTGTGCTTTCTTTTTTTTCTTTTAGCTTTGGGTTATGTCTTTTTTTTTTTAAGTTTTATGTTACGAGTATCTTCTAGTCTTAACTGCATTTGTTTTAGTAAATTCAGTTTTGTTTGCTGCAATTGCCACTCTGGAAACTGCACTGGATTTAAAAACTTTTATGTTGATTTTTTTACTTAATTTTGGGAATTTGTTTCAAATTATTTTTGGAAGCCAATGTTGAGTGAGAAGACATAAAATTTTTGCAACTGCAGTTACAGCCAGGAAAGCAACACATCACTAAAAGGAAGTTGATAGAAGAGAATGAGAAACAAGAAAGTGCTGAGGAAATTGAAGATTGGAAACATGAAGCAAATTTAATCCATAGAAACAAAAATAATTCTTCCATATGCTCTTTGGCTTGTCTATGGTTGTTTTCATTCATTTAATTTTGTTTTCTGGTATCATTTGTATTTTAATATATGAAATACCAGAGAAGGAAGAGTCACTTGTTCAATGTTAACTTTTTATAATTGAATGAGGAAAACAAAATTTTAATATTTTTTTTTTTACTTCGGCTTCTGGTATACTTAAGAGTAAACTTTTTGAAAACAAAAATGCAGTTAAATTTCTTCTTTAGTTATTTCATTTTCAATGATCTTAGCATAGTAATTCCTTGCCAGAACTACTTCATCACTTAATAACAAATAAATTTCTGCAATTTTGAATATTGAACAAATTTATTTTTTCAAGTAGATATTTGAAAAATGGATAAGCAACAAAAGCACTCTTTTGTCTTTTGTAATAGTGACTTTGTTTCTACTTATTGATTCACAAAATAAAATAAAAGATATTTGCTAAAACAAAGTTTTTCTTCAGGGAATTCAGAAGTTATTTTCTCCCAATTTAATTAACTTGATTTTGCAATTAACATCTGGAAAAAAAATGCACATTGAATCAAAAGACCTTAGAAAAAGGCTTCCATTTTACAAAAGTTTTTTTGTTTTTTTCCTTTCCCCAGTTCCTAATTTCATTAACTATTTACAATAACAACAAAAAATTTCAAATTGTTTTTTTTTTTTTTTTTTGAATTGTTAATAATTATCTATGATGATGTATTGCAGAGGCCAAAAACAAAAGGAAACTTCCACCAATATGGTTGTAAATATTGTTTACTACTGCAAAAAAATATATATAAATGTTATAAATCTTCTGTAACTATTTTCTGAAAAACTATTTACAAAAACAAAGGCTCAAATAACACTATTGGAAGAGTTTGTTTAATGTTTATAAGCCAGTATTTATTAAGTAATGCCATAACCATTGTACATGGTTATTTGTTTTTTTTTTTCGTTGCATAATTAACTAAGGCCAGTTTATTAATAAATGTCATAATAATAATATGCAGAATACTTGAAACTTTTGATCATTTCCCATTACAAGCAATGTAATGCATTAAACATTGTTAGAAGCACAATTCAAATTGCAGCAAATTTCATTAAGTACAAGATATTCTGAAGTTCCAAATATTTTAAATCGCCCCTTGTTTGGAAGAAAAAACTTGAAGCATTGCTTTTATCTCACTTTAAATATAATCTGACTTACAATTGACCGACCAAATCTTACTACCATTTATTTTATGGATGTTATTTACTTAGGGTTACCTCATTTAGTAACTTTTGTTGTAACTAATTTTTCTTTAGCTACATTCTCAGCACTTTGATGACTTAAATCTACATCAGCACAATGAGAAGCCAAAAAAGACACACAAAATGGAGATGTTTAATGAATTTAAAATATATTTCATATTTCAGATAGAAAAATAGCATAATATATAAAAATACTTTTCTGCTCTTCCAATTTACCTATTTTAGAAATTTGTAATACTTTCAACATGAATTTGTAGGTGCCTATTGAACAATTTTTAAGAAAAATTTGTTATATTATAAATGAAATCTTGAAAATAGTAAATAAATCTTTCAAAGTATCAGTGAATTAATTATGGATTGTGAAATTGAAGAAATGAGTCAGGTGAATTGAAAGCAGAGTTCCTTAAATAGACTGATGAAAATGTCTACAGAAAAGATTTCAGTATTTTTATTGAATCTTTAGAATTTATTACTTAAGCTTTCTATGAAGTGTAATGTCTTTTTTTTTTCTAGCATGTATTTGTAAATCAAATTTTGTCACCTTACGGCCTTATTAAAATTATCATTCAATTAGCAATTGTCAAGAAAGGAGGAAGCGTAGAAGAACTTTGTTGTTGTTTTTTTACACGACTGTCCTTTAAAAATGAGAAGCAATGTAATTTTGTAAAAAATGATGGTGAAGAATTGGAAAAAACTTAAAATGTATTTTTATTTAATGTAACGGACTTGAGCTTGATTAGTCTAACGTAAAAGCTGAAATTGTGAAATATATCATTGAAATATTTAAAAAGAAAGATGCCCAATGTTTGTTAAAAGAGACTGAAGTTTGTTTACAGAGTTGTGAGTTAATGGATGCCCAATAGAAAGCAAATTCCTACTTATTTTACAGCCCAATTGGTAAATTTTCATGAATAAATAAATTGCATATTTTAACAGATTATTTAGAATTATGTAAAAAAAAAATGGCCTTTTAATTTATTCTGTTTTTAGTGAATGGTTGTATACATTTGATTCTGTTTTTAATAGTTATTATATATAGAAATAAATTGTTAAAAATAGATAGTATATTTATAATATAGAGGTATATAATTTATTTATTGATGATATTTGAGAAAGAAAGGTAAAAATGGAATGAGAAGTTATTTTCACCATAAGTTTCTTTGGGCAGACATAAGCATCGATTTCAGAAATGGGCTAAAACTTATATTTTGATTGGAATTGCATTTAAGTAACCTTCCACCTATTGTATTGTCATTTACGACAAAATTAAGTGCAATCTCTTTTTGGAGATCTTTCTGCCATCCACGTGTATCCATCCATTTCGTAATTTACGATTTGCAGTTAAACAGTGCGAGACATTTTTCTTATATTTTTTTTATATGGAAATAAAAATTTGGCAGGTTTTATTTTTGTTTTGTTTTGTTCATATAATACATAAGGGACTTCTTACAAAAATAATCTGGTTTTTACTTTTACTTAAATATATGTATATATATTTGTTATTTTTGAAATGTGAAGCATCATCGGTATTAATTTGACTCCAGATACATAAAGTAGTGAAGGAAAGTTTTGTAAATCAAAAGACTCATCATCTAAAATTTACGTACAAATAATTAAAATAAATATTGAAGTATTGGTTAAAGTTCAGAATACAGTACCACCGACTTTGAACTATTTCCAAGATGGTGGTTAAGGAACCGATGGCGAGATATCGTACCGTCAAAATGTTTCCAATATAAACATACTGTAGTTTATATTATAAACAATTTACAGCTAATTGGCACACATGCTTCGCTTGAGCTCATTAAGTTAACTATTTTTCCCCCTCGCGGGGAAGTGGTAACAAGGCAGTTGGCAATGTATCCTTGTGCTGGATACTGTATTCTGAACTTTAACCGAAGTATTTACATTCTATCTATTTTTGGCATTAATGAATGAGCTCAAAAATGAAACTAAAGTTAATAATATTTTTCATTTCTGCACAAAAAACAAAGAATGAAATTTAATATTTGTAATAAGACTATGCATATAGAGTAGAATTTTCAGGATGCAGATACAATAAAAGTAAGAAGCTTTTGTTTGCAAGTGATATATTTGTCTATATATACTTTTATATAGTTTGTAGACAAATATTTCAATTGTTTACCTTTTATTCATAGTAAATGGTTTTCTTCTGCTGCCAATGTATTGTAAATTGGTATTTCAGTTGCAATATGAAATAGATGTATTTCAAAACTTAATAAAAAAGACATTGTAAAAGGTGTTAGCATCATAATCCCTTGGCATAATATTCACATTTTCTCAGGAAAACTGTTGTAAAAGAAAAGGGTATTTATCAATGCAGAAATTCTTGATTAATAGAAACATAAAAATCATGTTCAGTGCATCAGTTTTAGAAGAATCTCTGTTCACACAGTTAGCAAAGACAGACAAATAAGAAAATAATATTTTGTTGTCTTGCCTAGTGCTGTAGTATTTTTGTTTTTTTTTTTTTTTTTTTAAAAAAAAAAAAAAAAATAGTTTAAAGTATTTTAGGTAACACTTTTAGAAAGAATCTGTCTTAGGGAAATATATTTCCTTTAATTAAAATACATTGAAATATTGGTGTGAATATATATATATCAGCGGTTCCCAGCGTGGGGTAGGTGAAAGAAATTGAATAATGGCAGAAAAAGGTACATATGTCTTTTGTCAACAGCATAGGACAGAGACAAGGCAAAAGTTGTCAAATTAATTGATACTACGATGAGTGATGGTGTGAGGTTTTTTCTTTATTTGTCCTTAAGAAAAGTCTGCATTGGTGACACTGTAAATACATATACATTGTTCATTCACCTTATTATTTCATTATTTATTTCCAGCTAGTACATTTAAAATTGAAATAATAGCAACTATATAATTACAAACATGTTGCTAATATTTAGGGTACAATTTACAAAAACTTATGACTATCAAGCGGTTCTCAAGTTAAAAAAGGTTGGGAATCGCTGGTATTATAAAATCATGGTCATTTCTTTTTATTAAAGCCTAACTGTGTAAATAAATGTAAAATCAAATTGTATTTTTTCTTTTTGGTATTCTTTAAGGATATACATTTTCCTCTCTTGCTGGAATCAGATTGAAAGAAATTTTCAGATTTACAATTTATTTTTGTATAAGATTACTGTATATATTGTAAATGACACTCTGTAAGGGGAAGCAAATTCTTAGTTTTCTGTAGCTTATTAAGTTACAGCGATCATTGCTTTGCATCGTTAAGCTCATTTTATAAGAAATTTGATATTTTAATATTTGTAATTGAATTTTAGGAAAAATTTACAATGTTGAAATGTAGATCTGAATTTAATTGATTACCTTCAGATGACCAGTTACAGTGAGAAGTGAAAATCCATTGCAATTTGATTGTGAATTCAAAAATCAGAATTTTTTGCTTTATTGTACAGGATATCCTGAAATTACAGAGAAAAGTGTTTTCTTATAAGAAATATTCAGTGAAGCATTTTTGTAAAGCTGTATTTATTGAGTAACAGATCTTTGATAACTTATTTATTTATTAGTTCAAATCTGCTTTAATATTGGAATATAGTGGCATATTTTGTTGATTTCTGGAATTATCTATCTTAAGAACATCTAATGGAAAGAAGTTTCAGAAACATTGAGGCTAATCTAGAAATTTCAATGATTTTTCTTTATTTGTATTTCCATTTTGAAATGGGACCTTCCGAATAATAATGGACCTTACATTTGTAACATTTTTTTTTTTTCAGTATTTGCTACTAATATTCTGATATCAACAGTAGATTGAAAAACATATTTCATTTTGTCTTGCATACTTTGTAAATAAATTGAAGGATATAATACTTTTTTTGCATTCAATATTCAGTGTATTATAATTTAGTGCATAATTTATTTTACTTTTTACAGAGTCAGTTTATGTAAAGAAATAATACAGAGATTCACTGTGAGTGAAGATGGAAAGGAATTCAGGAAAACATTTTGGTATCTACAATGGACATTTTCTTGAAACTATTATTTTTTTATTTTCTTTAGGCTAAAAAAAATTATATCCTCCATCTAGTATCTATGCCAACATTTAATTTCTCTTCTGATTGGTTATTTAATAAAAGTTCCCAGATTACCTAAAATCCATTACGATTTTTATGTTTGAATTTCGTCATTAGACTGAAATGAACAATTGTTATTTTTTTTACACTTCAATTTGATACTTTGAATAGAAAGTTCAAAATTAGTTAATTTTCTTATTTAAATAACAATTGTAGCTTTGACTACTGGTAATGAATCAGTTTTTAATTTTTTCAAAATGCTTTTTGAGTTCAGGTTATCAAATTTCAGTGTTGATTTTGATAATCATCTTTTTAAAAAAAAACCACTTAATCCCTTCCAAAACTTTGCTCTGAAGTTCCACAGCTCATATTGGCACTAGATAAAGGATTTGCCAAAATAAAAAGACAGCAGAATCACTTCTGTGAACTGATCAGAGATTGTGCCTCCAAAAAAGAAGAACTCGTAGATTTTTATTCTTAGATCGCAGTAAAGATTTAAGACTCTATGTTCTCTATTCCATTGTAAGGTACAGATACCAAAATTGTTTTGCTGATATAATCGAGGATATTCTGAACGCTGGGGCTTCCAATTTTTTTCTCTTTCTCTCTCAATATGAGATAAGATGGTCATATCTAAATAAACCAAAGCACAAGTAAGAACTTGGCTTTTAAAACAGTTTGAAGTTAGATTTTTTTTTTTTTTTTTTTTTAGTTTCAAAGTAAAATATTAGTTTGCCTGATTAATTAATTTCTTTTATTTTCTTGTGCAAATCTCAAATTTCTGAAAACAATTTCATTGTAAACTGTGGTATAATGAATAAGATGTCTTCCGAAGAGAATTGTAAAGTTTTCCATAGCATTTAAAATGTAAATAACTAATTCTTATTTTTTTTTCCCCTCTGGAAGAAATTTCAATCTCTTATTGTTAATAATATCTATGATATTTCGATATTGAATTCTTCCAACTTGCAAAAGAATGTGCAAATAACTTGTGTTAATGGAAATCAACCAGACTACCATCATCTTAACTGTAATTCAGATATATTATCATCAGTGTATACTTATATTTTTTATTGTTGTTATTTATTTAAAAATAATTTTATGTAAAAAAAAAATTACCATAAAATTGTTGGTGAATTGTGCATTTTCATTACCAGTTTATTCTTCCAATTTTAAATTACTTAAACTTTCACATTTTGAGGAAAAATCTTGTGCCATAGACTGACATTGTCTTAAAAAGTTCACTTCCATTGATAGTTATCATACAATAGAAAATGTTTGGTTTTGATATTCAGACATTTCACAAAGTGAAATAATGAGATACGTGGACTATTTCTTGTGGTGGTAAGACACAATTTGATAACTGGCAAAGGAGATGGACTTGTTATTTACTGTATGTTGAAGTTGGTGAAATGTAAATTGAGGCTGCCATAGTATCCATTATTTATCATTACACACAATAAAATGGAAAAATTCAAATAATACTTGAGAGTTGTTACTTATTTTGATTTCTTAAAGCACTTTTAATTTTATTTATGTTGGATAGCAGATATAATGGAAGCCAATTAGAATGAGGAAACATATGGACAACAGGGTTAATGTAAGCGCACAATCAATAGAAGCAAAGTTTTGGAACTAGCTGGTTTACCCACAGATTTTATTAAAAAAAAACAAATACATACATTTTGAACTATATACAAGAGTTATCATGTGATTCGATTGGTAATATTATCATATTAATAATGGAATAAAAGTCAAATGAAAAGGACAATTGATTCAGTTGCAGGCAACTGAATTTATAAATATCAATGCAAATAAAATTTAACAGTAACATTTGAATTTAAAAGATTACCTGAAGATGTTTTAATTAAAAATATACAGTATTGGGCACATGTTGTTAGGAAACCGTTCATGATACAATTGTACAGAGGCTTGCCAGTCTCCTTTTGCTGCACTATAGGTTAGTTGCATATCTGCCCTCTCAGCATTAGTGAAGCGATACATCTTACTTACTTACATCAAAATCAACGTCTCAAATGACGATGACTCTCACTGCCCACTAATGTCCTGCCAAACAGTGCCCTCTAGCACATTGGGGTGGTGTTTGCAGACATATGTTCCACTATGATTACGATTTGTTTTTGTAACCCTGACCTATCTTACAAGTTGGTACAAGGAATTTTATATATACATATTTCTTTTAAAAACTCTCAGCATACGAAATCGAAAACCTCAAGAAAGAATGTTTCAAAGCTAAATTCCCTGTGCTACAAAATAAATTTAAATCAAGAAAGAAAAAAAATAATGTAAAAAAAAATATGAAAGAAACGAAGATGTTTAGGGAAAATGAAGGGAACCATAGCCTGACAGAAACAGTGCAGCAGCGTTTTCCCAATATCTATAGCACAGTTGCAACATTCACAGGATGCCAACTGAGTACAACTCAAGATTTAAATAGGTTATCTTAAACACAACAAAAAAGTGGATAAAAGAAAACTTGACTGAGAAGGATCATTCCCTTACCCAAAACTTAACACAGTGGAGGGTAAAAGTTGACGTCACCACTTTAGTAGCACTTGATTAACTATCTTCTCTTTGAGTTCAAAAGTGAGTTAAGTTGGCAATTGCTAAGAAATTTTGATTTACAAAAAGATTATAACTGATCCTAATTAATAGAAGATTCTAAATATCAGTCTGAATTTCTTAATGAGGATTTTAGATGATTCCATCAATAAAATGGAAAAGTTGATGTTAAATACGAAGAAAAACATATCTTCAAACTTTGAGGGAATGGAAACGAGAACTTTGAAATATTTATTACTTCGACATGGGATCAAGAGACAAATTTGTCTTAAAAAAAATAAGTTCCACCTTTTTTTTGGAATAAACTATATTTCGACTGATATTACTTCATTTGTATAATTACAAATTTTTAAAAATTGCTTATTTTATTACAAAATTAAGTATTTATTTTTGATAAATAGCTCAATATTTAATAAGCTTTATTTAATAAAAAATAATGCTTTTTGTTTAAAGTTTTACAATTTTTCCCATCTGATTTTCTCAATATACGTTGTTATAAATCCTGGCATTTAAAAGAGTTCAGCTAAAAAAAATGGAAAATAATTATGTAGTGGAGAACATTTTTAAGTATTTTGTGGAAGTGGAGGAATTACCGCATTGTTGCAATCCTTTTTAAGTTGTTGGACATGAAAATAAGATAAACCTAAGTCAGTTTTCAAATTATAATTAATAAAAGTACCGGTTTCACAGTCAGGTTAGGGCTGATTATTGCGGGATTTTTTTCATCAAACAAATTAACCAACAACCTAGTTATTTAATATTTGATGCTCCTCGTTTTACTTCACAACAAACCCTGTGCTGCCATCTATAGTGTCTTCAAGGTACTTT
>JAFIDM010002131.1:8029314-8077125 GCA_023159025.1 Thereuonema tuberculata
ACCGTCTAGTAGGTGAAAAAAGTATTAAAGCCTTATGTAATTGTTCCGATATGCAAGTTAGTATCGATGGCTTTGAAAAAGAAAATGTTCTCTACGCTTCTATCTTTCGTGGTTTCGCGCCACCACGTCTGCCGTTGCTATGAATTTTTCTTCCAAATGTGTTCACGACGCTACTTGAATAAGAATCAGAAATGTAGAGTCATCATGAAAGTAATGGAGGAGAGTTACGCAGAGTTCACCATAGTTATGAGTACATCCGAAAATGTCATATCGAGCCAATATACATATCAATATACATGATTCAATATACACATGAATATGCACGTAGAAAGCCATCACAAGGACGAACACAGTCTGCAAAATTCCAGGATGATCAGTATATAGCTCTAACTGCAAAGCAGGGAATAGATTTGTGAATTAAAGAGTTATAATTTGTATTGCTTCCCTAGGCATCAAGCTAGACGGTATCCAGAAAGATTCTCGAACCCTTCCAGGATCGGACGCTAAGGAAACCGCGCTTGCTTTCCTACGAAGCTCGATTAGCACGGAATGGGCATTGTCACAATTGGACACCTGAATGTTGTACTGTTCACAGATGACACAAGATTGTCACTAATAAGTCACTTCGACGTTTATACATCAGGAGAGAGGTACACCGACTTTTTTCTGGGTGCTATTGAACCCGAATTTGTTGTCGTGAATAATACCGCTTGAATGAATAACTGGCGAATGGATCAGGGCCGGATTTAAGCATAGGCTACCTAGGCTGCAGCCTATGGACCCGCACCACAAAGGGTCCCGCGACCACTGTCCATGTAAAAAATGATTCTACGTCAATTTTTAAAATCAGGTTTTTTGTTTTAGTAAATAAATAGTATAAAAGTTTGGTGATCGTAATTATCATTTATCATTTGCATTTGGTTTAACTTAATGTGGTGTTTGGGCGTTTGACCAGCCTGACAAGAATATCATCTCCCAGCCAGAAGTTTCGTGAAGGCGACAGAAAACACGGAGCGCATACGGGAGCAAGGAAGACAATTCTAGAAGTTGTATTCCTTTTTAATAATATAGTTGTTCATAGCAATGTTAATAAAGCATGTTAAAATAGCATTAAGGTATATTATCTTAATGATGTTCAGTTCTTTTCATTTTTATCATCTCATGAATTCATCAAATTCTAAATACTGTATAGGAATGTCGTATGCAAATTTTCTATAATTTAATAATAAACTTTAAACGTTTATTTTTAAGTTTTTAATTGGATAATTGCTGAAAATGCGGTTTTTGTAGGTTAATTTAAAAAAATATATTTTCTCCGGTAGGGCCCGCGCCTAGGGGCCCACAGATCCTAAAGACGGCACTGGAATGGATTTATCGAAAGATTGAATTGATCAGTCAGGTCTCCACTCTACCGAGCATGGTTGGGAGGTTTTTAGGATGGCAAGCTCCCTGTCAACACTTTTTCGGGATAAGTTTTCTTGGCGAGTGAAAAATTGCTGTTAAGACTGAATGGGAATCGAAAGGGAGATTTGGAAACGTATCCTTAACTTCTGAAATATCTTACCAAAAGCATTGCGAGGCTTTCATAGGAATTAGAGGCAAACTATTCGCTTTACTGACTGAAAATTTCACTAGACAAACTGAATTGTCTAAAGTTAGACAAGTAACATTTATCATGATTCAACATGACATTTAGATTTAAAGAATTTGACGACTTCTGCCAAATAAAATATTAGTTTTATTAATTTCTATTTTAATATAATTTAAAATATTTGTATTTATGTCGTCTTCCCTTAATTTCTGCATCCCAATGTAATATTTTAATAACAAAAGTTGAAGGTAGATTTGTAGAAGACTGTCAACAATTGCTATCGTATAGTTCTTATTATAGAGAACAAAAACTAAGTTTGCGTTTCAATGGCAGCTGTAAAGTGAACTGGGAGAGACCTGTTTTTATTTTCTGGACAGATGGTCTCCGACAGGGAAGAGGAGGAACCTAAAATGGCTCAAGGTCTTTTCGTGAAATTTGCTGCCGCTGCTGAAGTAGAAACGCAATCACCTGCTACGACATCGTCTCGACGGAGTTACAAAGAGAATAAAACAATGATCGTATTGTTTATTTCTTAAAGTTTTAAGAATAACAATTTAAGAAAGGCATCAAAATAAAAAGCTTAACAGTTCGAGATAAATTTCTTTTCGTTCTAATAAAAGACAATATAATTTTTTTCTTTTAAAAAACTTTACAATGTTTTAGTCTATTTCATATAATTGTCAACTATGTTTAGATAATTAATAATAATTTTAATAAATTTTTGTAAGAGATAAATACCCCCCCCCCAAAAAAAAAAAAAAAAAAAAGAAGCAAAACGATAACAAAAATGAATTACATTTTAATATAAAGGCAAACGAAATATAAAGGGCACTGGATAAAAAATGCGTATGGGGATACCATGAGAAGACACTATTTCGTGCTTATCAGGACTCATCAACCGGAATTATACAGTTAATGAACAGGTTAAGAGACAATGTAGACTGTTATATCTGTTCCTTTCCTAAGTTTTTTCTCATCTTCTCTTTAACTTAATTAATCAGTCAAATCAGGAAACACGAAACGAAGTGAACAATCAATCAAACGCTTAAAAGTGACACAAGTATTGATTGTAACGCAAATCTCAGTTATTGAAGCCATTGTAATTCAAGGATCAAGTACAATTTCCATCACGGCCTCCACGGTAAGCCATTAGTATACAAATGGGCTTTGCACGAGGGTTATTTCCGCCCAAGCATTTCCAGTGGAAGCGATGCCCGCATTGAGTTCATTTAGTATGTCTAGACGCCTATTTTATATCATTCGGCCGACTCTGTGGCCACCTTGAGCCGGAAGTGACCATATTAGGTCAAGGGTAACCTATTCCTTCAGTCGATTCAGTGCAGATAGACCCCCAATGTTGTCCAATCACCAATATTTTCCGGCCCAAAGTGGCCTGGACCAGAAATCGCATTTCTTCCCAAATATCCATGGGGAGTCCAACGAGACATGACTCATGAGGCGCCGACCTCCGGTTCTGCTGTTGTTTTTTTTTTTTGGGGGGGGGGGGGGGGGGGGGTAGGGATTACATAGAGACATACTATACATGAGAACTTTAAAAACGACGAATTCGAAGTCAATGAATTCCTTCAAGTGTTTTGTTCGTTACATAGCTCGAACTGTTGCACTTATTTAGTTTCAATATTAAAACTTATTAGAATCACATTAATAGAAATTATATTAATTCAACACAATTGTCTAATGATAGATATATGTAAATCAGGAGAGTACGTAAATAGAGGATTTGAAACTATCTCAAGCAATGAATATCACATTTAACTGCGGATATAATAAAACTCAAAGCCAACAAAATGAAAGACAATTACAATTATTACGAGTTAATAATTTTAATTAAAAAGCCATTTATTCTAAATATTTGCCTTTACCTGATTCTTTTCTGATTATAGTATGATATGTAGGAATCTTTCTGGATTCACGGCCTCGTTAGGATGCATTGCGATATTTTCCTTTCAGTCTCTCGATAGATGGCGCTCCTCATTGCAAGAATTTCTCGTACTCTGTAATACGATGGTTGGTTTCAGAATCCGGAAGTCCGGCATTGGCGAAGCACTTGTATTTTAATTGTATTAAACTTATTTCAATGTTTTATTACTGCGCAAGTCTTTCATAAATCTTTTTTTTTTTAATTTTGGTAATTTGTTATAATCAATTTTTGGCAGCGTTTTGCCTTGAAAGGAATTTTATTGGAATCCTTCATAAATCCAATTAAACTGCGTTCACGATTTTCTCGAGAAGATACAACCGATATTGATGATATTTGACGTGTAATTAAAGAAGGCATTCAAGCGATGGAATACAAAAAGCAGAGTATCTTGTTAACAGGTTGGTTGCATTCAATTCTCGTCGGAGGTGAGGGTGTTTTCTGAATTCTTTATTCTCCGAATGGCTCTGGTGTTCATCAATCTTTTCTAAAGGCGGCAGGGATGGGGGCGCGATCGTCGGACTGGCATCTCATTCATTCTATGGACCGTGTATTGATGGGAGCCTCTTCGTGCCTAATAGCTTTAAGATCTTTTATGAACGACAGTGATGCCGCTGAGATAGATAGTCTATTCACATATTTTTAAAAATAGAAGTAAAAAATAGGACAGCCCGGAACTTTAAAACAAACTAACACATATTTTGTTAACAAAAAACCCTAAAGACGATTTCATTGCTACAAAGACGATTGGTTTAAGAATATAATAATTAATAACTGATTGAAAAGTGAGTTTTCAGATAGATGCATTACTTTGGGACGCGGACGTTAGAAATATAACAAAGATTGCGAATATTTCGTTACGAATGGTCTTTTAAGATTTGAAACAATGGTAAACAAATGATATGTGTAACATTGCCACTTTACGATGCTATAACTGACGAGTAACAATCTAATATGTGATATGCACTTGTTTCATCTGTCCATAGTTGCAAAAGGAAGTTTTTAAATTAAAAATAAAGTGAAAACTGACGTAGACCTTCCAAGTCCCAGTTTTCCTCTAATGGCTCAGTCCGATCTCAATGCTCCTTCCAAAGTTGCGAGGTGTGAAGTCCGCCCTGGCTTGATTTCCTTTGATCATTTCGACAAAGGATCCCTTGAGATAATAGTTCGTCGTTACCTATTTGTCGTAGGCCTAATCATCTTCTACTTAGTCAATGAAACCATGAGACATTTCATCGACACTTTTGCTGCTCTATTGGCCACTGCATGCTCCTTCTTCGTGGTCCTGTTGATTGGAGGAATGATTCCCACTTTCTGCACTCGATACCCTATGAATGTCTTGAGCTCAATATTTATGACGGTTGTACAATCTCTCCTGATGACTACAATCATCTTACAACCTTTCTCTACTGTATTGGCTTTAGTGATGTCCACCATTTACACAGGCATCATCTTCTTGGCATTTGATTACCACACTCCAATATTATTTCCTAATGTAGAACATTTGTAGCTATAAACTAATGTTGTTCTGTTTTGTATTGTTTCTCTAGATAAGAACTCAAGATACTGCAACCCAACAGGATTTTTTTTAAGCCCTCAATTTTCAATATTTATCTGGTTCAACGTATTGCAAGATGTTCTTTTGGCCCAGAAAAGAATTCGGTTCTTAATTGACAGTAAAAATAATTGTACAAAAAACAGTAAAGACACTTGAAATTTATGGTATTTTAGAAATTACAAGAAATAGTGATACAGATAATAGATTTCATACTATCAATTGTTTAAATACATTATACTGTATTTGTATTCTCATGAGTTTTCCAGAGTAACTGTTGTACTTTAAAGCTGAAAATAAACATAAATCAATTCTTTCTGAATTGTGTAATTAATTGTGTTTATAATTTTTGAAATCTTGATATTCCAAAGAATTAAACATTTATTCGCTAATTATAAAGAAACAAACTAAAAAGGAGAGGCGATAATTAATATCCATGCATTAAAGAAATCCCGGAACCTCATTCTTTTCTTACAGTTTCTCAATTACTTAACAGTAGCGCAACTGAGGGGATCGGGAGGGAGTGTCCTCCATAAAACAATGTATCATCATACAATGGAAGGATTTACACTAAGGAACATTTCCCTTGAAGGCTGACCGACACAAGAAGGCTTCTGACCATAGGAGTTCAGTAGGGTTCAATTTGAGGTTTTACATTGATTTTTCTTACTTTTGACTACATACGAGACCATTTGAAATAGACCCTATAGAATGGAAATAAAACAAGACAATAAACCATCTCTTGAAATTCAGTCATCTCCTCTCAACATTCACTGACAAGACCAAAAAATGTATAGGGTTTTAATTCCTTCCAATCACCTCACAATGAAGTGCAATGGATTATGTCTAGATACATGCTTGGTGGATCTCAGCTTAGTTTATTTTTCGTATACACTAACCTCTTTAAAAGCATGCAGGTATTTCTGGCAAATTTTTAACAATATATATATATAAATATATTCCTGGCGTATTTAGAAATTACGCAAAAAATAAAAAAAATAAAAATAAAATAAAGAACAAATAAAGAGCTGTATAATGAGTGTTTTATACTCATTGCTTTTCTGTATGATTTATTATGTTTATATCTTAACGTCAAGTGTAATTTCATTCAAGATTTACCAAGGCTACTTCTCTGTTAAAAGTGGATATCCTTTCTAATATAGGATATGATTTGCAATCGTGACCAATGTGAGACAACTGCTGCCAGAAGCATCCAGCGCTAAGCGAGTGATGGGACATGAAAATAACAAATCTTTCTGAATTTATTACATTTAAAATTATTATCAAGTTTATCGTCAGTATCTTGAATCTCTGGTTTAGAAGATAGAGAATGAGGCTTCAACTGAACGACATCTAAAAGATGAGTGAATTAAAACAATTATACTTTTAAGCATTGAATATCTTTCAAATAAAATGGAGTTAATAAAAAAATAATGGAATAATTTTATAAAGCTATATTATAAAGATATATGTATATATATATATATATGGTTATATTCTGATCAGGTCACGTCCGAAACGTCTCATTTTTTTCTCTTCCACGAAGTAAAACACCTGAAGAACCAAGAAAAGCAAGTCGACGTGAATGGCCAAAGCAGCGTAGAATGATTCGCAAGGTAAGAGCTTGAGTTTGTGGTCTCCACGGATAATGGACTGAAGGTCGTAGTAGGTGAAAGAGAAGAATAGGAATGTTATCCCAACGGCATTGATTAAACCATACGATGGATTTTTGTGAAACAGTAACAAATATAGCAATGTACACGGAATCAGGATCAGAATAGTAAGAATCGACGTCGTCAGGGAATTTCGGGGTCGAAAGAGATGTAGTGCAAGTAAAAGCAGGATAGTAACACAGATGACAGACCCTGAAACGACGGAGGAGAAGTGGTCGTCGTACATGGTGTCTACATCGTCAAAGAATTCTCTCTCAGCTATAACAGAAGTGATCATTAACCCTTCTGCAACGCTGAATAACAACATGCAACCACTAGTAACAACACAATTCTGACGTTTCCAAGACACCACTGCATTCGTCACAAAACTGACAATTGCAATCCAGCCAAAGTGGTCCTGTGCAAAATCCACCACGATTGGATAGTAATCAGCTACCATTATCACTCCCAGCACAATCAGAGTCTGTAATACAAGTGTCCAAAATACTTGCTGTAGGAAACAGTAGCGGATCTCAGGATCATGGAATCCACTGATCTGATGATGATGTAAAGGTCGTACTTGGGATTGTTGTTTTTTTTTTATCAATTTTTCCTGCTTGCAAGTTTTGCAACACATTTTGTTGAGAACAGATTAAACAAATATTTACATTACTGAAGATGTATAAAGGGAATATTAATCACTTGTGAAATTTCAACTGTCGAATTTTAATCCTAAGTCTTCTTGAATTGTGAATCACATTAATTTTAATTGGACGCTGCGGCAACATCCAACATTTGAAAATTACAAATTACATCCAATATCAGAATAATCAATTCATCATTAATCGCACGATCTTATTGTTCATAGCAGTTACCGGATTAAATACTGATTTTTCAGTGATTAGATATGTTAAAAAAATATTCTAGTCATATTTTTCACTGGGAAATTGTAAATAACAAGTCTATAATATTATTTCTTTTCTTTTTCAAATCAATATCCAACTTTTACATTTTCGTTCTCTTCAACTAAATATATAAAACACGATATTTACTTTGAAAATTTTCATTTTTATCCTCAAAAAACTAAAATACAAAACAATAATTAATTCACTCCGTAAACAGTATTAAGGCGGATGTAATTCACGGAATCAGGGTGACCTTCATACTGGGTAAGAGCCTATGAAATTATTAGGGATGATAATAAGAAAGTAAGATATGTTTAATGATTTGTACATAAGAACTTTGCGTTCCGATACAGCCTTGTGGTCTAAGCTACAACCTCCCACGGAGCTGACGGGTCGGAACTTAGGTTCGAATCCCGGCGCGGGTTGGATGCTTATTTCCTTTCCTTTCCTGTGTTTGTCAGCCTCTTCTTCACTTTCTCTTCCGGTTTGAAGCCATTCCACAATGGTTACCTCAGGAAGGCCTGGAAAACCCTTCAGTATCTGTTCCAAAAAACATCTGGCAGTAGATATAAAAGTGCATCTTCCAACCCACTTGGTTAGTGTGGGAGATTACACCAATACTGGAAGGGGGAGAGACCTAAAGGCAGAAATGGATACAATGAAGAAGAGGAAAAGAATTTAATTTTAGTCATCCGCTTTCCAATTTGCTTTCCAAATTCCAATGAAATCCAAATATTTCAAATTTACTTAGCTTAATAATTGCAATCCACATTGTTTAAACAGTCAAACCCTCAACACAGTAGTTATGATTAATTAACACCCACTCAGCTACAATGAGATATGATCTCAAAGATTGTGCCTAGAGATACTTGACCACTTGCTGTAAAAAGCAGCTTGACTATAAAACCCGAGTGACTTAAACAAACTTTGAGCGGGAACTGATCATTAGCTTCAGAAAGTCACACCACAGTCCATTCTCAGTGTATTTAATCGTTGAGATTTATTTATAGGTGAAAACAACTCTGAGAGAAGGGTCAAATTAGGAAAGCTTTCTTTTTCTAAATCTATACTCTTCGTTCAATCACAAGAACGATGTTCCACTTCTTCAGGCTGAATAACTGAGGACACGAAATCTCTTTCTTCTTCCTCAACTGAACAACGAATTCAATATTATACAATATTATACAGCAAATGCATGGTTCAGTCAAAATGCCAAATCAAATGTAAGTTAATACAAGTCATCCATTACCTATTTTATTTTGTACATAATCTCTGGCAAAATGTGCACAATTGTTTAACTTTAAAACTTTCATCGAGCAAAGTATCGTAAATAAATATTTAGCACTGTGATGTTGGGATTCTGTAAATTGCAAGTTTATTGTTAAATTACCATCTCATTTCAATGTTAAAAGGATTCAAATGTAAGAAAATGAGTTAAACATACATACAAACGATTCTGGTTCCAACAGCCGAGTGTGTGGTGCAGTTGAATGAACAAATTACTCTTGTATGTCACTCATGTCATGATGAGCCTTATTCTAATTTTCTGATGTTGTGTTATTAAATGGTTTTTTTTTTTGTTTAATTCGTTTGTCATTCACTTCTTCTGATTATCTGCCAGCTTAAGCAGAATGGTTCGAATTCCTTCTAATACAGTTCGTGTAGAATTTGGCCTCATTTTATTTGCAATGTCGACTTCTTTAAATCAACAGTTTCTCATGACGATGCTTCTGTTGTAAGTAGTTAAGCATTACAATCACACAGATGTCTGCTGCTTTGATGAAACTCCAGATCATCAAAATACATCCTGATTATCTCTGTTGGATTTTTTTCTTTGTTGTTTGTAAGTTCTGTGGTCTCAGAATCAGTCTTGGTTTCGCTGTTGGATGTGATTTATACTTTGGATAGAGTCTGCTTTAGCGATCTTCCAAGTTGATCTGTAGAAAAGAATTAACTAAATGTAGCTTAGGAAACGACCCTTTCCTGTTCAATATAAGCTTATTCACGAATATAACTGTAATCTCTTAATGGTTTAGTTGAGTCTGATTAAAAAAATAAGTTGAAACTATTTTAAAGGGCGCAGTCTTAGATGACAAATATGTCAGATGAAATTTTTCCGACAAGTTATAGTGAATAACCTTTCAAACTTAACACAAAAGGAAAATTTCAGGGCTACCAAAGGCCAATAATCCATGTTTGAACTTTAAGATAAATAATTTCTGAATTCTTTTAATAGACTGACAAAGAGGCTCATTTCAATTTTAAATTGTATTCAAAATCATTTTTCTATATGCTATTAAATCAAATATCTATTAATGGCAATAAATCAATAAATGATTTTTAATTATTAAACGAAATTATATTTTTTTTTCCTTATAAAATATTTTTTTTTTCAATCTATAACAAATAAACAAATAATTTTGTTGTATAGAATACTTGTATCTATATATATATATTTTATACTTATATAAACTTATATATTTTATATTTAGTAGTAGAAAATACTGTTTTATATTTTTCTTAACCAAAGAGGAAACTCTTTGTATTGTGTTATTAGATTCCAAATTGCTCATATGTTAAAAGTATCATTTTCTGTTTAAATGGTGCTAATACTGCTGATGTACCTGAGAAAATATTAAAATTATTTACTAAAAATGTTAAATATATGCAATGGCAAATTGGTGTGATGAGCACAGCAGTTTGAAGATTATTTTTCGCATTTGTCAACCAATTCATCCCATAACTTAGGCAACATTCAACGCATTGACACCATGTTACCGATGAATTGGTGAATGTACGTCTATGTTTTGAAGCAAACTAAAAATGTGATACAGCTAACTATTCGATATCAGTGCCTTTGTTTTAGAGAGGAGAAATATACGTAAATAAACCCTTTATCCATATTTCTTTTTAGGATTTTCGAGGTAAAACTTCAAAAGTCAAGCAATTACTATATCAACGTTTTACCTTATAGGGACAGTAGGTAAAAGATTAAAAACAAATCGTTAGGGTTTTAAATAAATTTCCCTTCCTCCATATTTTTATTTTTCAGATTATTCTGATTTACATCCAAGTAATCAGTGTCACGTGTCAGTTTTCAGTTTTGCCTTGTCAAAATAAAAAGAAACAAAAACGAATACAAAAAGACCTTGAAATATTTGTTATTATTGCAGATCCGTTAGGTCAGGCCCGAATTTTCTTTCGGGGATTTGGGGGGGGGGGCATCTCTAGGAAAAGTGCCGTGTGATGGTCAGCCATAGTAAGAATATCAACACTCCTTTTCTTACTGTGGATGTCGTAATAAGCAAAAAGTTTACATTGATATGACTTGTTCCTTTGATTTCAACTCTGAGAGAGATTTTTCTTTGTTTAGATTTCGAGAGGCTTCAGCCCCGAGGGCCCGCCCCCCCACAACGTGCATGCGTTAGATTATCACCAAGATACACGATGATCTGTAGAGAACAATTTTTTAATGTCTATATAACAACACATGAAAATTGTATGTGAGCATATAACAGAAAGTACAACGAAAGCCACCGAAAAATTGAGTTTTAGAGAAACATAAAAATAAAAGAGTCATTGCTCGTCTCTATTTCATCCCCGATTTAATTTCAAAGAAATCACTGTGAACATAAGTATTTCCAAAAACTCAACAATTTCTGAATATTAACAGAAATAATGACAGCATCTGCACAACATCTGGATATTAATGCAATGACTAAAGCAGTGACACGATAATCTGGAATCATCCAATTGATTCCTTCATTCTTCATTTATTACTGAGTGAAAACAATCAGGCTAATTATTGACAAAGTTCTTTTAACATGAAACTTCAATTTATCCCTTGTTTCCTGTTTCCATAAAAGAATGGTGATCTGTTAAGCACGACTTGTTTATAACAACAAATAGGAAATAATGAACTTTCAATAAAAATGAAAAGAATCGTCAAATAGGACAGGATTTACGGAAGTTTAAACACAAAAGGATGCAGAAATGCATTTGCATACATATAAGAAGCCTATGGATTTCTCTTTACAAAAATAATATTCAAAAGATCTTATAATGATTAAGACCATATCTGTATCATGATCTGTTGTATTTACCAATAAACTAGCTTTAATACAATGAATATAAATAGTGAACATTAAATGATGAAGTGTATCTTTTTAATATACGTATTATAGATCTTATATGGTGTGTTTTGTTTTAGAATCCCTAACTTTTCACTCTCCGTTAAGTATTGATGCAAAGATATATACAGGGTGATTCTAAATTCATAGGACAAACTTTAATGGTGGTTTGTAATACGACAAATTTTAAGGGGCAGACTAAAACAAACATTTTTTTTTCAAACAATGTTTGAAACTGTCACGTTTACGCGGTAGAGGGCGATGTTTGGTCGTTGACGATACCCTCCCAAGATTGAGAGAGAATCGTTGCTGATAAGCAAGTGGATTTGCGTTTGCCCACACACGAGCATTGTGCACATTAAACACTCCCTCACGTGTAAATAATGCTTCATCTGTGAAGAGCATATGTGCTGAGAAATCTGGCTGCACTGCACTCTGCTGCATAAACCAGCGGCAAGTGTCTACACACCGAGGATAATCCTCAGCTTTCAATGCGTGAATTCTCTGTAAATGGAATGGGTGTCATTGCTCCTGGTGCAAAATTCTCCATAGATGGTTTGGCTCAAATCTACGCTACGTGCAAGAGCTCTGCTGCTTCTATCGCGACATTCCTCAACCTGTCGTAGAATGTAAACGTGATAGTTGCCGATAAACATTGTTTGACAAAAATGTTTGTTTTAGTGTGCCCTACCACCCCTTAAAGTTTGTCCTATGAATTTAGAATCACCCTGTATGTTGGCAAACATTTTTTTCAAGTGTAATTTCATTATTATTGTGTCTTTACATTGTGGTGACGAGCGGTTAGACATTTTAGAAACTAACAGCTGAATTAATTATTCCTATCCTTTTTCTTGTTTTACGGAATCTATAAAAATAAAATTGTTGATGTACAAGGATAAAACGAATTAGCATTTTTACTATTTTTTTCTAATTTTTATTTTAAAGCATTTATGAGAAATAATGGATTTTCAAAGTAATACATGGAAACGTAGGCTTTTCTGTAGCGCATAGTGGTTAGAAGTACAGGACTTTTAAACTTGAAATGTACCGGGTTCGGTTCTCATGTGGGTTTCGTGATGGTGGACGATCCGCGCTGGGCAGATTTTCTCGGGGTTCTCCCGTTTTCCCTGCACATCTCCCACCATACTTTCTCAATCTTTCTCTCCATCTGTCCTTATTTCCGTGGGATAGTACAATAGACCTCTGGTCGCAGTGCTTGGTTTCTCTGCCACCCACATTCACTAAAGAACATAACATAACAAGTGTAAAATAATGGTCATTAAGAAAAAGGATCACAACAGAAACGGTAAATGAATATTTCGATTTCGTAAATACCGTTTTTAAATAAATAAAAAAACCCAATCGAATATGTCTTTATGTATGGAAAATAAGTGTCACCAATTTGATATTTTCGGTTTTTTTTTTTGAAAAGAAGAAAAACATAGCTTATCCTTTATCTTATTTTTTTTTCCTAAAAATAATCCAAAACAAAAATATCCACAAATGCAAGATACATGAGGCAGGTCCCATTCACCCTTTTTATTACTTTTACATCAGAAAAATGCACACAATGAAAACCAGTCAGTGCGAGAAGTTATTCACCAAACCTGCTACATTTTTGTTTGAAATTGGTCTGTTTTTGTGAATACTGTACTAAGCAGAGATCAATATGTATACATAATAAACAGATATTACAATATTATCAAAAACAGATTCACTTTGATAAATGTACTTACAATTATTTGGATGCATTATTTGACACCCAGATAAGAAGGATCATTGCGTAATGACGATTTCGAATTTTCCGCCAGAGCGCGATATTATTTTTTGCCAAATTATTATTTGTTTTGTTTTTAAAGGCGCTAGTAATTCAGTATTTCCCGCTATACTTATTCAACGAAAACGGAAAGAGTTCTGGCAAAACTTGATTTTCTTTTTACAAATTTTTTGAAGAAATAGTAGAACTCATTGAACAAGTCAGAATTAGAATTAATAAGATTTACGTGTATTTACTCAAGTATATCGGCATTTATTTGGGTGGTTTCATTGAACAAGTCGTTGATAAATCATTCTAAGATGGTTCTATTTTGAACTAAAAGCAACCAATACTACCCTTTTCTAAATTAAATTTATAAAATTACAATAAGATGTCATTAAAAACAAAAAACAAAAAAACAAAAAAAGTTACTGTTCCGTAAAAGTTTATTTTCTAGGCTTATACTATATAATAACTTATTAGTATTTTCAATTAAAGATTCGAACTCCAAACGAGGGGCGTTCTTCTCTCCTGAAGTTCTCTCATTACTTATTTTCTCTTGATTTGTGCTTGATTTACTTTTTTTTATAATATTTTAACTATATTTAGTTTTTTGAAATTACAAATTTAAGCAAGATTATTAGGTAAAATTCATTCAAGATTCAAAAATCAAAACTCGAATTTAAATATTATTGAACCACTTTCATAAATTATTACAATCACTTGCTAACTATAGGAATATGTTGTGTTGTTGATGTCACGTTCACGATTGTAACTATTATTTATTTAACAATTCTATTAGGAAGCACAAGTTAATATTAATTCGTTTCTTCAATTCAAAATTAAGCCCTAGGGTTTAACGAATTATTTAAGTCGTGTCAAGTTAATATCAACCAAGAAATGTCGGCTTCTAATTCTGGATTATCAGCAAATGTTCCAAGGATAAAAAGGATCTTCCTAAGCCGTGTTTACGCCATTCTGTCTCTTCAGATGTTCGTCGTAGCACTGCTGATGGCAGCGATCAATAAGCCTCATTTTCTCATAGGAATTACGATCCATTTTCCTCTTCTGATTGGTTTTTTTTTGTCTTCAAACCTCATCTTGCCTTACATAAACATGCAGTACGAACTATATTCACAGATATTCAATAATACCATTTTGGAGGTCCTGATGCTGCCAGCCATCTTGTATAGCTACAACTCCGAGTGTCTGCTGTCAGCAGCCACCATCACAGGAGTCATTTTAAGCTGCTTCGCTTTTTACTGTATCTCTGATCGGAAAGGCAAAATGTTTACAAAAACATTGCATTTGTTGCTTCCTGCTGCTTTAGTCTTAGCCACAGTACAGTTGTGCTTTTCAGACAAATGGGATGATACTCTCAACATCTGGTTGTATTCTGTAGTTCTTGTTGTGTTTGTTCTTCACGGTACCCATGACTTCATCCAGCGACACTGCCATTCTCTAGAACAAAACAATTACTTATTTGTCAGCATTATACTGAACATCAACATTGTTATTATATTTTTCATAGTTTTGCTGGCCATTGGCAAATCATCTCTGGAGTCTGAGCAAGAAAATGAATACCCTAGGGACAGAATTAGTTTCGATAATTTTGAATTCGACGATATTGAAATTTGAATCCTAACAAGAAACAAAAATGCTGTTCTACACTGAACACAAATCTTGAGATATTTTTTGTAAAATGAAATGAGGATTTCACTGAGTTTGAACGATTTTGCAATTTGAAATTATCAACAGATGTTTCATACTTGTTTTATCAATAAGTAATCTGATTTTTTATAGATTTTTGTTTTAGAAATCAATTTCAATAAATTTCTATAATTTTGAATTCATAAAATATTTATATATTCGTTAATTTCCAATCAAATTTGTATATAAAGATTAGAAGAAGATCCTAGTTTTAGCAACCATTAAATCAAGGCAAAGTATCTGCAATTCCTATGCACAATAAGAAGGGACTGAATTGAGACCTACTGAAATAATAGATTATAATTGTGGTATTTTAAAAATGTTTGTTACAAAATCGAATAAGTTCTCGAAGACACTTACGAATGCATTGTATAGAGTAGCTGAAATCTTAAAGGTAATCTTTTTAAATGTTAAGATAAACAATGAAATGTTATTAATTCCAAAAATTCTCTAAACATTCTACATTAGATGCTGGTATTTCGCTAGAGATAAAGGTTAAATCTTCAAATGTCTACAAGTTTGAAAGGCAAATTTCAAAAAGCAAGGCCATGTTAATTGAAAAGTTATTGTGCAGAACATGGCTATGTAAACATGAATTGTTTATATTCAAGACTGCTCATGTCTTTTTTTTTTAACTAAAATATTTAAAAAAAAATCACAAAGGACATGGGCAGTTTATGTTACTATAAATCCCATGATGTTTTAATGATATTTTATTCAAATCATCCCTTTAATATTCAGCACCAATCAACATACAGACAGAATTGTTTTTGATTTAGTATAATCAAAGTCACTTACAAAAATGAATAACTTTGAATTTACAGACGATCCTCGACTTATGTTGGTTGACTTTACAATGAGGCAAAAGCGATATGCATCCAGTGGAAACCGTGCTTCCAATTTTTAATTTTGATCTTTTCCTTGATATGTAGTATGATACACACTCGTTTTGCTGGGCTAAGCTATGATGTTCGGTAGGTAAGGTGTATTTAAGGCATTTTCGACTTCCGATAGGTATATCGGACTTAGCCTCCATCGTAACTCGAGGAGCATCTGTAATTTGATTATAGTTACGTATTTACGGTAATTATGTAACTATAAATGAATGTCTATCTGTCTTGCTATTTTTTGTGATTTATCAATTTAATAAAAAAAGAGGTTTGTTGCTTATAAGGAAAGAGGTTTTCAATATATGGCCAGAGATCAAATACCACAGAATATTAAGCAATCATTGTAATTTATATTTTTAAAGTAAATTTAATATTTTCAAGCAAAGTATAGAATATCTAATAATTACATGAAATTTTGGAGTCACAAATTACGCATGAAACTGAGAAAATAATTATAATTTAAGCATTATTGTGGTGCTTGGGTAGCGGCTGGAGGTAGAGGTTGGCCACTCAGCCATTTCGCTACTGTAGATGCTGCAGGATTTCGGACTTTACTCCTGATGCCTTTCCATGCTATACGATCCATGGCAATGGTCCTGGTCTGGTCAAGATCGAGGCGCTGGTATTTCAGATCCTGTAGCATCTGCTTGGTCCACGTTTTCTTGGGCGCAGTTCGTTGAATTCTTGACTGTGTGGGGCGTTGGTTCCAAAGGAGTATGTGTGGTATGTGGACCCATTCTGCACACGTTTCCAAACCACCTCAACCTCTGCAGTTGGATTTGTTCTTCTACAGATGGTTGCTGCGCACAGTTTGACCGGAGATCGGCAATGCCATTACGGAGTGAGACACTTAGAACGTAGCACAGACATTGCATTTGAAATACTTCGAGTTTAATCAGGTCCATTTGGAGCAAGTCAGTGGCGGACTAAGGGTGGGTCCGCCCCGGGCCCCATCGATAATGGACGCCCCGTACTGATTTCAACAACATTTCATTAGAATCCTTTATTTCGAGTACACTATTCAACTTTACTTCATAAAAAGTTACTAATAATTCAGAAAAAATATAACTGGTACTACTGTAGTCATCTGTAGTGCGAGTAATAATGCCTTAATGCATTAACTAAGAATTGATAAATTTTCATTGTAATAATTGACGAAATATTTCATATATAAATAAATCTTTTATAAATCATTTATAAATCTTTCGAAGGAAAATGCTCAACTTTTAGGATCGCAAAGCTTAGAATTTACTTGATCCTCGAACAACATTTTCATGGTAGAAACAGGCGAGAAAAAGAATTTACTAAATATTTCTCTCAAGAAGAATCGCTTGTAAAGGGCGTTACAAATTGAAGTATACAGTCTTTGAAACGTTATAACTCAGCAACGAAATGAGATAGAAATACAAGGTGTGTTGTGTATGATCCAGACGGCGCTGGAAAAGCATAGCAACACGCTCATTGTTGTTCATTTGTTTAGAAACCAAAATTGGTTTCGCCAAATCCAGTGTTCATCAAATTTTGCGAGGTCAAAAATGGAAGCCTTACATTCCGCGACTTGTCCACGCACTAAATAAGGACGACTGCAATTTTGTCAGTGGTTCCTGCGCAAGTGTGACGAAAAGGAGGATTTTCAAGACTTAATTGTTTGGTCAGATGAAGCAACATTCAAACTTAATGGCACAATTAATCGTCATAATTGTGTGTACTGGGCTAACGAAAACCCAAACATCATTGAAGAAAAGGCCGTCAATCTTCTAGGGCTAACGGTATGGTGTGGTCTGTCCTCCAGAGGATTTCTTGGGTCGTACATTTTCGAACGCACTGTCTCGATTTACTTCCAACAAGACGAGGTTCCACCTCACTTTCATATCGATGTGAGAACTTTCCTCGATCACGCATGCAATCACAGATGGATAGGACGAAGAGGAAGTGCAACGGCGTTCCCGTCTCGAGCTCCCGATTTAACCCCTTGGACTTCTACCTTTGGGGAACTTGAAAGAACACGGTGTACGCCACAAACCCACAAACACTGACGGAATTAAGTGATCAGATTGAACATTCCATCAATGACATTCCATTGGCTACAATCCAGCAGGTATGTCACTCTGTTCGACGTCGGTGGTTGGGAGTGTACTGTTGGGAGTGTCCAGAAGGTGGATATTTTGAAAATATACGGGCTTACGGAAGTTTACGGAGTAAAATACAACACACCTTGTATTTCTATCTCATTTCGTTGCTGAGTTATAACGTTTCAAAGAGTGTATACTTCAATTTGGGACACGCTGTGTATTGCAGAGAAAATGTATGGAGAAACGGTATCAATGGAATGTGAACATGATGGCTCGGGTTTAAACAGAGACACTAAATAGGGTTCAACGCATAAAGGCTTCAAGGGTTCGTTTGAAGGAACAGAAAAATAATTTTGTCAGAAAAACTAATTCTGTTTTATATTTCATTAATTACTTATAATTACTTAATTCCTGGTGACCTAAATGGTTTTTATGTAAATTTTATCAATGGCTTACGAACTGTATATTTTCTTATGTAAGGATAAAGACGTAGGGATTTCACGTAAGGATTTTACACTATTATGAAAAATCCGTACGTGATTAAAGAAAAACCGATATTATTTTTTTACATCAGCACAACAAATATACACGGTGATTCCCGAAGATATGCAGAAACTTCGGGAGCTCATTCTACATGTAAAAGTAAAGAAAAACAGTTATATAAACATAGGTCCGGAAATGCTTCGGTAGCGAGTTATGGCTAGCGTAAGATTTCGTCCATAATTTAGGACCCTGGGTGAAATGAAGACTTGCTGGAAGTCTGGGAAGGTAAATTAAGGGGGAAATCAGTGGTTTCATATGGTTGTTGACCTGAATAATCGAATGAAACATGTCGCAGAACTGTATCTCCCAGTGGTTTGAAGCTTATCCCACGTGGAACCTACAAAAGAGGGATCGCGAAACAACCGTTTTTCCGTTTGACGTACAATAACGTTGGTAATAAAGTAGGTTAGACACACAAAAGTTTACAACCAAATTTGTAGAACATTTACTTCTGAACAAAACGGTGCAAATACAGTATACAGAAAGTTAATAGATGTTCGATTAAATGAACTGTTATGGAGAACAGAGCAAAATAAATTGAACTGAAAAACATTACCTCACATAATCAATAAAATTACAGTAAATTCTCAAAAATGTTTCCATCAACCTCAATGCATTTTTCTGCACGTTTAACGATTGCTCTTGTTGCTTTTCGTAGTTCAGCAGGGCTGTCCTTTAACTTCGTAAATGCTTAATGAATACGGGCAAGTAGCTCCTCACGGGAGTTTACTTTGACCGCGTAAACCTTTTCCTTCATCCATCCCCATATGCAAAAATCCATTGGCGTATGGTCTGGTGACCTGGGTGGCCAGTGCACAGGACCTCTAAGACCGATCCATTTATTTGGGAATTGGTGACTTAAATAGGTGGAAACATTTGAAAAATGTGGCGTTGCGCCATCGTGTTGGAAGTAAATCCGGCGTCGCGTTGCAAGAGAAACATCTTCAAGCAATGTCGGTAATTCTTCTTGCAGAAACTGTAAGTACACCAGACCTGTTAAGCGCTCTTGGAAAATAAAAGATCCAATCAGTTGATCATGAATAATACTCCACCATACATTAATGCTAAAGCGCTGTTGAAAGTTTCGTTTCACTGTTGCATGAGGGTTCACTTCTGCCCATGTATGTTGATTTCGTAAATTGTTAATACCATAACGAGTGAACTATGACTCATCGGGAAATAAAATGTACTTGTAGAGTTGACGATGAGTGTTTAACCAATTGCAGTACTCCAAGCGAAGGTCATTGTCTCCTGGATGTAAATGCGAATAATCGAACATCTATTAACTTTCTGTATACTGTATTTGCACCGTTTTATTCAGAAATAAATGTTCTATAAATTTTGTTCTAAACTTTTGTGTGTCTAACCTACTTTACCAACGTTATTGTACGTCAAACGGAAAAACGGTTGTTTCACGATCCCTCTTTTGTAGGTTCTATTAGGTTACGCTTACAAGCACAGGGAGATACAGTTCTGCGAGATGTTTCATTCGATTATTCAGGTCAACAACCATACGAAACCACTGATTTCGCCCCTTAATTTATCTTCCCAGATTTCCAGCAAGTCTTCATTTCACCCAGAGTACTAAATTATGGGCGAAATCTTTCGCTAGCAGTAACTCGCTACCGAAGCATTTCCGGACCATGTATATATAACTTTTTTTCTTTACTTTTACATGTAGAATGAGCTCCCGAAGTTTCTGCATATCTTCGTGAATCAAGGTGTATAAATCACATAAATTTATGTAAACCCAAGTGGGGTGTAATGTAGCAGGCCTCCTCGTGGTGCACACTGGATAACGGAAAATCTGCTACAGCTTCCGCCAAACTTTCTTTTTCGTTATTCTTTTTAATTATGCAGTCGAATACTGCAATAAACCGTCCTTTTAAGGATTTGAATATTCTACAATGGAATGCTGGTGGTCTCTCCCATGAAAAAAGAACGCAGCTTTAGACTGTTTGAAGTCGTATGATATAGATATTTGTATTATTCTCGAAGCGAATTTGACTTCTGAAACTTTGAATTCACATTATTTTGGACTTTATAAATTCTATATTTTACCTAAAACTAGACAAATTGCCAGCGGCATCTTGATTGATGTTAAGAGATGGTTTGATATCTTCTGTTAAAATCGTCACTAATCTTTTCTCTTATAATGGTGCAGAAATTGTATAAACTGATGTTTGGAAGAAGAAAAATCATTTTAAGATCTATGCTTGTTATAGTCCCCCCCCCCCGGTAATTCCAAACTTGATTTTAGTCTATTGTCTTTCCCAAATAAAACTATTTTACGTGTCGATTTCAATGCCCATAGCCAGAGATGGAAATATAATGATCTTAACATTGCAGATAAAGTTATCTCGGATCTTTTGAATTCTGATAATTTTGGAACTAATATTTAATGATAACCGATATATCAACCTATTTGAACTATAATGGAAGCGGCACTAACCCTGATTTCCCATTGGTCACTTCTGATATTGCTGATGACGTCAGTAAAAAATTATGTACGGTTCAGGTCATCGTATTATAATTACTGGAATTAAATTATCTCTATATACTTATTTTAAGAAAAGTACTAACAATAAATGGAATTAAAAAAAAAGCCAATTGGGAGGAATTTACAAAGGAAGTTGACCATATATTTTATCTGCCTACACATTTTTTAGATACAAATGAAAGTATTGATAAAGCATTCTCTAGATTCCAAAATCTTATACTTAAAAGCGCGAAAAGATCCTTATAGGAAAACAATCTAACTTTAAAGTATTCTGGAATGATAAGCTTGATTCTTTGAAAACTAATTCTTGTCAAGCTCGGAAACATGCAGAAATAACTAAGAGACCAGAGGATATCCAAAATTGGAGAAAGAGTGTTGCTATTCTGCATAAAGAAGTTTTAACAGCAAAAGGTAATTGTTTTAATGATTTTATTACAAAGGACGGTACTAAGATTTATAAATACGTGAATAAACTGAAGAATAAGACAAATCTAAAAATTAAGGAACCAATAAGAGTTGATGGAAAGCTTTTAACTGACAATAAAGAAATCTCAAATGCTTTTAATTGTTTTTATTCTAAAAGACAAAGGTTAAGAGATGATCTGAAGAAAAAACAGAAATTTATCAGAAGGCAAATTAATGAACATTGCCTTCCTAAGTTTAATGAACATGGATATAAAATCTTCTATAGGGACTTGAACATGCTTGAACTTAGGGAAGCAATTAATCGAACAAAAAATGATAAGAATCCTGGACCTGATAATTTTTTCTCGGAATTTATAAAACATCTTGGTAAAAATGCACACTCGGTACTCTTATCATTATATAATTATAGTTGGAATTTCGGAGTTTCCGCAATCTGAAAGAAAGCTATTATTATTCCTCTTTATACGAGGAACAAGCCTCCGGATAATCTAAATAGTTATCAACCTACAGCTCTGACCTATATTTGATCCAAAATTATGGACAGAATGATAGTATCCCATCTTAATTGGTATATTGAGACAAATAATCTTTTGTCTACTACCCAAGCGGGTTTTAGAAGATTTCACTCAACTAGCCAACAGGTCGCCTGTTTAAGCCAATCTATAAAAGATGCTATAGACCGCCGTCACTCTGCTTTGGCGGTGTTTGAAGCTGCTTTCGGTAGGGTGTGGAGATTGCGGTCTACACAAAAAACTGCAAAACCTCAGTGTTGATGATAAGATGCTCTTGTGGATAAGAGATTTTCTTTCTCAACGATTTTGCGCTACTCGTTTCGGTGATTCTACTTCGAAATTTAAGCAAAATGAAACCGGTTTGCCACAGGGCACTGTAATTAGCCCTATTTTGTTTAATATTTTTAATATTAATGGTTAATATATCAACCGACAACCCTTTGTTTCTAAACTCGTTTTACAGGGTAAACCTATACACCTTAATGATTCTTCAACATATCTGGGCTGTATTTTTGATAATAAGTTAACATGGAATAAACAAGTCGATTATATTATCTCTAAAGCCGAGAAAAGACTCTCTATTCTTAAAAAATTAACTGGTATTAAATGGGGATATTAAATGGAGAGACCTTAAATACAACTTATATAATGTATATTCAACCAGTTTTGAACTATTGTAATGAAGTGCTGGTTTCTGCTTCTGACAATGTGATTAAACACCTTGAGATTTTTCAAAACCAAGCTCTACGAATTATTACTGGAGGAACTAAGTCTATTCCCATATTGGCAATACAATTATTGACATATAATCAACCAATGACCAATGTGATTAAAAAAAAATGCTACTATTCTTAATAATAGATTAATTAGGCTTCCCAATAACCCTTTTTGGAGAACTATAATTATAAACAAGAGCGTAATTTAAAAACCCAAAGGGATTTTATTCAAGATGTACAAGATATTGATTGCTATCAAATGATTAACAATACACATTTTGAACCACTCTAATATGTCAATCCCATTGAATTTATAGACCTTGACATAAGATTGGAGTTAAATTATCAAATAAAAAAGTCAGATTACTGTTCGGAAGCACTCCAGTAATTGCACTTGATACTATTTAAGATCGTTACCCTACCCAAAGTTGGTTATACATTTATACAGATGAATCCTTTTTAGATTTTGCTCAAGGGGCTGGTGCAGATATTTTTTGTGCTTTTCTGTTTTTACTTACCAGTTGGTAATTTTACGACCCATTTTGATGGAGAACTGGAAGCTATTTATGTTACCCTCCAGCAGCTTTTTATTCGGCAAAATTCTTTTAAGAGAGCTGTAATTCTCTCTGATTCTACATCTGTCCTACAGGCTCTTTCTTCTACTCTAGAGAGTATAAGTTCATCAATGTAGGTATCTTAAGGGAATTCAGCGTAAAGTAACCTTTCAGTGGATACCTTTCCACTGTGGTGTGGACGGGAACGAAAAACCAGATTTTCTTGCAAAAAGAGAATGTTGTGTAACACAGAAATTTAATAGAAATTTATCTTTTCATTCCTCAAAATTAGAGATTAAAAGAATCTTTAAACGTTCTTTTTATGCAATTGCTACACAACTCTCACTGACTAAATCCTGAGGTGTTGTTACTATTAACTCTCACGATGTTCCTGATGCCCCCCGTGCAGCTGCACTGGCTATTTTTAGACTTCTGACTGGTCACGATTGTTTATGTGTCCATTTACATCGTCTTAACATTGTTAACTCTCCTGTTTATATTTTATGTTCTTCTGGACAAGATATGACTGCTGCTCATATTAATGAATGTTCTGCTGTTTCTCATCTTAATGGTCTTGTAGAAAAATACTGGAGAGCACGTGTCTAAAGACTTAAGACTGGCATTTGATAATAATAAAAATAATGTAAACCCCATTTAACCAAGAAGTTAAATTTTGAAGGCCTCTGTAATTCGCGTAAATTGAATATATATTCTCCTCGAAAATTTGAAATCTCTCGCGAGACCCCTATGCATTAGTGCACAATTCTCCATACGGTTGTTTGGTTTAAACCTATGCTCCATGCAAGAGCTCTGGTACTTATGTCGGGGCGTTCCTCAACCTATCGTAGAATGTAAATACGACAGTTGTAGACAAGCATTGTTTAACAAAAAATGTTTGTTTTAGTGTGCACTACACCAATTAAAGTTTTTCCTATAAATTTAGAATCACCCTGTATGTTGGCAAACATTTTCTCAAGTGTAATTTTATTGTTATAGTGTCTGTAAGTAGTGCTGACGAGTGCTCAGACAATTTAGAAACTAGACTGTGAATTTCAATTCGGTATTTCTAACAGCTGAAGTAATTATTCTTATACGTTTTCTTGTTTGACGGAATTAATAAAAATAAAGTTGCTCATTTCATAAAACTAAATAGCATTATTACTATTTTTTTCTTATTTTTATTTTAAAGCATTTATGAGAAATAATGGATTTTCAAAGTAACAATGCAAACGTAGGCTTTTCTGTAGCGCATAGTGGTTAGAAATACAGGACTTTTAAACTTGAAATGTACCGGGTTCGGTTCTCATTTGGGTTTCGTGATGGTGGACGAGCCGCGCTGGGCAGGTTTTCTCGGGGTTCTCCCGTTTCCCCTGGACTTCTCCCACCATACTTTCTCAGTCTTTCTCTCCATCTGTCCTTATTTCCGTGGGATAGCACAATAGACCTCTGGTCGCAGTGCTTGGCTTCTCTGCCACCCACATTCACTAAAGAACATAAGTGTAAAATAATGGTCATTAAGAAATAGGGTCACAACAGAAACGGTAAATGAATATTTCGATTACCGTTTTTAAATAAATAAAAAAAACCCAATCGATTATGTCTTTATATATGGAAAATAAGTGTCACCAATTTGATATTTGCTTTTTTTTTTTTTGGAAAAGAAGAACAACATAGCTTATCTTATTTTTTTTCTTAAAATAATCCACAACAACAATATCCACAAATGCAAGATAGATGAGGCAGGTCCCATTCACCTTTATTTATTACTTTTACGTTAGAAAAACGCACACAATCAAAACCAGTCAGTGCGATAAGTTATCTATCAAACCTGCCACCTTTTTGTTTGAAATTGGTCTGTTTTTGTGAATGCTGTACTAAGCAGAGATCAATATGTATACATAATAAACAGATATTACAATATTATCAAAAAAATATTCAATTTGACAAATTATTTCGATGCATTATTTTAAACCCAGACAAGAAAGATCGTAATGACGATTTCGATTTTTTCCGCCAGAGCGCGATATTATTTTTTGCAAAATTATTAATTGTTTTGTTTTTTAAAGGCGCTATTAATTTAGTATTTCCCGTCTCCGCTATACTTATTCAACGAAAACGGAAAGAGTTCAGGCAAAACTTGACTTTCTTTTTACAAATTTTTTTAAGAAATAGTAGAACTCATTGAACAAGTCAGAATTAGAATTAATAAGATTTTACGTGTATTTACTCAAGTATATCGGCTTTTATTTGTGTGGTTTCATTGAACAAGTCGTTGATAAATCATTCTAAGATGGTTCTATTTTGAACTAAAAGCAACCAAAACTACCCTTTTCTAAGTTAAATTTATAAAATTACAATAAGATGTCAAATTAAAAACAAAAAACAAAAATTCTTGTTTCGTAAAAGTTTATTTTCTAGGTTTATAAAAAACTCTTAACTTATTTACATTTTCAATTAATGATTCGAACTCTAAACGAAAGGAAGTTTTTCTCTCCTGAAGTTCTCTCATTTCTTATTTTCTCTTGATTTGTGCATGATTTCCTTTTTTATATAAATTTTTTTTAAAATTACAAATTATAAGCAAGATTATTACGAAAAATTCATTCAAGATTCCAAAATCAAAAATCGAATTAAAATATTATTGAACCACTTTCACTCGATTATTACAATCACTTGCTAACTGTAGGAATATAGTGTGTTGTTGAAGTCACGTTCACGATTTTAACTATTATTTGTTTAACAATTCGATTATGAAGCTCAAGTTAATATTAATTCGTTTCTTCAATTCAAAATTAAACCCTAGGGTTTTCAATGAATTACTTTAGTCTTGTCATGTTAATATCATTCAAGAAATGTCGGCATCTAATTCTGGATTATCAGCAAATGTTTCAAGGATAAAAAGGACCTTCCTAAGCCGTGTTTACGCCATTCTGTCTCTTCAGATGTTCGTCATAGCACTGCTGATGGCAGATAGGATGAATAAGCCTTATTTTCTCCTAGGAGTTACGATCCATTTTCCTCATAGGATTGGTTTATTTTTGCTTATAAATCTCTCCTTGCCTAACAGAAAAGACAACCATCTCGATCTATATACACAGATATTACTAAATACCGTGCTGGAGATCCACATACTGCCAGCCATCTTGTGTAGCTACAAGTCCGAGTGTCTGCTGTCAGCAGCCACCATCACAGGAGTCATTTTAAGCTTCTTCGCATTTTGCTGTATCTCTGATCGGATAGGCAAGATATTTACAAAGACATTGCATCTGTTGCTTCCTTCAGCTTTAGTCTTAGCCACATTACCGTTCTGCTTTTCAGACAAATCGTTTGATGCTCTCAACATCTGGTTGTATTCTGTACTTCTTGTTGTGTTTGTTCTTCACGGTACCCATGACTTCATCCAACGACACTGCCATTCTGTAGAACAAAACCATTACTTATTTGTGAGCATTATACTGAACATCGACATTGTTCTTATATTTTTCATAGTTTTGCTGGCCATTGGCAAATCATCTCTGGATTCTGAGCAACAAAATGAATACCCTGGGGACAGAATTAGTTTCGATAATTTTGAATTAGACGATATTGAAATTTGAATCCTACACTGAACACAAATCTTCAGATATTTTTTGTAAAATGAAATGAGGATTTCACTGAGATTGATCGATTTTGCAATTTGAAATTATCAACAAATGTTTCATACTTGTTTTATCAATAAGTAATTTGATTTTATATAAATACATTTTTCTTATTAGAAATTAATTTCAATAAATTTCTAGAATTTTGAATTCATAAAATATTTATATATTCGTTAATTTCCAATCAAATTTGTATATAAAGATTAGAAGAAGATCCTAGTTTTAGCAACCATTAAATCAAGGCAAAGTATCTGCAATTCCTAGGCACAATAAGAAGGGACTGAATTGAGACCTACTGAAATAATAGATTATAATTGGGGTGTTTTAAAAACGTTTGTTACAAAATCGAATAAGTTCTCGAAAACTCTGACGAACGCTTTGTATAGAGTAGCTGAAATCTTAAAGGTAATATTTTTAAATCTTAAGATAAACAATGACATGTTAATAATTCCAAAATTTCTCTAAACATTCTACATTAGATGCTGGTATTTCGCTAGAGATAAAGGTTAAATCTTCAAATGTCTACAAGTTTGAAAGGCAGATTTCAAAAACCTAGGCTATGTTAATTGAAAAGTTATTGTGCAGAACATGGCTATGTTAACTTGAATTGTTTATATTCAAGACTGCTCATGTCTTTTACTAACTTTTTTTTTTTTACTAAAATATTTAAAAAAAAATCACAAAGGACATGGGCAGTTTGTTACTATAAATCCCATGATGTTTTAATGATATTTTATTCAAATCATCCCTTTAATATTCAACACCAATCAACATACAGAAAGCTATGTTTTTGATTTAGTATAATCAAAGTCACTTACAAAAATTATTAACTTTGAATTTACAGACGATCCTCGACTTGCGATGGTTCACTTTACGATGAGGTCAAAGCGATATGCTTTCAGTGGAAACCGTTTTTCCAATTTTTAATTTTGATCTTTTCCCGGATATGTAGTACGATACACACTGGTTTTGCTGGGGTAAGCTATGATGTTCGGTAGGTAAGGTCTATTTAACGTGTATTTTTCGACTTCCAATAGGTTTATCTGACTGAACCTCCATCGTAACTCGAGGAGCATGTGTAATTTGACTCGTATTTACGGTAATTACATAACTATAAATGAATATCTATCTGTCTTGCTATGTTTTGTGATTTATCAATTTAATAAAAAAAGTGGTCTGTTGATTATAAGGAAAGAGGTTTTCAATATATGGCCGGAGATGAAATACCACAGAATATTAAGCAACCATTGAAATTTATATTTTAAAAGTAAATTTAGTATTTTCAAGCTAAGTATAGAATATCTAAAAATTACATTAAATTTTGGAGTCACAAATTACGCATGAAACCGAGAAAATAATGATAATTTAAGCATGATTGTGGTCCTTTAAATAGCGGCTGAAGGCAGAGGTTGGCCACTCAGCCATTGCGCTGCTGTAGATGCTGCAGGATTTCGGACTTTAATTTGATGCCTTTCCATGCTATACGATCCATGGCAATGATCTTGGTCTGGTCAAGTTAGAGGCGCTGGTATTTCAGATCCTGTAGCATCTGCTTGGTCCACGTTTTCTTGGGCGCAGTTCGTTGAATTCTTCACTGTGTGGGGTGTTGGTTCGAAAGGAGTATCTGTGGTATCTGGACCCATTCTGCACATGTGACCAAACCATCTCAACCTCTGCAGCTAGATTTGTTCTTCTACAGATGGTTGCTGCGCACAATTTGACCAGAGATGGGCAATGCGATCACGGAGTGAGACACTTAGAACGTAGCACAGACATCGCATTTGAAATACCTCGAGTTTGTTTAGGTCCATTTGGAGTAAAGCAGTGGCGGTCCCTAAGGGTGGGTCCGCCCCGGGCCTCATCGATAATGGGGGCCCCTTATTGATTTCAATAACATTTCATTAGAATCCTTTATTTCGAGTACACTTCAACTTCATAAAAAGTTACTAAAAATTCAGAAAAAATATAAGTAGTAACACAAAGTCATCTGTAGTGTGAGAAATAATGCCTTAATGCACTATTTTAATTTGAATTTACTTTAACTTAATTGATAAATTTTTATGGTTATAATTGACGAAACATTTCATATATAAATAAATCTTTTATAAATTATTTGTTCATTTATAAATCTTTCGAAGGAAAATGCTCAACTTTTAGGATCGCAAAGCTTAGAATTTACTTGGTCCTGGAACAATATTTTCATGGTTGAGAAGTCGAGAAAAAGAATTTACTAAATATTTTTCTCAAGAAGAATCGCTTGTATATTGTAGAGAAAATGTATGGAGAAACGGTATGAATGGAATGTGAACATGATGGCTCGGGTTTAAACAGAGACACTAAATAGGTTTCAACGCATAAAGGTTTCAAGGGTTTGTTTGAAGGAAAAAAAAAAATAATTTTGTCAGAAAAACTTATTCTGTTTGTATATTTTTATTTAATTAATTAATATTAATTTTTTAATTTCGGTTGACCTAAATAGTTTTTATGTAGATTTTATCAATATATTCAATGTCTTAGGAACTGTATATTTTCTTAAGTAAGGATAAAGACGTAAGGATTTTACACTATTATGAAAAATCTGTACGTGATAGGGAAAAATCGATATTATTTTTTATATCAGCAAAACAAATGTTATATAAATCACATAAATTTTGGTAACCCCAGTTAATCCGAAGTTAAATTTTCTAGTCCTGTTTAATTCAGGTAAATTGAAAATATATATATATATATATATAAATTTTCCAGAAGCAAATATATATATATATATATCTGGAAAATTTGAAATCTCTCGCGACACCCCTCAGCACTTGCTTTGATTTGCAATTTGGGAACCACTGCCTTAATGTAATATCGCTCTGTCAGAAAATTTCTAATGACGTCAGATGTTAAATGTTATTGGGTTGGTCAAAAAGTTCGTTCGGTTTTCAAGTAAAAATAAAATAAAAGTTTTATTATCACCAATAATTTTATTGAACAATGTCTTTAATGGTTTATTCCACTATCTTCTGCTATCTTTCAGGCAACTTAATAACTCCATCTTCCCAAAACTTTTTATCTTTTTGAGCCAAAAAATGTTCCCGGTGCTTTTGAATTTTTTCCATTAAGATAATTTTGTAAAGACCGAAATCAATAGAAATACGAAGGTGCAATGTCTGGTGAATAGGGAGGATGAATCAGAACTTCCCAGAACTTCAGTGGATGAATCAGAACTTCAAGCTGTAACAGCTTTTTCATGGTCATCAAAGAAAAATAGGGTCTTGCGTGCTTATTTTCTTCGATCCATAATATTAAATTGGCGACACTAATTTTGATCAGTTTTTGTTTTAAATGCACGCTGATAAAACAGCTGTCACAATACAATCTAATAAAATGATGTCGAATGACGTTAAAAACAACGAAGTGCTACTAGAGCCATCGTACAAAAAATCGAAAGAAATTTTTGGCCAACCCAATATTATCGAGGAAACGTTGATTTTATTTTACTGCAACCGCCGCGTTCCTTTTCGGAGAGAATGGCAGTAATAATAATTAGACCTACTTTCACTGGATTTTATTTCGTTTTTTGCAATAACTTAACATTTTTCAAATTGTTTGCATTTAAATTCGTATTTCGCGGTGTTTCCTTTTTTTAAGCTTCAAATTCAGTTTTTTTTTTTAGAAAACAAAACTGGCAATATACAAGACACTAAGGAAAACTTCCTAAGCCTTACGAAATAGACACAAGCAATATCCGTGAATTATTTATTATTATTAAAATATCATTGTAATGCTAGTGATTTAAATGCTTGTTAGATCTCGATTCTGTAATTAAATATTGTGTCTATCGTTATATACTCTTATGCTATGTATTATTGCTTTTATTGAGTAAACATTGTATATAGTCCAGGCAACGAAGACCAAAAAAGGCCGAATAGGGGAAATAATTCGTGTAAAGCCAAATTTGGCACAGTTACAGGGGAAGGTGTCCTGAACAACATACTAAAAGTACCGATGGGTGGGGGTGGAGCTAAGGGGTGGGTGGGGGTTTAAAGGTACCTTTTTTCAGTTTTTCGTGAATAACTCGAAAACTATGGTATATAGAAAAAACTTGTCTATATACTAAATTAATCTACATAAAATTTTCTACAGAAAAGATCCTATACACTTTTGTGTTGGGATGTATAGTTAAGGAGATATGGAGGATGGAAAGTTAGTTGTTTTCAAGTAAACACATTATTATTAGTTTTAATTGTCTCTGGAACCCATAGTATGGAATCAGACAACCTTGTTTGAGATGTCCCGGATATTTATTGTATTTATTTGTTTTATTTCTGTTAGGTTTTAGATTAAAACTGTTACATTTTGAGATTAAAAACTGTTTAATTACAAGCAAAACTTACCGAGCTAATTTTGGCGAATACCCAGATTGGCAATAACAACTTAACAATGAAAAGTTAGCCTTACTTTTTTAACACACGTGCTGATGCACACGCCTCGTGAAGGCATGAGTTCTAACAATTTCCAGTTGCTGATCTACAAGAGAAGTGAACTTCGAACTACTCAAGCGAGAAGAATTTGAATTACAGCACCGGCGCTACAAAACCATACAGAACATGTGAGTTTATTATTACGGCCAATAACCCTTTGTGTGAGGATTACATTACATTACGCCACTACCATAACCAAGTGTAGCACGAATGTACTATATTCGTTTTTACTTCACTGGGACCATAAATTAACGAGGGGAAAAATAATCCGAATTAAATTCCCTCGGCAGAGGTTTATCGCTAACTGGAGAGCTACTATGATTCCGACTATGCAAGGCTTAATTAGGAAGGTAAAATAAATTAATGCGAAAGTGTAACAAAACAATAAAACATTTAATAAAACAATCTTACTTTAAATTTGAATACAATCTCTCACAGAGAATTTCAAAAGATAAATAAACTAGAAATACATTTCTATTTCTATAACGTTAATTACTTAATGCTTTAAAGTTAGATATTATCTGTGCGAGTTAATCGAAAGTCCGTCTTCGGCTCGCTTGCCAGAGTCTCAATTCTTCGGTTAAAAGTTAATCTTAAAACTTCTGGGCTTGAACGAAGAGAGTACGAAACTCACTGAAATAAAACAGTACTCACTGGGTAATATTTCTGCTTTCCGTCGAACTGGAACTTCGGACATCCACGTCGTAGATCGGTAATTCTCCTAGAATCCAATATGGCGACCCACGTTCGAAATGGAACAGCGATCTTCGTCCAAATGGCTTTTCACCGAGAATACGTCTTTAAAGCATTGTCTTTCACAGTTTTTATTGAGAGAATCAGTCGGGATTTCTTCTCAATAATAGAAGCACGCTAATCGCAGCTTTTCACTTAGAAACTGGAGTTCTGCAGTACGGAACTTTGAACTTCAAACTGCGGTAACGAACGGCTTCACTATAGCTGGACACTTCGCAACTATGTAACAACGCAGTGATAAAGGATCCTAATCTTTATCACTGGGATCTTGGAAACGAACTGCCTTGTGCGGAAACCAGGAATACATCCACTCCGCACCGAGACTGCCAACGAACTGCGTTGTGCGGAAACCAGGAACACATCCACTCCGCACCGAGACTGCCAACGAACTGCGTTGTGCGGAAACCAGGAACACATCCACTCCGCACCGAGACTGCCAACGAACTGCTTGTGCGGAAACCAGGAACACGTCCACTCTGCACCGAGACTGCCAACGAACTGCCGATCTGAAGCGTGGCTTTTCTTCTCCGAAATGCACTGAGCACGCACTCGTTAATTGCGTAACAATGGGCCGCTTGCGCGCTTATCATTGTTTAACAATTACTCACGAGATTTCTGTCCTAAGCCTGAATCGGCGATATGGGCGCTGCCATCTTGAAAACACAGATAATTGAATCACTCACGTGATTTTGTCCTAGGCCTAAATCGGCAACATGGGCGCTGCCATTTTGAAAACATGGATTCAGGAATGCTTTTATCTATTTAGGCCTTCAGTGTGAAATGGAAGATACTGAAAGATAAGTTTTCTTTCACACAAACACAGAACACGGCAGTGTGGACTACTATGTGACTACGGCTGAGAAGTGTTTAATTTGTGAGAGTGGAGTTGAAAGCGACCTGTGTAAAGTCGGAAAAAAGGGATAATTGGGTTAATGAAGGCAAGTGTGTTAAGGACAGATGGGAAAGATGAAGGTTTCAGGAGTAAGGCAAGGGGTGCTGTTCACAATGCTTGCAGAAGAGAATACGTCCGAAGTAACTGAATAAAAAGATTTTTGAGAGAAGAAGCTGTTGCAGAGCAACCATCAACATCATGTTATGTTGCGTTCAGGACAAGTGAAATTCGATTTTAAAACAAACTGTTTTTTCTGCACGGAAACATATGACGAACAGAGGGAGAGAAAAAAACTCTATTCCAAGCGTCGAACCGTTGTGAAAGTTCGTACGACCACATTTCACAATTCCGTGATCGTTCGAGGGAGGGAAAGAAAGGATGCGTGGGGAAACGACGTAGTAAGACTTATCTGCACTGTTGGAGATCTACACGCAGTAGATGCAATATATCATATGGATTGTTACAAAAAATTCACGTTTGCCACTCTACCTTCCAAAAGAAAAGCTGGACGCCCTATTGATGAAGGGATTTCAGAAGCAATGAAGGAAATCTACGATTACATTGAAGGAAATGATAATTACCAATTCCCAATGGACGAGTTGTTGGAACAGATTACGGGAGAACCACCAAATGTGAAAACCATCAAAGCCAGAATGAAGGATAAATATGGGGACCAAATTGTTTTCAGTGCGACAACTTCAACAGCTCCCATTCGCCAAGATGATCCTCCTCCTCCACAGCTTCTCCGGATGCGACACCACCTCGGCAATCCATGGGAAGAGCAAAGTGGGAATTGCTAGGCTGTTCACAGCTCAACCTGACCTGACAAACCACATCTCAGACATTTTCAATGATCCCTCAACATTACCTGAGAGTATTGCAGAAGCTGGCGAGAAGCAGTTCTGGCGATTTACCAAGCGCCAGCGCAGGAACACAACCTCAACAAACTCCGGTACTCGGCTTTTTTGAGAGCATCGACGAAGCCGAAATCTGATATGGCCACTCTTCCTCCTACCAGAGGAGCTTCGAAGCAGCACTCGTTGAGAGTGTACCTACAGGTATATCTCTGTACATATCGTTATCAATTACTGTTTTGTTTTCATTACAAATATCTATTTGGGCTACCTACTTCCGTTTGTGTTTTTACTTTCTTCCAAATACAACATTGGCTCGGCAACCCTCTACCACCAACCCAATGGGGTTGGGCCAGGGGAGACAATGGCATCCTGCAGCCGGTGACAACCAACGATCCTGTGGCACCTGCCTCCATTCTCAACACATATTTTGCCAATGCACGACTGTGTGTGGGTTGCGCTGCAGGTGCCGGAAAGCAGGCATTGCCTTCTCCAGTGTCTGCGGCGTATGCTTCGGCTCATGCACTAACGGAGCCCCCATCGAAGACACCGTAGACGATGACGATAGTTTCAATTTCGAAGATAATTAGGACTTCGACAAATTACTATGGATTTCTTATTGAGGAATATACGTGCCATTTTTAACAACAAAACAAACATTTTTTCCAAATTGTCCATTTCCTCCCCTCCATATCTCCTTAAGTATACATCCCAGCAAAAATGTGTAAAAGACCGTTTTTGTAGAGAACTTTCTGTAGATTAATTTAGTATATGGACATGTTTTTGCTATAGGCCACAGTTTTCGAGTTATTCACGAAAAACTGAAAAAAGGACCTTTAAAATCCCCACCCACCCCTTAGCTCCACCCCCACCCATCGGTACTTTTAGTATGTTGTTGAGGACGCCTTCCCCTACAACTGTGCCAAAATTGGCTTTTACACGAATTATTTCCCCTATTTTTGCTTCGTTGCCTGGACTAATAGTTGAAGATGAATACAACCACAGCACTAGGAATCAATTAGTGTTTATTAAATTAATAAAAATAAAGAAAAAGCATATTACAAACGACGAGAAACTATCTGGCTTAAAATATAGTGTGACTTAATTAAAAGAATAGACTTAAGCTAGTATATCTTGAGAATTAAGAAAGCCATCCCAGCACAGCTCTTACAGCTCGTGAGTTCAGATCAGGAGTTATTGTCTAATTTATAAAGATTACACAAAGAGTTCATTCATTTGCAGAATCAATTTTACAAATCTCTTAATGAATTCTAATAGGGAGGTGTTTCCTATACGAATCTTCGTGGCTCTTGGCGCCGAAATATAGGTTCTGATGTTTCAATGACCATTAGGACTACTTGAAATGGATTCTTAGTAATGTTATTATTCTTCAATGAATGGAATTATCAAACTCGATTTTTTTTTTTTTACAAATGCCCTGGCTCTTAGATTAATCATCTTTCTTTAGGCCAACAACAAGGGGCGAGATATGATGGCTTTAACCGACGAAGCGTTGCCCAGGGTACGCCATAGGAGGCAGCATCGAGTGGCACCCGCAGGAACGGACAGAAGGAGAAACAGAAGAAGAAAGAAACATCCATGCCACGACCGGGATTCGAACACTGGCCGCAACGGTAGACCGCCGTTTAGACCGCACGGCCTCGCCGGCACGGCTCAAACTCGAAATTGCTACTACGGACTGATTTAATTTCGCATTCCAAGAAAAACATAAGAAACTAAAGGACTGAGTCTCTTTGGTTTTTTTACAATCCGAATAGTCGATATTATGCTATTATGATGTAATGAAAAGCAAGTGCAGCTTAGTATTACATCATCATCTTAGGTTATTTATTAGACTTCAGAACACGTTAAATCCTCAAGATTCTTCGTTAAACAGTCTAAATCCAATTAATTTTAATCGAAGCACCCACAAATACCAGGCATTATCCTGTATCACAATAACTGTCGGAATATTTTTATCCAGTATGACAAAAAGCCTATCGTCCGAGTCCTCACATCACTAAATTATATATTTGGAAGATTATTTTAAAATATTTGCTTAGTATATTAGAAGAAAACTATACGAAGGAAGAAGGCTAATAATTTTAAATTACAGGTAAATAAATAAATAAATAAATAAATAAATAAATTTCTTACACTTAATAAAATGTTTTACAGCGTCATTTTAATTCTTATGCAGCATAAATGACCTTTCACATTATCTATAGCATGAAATAGTAATATAGACAGATTACAATAAATTATCAATGCCAGGGAGAAATTTGGCGACAGATCCAAGATAATATTCTTGTTTGCAACTGGATGACATTGAAAGGCATTTTTTCTCCTAGATATTTATTATATTTTGATAATTTTTTTTACGACATATCTATTTTCACTCATTGCTGTTCGACTGCATTTCTTGAGAAATGATGGAAGAAAGGCAGAGGATGAAAATGAAATTAACTATTTTAATCTGTTACTTACCGCATTGCCCAAGGTAGAATTACTATTCCCAAATGGTAAGCATAAGTACCAAAGGGTTTTAAAACAAATGTTTAAAACATTTTTGTGTGTTAGAATATTAGACCAAAATCTATAAAAGCCTTGATAGTTAAGCTTAACCAAGTGGGAATATCAGAGCAAAGGAACAAAACAAAGAAATAATGAAATTGTTATCAGTTCCTCCGTCTATCTGTGAACAAAACAACTCCCAAAATATTACTTGTAACTAAAATTTTAATGGTAGACATTAGAAGGAAAAATCCCTATAAGTTTATCAAATCGGATTCTTACGTAAGAAGCAGGAGATCAGAACTTCTAAAATACTTTGTCGTTAAAGAGCAAGAATAGCCATAAGTTAAAAACTACTTATCTTAAAACGCTTTAGTAGTAAGTGAATGAATCTAAATTCTATTTTTCTCTATTGATTTTGGTAGAAATCAAATACTACAAAGCGATAAATTCTTGTAAATTTATCTTAAAAACGGACCTAAGGTTTTTGATAAAATGGGGTCAATCTACTGTTTTCAGTGACAAAGCGATTTAGCTAGGTCTCGACTTTGGGAAAACTCATTTAAGGAGTTCAATAACCAAGTCATTCTATTCGGTTTTCTTACTTTATTTTCGTTTTATTTTATTCGTGTTCTCTGTGTTTTACGTGTAAAATAATTTTATTTATATAAAAAAATAATAACATTTTTAAAACTTTTTCATTTCAACGTAACAAACAATAACTTTATCACTCAATCCGATCTAAGCTCGTCTTCCAGTTACTTGATCTTAAGTTAAAATCTCAACGAAGAAATGGAACAAACGAATTCTTGTTGCCTTAGTTACTGAAACAAGCCAAATAAACCAAACTTTCTAATTACGTATAACTATAGAAAGGCTAAAAGTTATTTTGACAGATTTGGACTATTGGCTGAATATATGTTTGTTATTTTGATCTTTATACGAAAGTAACTAAATCCACTCTTCTTTCTTTCTTTTTTAATAATGATGCTTTTGAATTACAAGTGAAAATGACCAATCTAAAGACCCACAATAGATAACAATACAAATGAAAGAAGATATATGACAGTTACACTCACTTCCAAAAGTTAAGCACGGAGAGGAAAAATGTTAATTTCCGTAAGAGATCTGAATTAAAGAAGCTAAAATTTGCTGCAAAGATGGAAGGAAGTATGCAAATTATAAGGTGACCAGACGTTCCGCTTTTGGCTGGACAGTCGCTATTTTTAACAATTTGTCCCGCGTCCCGCGGTGTTTTAAAAAAGTCCCGATTTTTGGAAAGAATACACGACAACCTAGAGAACGGGAAGGGAATATACGGTTTTCGGCAGCCATAAAAATTAGCGAAATAATGTTTGAAATATTAAACTTATAAGCGGTCTGACATTAAAATAACAAATAATTAAATAAATAAATCAATTGAAATTGAATTGACGAACTTTTGAAAGATAATCCAACCTTTCAATCGCTTCCAACCAGGTGACGTCACAGCGCTAGCCAAAGGAAATCGTTTGCGCGGCGGAGACCCCCCCCCCGGATCAATGGTGTCCCGCTTTACCAATTTTAAAATGTGGTCACCTTACAAATTATTTAGGTAACAGCCAATCACGGTTTCGCGTCGAGAAATATGCAAAACAGGCAGTCGTATAAGAAGCCGGCATTGTGAAGGGTTGTGAAGGGTTACAGGAGTTGCATGTAAGTGCTGATGAAATGTGTTTAGAACATTCGTACGATTTGTTTTCAAGCTAGACGTGTTTCTATGGCTTCCAGAAGACGAATGGAAGATTCTGAGCGCTGGTGGGCTGTCGGACGCATTGAAGCAGGACAGTCTATAACAGATGTTGCTCGTTTCTTCGGCGTTCATCATTCCGTCATTTCACGATTATGGAAACAATCCCAAACCAGCCAAACAGTTGTCCGAAGACCTGTAGCCGGTCGTCCAAGGGTTACGACCCCCGCGGAAGATCGATATATTGCTTTGTAGCCGAGCGGAATCGAAGATCGACCTCCACACATGTGACATCTATGATTGTAGCGGCCATTGGTAAGACGATATCTGCCACTACTGTTCGTCGAAGGCTACACATGAATGGTCTGTACGCCCGGGTACCACGACTTTGTGTACCTTTATTCGTCCAATCCAGAGGGGCACGATTACAGTGGTGCCGCAAGCATGTGAATTGGACTATGTCTGATTGGGGTAACGTTATGTTCACAGATGAGTTCAGATTTGCCCTACAACCCGATGATAAGTGTGTAAGGGTCTGGAGGGAACAAGGCACACGCAATCGGCCCAGAACATCACCGAACATCACGCATTCCGCGGTGGAAGCATCATAGTCTGGACAGGGATTTCATTGGGATGTCGCACCGACTTGCGAGATGAAATCCTATACCTCATTGTGAAACTGTACGCTGCGTTTTAATGAACGATAATGTGCGTCCCCATAGAGCTGCCATTATTGACGACTTTCTGGAGAGTGAGGGGATTGCGCATATGGAATGGCCGGCTTACTCGCCTTAATCCAAATGACCTTAATCCAATTGAAAATCTTTGGGATGCCCTCGGCCGTGCTGTATGTCGACATTTCCCACCTGCAGCCACTCTCAGAGCTTTAGAAACTGCCCTACAGGAGGAATGGCGATTACTGGACTCTGCGGTGGTTGATCACCTCGTAACAAGCATGATCACACGCTGTAAACTTTGTATGCAGGTGACGGGTGCTCACATACCCTGTTAATGTCAGTTTTTATTGTTTGTTTTGAAATTAAACATCATTTTGTTAATGAAGCAAATCTGACATCATCTTATAATTTAAAAAATTCAATATTTTGTTTATCTCTGTATTTAATTCTTTGTTTTGTTTCATGAATAAACATAGAGCTACTTACTTGCAGCCTTTCATGTCAATCATAGCAGTACTTGTCCATTTTTTCGCATTTTACCGCTCCGTGCTTAACTTTTGGAAGTGAGTGTATTTGTTATATTTTTGGATGTTTTGTTCTTCGGAATGTTTTATTCTTTATACTGTAGTTATGAAGAACGAACATTTCTGATATTATATGCAGCATAAATATACTTTGATATCTGATAAATCTTCGCTTGATTTTTTTTTTCAGTCATTTTTGAAGGGTTTTTCCGATGTGGCCTGAGGACGCTGTGAGACAAGGTCTGATTACTGCTTCTTTATACCTATCTTATCTTTTTGAAGACAGATTGCTTTAGTTAGAAACCATTTCTTACTATGATTATTTTGTATTCATGATATTTGCCATTCAATAACAAAACTACGAATAGTTACATTTAAAAATGCATAAGCAAATTCTTAACAAAGTACTGTATGTCAATATTCAGTTACAATAAACAAATTAACTATAGTATGACATTCAACAACAAACGAAAAAGCACGTCATTTCATATAACAGGGTTGATTCTTCATTTTTTCACTGTATCTGCATTACATTACAAATTTTAATACTCATTTTAGAAAACAGTTGTCAATTTTTCAAAATGTTCGAATATCGTTCAAATTGGCTTTGTATTTCTGATTTCAGATAGTTTTAAATCTGACTGAAACCAGAAATGATATGTCTGCAGGGAAGGAAAAGGATCCTGGATGGAGCTATGCCTACTCGGCGCTTGCGATCCTCGGTCTGCAACTGCTGGTTGTCTGCGTCGTGGCAAATCTAGCCTTACAGACTTCTGCTTGTCTTCACATTGTCCGAGAAAACTTCCTGCTGTTACTCATCGTTTATTTGTGCTCTGCTCTGTTAGTTGTTGTGAACTATTTCACTCCACCATGGAACTTTCTCCTGATATTTGCTTTCAACGTGACGCAGGGTCTGTTGCTCTGCGCTATATCCTCTTCCAATACGATGGAGTCTACGGTTGCCAGCCTGTTCTTCTCGATAGCTGTGTTCGGTTTGCTGAAGCTCTATCTTCTGTCCTCTGCGCGATGTCCATCGACGTACGGCAACATTAAATTATCCTTCTTCCTGAGTATTCTCTCTTTAACTTTGATCGGTCTTTGGGAGAACTGTTTATCACCGAGTGCCATCACAGCAGTACTTCGATTGTTCTGCATTACTCTTTCAATCTTATTTGACTTGAAGAAATTGATTCTAAGAAGATGTTGCTTCAATGAAAAAGCTTTCGATGTCATTAGTGACTCTTTCGTTTTGAATCTTGACCTGGCTGTATTGTTCTATAACTTCATTCAGGTCATAGGTCAACCGGTAAACAATACGTAATTTAACTTCGTAATATAAACTTAGTAAGAAGAAATTTCTTTTCAATCAAATGCGGAGAAATCAACTAAAAGACTTCCAAAAACAGACAAGTATAAGTGTAAACAGGAATAATTTATTGATTCACTTTTAAATTTTTTGATTGATATTGTTTTGAATCTTACCAACTAATACAGCATATTTTATATAGCATTTAATTCAACGACATTTTTATAACATCAAAATTTTGAATGACATTTTTTTATAAAAGCTAAATGAAGAAGCTAGTGTTATTATTTTAATTTCAAAATTAAAATAAATGTGCAAAATTGGGTGAACTCGACTTTCGAGAACGGAGCTAAACTATGTTCAACATAGCGTTCACATTTTATTTCTGAAATTTGTCTGATACCTGAACCTTGAAATAAATGAAGATGCTTATTGTACAAATGACGAATCCTTTCGATTAAATTCAGTGTTCAAAATTTTCTAAAACTTTTAAAAATTCAAATGGTAATATGTTATTTTAGATATAGAACACTGCTCAATTCAATTTGCAAAATATAAAGATAATTGAATATTATCTGTTGATATTTTTTATTTCACTTATAAAAACTTCAAAATCCTCTGATCTAATTTAGAATTTTACAAAACTTGGAAATAAATAATGTTTAAGACAACAAAGCAGAAGACGGTTTTATAAGTTTAATAGCAGGTATAAGAAAATAATATTCTCTAGAACTCAAACATATGATTTATTGGAAGAGATTCACAAACTTACCTAACTTTTTATGATACATTAACTCAGTATAAGTGGGAAATATATTACATGGAAACACAGTATCTAGTTATTTCCATCATTGTGGAGATGATGGCTCAAATTTTGGAAAAAAACTTCGGAACCCATTCTATGGCACACTTTTAAGATATAATAAATCAAATATCCCCAGAGCTAAACTACGCTAAACGCTTGAAAGCTAATTGTGCTTAATATTGGACATAGTTATAGTTTATTTTTCACCAGACTATTCAACATAGAAAAGTTTAGAAACTGATTAAACAAGAAATAATTAAAAACTGCGAAGCTTATCCAAAAAACTTACAAGGAAATCAGTATCTACCATTACATAAGAATCTACCATTACAGTTTAAAACTTTCTAAGAAAAATGGTTTTTGAAATCGTAATTATCACATTTAACAACAACCTAAGCTATCGATATTTTTTTGTTTTGAGTTCAGTACTTGTTGTTCCGACATATGATAAAATAAGATGAAGTTTCTTGAAATAGATCTAGGCATAGACGTACGGACGGACTTAAAATTGCATTCTATAACTTTTTTTCGTTTCACTTTGATAACTATTAAGGAGTATTACAAAAGTGAGACCTCTTTAGTAGCTGTTCTTATTTTGCAGTTCAATGATCCGGATGTAATCATCTAAAAGCTATGGATTTGAAAAAAAAAAAAGAAACTTTTTTAAGCTTTGCGACACCCAGCAGACGGGTAAACATTTTCATTTTTTAGAGAAACAAAACTAGAAAGATCTAAGGTAATGATTGCAATTCGTAAATAAACTGATAGGTGATGGAGATGACTGCATCTTACACAATATTCCTTATTTTTCACAGTGCAGTCTCCTTATAAAAGTACGTGATTAAGCGGAAGATCTATGTTTCTAAGCGAGGACATTTAATTAAAGAAATGATGAATAGAACTAAAAAATGACCCAAATAAATATTTACCTCAGAGTGAAAAATAATCAAAGTGAAAAAAAAATAGACATTAGTTCTCAAGAATTCTTTGAGTAATAGTCTTACTCTATTTTAATTGGAATATTATTGGAGGAAATTCATTTCTTGATTTACGAACAAGAATCAGGAATATACAATAAATAAAGCCAAATACCCATCTGTTGTTTATTCCTGTATCTCCCAAACGGTTCACTATAGCTAACAAATGTTTACGATAAAAACAATTCAAAAACATTGTTCATTTTATTTCCGTCTTAAATTTCTGATCCATGTTTCTTCCAAATGGTACAAATCATTGTAAAAATAAAAATGCTTATGATTTTTGAGAAACAATTCTGAGAAAAAGCTCCATTTTTTCCACTGACTCTGAATTGATTGAAAGGGTGACCGAAAATCCTAAAAGTAAAATAGTGCAGCTGAGAGAGAGAATAGAACGAACCTACATCTTTTAACAGATAATTTCCTAAGTTATTTATCTTTTCTAAATCTCATAGGATTCCCCAATATCGTTACTAGTACGTATTCTATATTAGCTTATTACATTAAAAAAAAAATCAATCAATTATTGTACTTTAAAACTTTTACAGACACTGAAATACAATAATTGCATTTATTTAGGGCAAATAAAAAAAGGGCAAAGGTAAATTAAAGTATACTTTAAAATTCTGGATAATTAAATAGGAATTAATGTTATTTGTCAATAGCATTTTTTCTTATTCATAAGTCCACCAGAAAAAAGTTTACAAAGCTTGTGTACGATAAGCAAAATTTTATTGGAAGAAAATGAGATGGTGCTGTTAAAAGTGGCACAGATACAGTATTTCTGATCTACCCTCGTGCAAATAAAGCAATTAAAAAAATAATACTGAAATGTATAAAAAGGAAACGTAGAATAAAAATCATTAAAAGGCGCTCTTGTAATTAAATTCCAAATTACCGTATTTACGCGCATAATTTCCCCCCTCGCGTATTTTCCCTACCCCAGTTTTTGTGGACTACAAAATTAAATTTTTATTTTAATCGCATAATTTCCCCACCTCTACTTCCCCAACTCTATTAGCAGGCAGCTGATGCTGACGTCATGCGGTGAGCAGCTATAAAGATGGCGGGCTGCGCTGCGTGAGTTACGAAATTACGTCACAGTCGCACACACACTTCCATGCATGCCTATTGCTTAACTGTACTTTGAAGAAAAACCAAATGTTGAGATGTGATTTCTTATATTTTAAATGTTACGTGTTAATAAAATTGTTGTTAATTACATTTCTTGCTTTAAAAATCAATATTTAACATGGTTTTTCTTACACTTTCACCATATTTTTTTTCCTCAAATTGAAAAACATCGCATAATTTCCCCACCCCCTCTTTTTTTGTCAAAATATTGATGAAAAAAAAGGGGAAATTATGCTAGTAAATACGGTATATATCTGAATTGGACTAAACGTAGTTGCTTAAAAAAAAAAGAAAAGAAAAAAGAAATTCACGCATCCTTTGGCTGTAAATGTTGTAACCAAAACTAAATTTAACATGACCATGCACTTACTTGGAAATACTTTTTTTCAGCAATGAAGCAACAAAAATAAGTTTGTAGTGTGATTTCGAATTCACGAGGGGGAAAAAAAAACCCACCAAAAAATATCATCTCGCTTGATTTTGAGAACTCTTATCTGATACATGATCTGTGAAGTACAATCATGAAAGATAGAAAAGGAGATGAATAAATGCTTGTTTCATCTCGAGCAGTTTGACACCTGATAAATGGCAAAAGTTGAAGAAAAAAGCAAAATTTTCTTCTGCATAACATTTCTCGGACATCTCTTTCTACTAAACACAAATTTAATTCTTAAAATTCGAGAAAGACTGTTATGATGCTTTAATTTTTCTTACGGACAAAGCTGAGATTGAATTTCTTCGTAATAAATAAAAGGAAGAAGGTCGCCTCAATCATGGTATTGAGGTCCTGAGATCTATGAGGCTCGGTAGGATGTGAACAACTTTGCTTTCGTAAAGCTTGTGAACAAAAGAAAGGTGAGAGGGGAGGGAAGATGAAAATATATTTAATAATTATTTGAGAAAATTCCCCAATATCGTTTCTTTTAAAAATATAAGGATACAAAGGGTATTAAAAGCTGGAAAAGTAATGTAACACATTAAAATTTGAGACCAATCTTTATTAGCGACATCTCAAGATAGCCTGTTTACGCTAACTTGGCGATCATCAGTTGAAAATAGTCACAATGAACAAGCAGGTCTCATAACTGAGGTGAATTGAAGTGGCTGTCTTTGAGATGTCACTATGAACACTGGTCTCAAATTTTGATGTGTTTATTCATTTTTAGGCGCTTTTTCTTTATTTAAATGCTCACAAAAATTCATTGAGGCTGGTGGAGGCCATCACATGAATTTTCTTTATCTTTATTTTTAATGTATATTATTGTTTTTAGTGCCGTGCTGGTGTGGCCGTGCGGTCTAGACGGCAGGTCTGCCGTTGCGGCCAGTGTGCCAGTTCCCGGGTTCAAATCCCGGTCGGGGCATGGATGTTTCTTTCTTATTCTGTTTCTCCTTCTGTCCGTTCCTGTTTCTTTACCCTGGCAATTAGGGTTAAAATGCATCTCCCAACCCGCAGTTGAAAGTCAGCGTGGGAGATTAGACTTTCATCCCCCGAGACAGTGAGCTGTCTGAGGGAGGCCTTTGTCCAGCAGTGGGCTGTTAAAGGCTGTTAGATAGATAGGATAGATAGATTGTTTTTAGTTTAGATTTGCGGAGGTTCCATTTGTCTTCTTATTGCCAAGTGATGCAACACTTAAGATTGATTTATAAATGGTTTAAAAATATAGTTGACAGCAGAATTCTGAAATTAAAGTTTGGTAATTTCATTAAAAATATTAATAATAGTTATAAAGGCAAGCGGCTATCCGAAAATAGTCAACTAATAATAATTCCTTAAAATGCTACACAACTAATAAATAATTACTTCATTCTTGTAATTACATGACAACCTATCAAAAGAAGCAGTATGTAATGGAATCTTTTATATAAATATTGTAAACAAATAAATATTCTCAAAGATCTGTTTTCTTACTACAATTCTCGTGGCGTCTTCGTCTACACAAAAGGCGCTCCATTCATTTATCATTAATTTTTGTCAGTTCAAAGCATGGTGTCACCAAAGAACCAATGTTATATTGTCATTGCCACTACATTCATTACCTGTGCTCTTTGTTTTTCTTGATCTGAAATAAACCACCCACATGAAAAGGATATGAAACAGAAAAATGCTCTTATCAAAGGACGGTATTAAAGAGTCCTTACCAATAACGATGGCCCAAAAGGGATGCAATGTGTTAAACCGTCCCAAATTAGGTGTATGTAAAGGAATAAATCTGTACAATCAATGCAATGGTGCAATGCATTTCGTAATTATAACTTGCCTTTCATATGTCCCGGTGTACATGCCATAGTTGTAGGATACCTCCAGAAGACCTGTCATCGAACATAGCCCGCATAGCACATGTACCTCGTAGTATAATAAAAGTTTAATTTGTAAATGAATCCACTGAAAATTTTTGAAAACAACTAGGAAATGTTTTTCCTAACTATTGAAAGAATTGATGGAATAATAGAATTTGCCAAATAAATTTAAATTTTTTTTAAATTATTTGTATTTACAGTTAGGTTCATTTAATTTCTTCTATACCCAAAATTATCTTGTCTAAACCAGGGGTGCACAACCTTTTGAAGTCTGAGGGTCAATATTTTTTATAAAAGTTCTGATGGAGGACCACAGCGTCTCATTTTCCAATGCCTGCTATATCTTACTAATTAATGATATAATAAAGTCATTTGTAATAATAATAATTAATAATAAATGTAATTAATATAAATGTCTTTCTAATTAATTATTTGACAATTCCATTTATAATAATAATACATAATAAATGTAATTTACATAAACTTCAAATTATCAAATAATATGGCACGGTTTAATGAGAAACTTGACAGTGCTTAAGTTTTGTTAACTTATCATCGTCAGGTTCAATGTCCGATATTGCAATGCGAATGCTTGCTTTCAAATGTTTGTTAGTAGAACGGGATCGTCCTTTGGATTTCACTCGTTTTATCACCAGAAAATGGCTGTTCACACATGTAGGTGCTGCCAAATAAAGTTGTTATTTTCATTTGCGTGGCCACTAAGAAGGTTCATTTCTTTAGGTATGTAGATTCTGTAGAAATGAAGGAGTGACCCAGTGCCAAATTTCGCTTCCATCTACAAAATTGCAGACACTGTCTCAAGATCAACATGAAAGGCAATGAAAGTAATTCAAATGATTTCTCGAACATCCTGGAATCTGTTGTTGAACTCATATTTAATAAGTAAATCCAACAATAAAATCTGAGACATTAATAGTAAGAAAGTTTCACCTGTGCTAATCATAACTTCTATTCCAAAAACTAAGCCTGCACACCTGCTTAGTTTTTGGAATACAAATCTGAGACAGTTATGACATTTTTCAATGTATCTATTGTCAGCAATGTAAAGGCTCAAATGTAATTTTAAGTTTGACACTACCTGGCTGCAGCAAACTAACCGGCGGGCCGAGGGTTTTGCACCACTGGTCTAAACTATTTTTTTTTGTTTTCTTTGCTGTAGTATTCAATCACTATCAACTTCCTTCATAATCTTCTGCTTAATTCAAAATTAAAATTGCAATCAATTAGAATTAAAATTAAAATTAGAATTAAAATTTTCCATCAATTAGTCTTTTATGCTTTTTTTTTGAGTTATTACACTTTGAGGTAAACATAAAAACTAAGTTTTAATAGATGGAAGAGTTTACGTCATCAACAGTGGATGAATAAAAAGCAATAAGTTAATATTTCATAAATGTTTATTATTTTGATATTTTTACGTCATATATTTGTTTCATCTTTCCCCAAAAAGTATTACTTTCATGTATTTTGAGGGTTTGGTTTGATAGCACAGGCTTCGGAAATTAGCAGCAGACGAAGAAATTTTAACTCATTTCTGAAAAATTAAAATATAAAGTTTAAAGAATTTCAAAAACCTGATGTAATTCTTGTTCCTAATTTTGATTTTATAACTATTTTAATTATTATTAACTAATTGTTTTTTTTTTAAAAAAAAGACTTAAAAAGCTGAGCTTCATTTTGTATAATAAACTAACAAAAAGTAACGTTAGTATCTATTTCTGTTTTAAATAGATCATGTCGCCATCTCCAAATATAATTATCAAGAAATTAAG
>JAFIDM010002131.1:8082914-8096647 GCA_023159025.1 Thereuonema tuberculata
TTTTTTAATTTAATTTAATAGGAGTACAAGATAGAATATGAAGTATTATTTACATTTATTTTGTGTTGGTGATGATGTTTAATAAATGAAGGTATTTCTAAACATTAAACACTTTCAAATCATTATTTTGTGTTTTTGATAATATCATTTTAGACAGCTTTCTTTCTTCATAAAGTTGAAAAAAAAAAATAATATAATTTGCCACTTTATTTTATTTAAGCTAATTATTATATTTCATTAAACAAAATTTGAAAACAAGAAACAGAGCTAAGTGGATTTTTTTTTTTAATTTATTTAATTTACTCAAAACCAAACTGGTTAGATACAGATTAAATAGGAAGGCTTAACAAATTGCAAATATATTTAGTAAAAAAATGAAAACATTGTAAATGGAGAAAAAAATACATTTTCATCGTTTAATTATTATTTATTGTTATTCTTTTATAATTATTTCTTATTCAATGCATTAGAACAAGATCCCATATGAACTCGGAAACTAAATAACTAAAGGAAAAATAAATTAATGAATAATCATACATTTGATTTCATAACAATCATACTAACACCATTGCTTTTTGATGCATTTAAATGTAATAAAAAATATACAAGTTACTGAATTATTTTTTGTGTGTTTTTTTTTTTGGTTGGTTGGATTTCCTTTTGTGTTTTTTGCATTGCTTCAATAATTCTGATATTAATCTATAATTGTTTTATTTTTCTTTGTGCGTCGATGTTTGAGCTAATGCTTGTTGTTCGGGAAATATTAAACAGCAAGAAAATGCTTTGCTTGGAGCTTTTTAATCTTGATTTATTTTTAAGTACTGAATTGTGGCGTCATTTGCTGTCTTTCTGTTGCAAATCAGACAATTGCATACTATTTTGTCTTGTGAAGGCTTTCTTAGTGAATATGATGTTGGACAATCCTCAATTGCTTTAACGCAACGGAATTTCAAAGCGTTTATAAATGGCTTTGAATTTATTTATTATTATTTATTCATTTATTTATTTATTTTTGTTACATTAATTTATTATTTAGTGTATTGCTAATTGATTGAACATATAAGATTATATAAAGCAATTTGATTATAACAAAAGACAAAACTGAATGATTAAATTTAATAAAAATTCATTGAATTTCTCTAACCATTAATTATTTATTTTTAATCAATCGGTTTCACTGTAAGATTGTTCATAATCATTGTGGTTCGATGCCAATGTTCTTGTATTTCTAGTAATGATTTTTTTTCTTCTTCTCTGTCCTCAGAAACAACACCCAGGATCTTTTGAACACCCGGTATGTGCATGTTACTTAGCCTAAACTTCTATTTATTTTTTTTTGTAGTTTTATGCTTTTATTTTGTTTTGAATCTGTCTTTTTTTTCTTTTTCTTGTGGAATTTAAATGCTGTAACGTAATTTATTTTGTATTTTGTGTTTATCGTTATCGAATTGCTGAAATGTCTTAAGGTTAAGGCATCTCTCTCCTCATCTAGTACGATTTCTGTCTACAAATAAGACCAGGGTTGTCAATAACACTGTTCTAATCAATAATACTACCTTCATAAGAAAGAATAAGACAGTTAATGTAGATATGTCTTCCACTGTAAACTTTGTCATCTTATAATGTGTTTTATTTAATATTTGAAACAGTGAAATGGTTTTACCATAGGTTTATTCTTTGTAAATAGGACTGAGGGACTTCGAATGTTCCAACCTCTCCTCAATAAGACCTATGGTATTTTTTCCCCTTCCTTTAGCGTAGAAGATCTCTTAAGAATTTTCAGTATTATGAACCAAGAAGAAGGCCAATAATAGACTGAAAAAAAAAAACTACTAAAATTAAAGATCAATAATTAAAAAAAAAAAGCCTTTAAAATGAGAAAAAAAATCCCTCTCAAAAACCTTGCAATTCCACTTCAGCAAAGACGATTTTTAACGAAAGAAAAAATAATTATTAACAGTCTTGATTGCAATTAGTATTCAGTTGTTGAGTTTTATCAGAGGTTTTAGGTTTTACGAGTTAGTACTGACTCGTAGTTTGATGATCGATGATTTGAATTGATATTTAAGGCAACTAAAATGGATGAAAACATATAACAGTGTAAAGTAACAAAATAATAGTTTATATATATTCATTAACTAAAGATTATTTCCCTTATTTAATATCAATAATAAGTTTTAGATCAGAATAAAGCATTTAGCTCAGATAATTCCGCCTGCCAATGTTTTGGTTCCATTCAAAAATAAGTAGATTTAATAATTTGGTGAAAAAGACGACTTATGTGCTTTTGTAACGAATACCCGAGTCTTATTAACTAATAGGATTCATGGGTAAATATTTAGAGTTTGCTAATTCGGTAATTGTAATCGGAAGTCGTTTAATATTATTAAAATTAATCAGTCACTTTATGATGCATGTTTTTTGTTTGTTTACTTATTAATGCACATAAATGAATGTGTGATTATTCAGCAGTGAGTAGTAAACTTCCACTGGTATAAACCTCCCTCTTTTATGATTACATCCATGGATGTGAAATGAGTTAAATTTAAATCGAAACTTTTGATTTCTTATCAACTGTTTTTATTTATTTATTTATTAAATACTTTTAATGTTATTCAAAATTGTAAGTGCTAATTATGAATAACGAAGGAAGTAATTACAGGAAGTGAAAAGGACGAAGCATCTTCTAACTAACCACTCCTCTTAATCAGAGCTCTTTTTAGGGTTAAATCATCTGTAGTTGAGCCTATGTGGTTCCTCCTCCCCCAATCCAATTCCCACTTCGATATAAAAATATGTTATATGAATAACTCTATCATTGTAGAAGTGAATCTAAATCCATCCATTTGGGCCAAAAGGACCAGCTTCTAAAACAAACAATATCATTGCAGTGAGGTTTTATGTTTCGTCTTCCTTAATTGACTCCAGAAGACATTCCGAGAGATTCCTGTGGGGCTCGAATGATTTATTTGCATAATCTGCAATGAAATTTATTTATGTAAATTTCATACCACTGTATTGTAAAACTATTTAAATCCAAAGTGGCCCAAATTGTTGAAGCACTAATTCCTAACAAAAACGTCAGTTTCATCTTTGAAGAAATACTGATGCTGTTCCAATGAAGAAAAGGTCATTTACATATTAATATTATCCTTTGCTTAATAACACAGTGCTCAGAAATCTCTCAGAATGTCTTCTGGAGTCAATTAAGAAAAACAAAGAATAAAGGAACTTGTTTGATTTTCGGTAAATCCTCATCAATCACTGACTTAAACATTAATTGGAAAATTAAATGAAAAAAAAATAAAAGAATCCATTAAAAACGGAAAAATATAATATGTCTTAAAGGAGTAAAGGAGACAGTATCTACATCATGCAACATAATCTCTTCTGAAGATTTCTGTTTACAAATCAGAAATTTATATCAACCTAAGCTCACATCTTTATAAGGACTATGAAGTTTAAAGAAAACAAACACATACAAATCAAATCACAATATTACAGTAAATATACCAGGAAAAAATAAGATACAAATGCTTGAACCAAGACTCACAGCAAACCCCGAAGGTGCAAGGCTTTTGAGAGCCTAATTTAATGGGTTGTTTGTCCAAATCCCTCTTTAGATTACGAATCCATTGCTACTAACGAAGCATCATCCTTCAAATGAACAACTCCCACCTATCAGAAAAAGTTCTTTCCTCTCTTGGAAGCTTACATTGAGGCCTCGAATACTTAAATCTTGATTTCTTGATAACAGACCTTTCATTGTGTTCTGATTTCATTGTATTTAACCCTTAGCTCCCTTCCACTAATAATTTAGACTTACAATCATTTCCAGAAAATTTTGACATCTCGTCTGAAATCACTGTAAACTCGATTGTTGCAGAAATAATGTATGAGCACATTTAAAATGTAACGATGAATTCATTTTCATTCTGAACAGCTGAAAATTGGACGTTCATCAAAACCCGGAAGATAATATCATTAAAAGAGTTTGTTTATATTATCTTGTCTGCAAATATATTAAATCAACTTAAAGCCTTAGAAAATTTATGCCGTTCAGACATTGCGGTTGAGGTCAAAGCGGTGGCCCAATTCGCTGGTACGGGTTCGAATCTGGACTGGCATGGATGTTTCCTTCTTTCTTGTGTTTGTCTCCTTATCTTTCTTCCTTTCTGTTAGTTATGGTCATTTGCTAATTCTCTGGTCAGTACAAGTGAGGCCCCAAATATAGAATAGAAAATATGTATAATTTAATTCATCTCTGGATTTATTCTATTATTAAAATTAAAAATGTAAAAATGAAATAACAGTCAATCACAGCAGATAAACCTCCAAAGCATTTGACAATTAAATATTTGCTTAAAATCCAGATTAGTGACGTCTTTTGAGACAATGTTATGAAATAACACTTCGTTTTCTTCTAAGAAAAACATCAATTTTTTTGAGAGAAAATGCTATGGATAATTTCTATTGAGGATTGTAAAATTATAAGGCTTTTAATACTATTGTATATCAAGAAAAAGAGCCGCAAGTATGATTTCATCCAAACATTCAAAATACTTCAATCTTTGAAAGCTAAGATCATTGATTGATTAGAAATGAAATAACAAAGATTTCTGTAAAATCTATTCATGTAATCTATTTTTTTTAATACACGAAATCCCATTGTTTTTTCACACAGATCGAATTTTTTCTCATTACATAATTTCTTTTTAACAGAAGATCAATTTCTTTGAATTTTCTAAATAACTACTCAGTTGGAAGATATTCTAGGATTGTTTTAAAATATCCCATCTTTAAACCATGATCAAAAATTGTTTGTAATACAGAACAACGAAATATGTTTACAACATGTAGGAATATTGAGATATTTTCCTTTCAACTATAATATTGTACAGCTACGTTTATAATACAATTTATAATAATATAAAACAGAATTACGTTCAATAATTTACGCTAATAATAATAATTTACGTTCAATAATAATTACGTGCAATAATGATCGCCATTAATTTCATTGTATATATTTTTTCTTTTTTACAGTTTTTAGACATTGAAAATACAAGTATTTTTTAACGTTATGGGATCTTTTCCAATTTTCTTTCTTTTCATCTCTTTTCACTTAAAGTATTTATTAGATAAAATTAATTAAAAGCTTATTTTCGTTCATTAAATTATGTCTTTTTTTTCCAATTTATTGGTATTTTGTTTTTGGTCAATTCATAATATTTTGTTGTTATTGTATTTGGTATTTTATATTTCCAAAAATAATGAAGACAAAAAGATTTTTATATTTAAGGGGTAAATATATGTCTAGGAAGATATTTAATAATAAAGAATATTTAAATATGAAAAATGAATACGTTTGAATAATAAATGAGCTTGAATTTTCAAAATCTAATTAATTTAAACATTGTCTGTCTGTCTGTTCGTTTGCTTGTTTTTTTTTTCATTGTGTTATTATTAAAATCCTTAACAATTCTTTTAAAATGATTTTTCAAATAACTATATGATAAAAAGTTGGAATAAAACATTATTTGGGTAGAGACACTAATCATTAAACACTCAGTGCATTTAGCAATTTAGGATTTTGAATTGTTTGTTTTAAATTCTCTGAATAAGATCTTCTTAAACAGATAAATAAAACTAGAATAATATCATTCGTCTATTTTAGGAATATTCTGAACAAAACGATACCTCAGAATATCATATTCTAAAGTTTCTATCTAATATCCGCAGATTTTTCAGAAAAATAAATAAATAAATAAATAAATAAATAAATAAATAAATAAATAAATAAACAAATAAATAAATAAGTAACAGTAATTAAGTGAAATAGATGAAATGAAAATAGTAACAAAATTCACAGACACAGTATAATTCTTTTTCAAAAAGTTGTAATAGCCTATTAAATACCGACTCAGTTTGGATAAGCCTTCAAATGATTTCCTAATTGATTTCTAGGATAGATTTTAACTTAAAAACTAACTACAATCTTTAATTTACATTTGGAAGCGATTATAAGCGTATTAATGCGAGATGAGTTTCCCAACTCATGAATTCAAAATCAGCTGTAATAAAAATTACAAAGTCATACAATTTCAATGAATGGATTTGAATAAACCTCCATCCAATAAAGAAAAAGCATTCTGTTCAATTAGGCCTAAATTTCCTTCACTAACAACGCATCCTTTTTCAGTTGTGATTCTCAGAATTACTGATATTACGATTCTACAAATAAATACGACAAGAAACAGAAATGGCGTCTTGCAAAAAAAAAAAGCTGCATCTTCGTCCGCAATCTATGTTGCAACGGGGTTGTCATTAGTGGCGCAAGGAGCCATTGGGGGCGGAAGCTGAATGTTCTGTGCTCCGCCTTCCAATCGATAAACATGTTTCAGTGGCTGCGTAAATACAATAAAATCACAAGCAAATGATTCGCATTATTCTTAGCAAAGCAATAACGCTACATTTGGAATGGAAATAAATATTTCGTAATACATTTTGAACTAAAGTACTCAGCACAACAAAGACTAAAAGTGAATGAGAGTAAATTCAGTTGAAAAAGGTTATCTGAACAAATTCCAAATTGGCAATATTTGATCGAAAATTACAAGAAAAGTATTACAACTCATTGTCTTTGAAAATGGAAAACTCTAAAAATGCAATAAATCCTCCTGAAATCATTACACAAACCTAACTTTTCATTTTCAATTTTTAACTAACAATATAGGTAAATAATGAAATTAATGAAAATTAGAAAGAACTTAATGATGGCTTTGATCAATTAAAAATGAAATTTACTAAATCAAGCATTATTTAGAATTGCCATAAAATTTATTAGCTTCATCGTAGAAGTGGATCAGGTGATCTCAGGCGTTGGGTTGCGGACTGGGAGAGCCGGCTTCAATCCCAGGATTTTTTATTTGGGTGTTCTGAGGATAATCGTAGTCCCTTTAAAATGGGAATGGGTTTGTTTCTCAGGATTTCTCAAGGGTGGGACGCCATCGAAATGACCCCCAACTTCATCCCGATGGTCGCGGAACTATTTGGGCCTGTACTCTTCAACGTCCCCAACAAGGCAAGTCCAAAAAAAAAAGGGGGGTGGGGGCGTTAATTTTTAATAGAAAATAAAATTAAATGAATTAGAATGTAATATTAAAATATAAGGTTAAATAAAATTAATATCTTATTTTATTAAAAAATCAAATAAAAAAGCCTAACATCTACATCAGATTTTATTTTTAATTATCATTTTTTGGATTACAATTTTTAAATCTTTGTACAGTTTAATATCAAAATTATGTGTTACTATAGTAATACATAAAAAAAAAAGATTTCGTAATTCCAATCGTATAACAAAAGTTCAATTGTTTCTTTTCTTCTACATTTCAAGTTTACAATTAATATTCTTTCAGTTTGAATGTAACTATTCAGAATCGGTTGATGGAATAATTACTGGTTTCTGTAATGTGCCTATAACGTTAATAGAGAAATTAATTGGTAGATTCCTGTAAAAGTATAATTGAAAGGTGTTTTCCTAAAATATTCTTTCTCAATATTAAGGTAAAATTCCTGCAAAAGAATTTCCTTGTTTTCGAAATTTATTGATTCTGATCAAGTAATAGAGAATAAGTATTTTATTACATCAATTAATAAATCTAATTTCGAGTTTAAAAATTCGCAGGTTATTGTGAAATAAATGCGACTGACTTTGCTAAGAAATGCCTGTCAGGAAAGTACGATTAATTTTGAGATTGAATGGTTTGAACATTAAAATTCTGGGCCAGTTGTTGAAGGGAACTTGTTCGTTGGTTAAGTATGTTTCTTTGTGGTAGGTACAGCAGAGGCATGCGGCCAACTTGAGAGAGCGAAAACGCATGCAATCCATCAACGATGCCTTCGAGGGACTGAGAGCTCATATCCCGACGTTACCCTACGAAAAGCGGTTGTCCAAAGTGGATACTCTCAAGCTGGCCATTGGTTACATTGGATTCCTCACAGAACTTGTTAACTCCGACAAACACCCGAGCGAAGCGTTACACCCACCACACAGCGAACAGCCCAAGAAGATCATCATTCAGTGCCACAGGGGTGAGTGAAGATCCCCTTACATCAATTTTGTCCCACATGTAAGAGCCCGTTCTACTTAGTTGTATGTAATATTTGGGGACAAAAATTTAACCTCTTTAGGATTAGCTTCAAACTTATTTTCATAGAAATATTAAGCAAATATATAAGTGTTAAATGAAAGGGCCACTTATCGAACAACGGATAACCACAATAAATAATTCAGAATATTTAGATATTTTTTTAACGACTGTGAGGATTTTTTTTTTAACCCAAATACTTTATTTATATGTTTCTAATTGCAAAAATGTCGAAAACGGAAGATTAAATATATCATTCATGTCATCGTCATTCCACAAAACTATATGGGAATGTTATTCCTAAATTAAAAATAAACTTATTCTTATAATCCATTAATAAAGTGATTATTTTTCTAAATTTTAAGTAATTTCAAATATAAGTAATCAGATAAACTATATATATATATATATCTCAACTATGAATCCACTGGCAACGAAATATAACGAAGGAGTAAATTAAAATTTATTAACTTCGAAATTAATAGAATAATTTAAATATTTTAAGATCTATTCATTATCTGAAAATTCTAAAACTATTTTTATTTAGTTACGTTATTAAAGAAAAAAAAATAAACTCCATTAAAACAAAGCTGTTTTGTTTATAAACAGTTAATAAATCAGAAATAATGATATACTGTAACAAACTATAATATAAGTTAATATATTAATAATAAATTAAATGAATCGAACCTAAAACGAATATTTTTTTTTTTTTTTTTAAATTTCAGATTCTGTATTTTGAAACTTTATACATTCTGTTATTAAAAGTGATACCAATCACTAATTTTGAATAATAAAATTTAATTTAAAATGGAGGTCAATTTTAAGAGAAAGTTACCAAGTTGAAGTTAAAATTACAATTCTCATATTCCATTTTGATTTGCCGTTTAATTTAAACAATAGAAAGAGTAATTGTTGTTTCATGTAGCAGGCAACGAAATGTCTTTAGGCTAAGAGTAAGTAAAGTGTGTTAAAATATAGTACTGTAGTTTATTTAAAAAATACTTAACTATCGATATAAATTCCCCAATATAGGCCTACTTCAAAATCCAAACACGATATTTCGAATGTACAGTATCTTCTCGAACATTCTTCATCAGGTGAAAATTAATATGAAAAGGGAAAACTATTTAAGTTATTCCTCCTTTTACATAATGAAAAATCAATTCTAGTAAACAAAATAAGCATATCATAAAATGAAACAATTGATTAACATCACATGTTATCAAATTGGACTTATAAACCAATTGTTACCATAATAAAAGTTGCTATTTATTGTTTCCTTTTGTTTTGATAATTCCTTAAAATGCCAAGTGAATGTTTTGATACTCTCAGGTATTTATCTTTATTCATACATTCGTATGAACTAATATAGCATGATTCAAGCAAAAGTCTTTCTTCATCATCGTTACATTTATGTATCATTTTGGCTATAGGAATATGTTTTTCGGTCAATGCATGATGAGCCCAATCTGATAAGTTGGGTTTATCATTTTCATACGCCCCCACATGCTCATTAAGTCTTTCTTTTAATGTTCTTGAAGAATGTCCATAATGCTTATTTTGTTTACTAGAATTGATTTTTCATTATGTAAAAGGAGGAATAACTTAAATAGTTTTCCCTTTCATATTAATTTTCACCTGATGAAGAATGTTCGAGAAGATGCATTCGAAATATCGTGTTTGGATTTTGAAAGATATGGATTTTGAAGTATATAGTACTGTAGTGTTTCACATTTTATTGATATTTTTTAGATAAATTTAAAACCTTTCTTCTTTCATATGATTTTGTAATATCATATATTATGAAATAACATAATATATACATCATAATATTAATACGAAATTGAGATAAAAAAAAATAGGAATTCCTAAAGCGCTTTATTCGAATTATTTGTTATCAAAGAAGATCTTTTCAGTTTTAAAAACAAGATCAATCTTCATATATTCGGTAGCAAATTTCGTGCACTTTCTTAAACTGCATCTTTGAAATAGAGTCAGATGTTGTAAATAAGTGATTGCTATCATTCTGACTATAGGTAGGCTATATTCTAGAATATTATAGAAAACACCATCTAACTACTATTGATAAAAGATAATTAAAGGTTATTTGACTATTTATTACATCTAACTCATCCTTGTTTTGATCAATATTATAAGCAGTATATCTCTCTTTTTAGGTACAACTGGTGTGGCTCCATTGGCCGGTCATTCGTTGTCGTGGACCAATGAGAAACAGTCTCAGCATGGAAATACCATGGTAGCCAAAGTGTGGACTCCTGAGGATCCGCGCCAAGGGAGATTAAACGGATGCCTTTTAGATGCTTGATATTCTCTGCAAGAAACATCATCTAGTCATCAAGTCTTGAGGGACTTTTACCTGAAACCTTCCATGTACCTGCGGCAAATGACTTATCAGCCAAATGAACAGAAGATTTAGGAAGAAGTATTTTAGAGCCAAAAACTGTTTAAAACTTTTTTGTCAAAAATTGCCGATCCAGCAAAACATGACAGCAAGATTTGCAATGAGATTTGTTGCTTAATGTGATGAGATTTGGAGAATATCAAGATACGATATTCTACTGTAACCTTATCTTACATGAAAGGTTCAGTCTCTAAGGTAAATAACATGTTCCTAAAATGATATTCGTTCCTAACAAAGCGTCATTGAATAAGATATTGGACAACAGCGAGTGAAGGGAAACTGAACGGTTTTTATCAATCAACATTGTTTAAATGAAATTTTAAACGAAAATAATGGTTTAAAATAATTAATGTAAAAAAAAAGACCCTATTAACAACTTTGTTTATTTAACTAAAATGGATTTTGAAAGTTTGAGATTGAATGAAGGGGTATGTGAAAATAAGTAATATGATATTATAAAAGATATTCTTCATTTGATATTACTACAGCAGTGTGAACAAAACAATGGTACATTGAAACAGATTTCAGTTAAACTAGAACACTGATTATCTGGATTAGGAATAGAATAATCCCAATTATTAATCAAAAATAATTAGTTTGTTTTTAAGTTATTATCCAACACTCTTTTAAAAATTAAATCATTGAAATTATGTCATTAAACAATTTCAAACAAAAATTATAATGTTTACCTAAATTAAGTATTGACTTGGAAATATAATTTATACTTATAAAATATATTTTGTAATTGAATCGTTCACCTGAACAATATTGTAACCGTCCAAAAACAAATAACAAAAACAATTCATTAATACAGATAATTTCTTTTCTTTATTTGTTTTTGTTGGATCCCACAACCGGGAGCGGGTTTGGGTTCCATGGCCTTTCTTGCTCTCCGATCTTGTCATTGAGGGGTAAATCTAGCTGATGATCCATAACAATGGTGAAACAGCTGTTCTAGAATCCCGTCAATGACAAAATTAGAAGCGTGAATTGGTTCTTGTTTACATTAGTGCATAATGGGAGATTCCCTTTTTTTTCCAAATTACTACTTATTTTAGGCTTATCTAATCATAATTTGAGATAAATTCTTTTCAGGATACATACAAGGATAGTTTCAATCCACTTCTAAAGAAATTTTCTTTTATTTGCTTTAATCGTTCCAATAGTCCAGTTAATTCGCGTAATAATTTTTACAACATTGTTCGTGTGAATGATTCAATTATTTAATATATTATTATTATTTTATTTATTCGCTTTCCATTTCTAAGATTTGCATAATAACAAGACATGGTATGGATATCAAGATTATCAAAAGCTTTTTTGTTTGTTTGTTTGTTTGTTAGAGTGATGGATAAAAACTTACTGAGACAAACAAGCATTTGAAAGAATAAATAAGAGAAGGTATCTTAATAATCGGTGTTCTTCTGCAGTTTTAAAAGTTAGTGTGTAATTCTAAGAACTCTAGACAATTGTGCAACAACATCTAGAGCAGCAATTGAGTTAATAGTTTTAAATTACCATTGGGAACTAATCATTTTTTTATCGAAATTATATAGTAAATATTGCAAAGTCTTTATATAAAATCTAGTCATTTAACGCTGCCAAACATTAATATCTTTATCCTTTGAATTGTTTTCTGGTAATTTTTTTTTTTTATAAAACTGGTTTTGTTGTCTTGAACTGACCATAATTATAACTTCCGTATTTTTCATTCAAAATTATTCTATTCCTATAGAAACAAAATGTCGACTGTTAACATCACAAGGTACTTCCTAAGACTGATGGAATTGTTTCGTCATTAACAGACAATCTAATTCACGTCTGGAAACGCAACTCTTATCTCTGAAGTTTATTGGAAGTCAACTTCATTGGCTTTTTACTGGGCACTTAGGATATTAGCATACTTTAATAGATTTTTAGATTTTAAACAACAGCTGTATTGTTTTGAATCTAAAATTCCTTCAGTATGAATCAGATTTTAATTCTTTACAATAAGACCTCTTAGATGACTTTGGTGTAAAACTTCAATGTCTACTGACAACTACTGAATGAGATAAAAATTTCAATGTATAATAAAAAACCAGTCTAAACTTAATTGAAGACACACGTGCTGACAAGGCGTGTACGTATTTTTCTCATTTCTTCGAGATTCGAATTGTGTTCACAGAAAACATAACAAATGAAGCTGAAAAACCTATGAGGATCCCCATATGAATAATCCCATACGAGACAGGATTTGAAAAATTAAAAAAAAGAGAGAAGATTATTCTTAATATTAATAACAGACAATTTCAAAATTTCAATAATATCGCAAATAAGGATCCCACGAGGAAAAAAAATACCATAAATGCTTATTTGGAAGTTAAAGTAAGAACTATTGCTTCTAGTCATATCGAAAATTATTCTGTTTATCTTTTATGAGCAGAAAAAAATATTTTTCTTCAACATTAAAATGTTAAAGAAAAATCTTAAAGAGGAAAAAGGACAATATGGATAATGATTTGTTTATAACGTTGTAGTAAATTTAGGGTCTAAAATTTTGTGCCAATAACAGAACTTCAGTATTTGGTTGAAATTTAAGAATCAGTTGGTTTTCGTTGTAGATGCTTCGTAGTTTCATCATTAACTCTTTTTTACCTTTGTGCTTCTGTCCATGAACCTTCCTTCCTTACTCGACCCACAAATCATTCTATTCTCTGCGATGATGGCTTCTGTGCTGCCGTGTTCACTCTAGTCTCTCACTTTATGTTGTTTCAAACTTAGCTCCTTACATTGTTCAATGGAACTGTTTATAATTTACAATTTTAAAAGTTTTATTTGCTTTATTTTTTCTGTATTTTTTTGTAGTTGTTGATAAACTGCTTTGGTCACTGCGCAGCTTCTATCTTGGTTAGAATTCCTTATTATTCTCAATACTACAACATTAATGAATGATGAAAAAAAAAAAAAACTTAAAATAATTTAAAGGACAACATAAGTTAGAGCTCAATTGTTATTTCTATGTTTTAGCTTGAGCTCACATTGTGTTGTTCTTTTGGGATTCGATCAATCAATGAACAGTCCTCTTCGTTATTACAGCAGCGTGCTTTTTCGACATTATTAATTTTTTTGAAAATTCCAAAAACATCGAAAAAAGTTTTATTATTATTATTATT
>JAFIDM010002131.1:8100016-8128918 GCA_023159025.1 Thereuonema tuberculata
TTAATGTGGTCCTTAGTTGGCCTGAAACGATTATAAAAAAAAAAAAAAAAAAAAAAGTAACGTAAATATTTAAATGAATGAGTTTCTTGTGAAACGAAACCAGAGGCTTCTTCTATAAAAACATATAAATTTTAAAATAGACCTAATCTCCAAACCGACATTGTTGAAATAAAAACAATCTGTTTTTAAAATATTTTATTTTGATAAAAATAATTCTAATTTGATCATTCTAAAAATTTTACTTCTTTTGTTTATTAAATAGCAAGTAAAAAACATTTTTTTTTTATAACTTTAATGACAATGAGAAATTTGTTTAAAATAAATGAAAAAGTGTTTCCACTGCGTCTTCCTTTAGTTTTCTATTTATAATTATTTCAGCTCAATAAATATTTTATTCATTTTTATTATTTGTCTTAATATAGGAGTAGACTAATTGGAATTTACTATTTTTATTTGATATTAAATACGAAAGAAATATTTAAATCAAACCAGATTTAAGAAAAGCAAGGGTTTATTATTTTGCAAAAAACTAATAGCAAGTAATCAGATCAACTCCACTAAATATGATTGTGGCATTAATTGTAATTTTACAAAATAATATATTCACTTAACACAGGTATTTACAAATAACTTATTAATAAACTAAGTCCGATTATGAAATTAACAAAATAAGAAATTCAAGCTCTTTTAGATTTAAAATTCGTAGAATTTCCAGCGAAAGATAAAACACATTTGTTCTCTATCTCTCTTAGAATATATTTTTTTTTTTGCCAATCAAGTTTATTTTTTGAATCTAAGAATTAAAAAAATTCATAGATGATTTTTTTTACTCAACTCAAATAATCATTAAAAATTTAAGACTTTTAATGGCAAACTAAGATTTTCTGTTAATCAAATTAAGCTACAAATTCCAATGCCCAAGAAATAAAATACGAAAATTTTCCTATGTCAAGCATTCAACATAAGTTCCTGATAATTTAATTTACGTATTATTAATCTAATTGTTTTGCATGAACATTAGTTAATACGAAATTTCCTGGTAAGAATTTTGGTTTGCATAACTGGGTCCTTGCTTAGGCCATTGCATCCAAGGCAGCCATCGCCTATTTCACTTCCTATCAGCGTTGGTTGATGATAACTGTTGGCTTCATGGTCGTCCTTCCATCCAGATGCGGCACGCCTCCTGTCGTCCCAGACGTCCGTGTGGATACTGCGGGTGGAAGATGGGTACCAGCACAAGGGTACCAGCTCTGTTGGAAGGCTTGGGCTCAGCTAACACGATTATCAACAAGACTACCCCTAGAATGACGAGAAGCCGAATCAGCAACCCTGTCTCGCATTCCATAACGATCCACGTCCTTTTCTCAATGTCAATTTTTTGGAATAATTTCAGTCGATCTCAGATATTCTTGAAGACAAGTCCTATATCGCCATGTTTCAATGGCAGTGGAGGTCTCAGGCCTATTTTGCCGACACCCCCGAGGATTCAGTGTTACTGTTGCGGAAGCCACCAGAATTCCAGAGTTTTCTCTTTTGTTTCGTTACTTTTATTTTTAACTTTGGAAATGACGAAGATTGAAAGCTGAATATCGCAGGAGCTTCGACATATTCTAGGCCCTTCCGAGACAGAATGGATTAACAATACAAAAGTTCGTAGATGAAAAGCATTGTCTGCAGCTGAGTGGCGCGAGATCAGTGTCTTAACTATATTAACAATGGCTATCCAATTTTCATTGACAATCCAACAAAAAACAAAACACCCTACGAGCTTATGGATTCTGTTGTAATCATTATTAGTCGTCTAAAAAGGCAATAAACCTAACAGCATTGCAGCTTAATATTGAATAGGAAATACAACTTTCCTGATTTTCTTTTCACTTAATAAAGAGCGAGTGATAAGTGATTTAATTAAATATAAAATTGGCTTGGCCGAGCGGTCTAGTCGGCGGTCTGCCGTGTGTGGCATTGTGCCGGCACCTGGGTTCGAATCCCGGTCGTGGACTGGCTGTTTCTTTCTTCTTCTGTGTTTCGTCCGTTTCCCCCTGGGACTTACTCACTCAGGTGTATCCTCGACGGGAAGTGAATTCCCGTCTCTGATTTCCTAGCCTTGCCCTGACGTTGTCAGGGGGGGCCAGCGCGTGGTCCGTTGGGACCCATTTGCGAGTAGTAGTACTAAAATTTATTAAAATAAAAATACGCCCATCATAAACATTGCTTATTCACGATTCGTTCATTTAAGCGCCATCTAATGTGGGTAACAGTAAAAAGGAACATATGTTAAACTTTAAGAAAATCCTGCTCCAATAGTAGGGAAAAAAATAAAGATTTGGAATAATGAATTAAATAAATAAAAAAAACAAACATTATAAAATGTTTATTTTGAAGAAAAGCAAGTTTTAATTTAGTACTTGAGAGTTTTGTAGTTGTAAACACACATTATGCTGAGAAGTAGTCGATTGAACCTTGGCAAGGATATTCGCAGTTGAAAAACATTCTTCAGAAAAAATTCTAATCGTTTTCATTTATAAATGTATGATTAAAGGCAATAATTTCTCATTGATTCATCGTCTGCATTTGTCGGTTGGGAACTCTGTGATTTGTTGGCTTTGAATTTCAAATTTTCAATAAAGTAAACTTTTATGCAGTTTTTCTTAAGACTATTTTTTTTTCAAAATTATTTCTTTCATTTATAGAGCATTTTCGATGCGTCCCTATAAAGAACAACTACTAAGTAACGAATTGGTAAATAATTCGGACTCAGAAGTTTCGGTATAGAAATGAAATAACATTTTCTGCGTTCTTAACCTTTGCGATCTATTTTTATGAGATTTTTTAACCTTATGGTTCTTTGAGGTAAAGATAAAAAGATAGGTTATGTGGGATTTGAAATAAATTCTCTCTCTCTCTCTCTTTTAAATATTTCTCTATCTTTTCTGCTACTTTAGTTTTCAAGTACTATAATGGAATTTTCTGAATATTTCCAGAATCTTCTATAAAATATCGATGATTTTGAAAATACGTTTGCTGAAAAAAACTCTAACTGAAATGGTTTGTTTGTTGGGATAATAATGGTGGCATGGTACGATTACAACAATAAGGCTACAGTTTTAAAACAAATGAAATCAAAGTTATTTCAAGAATGCTGCTGTATCGTTCAGCATAGTGTTATATTCTTTGATTGTTCAGGTCACTTCATACTCCATTTTCAAATTCACCTTCTTAACTTTCTAGGAAGACATTTGGAATGCTTTAAGCCAAATTTCCAATGGCTAGGACCGTTGCTTCTGATGATTCGAGTTCTTCAGGAGCTGCTCCGAACTCAACACCATCTGAGGCATCGACAGAAGTAAAACAACCGAAGAAAATCACCTTCGAACTGTACTACGATGTTTCGTCCCTGATCTTACGACTGGTGGCCGTCGTAGCTATCGTTCTGGTTGTGATGTTCATCCCAGAGATCAGGGAAATGGCTCACGACAATCTGGGTTCCCTGACGATCGGCAGCTTCATCGTCGCCCTTGGGGTCGTCCTGGTTTCTTCGGTGTTTCCCGGTCTGTCCAATCGAGCTGTCCTCGGTAAGCTGTCGAATGCAGTTCTGATGGTGGCTGAGAGCATTCTGGTCACTGTTTCACTGCTATTCATCGGAACATGGTCAAGCACCGCCGCCACGTCACTCGTGGCCCTGCTCCTCACTGTTTTCATTTCGTCAGCGATTTTCATATTCTTCAAATTTAGAAACCAAGCGATGTGTTTCTCCATCTGAGGATCAGAAACGAACACAGTTCAACAACTTCTTTAATGAAACAATTTTCTCTTCCTAATAATGAACTGATCGTAAGCAAATATTGTATAAACAGGTAAAAGAAAATGTTAATTGTTACAAAACTATTCTCCATTCGGGGTCATAGAACTTAATACATTTGAGCTATTTGTTCTTCAAATTATGTGTAATATATTAAGTCTGAAGCAAATTTATCAATATCTTACTAAAGGTATTCGTCTTTTCCCTCAAGAATATGTTAATAAATTACCTTAATGATTTCAAGGACAAAAGGTGTCATGAATGTTACTCAAAAAGTCATTTGTAAACAGTAAAAAAAAAAAAAAACATCATTTGTAAGTGTGGATATTTCATTCACAAACAGATTTAACCAGAAGAATTTACTCTCATTTATTATTTAATGTCCCATTTGTTCATATCAAATAGAAATATAAATCTATTGCTTTAATAAAAAAAAGCATGTTAATTAACGGCATATTTTAAATATTGTTCAATTCTTTTCAACTTTCTTTCTTTGCAAAAATCAACGGAAACAAGCGTAGATATTTGACGTTTCCACATCTAGGATTAATCAAAGAAAATAATGCAGCTTTTTATCTACATTACAAGATCACAACAATTTATGTTTTGAACTAAAAATTATAATTCAAAAAATTGTGTTGATGCATTAGTGCTGTTTTAGTAAATTGCAAAGTTTCAAAATGACATATATGGCTATATTTATCATAACCACAGATTATATTAAAATTTATCGCAAATTGTTCATTTAACAATCGCTAAAAATGTTTCTTTGAATAAAAAATGAATAGAAAATGTTTTCTGTAAATTTGTAGTAAGTAATTGGATATTTGTCATAAAATAGAAATGCCAAGATAACTTATTAGTATTAGTATTTGTTATTCACCAACAAAGTCGATTAAATCCAGATGAATTTCTACGAAAATGATAAACTTTGTCTTTTTTTTTTTAAGTTTGATTCTTCGAAAAGTTAACAAGAACATCTGCCAATCTAGCACGAGATTGCTTTTCTAGTTAAAGAAATAATAATAATAATAATAATATCAGCACACTAGGACTTCATAAAAACACTTATGCACAACTCCAGAAGGCTGTAGTACTCAACACAACACGCATAGTTAGGAAATTTATGGACACAAGCACACATCCCTAACTATTTTTCCAAATTTTTTTTTTTTTTTAATACACTTGGCAATATGTGCTTTGGTCCTTGACCCGCCATATTGTCTTAGCTGGGGAATCCCATGGTTTGAAACTTTTTCGATATAATAATAATAAAATTTATGCAAAAAATATCAATTCCCAGTTTCCAAAAACTGGTGGGAACATTCTATTGAAAAGGTGCTAGAAAATGATGAGGCCAAAATCCTCTTGGACTTCAGAATTCAAACCGATCGTCATTTGGAACACAACACTCCAGACATAACAATTGTAGAGAGGAAAGATGTTTTTCTAATAGATGTGGCAATACCTGGAGATGCATGAATTGTTGAGAAAGAACTGGAAAAGATCACAAAATATAGGGATCTGACAATTGAAATTTCTCGTTTGTGTAACAAAGGTGCCACTGTAACACCTATAGTTATTGGTGCCCTTGGTGCTTTATCTAAAGAATTTGTAAAACACTTTAATAGCTTGGAACTTCATGAGATTTCAATAACAGATCTGCAAAAAACATCATTACTAGGAACTGCTTTTATTTTGCGAAGATACTTGGACAATTCTTAGGTCTCTGGATGAGACTTGAATTGCTCAATTAATCCAGTCAAAGATGTTGTCTTTGTACTGTGTCATATGTTATATAATAATAATAATAATAATAATAACACCCCTGGACCTCGAAAACCTTTCTCAAACACTACCACCCCCGACACCCACACTCAGCAGCTGCGTGAATCATGGGCTCGTAAGGAACTCCATGGCAGACATCGCCACGAACTCAGCCAGCCTCATGTCGACGTGGATGCGTCGAACAGATGGCTGACGAATGGCGAGCTGTTTGGGGAGACCGAAAGGTTCATGATTGCGATACAGGACCAAGTCATCCCCATACGCAACTACAAGAAACACATCCTACACGACGCAAACACGCATGACGACAAGTGCAGGAAATGCCACACTACGCATGAGCCGATCGACCAAGTAATATCAGGCTGTTCCCTTCTCTCTCAAACAGACTACCTCCACCGACACAATCAGGTAGCGTCGATCGTTCGTCAACAACTAGCACACAAACATTCATTTATTAAGAACACGGTCCCGTACTACAAGTACATATCACAAAGCGTATTAGAGTCACCCTCATATAAACTGTACTGGGACCGCGCCATTCACACAGACAAAACCATACATCACAACAGACCAGACATCACACTTGTTGATAAGGTCAACAAACAGACCTATCTCATTGATATTGCAGTGCCTATCAGCAAGAACATGCAGAAAACTCACGCAGACAAGATCAGTAAATACATCGATCTAGCACACGAACTCCAGAAGCAGTGGAGGCAGGACCGAGTACGTGTTGTACCCATCGTTCTGTCTGCCACTGGTCTGGTGCCTCACACATTGCACCACAGTCTCAGCACACTAGGACTTCACAAAAACACTTACGCACAACTACAGAAGGCTGTGGTACTCAACACAACACGCATAGTTAGGAAATTTATGGACACAACCACACATCCCTAATCATTCTTGCACACGTCTTTACACTTGGCAATATGTGCTTTGGTCCATGACCCGCCATATTGTTTTTGCTGGAGAAACGCAAGTTTTGAAACGTACAAACATACCGTAATAATAAAGAACGCCTATTTCATTTCAGTGCCACAAATTTCTGCACATGGAAATACAGAAATAAACAAATTGGTATATCCTAAAAGTATCCAGGCATTTCATAGCCCAATGTATTTTGTTATTGTAATTTGTAATTCAGATCTATACACAGGGTTTTTCGGAAATGGTAGACAAAGCGAAGAGATACGGTTTCCAAAGGTCATTTTAAGTCGAAAATGTTCTATGACATTTTGTTGTAGGGGCCGTAGTTTTAGAGTTAGGAAATGAATGCTTTGAAAATGGTCCCTAATCAAAGAAAGCTCAGTTCACATTATGAAGTGGAAGTAAAAAAGGATAACAAATGTCATGACTGAAAACAGGTATGATAATTAAAGAAAATGCTCAAAATGGCCAGAACTGAGCTTTCTTTGATTAGAGATCTTTCCCAAAGCATTCATTTCCTAAATCTGAAACACGGCCCGTTCAACAAAATGTCATAGAACATTTTCGATTCAAAATGACCTTTGGAAACCGTATCTCTTCGCTGTGTCTTATCATTTCCGAAACACCCTGTAAAAAGGTTGTTTATTATTTCTATAATTTAGTAGTTGTTGCCGTGGATACTAAAACAAAATAAGTTGGTTTCGTTTATCAAGAGAAAAAGTTCAATAAAAACATTATTAGATTATAAATCATTGACGTACAGAGGGAATAGGGGGTTAATAGGAGTTGAAACCCCCCCCATCCCCCACCCATTGCATCGAGGGTTTTGGTTGAAAAGTTCATGCCTCTTTGTAACCCCTCTCTTCCTTCTGCGAAAAGGACATGACTTTTGTTTTTGCCTAAGTCAATGATTTCTCAGCTTATTCAAAAGAAATAGTGACTGCAAATTGGCAAAAGAGCAATGGTGAACTATATCCTCCATAACATTACGTTAATAAAACCCATCCAGATTCCCGTCTGCTTCGATAGCGGGGCTGTCGTTATCCTCTCACATCCGGAATGTTGTTTGAGTATCGGAATTCTGTTCTCATGTAGGTTTCATGGTAGTGGACGATCTGCGATGGGAAACTTTAATCGGAATTCTTCTCCTGCGTTATTCTCACTTCCTTAGTCTGTCCGTCTGTCATTTTTTAAGGGAGCATAGATCTAAGGTCATACTTGGCTTTCCTGCCACCCACATTCACCTAAATATAATCTTATCTGATTCTGCGGTGATTCCCATAATGAGAATCTATTAAACCACTAGATCTAAAGTATGTACACGTTTTACAAGAAATTTAGTAATTTTTTATTAATCGTAATAATATTATTAATATTTTATTAATAAGCTTAGAATAATTAATTAAAAAGAAAATTGACGTATTATGCGATGAGAAGTTTAAAATAAAATAAAAACCTAAAAAGTTAAAATCATTACTCCTAAGATTGTATATCAATGAAAAATTTAAAGTATGTTGGCAGCGAATAATTATCAGAGGATCAAAATCTTGAAATTTTATAGAGTTTATTTTGATCGCAAAGATTTAAAATGAAATTTAATACTTATACTTACAGAAACATTTCAGATAGAAATACTAATTTAAAAAAGACGAGCTTCTGCAAATACGAAGATTGTTGTAAAATAAGAATAGAAAGTGAACTAAAATTACAAACTGAAATTGTTTTTTAACGAATTTTGAAAAGAATCTTCTTTACAGGGTTCTTATTTGTGTCTGCTTCTTTTAAAGGGGTTTTGTCTAATGTTTGTAATTTCGATGAATATTCTCTCTATTTACGAAAGGAAAAGAAAGTTAGAACCAACAAATGTTGGAATGCAATTTTAAGTCAGTAAATGTACATCCATCTTTTAGTGCATCTGTCTTTGCTCAACTTAAATACTATATATCCTATGAAGCTGAAATTTAAGAAAGAAGTTTAAGTCACCTGCAAAAAAAAATCTTAAAAGATTGGTACATTTGGAGCTAAGGAGCTCCATTTGGAGACTTAAATTCGCAAAATGCCCTTAATATAAAATTGCACTACTTCAAAAAACACTACCTTACGAATTTGGAATATTAATGTTAGATAAATTAACTGAATGTGATTTCTTATTGATTTGGTAGAAATTGAGATCATAGGAATGAAATAGACGCGTCTTCTTATAGAGCCTTTTTCGTCATAAACACTAAATAACATAATACAATCGGATAAATCTATTTGCATTTCAGAACCACGTAAGTTTTCGAAAGCTGGCACACCAATTATTTATTGCTTTTCATTTCTTTACGCCTAAATTAAAATTATATGTTCTCTCACAGAAAACAAAAATGAACCTTTTTTTGTTAACATTTGAATCAGTTGCAATTTCTTTTACAATCCTCAGAATTATGAAAAACAAATTCTTCTCGCAGACAATAACAATAAAAATCACCGAGTATTTCCTTTAAATTCTTCTTTGATTAGAAATTCCATTGGCTTCATAAAAGTCAGATTCCATGAATGTCGATATCTCGTGGAATGTCGACACCAGTATCCAAATCTTGGCAAATCCACAAATAGCTCTGTTTAATCGACGAGAAAAGGACAAATCTTTGTTTTCAGTCGATTCTTCGTTGATCAAATAATCAATATGGAGAGAAATTTATTAGAAGATTTATTAGGGCTAGGTTGTATTTAAGTAGATAGTTTTATCTTTCTTTTCATTTGTATTTCCATAGAATGGTAGATTGTAATTATTCAAAAGCTTCAACTGTAGATTAAAAATTAAATTTTTAATAATTATATTCAGACATAAAATTTCGTGTATTGTTCTAAATTATTAGAATATGATACTAAACAGTTCTCTGGGTATAATTATCTAATTCAAAAATAGTTATTCTTAGAAATAAAATATTTTTTTTCTTTCGCAAAAGAAAAAGATTTGCTATTTAACTTTATAGTAAAGAACAAATGTCACTCTTACAATCCTTAGAATTTGTTAACACCTCTTGAAGAAAAAGTTAATTCTAATTCTTACGAGAATAGCTTACAGATGAATATCTGAAACTATCGCTGTAGTGCAATCCTTTGCACAAAACACTATTTAGAAAAACCTTACAAATATAGAGTTTCATCGGGCACGTATAACCCCTTTTTCTTAAATATAGAGTTTTATAAATCTCCTAAATATTTTCAAAAAGAAACACCAAAATGACATATTATGACTGTAAACGCTTCCCAATTAAGACTATTAATCAATTTTGTTTCATGTTCCGTATTTTAAAGTATTTGTCTGAATCTGTTAAATTTATGTTAGTGGTGGATACTAACATAATTAAGCAAGAATAAAAACAGATTAACAACTTTACAAATTTTGTCTAATTGAGATTACCTAATTATGTAAAAATTAACTATACAAGTGGTCGTATTCATCATGACTACATCTAGAAATACACAGACATAAGTTTCTTTTTGCTTTCGACTGCATCTATGTTATTGTATGGAATAAAGTAAGCTTTTTAATACAAATACGGAGGGTTGTTTACAATCTATGGTAACGATTTGGATTCGGGTCTATTTCCCAGAAATTCCCTTTCTCCACCAACGATCATGCTCTATTTGATGGCTATGAGATAATGCTATCGCTCTGCAGCTCAGTTTCCATTGCAGGAGACTACTGAGAAGAACGGGAAGACTTATACATTGCCACTCCTGCTGATAATATTTCCAGAGTCCATCCAATGAACGAGAACGTCGGCTTCCCAAGGCTCGTTTTAATAGTCCAAATGCACAAAAATCCTTGGGCGATGCATCTGGAGACTTCACTGGTATCTCGGTAAATGGTATAGCCTGGATTCCGGTTTGCTGTTCCATTCGTGTCAGAAAATTCTGGGTCGATTTGGACGTGTGGCTGGATGCCTTGTCTTGGTGGAGACGGACCTTGTAAACGTCGTTTCCGTAAAGAGCAGGTAGTTCCTGTGTATAAATTGGTGTCAGCACGTGATCCTGATAGTACGCAGAATTCACCTTTACATTTTGAGCCACCCTCCGTATCTGTAGCTTGCCTTGATAGGAATAACCCGCGACGATCATGAATCCCTTCGAAAAAGTTTCACGACATTCTCTGTACCAATTTGGAAACGATTTGGCTCCCACTGGGCGATAAAAAATCGCCCTTGGTTTATTGCAGTCGGACAGATAAATATATGCTTCGTCCAATGTGGCCACATACTTCCAATTATCCCCAGTGAGATGTCGTTCATACAGTTTTCTGCAATTTGTCTTACATTCTGAAATGTGCTTTGGTAAGAGCTTGTGAACCTTGCTTTTATGTCTCTTTTGAAGTCCCAAATCTTTATGGATAATCTTGTTTACGGTACGAAGAGATGTTCCTACCTTCGCAGCAATGGTCCTTTGGGTCGCTGGATTGTTCCCTGTCACCATTTTCTTGATTTTCTGAATGACAGTCTTTGTGCGACTTGTAGGTGTCCTTGGATTTGCTTGCTTTTCAGTCCCGGAAATCTGTCCTGTACGGGCCAAACCAACACCAGCCAACACATTATGAACTCCTTTCTTCGAAATGGTGAAACCTCTTTTCCTACATGCCGTAATTATTGCGGAATAACTAAATTTCGCGTCGGAAAGGGCTATAACATACCCTTCCCAAAACTGTGACAATTTCGGCGGCATTTCTCTGAAACAACTAACCCGCACCCCTCCACACTAATCTTTAAGTACTCACCTGTAGGTTTGCATAAATTTGCATACCTACTGTGATTGGTTGAGATGTCATGTGCCATGCAAATCGTTACCATAGATTGTAAACAACTCTCCGTATATGCTTTAAAATGACACATGTATTAATGACACAAGTAGTTTCAATATTAAGAGTTAAGTAAGCTCCGAATACAAAATTTTATTTTGAATGAACAAACTTTTAATAATTTTCTTTGACTAAATTTGTTTTATAACTGAAAATTAACTCAAAGCAAAGATAAAAAATCAACAATTTCATTTTTCTAAAAACAGAAATTTTCAGTTCAGAAAGACCATGAACTTTTAATAATAAGATTATATATTATAAAAGCGTTATTCTGTCTGTCATAAGACTTTAAGTTTTTTCAATTTTGTGACCAAACTATAAGAGATAGATTGGTCATGCAAATGCATAAAATGTAGAGCTTTTTAAGACAAACAAAATGCTACAAAAATCTTTCGAAAAAAGTTTTTGGTTTCCAAGATGGCGCCTTTTAAAGAGTCAAATTTTGACTTTTTCTCAATTTAAACGAAAAGTATAAATGGTGGAAGAGAACATTATATTGAGAAAATGATGGTATTTGAAAGTTCTATCGAACGATATATCAGTCATTCACAAACGTTTCTGCGTTTGCAAGATAGATGCAAAAATGTGATTTTTTCGCTTTAAATTTTTGGTGTATGGCGCCAACCCGCAATACATCTGAGTTATCCGGAGAAGCCACAACGGGCTGGGAAGTCGTATATTCTCCGACGATCTCAATATTAATTTGCTAAATAAATAAAGTTTGGTTTTTAATGCTATATATGCAAGGGTTCCGGAGCGAAGCGATGGTACCCGGCTAGTATTTTAAGAGGATTCATTGAGATATCCGCTCCCTGCTTGTTAACATTCATCAGCATTACTAACCCATAACCAATGCTTTAGTCAACACTGAAGAAGTGAAATAACAAATCTCCAAAATTCAAAGCAAAAGAAATTTCATTTCGTTTTCAATAAAGTATTAAAAAATAAACTATGAATAAAGTATATGGGTCCGATAGCCAAGTGGTAAAACAGGCCTTCAGGAACCGAGTTCAATCGTTGAATTCTTCCACTTTGGATTTTCCATGTTGAATTCTCCTTCAGATTGGTCCTAAGGTTTACCCAGACGTCTATAGGATTGGTATCGAATTTACTTGTCTCGTTGATCACGAGACACCGGGAGCCTTATCTTCCCTAGGCCTACAGTGAAATACTTTCATAAGTTTAATATTGTAAATTGCTTGACATTATTTACAAGTTACGTAAAATACATTAAAAGATCTTTTTTTTTTAATTTGAATTGCAAAGAGATCAGTATTGTTTTTTTGTAAGATATAGTCATATATTTGATGACATACTGTTAATAGCGACGTAAAATTCAATGCTTTAGTTTACTTAGAAATGGCGAAGTGATGTATTTTAAAAGTGCATTAAATAGCTTAGCTTCCATCCGAGGCAGAGACTAATTATGTAGAACAATGGATACAAGTTGATGTAACGGAAAACCCCGCCTTCATTGGCTTCCCTGCAGTGTTCGGTTTCCTTTGCGTGTAATGTCATTAGCTGAGTCGTTTCTTCCGAAATAAAAGTAGAATGAAAGAGGTAATTAGGACACCCGATCTATTAATAATGTCACGGTGAAATCTAAAGGGAAACCGACTCCATTTTATGATCGTTTTGGGAGGAAACAAGCTTTCATTCGATTACCACCATAGTAACTAAAACTGAAAACTTTACAAACAAAATACAGTAAAAACAATATTTATTACGCATCAATTATTAAAATTCCAGAAAGAATTTGAAGCCTTATTCTGTAAAATGTTTTCAGTTAAATCAATAATCCTTATCATCATCATCATCATGACCCTTATCAAGAGACAGCCATTTTTTTTTTTAATTTTAATTTTTAAAGAAAGTGTTTGCAACAAAAGTTTGATGTTTTCTAAAAGATTTACCGAATTTCAGATTCTTATCTGCATTTTTAAATTAAATATCAGGATCCTAGATTTAATCTCGACTCCGTTTTTAATTCGTCTAAAAGAACCTTTTTTTTAATTACAATATCGATGATCCTTGCACTAACAATATTTCAAAAATTATTGAGGTGGAAGATACACAAGTGACACTAACCTCTTTCCTATAGGAAAAGGCTAAAAAATGGTTAATTTATTCGATAAAAATTTCGAGTTAGTTGCGGCTTTAATGATTCCGTTCAAACGAAAAAGCTGATTAAAGTTGATTATTTTTTTAAAATTATTTTTATGTTACTATTATTTTTTGTTTATCGTTAATATTATTGTGAAATGCTTAAAAAGATTTATAAATAACTATTTATCGATATATTTATATTGAAAAGTGAAATTTTTATTTTCAAAACAATATCAAAAATAACTATAGGAATATACAAGAAATGTTTCTTTACAACTTTCGAGTCTTATGAATTAAATAAATCAATTACGACGAAAGGGTAATCCTAAAGGTCAACTGTTTATAGTTTCTGCATTTGTCCACGAGAAGCGCTGCTTTAGTGAGAGCTAACACTAGTGCCAAAAAAAGAAAACAAAAACATCTTTTGATCTGAGGTACAAATGCAGAGAAGTTTCGTAAATACTAAACTGAAATTTTTAAAGGCAGTGTGAAAATTTTATTCTCGAATTTTCCTTCGACTGGGACGAACTTTTGACTGAAGTCCTTTTTTTGATGTAGATGATTACAAACGACAATTAATCTCTGAAATGATAGTTATATTAATTGCCAACAGATGCCGTTACTTTGATTTCTTTCTCTACATATAGAGAAAACACACACCTCAAAAAAACGATTCGAAGGCTTGGAGATAAGAGATGAAAAATTTGCTGGAATGAAAATCATTCTACAACAAAACCATACACTGTCTCAGTTCAAACACTTCGGAATAATATAAACATTCTTATTTGTATAATTCCATACTCGTACTTAACCAAGTTATAATTTTACATGTTTTAGTTTTTTTAACGTTTTATCACTTTTTCTTTTCTGTTCAACTAGTTTCAGTTATTTTTCTTAACAGGCTTTTTTTTAATTATTAACAGAAACCAATAAATGCTATTTGTGATTTGATAATTCAAGTGTTTTTCTCTTGATAGGTGTAGATAAAGGATTGATTGTTTCTTCTTCAAATCCTTTGTCAAATGGAGACCGGGTTTGAAGAGATTCTGTACTCCACTTTGTCTTGATGGTTGTGATCGTAGGAGCCTGTATCTCCCACACCTTGTTAGGTCTTCACGACCTCTTGAAGGAGTCTTTTAACTTTTTAATGTAATCTGAATCCGAAAAGTTCAAATTTCTAACATTATAGCAAATTTATTTTACATTAAAAAAAAGATATTTACATAAGAAATATTAAAAGATAATCTTTATTGATATGACTACAGCATTTTTAAAATAATCTCGAAATACAAATTACCAAATTGCTTTTCCAAACCAAAGATACGTATAGAAAATATTCCTCAACAGTTGAATATAAAAGTTCTAAAAGCTGAAACTGAATATATATATGTATGTTCTATTTCTATTTAATGTAAGGATAGGGTTATTAACTTTATGACTTCAACATTATTGCAAATCTACCAGCAGATATTGAAAAAAAACGAAATTAGGTTTATTGTTTTGGGCAACTAAAAATCAAACATTGACAATAAGTATATATTAGCTACAAAATTAATTTTACCTTGATCTGACTAAAAAACACAACATAATAAAAACAGCAACTGGATATCTGCAAGTATGATTTTTAAGTTCGAAGGTCGTCTTACACGTTTACAGATATGTTTGTGTTTTAAATAGTTTTAATATATTCCTAAAACAAAACACTCTTACAAACGTTAATTTAACTTGAAATGCTTAATTATTTCTTGAATTCAGATATATCTTATGTTTCCGACAGATTTATCTAAGATAATTGGAAAAGGTATTCATTTAAAATCTTTGCTTAGTAGAAAGGGAGCTGGAATCGAAATGACCGATTCTGACGCTCTGGGGTGTAAAAGTGAACATTCAGTCTAAATGATAGCGTCGTATCAGAAGCCGTAGGATAAGGGTTAAAGCTACATTTCTGTAAAAATTTATTTTGTAGTATGAAAATAAAATTTAAAAAATTAAATATTAAAAATAAATAAAGTAGATTTGCAATATAGCTGGCAGACGTCAATCAGGTACAAAAACAAAATATTTAATGAAAAAAAAAAAAAAGGGCTTTTTCGCAAAAATTGTAAGCTTTTGTTGTAAATATCGCTTAACTGGAAATTCTCGCAAATGAATATGTGGGTGTTTTTGTATGTTTTAAAGTAATCACTGGCCATGAGTTAACGACCAAACAAAAAGTTATCCACTGAAGATTTCAATGTCAGTATTACATCGATAATGAAAAGAATAAGTTACAATAAAATAGAAATAAATCTAGAACAAACTTTTGAAAAACTGAGTGAAGGATTATAATTTAAAACAAATGTAATAATAATACAATGGCCAGTGATATCTGGGTCGGATTTAATATTGCTTTTGAATATTATGTATTAAATAAATTAAGTATTTTTGAAACTTAAACAAGTCTTTGCTATTGTTAAATACTTTGAAGCACAAATTGTCGCCCTGTGATGGTTGAGAAGTCTAGAAGAACCCTCTACTAATGGAAGAGTCTTGTCAGATCTCACGAAGAAAAATGAGTTTCTTCACGTCATTCAATGTAATTCATCCATCACAGTAGCATCCCATATGAAGTAATTTCCGATTCTTTATTACCACAGAATATGGACGTCAGATTTGCCTTTCAAAGAAACTATAATTGATTAACACTGAAGCACCATTTAAGGAAGAATTCAATTAATCCTTCTGACGAACTCTTTATCCAAACATAATACATGAAAGAAAAGTAGTTTCAAATTACACATCAACTGTACTTTCACACTCACACTAAGCTTTTGTACTATGTCTATTTTTGCTTACGTTTCTGTTCTTTTTCTTCTTATGTTCATGATGTGGCACATACGTTAAAACGTCTTGCACGAAGGATTCTCAAAGCAAATATAATAAATAGCAGAGAATGATTCACTATATGTACGATTGTCTTTCTAATACTTTACAATATTAAGGTTATTCCATATCCATCTTTAAAAGATTAGAAGTTCGCTGCATCTTTTTGAATAATTTAAACATCACTTTATAAATTAAAGGAATGATGAAAACGTGCAAATCTCATTTTAATATTTTTTTTAAAAAATAAAAAAATAATATTTCTTGAAATGATATTTTTTACTGAAAACATTCACTAGATAATAAGCATTCAATTAACATTAAATATATATGTACATTATTTATATACGCATAGTTTTCGAAATTAAGTTATTTTTGTAATGAACTACATTAACAATCAATTTGGGTCGGAGTTTCTTTCTCAGGTTTTAACAGGTTGAAGCGTTGTTACTGGTGCTCCGACTGTTCTTGTTAGCTGGTGATCATAGGAGTCTATATCTCCTATATTGCCTAATCGTATGAGAAGACGAGCAGTGCTTTAACTGTAATTAATTCTAATTTAAACACATTATTCTTTATAATTTTTATTAATTAATGAATTATGTATAAATTGAACCGAAAAAAAAAATACTTTTAGGATTTATTTGGCATTAAATTAATCCACAACATAATAAGTTTTGTCTTTGAATTATTGTCTTCAATCTTTTGCTTGATATCGTTTTTTTTTTAATTTTCTTCCTCTGAATAAACAAATTTTATCCTTATTAGCAATAATCTTACCAAAAAAAATAAAATAAATAAAACATGTTATTTATATTATCAATAAGATGCAGCAACTGATATAAATTAATCGGGATAACGTACTATATAGGGCAACTTTAATATTTAAAATAATCGTATGAGCGATTTTTTTTTAAGAAAAATAACCTATAAATAAATAAATAAATAATTCTTTTTTCCAACACATTCTCAGGAATTATCTTCAAAATATTCTTTTTATTTTCCTGAGTCATTTCAAATTTATCAGTTATATCAATAAAAATACTGTTTTCTTTTATTAATAAAAACAAATAGAAAATAATAAAAAATTCAAGCGTTAATGTTGAGAATTCCTGGTTGTTAGGATAAATTAAAAAAAAGTTCATTTCATTAAAACTTCACAACAAACCATAGAGAAGAATTCGATTCAAATGGGTACAAACTATAAATACAAGCAAATAGAAAATAACATTACAAGGGATGTCGAAATCTGTGATTGAAATCGAAATCATGAACTATTCTTATTTTTCTTCATTTAAAATTATATTGTGTAGCCGTTAATTTATCGACTACACGTATTGAACTTCAATAATTAAAAAATAGTTTTATCTAATAAAATAATATTTGAGCCGCATTTTGTATCTGTGTGTCTAAAGCAAAGGTACACCTTGCTCCATTACCAGAAGCACTTGATAATGAATTATTTCATGTCTGGTGCAAAGAACGTCAACAACAGCAGCCAACAAGTAATGAGCCATTCCAACAATGTAGATTGACATTTGAAACAATGTTTCGTCATAATGAACACAGATGGAAGGCCCACCCTAGACTAATCGAAGTATAGTTAGGTGCAAAATAAAGTTATCTACGTAGATACAGCAGCTGAGAGATTTCTTAAGAAAAGGACTTGGTAGATCTTACGTAATCACTTCCGTGACATGTAACTGCAATAATGACACTACCTGAGACAGGTAATCGAGCGACTGCACTGCTTCGTCCATTTCTTTACTAGGAGTGTACATCCACAGACGTAGGCGAGGTAAATCGTATTCTAACTGGGCTGTGAGTGTAGCTACTCGTAGATGTTGGGGAAGTGCTAGACCTGCTCTTAAGCCTAACGCCTTATACATACTCAACCGGAGAATGTCGGCCGTGGAAGGCAACATCAGACGGCGACATTGAAAATCCATTATAATCACATCGTTGCCGTGGAGGAATACCGCATGGCAGGTGCCGCAGATACGTCTAGGATGTGGTCCGGGAACGTCGGCAAACAGCGGATATTGGACGGCGATGCACCGACCCAGACCCGATACACTCCCGCTGCGCAGTTTATCGAAGGCGTGGTCGGCGAGGACGCGGAGAAGACGACTGTGTTTCGGCCGGAGGATGGTGTCTTCCTGACGGCAATGAAGTGCGCCATCGCCATCGCGCAGTCGCCGACAGAGTAGAGCGGCGAAAGCCTCGTCCTTGGCGGGACTCACGGCCTCCCAGCTATCGGCTAAGAGAGCGGCGTAAGTGGCGTGATCCTCCTTCGTCAACGCGACATCACTTGACCAAACGGTGTGAACGTTTCCTAACGCCGATGTCTGGTTGAAAAGCGATAAACCAACCTTAGCGTCCACTAAATCGTCCAAATAAAGCATCTCTCCGCCTCCTTCCTTCTCGCTCGCTTTTGTATAAATACTCAACAGTTCATCGCGGAATGCATTCACACGTTTCATCTCCATAATAGAGACAGAAACTAGAGTGAAGACAGCGCTCGTGACGTCGGTTGCTAGGATACCACATTAATACAAGTAAAAAAAAAAAGAAAAAGAAACCCTTTAACGGATGTATAGATAACGATATTTTATTGCCCAAACTTCTTTTTTCTTTTTACTATCGAAAAAAAATAAAAGCATTGGAATTTTTACTGTTCGGTTTTAGGCTTATCAAAAATTAAACAGATCGTAGTCAGGATACGTTGTGATATTCCTCGGAAAAATACGACGGAATGGAATAAATAAATTAAGAAAAACATTTTTATTTAAAAATATTCAAATTTGATTTGAAATTTTTATAATAAATTTGACTTTTTACCTTCTTTCTGAAATTCATTCTTTTTCGGAGGGGAGGGGGCGGGTAGAGGTGTTGATGTTAATATGAATTTTTGTTTTTAATTTTAAAGCTATAACATTTTTATTATTGTTCTTTCAAGGACACTGAACATTTATTTTAACTGTCGCAATATTTTAGAAGCGTTTTTTGTTTACAACTTGATTGGAGGATTCATTGTAACTCCTTCAGGATGTTTTCAGGGAATACGAACGGTTAAATTCAAACCAGCTACCGAGGCTTTTATCTTAAAGCACTTCCATATTAAAAAATGCTTTATCAGTGTCTCTAAAAATAATGCTTAATCTTATACAATAAAGAAACAAAATTCTATAGAATAATAATCTCCTTAGGAACGACCCTCTGCGTTGCGGGGAAGCGACTACGAGATTGATAGACTGACAGAGCTAAATTCCCGCCGTCTTTATTTAAAATCGATTTCACTGAAACGTAACCAAATCCACATACTACAGTTCAGATTATTGTAGCTAGAGGTGAAACCTCGATACACTCTCAGTATAAGAAATATTGGAATAACTTCAAAATAAACTCTTCTAAATATAAATAAATGAAGAATATTGATTGGAATAACTATTGATTTTGAATTAAAAAAAAAAATAGATTTTTTTTTCTTTAAAACTTTAAAATTATCTTTAAAATATATCTCATTGAACTATCATTTGCTAATTTGGATAATTTTATTATTTTTCAAGTCTCTATTTGTTAATAATGATTGATGTAGTAACTTCGCAACACTAAAATAATCTTCCCTCTAATTTCTGTTGTAATGCTACGAATTTTTGTGAAAATACAGTTATACCTTTTTCAAGCAGTCTCAATAATGTAAATAAAATTAATAAAGAATTAAATTTTAGAAAGTCGTTTGACGGCGTATTACCTAAGCATTTGAACAACATGGTTTATAAATTCCAGGTCTTTCAGTGAGTAAAAAGAAAAAGTGTATTTTTGGAATATGGCACAGCCTTAAGTACAGCCAATCACATCTTCAGAGGATTAACTTGTATTGATCTACCCAAAGCCACTTTTATGAGGGAAAAGTCTGATTCCAGCCACACCGGCTCCGTCATGACACTCGGGAGCGTCTGATAGCCTAGGAATTTCATTCCGTAACATTTGCCACATATTTACAGCTGAAAGTTAAAGACCTTTTCTTTCACTTAAGGCAGATTAAAATTCTAAGACGCCGAAATACTTATCTGTAGATATCTATTGAACCCTTTAGCCGTCGACATATCTATAATAATTGAACTTGTTCTTTGTCCAAGAATCACAAATCAAAAGCATTATAGTAAATATAAACCTCATATGTGATAATTGTTATTTTGAGTTTCATCAAAGATTTTACAAACAAATAGAGGGCTTCTCAATGGTAGCCCAATATCTGGACTACTATACAATATATTTATGGAAGGCTTTGAAAAGAACCCTTTAGCCCTTGGAGTTAAAAAGGAAAGGAAAGAAACTAGACAGAATTAAAAAAAAAAAAAAACTAATATAGGACAAGAAACTAAACAATATCAAGAAATACATTCAGTCAATGAAGTAGAATATAGAAAATTGTCTTCCAAAAATTCTTAGATTACGAGGATTGATAAGGAAAACATTGATAAGCTTGATTATTACATCGGACTCAAGTCGAAGGTTGGTGATATGAGGCCTGTAGTGTTCATGTCATCCAATTTGAATGAACTGTGTAGCGAATGGAAATGACGAACCGAATGGAAAAGTAGCCTTACTTCCTAACAAACATAGCAGAGCGAGCACAGAATCATCGCGAAACTGCGGATGGGAATTTTCGGACTAATCACCATCAAAATCACGATGTAGCTTCCAATAATTTTCACCTGTTTCTTGCTTTTAAAAAAGGAAATTGTATTTTGATGTAAAATAAGTCCAACGAGGCTGCCGATAATAGACATTCGTTCGGAATGGACAAAGTTATCAATGCAATAAGTTGCCGCAACCCTTAAATGACTGCGCCTAAAAAAAGTCTATTAGTAGTATTTTGATTGTGTGGAATCGCTTTCCTTTAAAACTCCTTCATTTGAGTTATGATATTGTAAACATTTCTCTGATCGACCCTTGTTTAAGTGAAGCGATAAGAAAAGTTCAAGACAATAGAGAAGTCGATGGAGTCATCAACTCTAACCTAGAATGAAAACGTAACTTAATATAATGCTGTAATTATAACAAAAATATTTTTAAAATTTATGCATAAAGTAAATTAAACAACAGAGAAATTATAAATATCTTTCAAGATCTCTTCCATAAAGAACTGGGCTTTTATGGATAACTGTAGGATAAAGTTAAGGTAACCGAACCTTTTACAGCATTAACTGATGTTTGAATAACATGTCTACAATTCAAAGGTAAATATCAATAAGACAATAATCAACAAAACTGATTAATGAACTCCTAATTTCCTAAAGCAGACAGGTCGTGGTTCAGAAAAGTTGGTATCAACATTCTGAAAAATTAAAAGCCTTTTGGGTTAAGCTGAGACCTTGAGACGGCCGTTTCGAGCTTCTTGTGCTCTCGTCAGCCAGGGCTACTCAGCTAACGCTAAACCATAAAAGGGGAAGAGTAATCTAAAGGTGGTAATAGCAATGACCCCTCAAAACTAAAGAACAAAAAATAAAAACATCAATAAATATGAAATACAAACGCCTTGGGCGTCACAATTTCCGCCGTAAATAATCGTGGACAAATACTTTTGAGGCGGTAATTGAGACGCCCAAGGTTTTCAACAAACCCTAATTCGCCCTTGAACAGTCTGTCACTCTGTACAGATCGTATCTGGCTTTAATGAAAACGACGCAACTGTCCTCAAGTATCACTACATCTATAAATAAATAAAAGGCTGTCTGGTCGATTAGTGCTACGAGGAGTTCATGTCAGTGAACTTTACAAAGAAGTTTGTGTCCCTCTTCTCCCATCACAGACAAATCTCCTAATAATTTTTATGGCTCTGAATAGTGGGCAATATTTTAGACAAGGTTTATAGACAGGCGTTTACCTTCTAGACGTTTTACTCTGAATAGAATGAATAGTATAACTTTTTCGTGCATTAAAGAAAATAATACTAATTCGAATTGAAAGGACAGAAAATGTGTTTATAAATACTGTCCAATGCTCAAATAGATCAAGCAACACAAATGCGTTCGTTCTAACTGTTTTATTGAACAACTACTGACTGTGGTTCTATCTTAAATCGGAAATAGATCAAAACCATAAAAAAGATCTCCAATTCTGAGTTACCCCGACCAATCAGTGTAAAATACTCAATTACAATATGAGCTGGACTGCGATGCTCTAAGCCTACTTTTGTTACAATAATTTATTTTATTTTACTTTTATAATATAGCCTACGTGTGAGTTACTTATTGCAAGGTAAAAATCCTAAAAGAGTCTAGCAGGAAGATAAGGAGGATTTGAAATTTTGGCCAGTTAAACCTGTAAATGCCTTACTTTACATTTTTCTTTCAAAAAAAATTATAAAATAACAAAATTTTTTTATCTTCAAAATTAAATTGCATTTGTAATTACACAGATAAATAAAGTATAATTGTACATATTTTTTTAAAATTTTATTTACAAGAAAATAAAGTAATTCTAAAGATAATGTATTATTATAAGATTTTAATATAATAAATTAAAAAGGATGACGGTAAGTAAAAACCATAACTATTTTAACTGCTAATTATTTGAAGGATTATTTGTGGTAATTTCGAGAAAAAAGAAATGTTAGAACAACATTCAGCTCGACCAAATAATTGAAGCTTCGCGAGAATTTGAAGTTTTATTTAATTACACTGCAATAGACTTAAAAAAAAATAGAAAATCAACGAAGCGACAACACGACGAGACGAAACAACGATCGAATTAGTTAATTGAAATCCGTCTCATTGCTTTTGCAGGAGCCGTGAATTATTAAAAATATAAAGAAAAGACGCTCGCCCTTTCACGCCTCGCTTTGGACTTCATTTGGATGTTGTTGGAGGGGAAACGTTTTAAGGAATTCTAATGAATTCTACAAAATACTATTTGTTTAAGAGTTTGCCAAGATAGATAAAAAACATTTCCACTAACTGTTTGTAGTGTTATCTATTAAAATACCTTCAAAATTACTCAAATATTTACAAATAATTCAAAGAAATTTTATTATTAAGTAGTATTTTATAAAAAAATTAAAATAACCAAATTTACAATATTCACAATCATTTTTATGCACTTGCTTTTGTGTAAATAAGAATAATATGAATTAATCTAATTTTTTATTTTATCAAAATGTTAATATCTACTTTTGTCAAAAATCAAACAAAATTAAAATAAACTTAATTTTCTTTTCCTTATAAGTAAAAGTTCCTTCTATTTTTATAGATGGTAAAACAGTTTAAGACCAAGATATATCGAAAACTATTTCATTTAGATGTAGAAATTTAACGTGCGTGAAATTAATGGTATAGTCTTAAAAAAAGGCCTATACCATTAATTTCACGCACATAATAATTAAAAAACATAAAACACATTAAAATGTTAATAAGTCGACCAGGTTTCGATCGGACCTACCGACCTTTTTGAAAAAGATCACTTGAAAACGATCGGAAGGTCCGATCGAAACCTGGTCGAGTTATTAACATTTTATTGTGTTTTTATGTTTGTTAATTATTGTGTGTCTGGTCTTTTTTGAAAACTACACTACATTTTATTGTAATGACATCATTTTTTTTTTCATTTTATTTTTAGAGGATAAAGAATTATTGATCTTTTAATATACTCCTGGACAAAAAAATTAGCGTACCAAGAAATAATTGCGGGATCGTAACGAAACTTGCAATGAAGGTACATGTCGGGGAGATATGCAAATGATTAGAAATGCAGCGTGATTGCGCAATACGTATAGCCGGTAGAGGGCGTTGAACATCGTACTCTGTGGAGTATAAAACAGGTAACCAAAGCGTGTTTGAGTGTGCTGAATCATTTACAAAGGAAGAGCTGAGGTAGACATGCCATTACGCCGTGTTCGAAGACAGTATACGCAGTTGTCGCAGTTTGAGAGAGGGAGAATCGTCGGGATGATGGAAGCTGGGTGGTCAGCTAGGCGAGTAGCTCGTCAATTAGGCCGCTCTGATTGTATTGTGAGGAGGTGTTGGGACAATTGGACCCGAGAGATGTCATGTACACGAAGACCAGGCTCAGGACGCCCTCGACAGACCAGTCGTCGAGAAGATCGCCACATAGTCATAAATGCACGCATACAGCCAACTGCTTCATCGGCCGCCATCCAGGCACAGGTAGCAGCTTCACTGGGGGCCTCTGGGTCTTCGCGAACCATACGAAGGCGCCTGGCTGAAGGACAGTTGGTATCGCGGCGCCCATTACGTGTGCTGCCCTTGACGCCCACCCATCGACGCCTCCGTTTGGAGTTTTGCCGCGCACGAGGAAACTGGACTGCAGCGGAATGGAACCAGGTCGTCTTTAGCGACGAATCCAGATTCAATCTCGGCAGTGATGACAATCGTGTTCGTGTGTGGAGAGCCCGTGGTGAACGCTTCAGTCCTGCCTTTACTGTACAGCGACACACCGCTCCCACAGCTGGTGTGATGGTATGGGGTGCCATTGCCTACAATACACGGTCACCCCTAGTATTGTTCCGTGGCACCATGACAGCCCAGCGGTATGTTCATGAAATCCTGCAACCACATGTGTTGCCCCTCATGCAACGGCTCCCAGGAGCCATTTTTCAACAAGACAATGCTCGGCCTCATACGGGAAGGGTGTCACAAGACTGTCTCTGCACTGTTACTACCTTTCCTTGGCCTGCCCGATCCCCAGATTTGTCTCCAATCGAGCATATCTGGGATCATTTGGGACGACGAGTTGGGCATCCCACGAGTTTGAACGAACTAGAGGCAAGGTTACAGCAAATATGGAACGAAATGTCTCAAGACATCATACAGAACTTGTATGACTCAATGCCCGATCGTATCGCATCGTGCATTCGCGCTAGAGGGGGTCCAACGGAGTATTAACTCCTCCGTTCTTTTGCCTTTTTCTCTGAAATAAATTATCCTTTTTCTTTGATTTTCTAATCATTTACTTATATCAAAGTAGTCATTACGTATGTAAATTTTCGTTTCATTTTGACAACTCCTTCTTGTTGCGCTAATTTTTTTGTCTATGAGTGTATTATTGATGATAACAGTATGTTAAAAAAATTACGAAAATAAAAGAAATCGAAATCAATTGCCGACATCTACTGCCTGAAATTCAAATATTACGTAAGCATTCAGGGGGGAGGAGGGGGTCTAAAATAACTAAAAATGTGCTGACGTAATACATGAACAGCCCCTTTATAATTTATGAAATGACTTTATCATTAGTTTCGGTTATACCTTGCTGAACAGTTTTCTACTTCTTTGTAGTTATCTGAAATAATATCCCGGAATATTTCCTATTGAATATTCCTGAATATTTATTGAATATTGATAAAAGGCAGTCGTAGAAGTGCCTCACTGATTCTGCCTTCTACTTTATTTACTTTATGGCGGGTTTAATGTCAATCAACCTGTTTCGTAAATCCTAACTTATTCTTGTGTCTGTAGACTAATTTCTTATTGAGTGTCCATTTCTGCCTTCTGTGAGCAAGAGATGGTAATAAAACATTGGTTAAAAAATTTCATCAAATGCAACAGGGTCCCTTAATCTTAATTTTAAATATATTTAAATGTATTTTCCTAGAAGTTTGTGAACAACTTAACTTAAAAATTGTTTATCTCAGATGTCTCAGTCTGAATGAAAGGGGTGTTAACAAATGTAAGGAATCTGTTGATTCCAAGATAAAATGAACTCCCACATGAGGATCTTGGGTCCCAAAAACCATTCCTTATTGTTAAAGGGTCGTAATCAATGTAATCCAACTATTAAGGAATTTTTTTATGAATTTATCCAATGAAACATAACTATTTCTTATAATACATTTGAATTTTATTTGTAAACATTTGCTACACAATGTGACTTGCTACTGATGTTGATAGAAGCAAACTATTCACCAAAGCAGATTGGAATAAAAAAAGCACAACTAATTTCATGATAACTCCTTCTAGCCTATGAAATCTTAAAGGTTGGTTTTTGTATCCAGTGTAAAGTCATTTTTAATTTTAATTAAAAACAGGCCTCTAGATAATGGGCTTTAAATATAAGAGAAACATCTCTGGCAGGAATATTTTCCATTCAAAAGTTGCGAAACAATAATAGTTTAACTTTTTTAGACATCTAAATGTTTCGAGACATCTTATGATAAGGTTAAGCAGATTTCCTATGACTTCCTTATCGTAATCTTAGTCAGATTTAAATGTTATCATCAGTAAAATCTTATTGCTCTCTCAAGAGAGTGATGAGTCAGTTAATTGTCACCAAATGTTAAAAGAGGATAATTGTCAGTATCTTGTATTTAGCAAGAAACTGAAATAGGATTCACTGGTAATGATATACGTATTTGGAAACCGCTTTTTCTTTTATATCCATTTTGCTCTTGCATCTGTCCAAATATTTTTTTTTTATTGGTGTAATAAATAGTAACTCGTGCTGAATATTATACAACCAATAAATTTCAGCATTTAAAATTATAGTATTTTTATCACTACATAAATCTTCTAATAACACGTAATATTGAAATTGTAATTTCATTTGGAAATCATCTCAATATGAGGAAACCCTTTGAACCAAATGTAATGTTTAAATAACATACTGTTCCAAAACCTATAGTTTCCCGAAAGTGCTGCAGCTATATTTTGAAATTTTGGTCTTATTTTTTTTTAAATTTAGCATTCGACCTAGGGTCCACCCAGCCCTCTGTAGAATGGGTATTAGAATGGGTACCTAGTTTCTTTTCCGGGAGTACAGGAGGGCGAACGTTGGGCTGTCCACCCGACCTCGTGTAATTCCCAGGTCATTTAAATGTTAAGGAACCTTACCTCCAGCTCGAGGGGGGCCATCGGAGATAGTGGGCCACCGTAGGATATACCATGGGATCTATCTATCTACCTATACCTACATGTTCAATGTAAAGATTGTAGTTCTGTTTTGCGAATAGTCGCTATTTCCTACAGTAGCATTCACGATACTTATAGGGAAAAAAATTCAATCTTTATATTTAATAGCCGTACTGTATTTTTTAGCATATTCGTAGTATGTGATTAAGTTAATGAGAATTCTTATTCAAGTTTGAGAAATGTTAAGAAATTCAATCATGAGAAATATAAGGAACCATCTTTTTGTGGAATAACTCGAATATTTTTTCAGTAATTCTACTACACGAAGAACCAGGAATTCTAGTATATTTTATTATATATTAAAAGTATATAATTCTAATGTATATTTTTAATTTCGAATTTCTAGATTAGATATTAAGTATTATAAAAGTTTGACTAGAAATTACCAGACAAAAGAAGGAGACGGAGAAATAAAGCTGATTCAATTGAAGTGTTAAATATTTTAGAAGCAACTGAGTGAAGAGAGGGTGGAGTCCTTTACAAACAGTGTCAAATACATTGTATAGCATTCGAATTAATTAGTTGTGCACGAAGGCAAAGTTCGTGGTAGAATCGTCTGACTTCATTTATTTTAATGTCAGAGAAATCCATTAAATAAGGAATCGTCCGAGAAGATACAGTCTATGGACGAGGTTTAAAACAAAACAAAAAAAACAGGCGAGATACGATTATCTAGGGAATCATAAGTATAAAGAATTTTGAACACGAATAGTTCAAAATTCTTTAATTTCTTTTTTTTCTTCTGTGAATTAGACAATCTGTAATTGTTGGATTACTGTAATTACGAAGTAATAAAATACGAGTAATATTAAACTTGAAAGTACTGTTTAAAAACATACAAAAAGTCCTCACAAATTGACTTTGGTGCAATCACTCAGATAGAAGAGCAGAAGCAATTTGAACTCGAAATGTCTTCGTTAATGATCAAGATAACGCAAAGCTCTATTTTATCCTCCTAAGCTGAAATTAAGACATCACATTTGATTTTGATGAAACTAGAATTAAAGATCATCATTACACATTATTATAAAAGTTACGTAATCACTGAAAACTATTTATTCTAAAAGAAAATAAAACAAAGGGTGATCTTCTTACTAATTGAAATGATAGAAGACAATACCACAACACGACATTATACATTGCTATTCAAACGCTATTATTAAGAAAACTCAACCGTGTAGTATATATACAGCTGGTACTACCTATACAGACACATAAAAGGAAGAGTGTGGAAGCCCTTTTTCTCGGCATCCAGATGACATACAGGCGTAAATATCGGATCAAATTAAAGGTTCTGATCAGAAAGGCGTGCATGAGCATGTTGAGTTTTGTTAAAAGTTATACATACGTATTTGGTAAAGCACTTTATTCCAAGGACACTTCCTCGTAGTACATAGTTGTAAAGCGTTTTATTCCAAGTACACTTCCTTGTTGTACAGATCTAGTAAAGCGCTTTATTCCAGGTACACTTCCTCGTAGTACATATTTGATAAAACACTTTATTCCAAGGACACTTCGTCGTAGTACATATTTGTTAAAACACTTTATTCCAAGTACACTTCCTCGTAATACATAGTTGTAAAGCGTTTTATGCCAAGTACACTTCCTCGTTGTACATATTTGATAAAACACTTTATTCCAAG
>JAFIDM010002131.1:8128928-8145545 GCA_023159025.1 Thereuonema tuberculata
AGTGGGTGTGTTCGTGAGCCCATTGTAGCCTGAGGCGTCGATGATTCAGGCCCAAGGGAATCCTTTGCAAAGGAATGCATGCACGAAGTCTTTGCACAGAAGACGCCATCGAACCGTGGAGCCAGACAATGTCAGACCTGTTGCAGTGTTCCAACATTGTGCTAACATTTGAGAAGAAGTTGAACGGTCCATCACTGCCATGCGGATGAGTGTCTATCATTCCGTGGTGTCGTCAGGTTTTGTGGTGCACTTCCTGATTTTCGACTTTCCTGTTCTCTCGGGTTCACTGCTTCCACCCTCTCATCGCTGTCGTGGCATTAAGCCACGTACGATCAGCAATTTCGCGGTATGGAAATCCTCCTTTACGCAAGGCGATCATTTGGCGCCGTTCAAACTTCGTACCTTGCTTATGAGCTGCCCTTTGACGTCGACGAGGCATACTGACGCCAGTAGGAACATGTACAGCTATCTGACGATGAAAAACTACTTGTCTGGATCCACTACAGTCTTTTATTAATATGCTCTTATACGACAGTTCAGAGGGCACTGCTGAGTCTAGGCATGCGCAATCATTCCAAATTTTAATCATTTGCATATCATTATCTGCTTTACATTTGCTATAAGTTTCACTTCATTTTTAATGTTTCCTTCATACTGTTGCATTTTTCACAAACATGAGTGTATATAAACACATATTTTTTCTTTTTTTTTTGTGATAAAACTTTTGCTGAATAGTGATAAGCATTCATTGATTCAGTAAATGATGTTACAGCCAAGTGGATGGATATTGGAAAAAAACCAGAAGATCTTAAGAGCACTGAACAAATAGTTTTAGAAAAATATTTACATTTCCTATCTACTTCAACAGCTCTATCTTGATAAGAGTAATGATTAAGCTCAGTAATATAGTCAAGTACTTCACCAGAACAAATACGAAAAAAAATGTGTGTGTTTTGTAGTTGTTTTTTTGTAGTTGGACAAGGAATTCTGGATCACCTTATATATAAGGTGATTCAAAATTCCCTATACAAACTTTAAAGATAGATCAGGAATATAAAAACAAACCGTATTAATAGTGGAACGTATGTCCGCAAACCATCCGAATGTGCTAGAGGGCGCTGTTTGGCAGCGTATTATTTTGGCAGTGTGAGCCATCGTCATTGGAGACATTGACTTTGTACTAGTAGGATGTATCGCTTCGCTAATGCTGAGAGGACAGATATGCAATTAACCTATGGGGCAGCTAACGGAAATGGACGAGCAGCTGCACGATTGTACCGTGAACGGTTTCCCAACAGACATGTGCACAATCATCGAACGTTTGCACGTTTGCACCAGAGATTTTGTGAAACTGGATCATTCGACGGAAATAGGCATGATTGTGGTGGACGCGTACATCTGCAATGGAGGAGGTGATCATACACCGAATTGATCGTAATCCACGTACAAGTACACACATCACCTTGTTCTCCCTCAAACCAGCGTGTGGCATATGAGCACCTACTGTGAACCTGTAAATATAAACCTTACTCATACTGTAAATGGCTAATAAACATGTTGTCTACCAGACTTGTCGTCTTTTATTTCTGAACCTTCGTGTACCTTCTAGCACATCCGGATGGAGTTTGCAGACATACGTTCCACTTGGTTTAATTTTGTATTCCTGACCTATCTTTAAAGTTTGTAAATGGGATTTTGAATCACCCTGTATATATATATATATATATATATATATATATTTATTCATCATCGTTTTTAATCATTTTCAATCCACTGCAAAGGTCTCTCCAAATTTTTTCTAGTTCTTTCATTCGATAGCTTTCCTTTTCCAATCGAATCCAACAAACCATTTTAATTTCATCACTTATTTGTTTACTTGTGGACGCTTTCTCTGCCTCCTTTCATTCATTAAGTTTAAATTTCTGTTGACAATCTCTAATCATTACGTCTTGCTAAATGACTAGCCCAATATTTTACCATATGATTACGTATTCAGTTTTTAAAATCTTTATTCGACAATTGCTCTAAATAATCAATTATTTTGGACCATAGGCGGATCCAGGGGGGGCTATAGCCCCTCCCTTTAGCTGTGAATATAGATTGGATAAAATGTGGTATCCAAAGGCTGCTGCCTGATAGACATTAATAGTGCCATGATGATGATTTCAATTGCTAATAAAAAGCTGTCTACTAGCGTGCGTTTCAGACACACAGGTATAGTCAGCCCTTCAGAAAAGTTAGCCCCCCCCCCCCTTTGAAAAATCCTGGATCCGCCCGTGTTTTGGACTGACTCGCAATACCCCACCTTTACCTCCCCTTTTCAACTTTTAAATTATTATTACATTATTGTTATTTAGAAATTCCCAGTACTATTATAACTGGCTTTTTATTTAAATTGCAGTAGTTTCTCTAATTTTAAAGACCAGCTTTCTTTTTCAGTCTTTTAATAAAATGTAATTAAATGTTTAAATAAAAACGATCTTTCACAGAAACCTATCCCATGATGCATGTGGAAAGAAAGAGAGAGAAAAAAAGATTGATTATTTGTCAACTTCTATTGTTATGATTTCATAACTGCTAAAGATAAATATTATTTGTCGGAAATATATCCCCAGTTCAATGACTGAATTTTTAATAAGCTGTTGCCGTGGAGAGGGAAAAGGAACAATTAAACACATACACACACACACACATTGACAATCTGTTAACACAATAACCATTTATAACCAGTACAGGTCAACATAAATATTATTTAAGAATAGTTTTTCAAATACTACTCTTTTTTTTTTTGTAAATTTTATTTTATTCCCCCTTTTTACTTCCTAAATAGATATAAAGTCTATTGATTCTGTTTTTTTTTTTCTTGTTTTTTTTTTTTTTACACCGGAAGTTTGGATCTCGCGTGTGAAATGAGATATGCAATATTTTCTGGAAAAATTGATGGTGACTCCGCCCTGACACAGAGTTCTTTATGGGAAAGACTGTTTTTCACCTCAGGATTTGTTTTTGAATGATGGAGATCTAATATGGTCTGATCACACTATGTTCTCTGTTTCTATGACTGTTGGTCGATATATCAGAGGTCATTTTCTTTGCCCACTCATTGAAAAAAAGATTAAAAGCATATTTCTTTTATGCCGTTTAGCTTTATTGCTAAAATTCCTTCCTTTTTAATTCATATTACTGCATTTTTTTTCTGAATAAAATCCTTTGATAAAATTTAAAATAAATATATGAAATAAATACATACACACACACACACACACACACACAAATACAATCCAACTGATTACAGATCATTTCTAATTCCATTATTATTAAAGTAAAAGACTTAAATACAATGAATAAAATTTCCATAAACTGATATATTTAGTTAGCATAAGTTTAAACGTGCATAAAATGTAACATGAAAAAAGGAGATATAGAAAATCCAGTGTATTTTGCTTTCACACTATGAGCTATGATCGACGAAAGCTGGGATAGCTGTTTCGTCCTTGTTACGATTCATCGGCAAAACACTGTGTATTCTTTAAATATTCTTTTATCATGAAATATTTATATTGTAATATTTGTTATAGTAGCAGAAACCTTAATTACTTGTGTTATTTACGAATTAAATATGTGTTTATTCTTCCAAACATTAGTAAATCGAAAGACGAAAGTGTACGAGTTGCCATTGTTAAAACTTTCTTATATGCATTTCATAGAGTTAATCAAGACAAGTCTAATGTGCTAAAAAGTATTTTCGTTTCGTTTGGAAAGATAAAGTTCCAGAAGACACCAAACATTTGATCAATGGCCAAACATTTCGAGATCATATATTGATAATGAGTGAAAATTAGTCAATGGCAGACAAGAAGAAAGTGCAGACCGAGAACGTATCTACTCAATGCCCAGAGAACTGTCAGTCATTCTATGTTTCGATTATTTCAGTGAAAGATTAAGTTGGGCATTTGGTAAATCTCGTCAAGACCAAACACATGGATATAAGCTTGTGCGACTGTAACAAAGTCATCAAGTTACTATTATGCGTAATCAATTTTCTTCGCCTGTGCATATGGGACTTTGGCAGTACGAATTCTATAAAGCTGGTATGCGATTATCCAATTACATTTCAAAAGTTCGCGTTTGGAATTGAAGTTATAACTTGTGATACCGAAAATTGTCATAATCTATCCTGTTTCAACTGCTCTTGATTTATCCAACACTTTGTGTTTCCAACCTAGATTGCTAACTGGGATATCATTATTGTACAAATAACCTCCATAATTAAACTTTCTTCACATTTTTGATGATGAATTTTTGTCGCGCATTTGGTGTCTTTATCTTTGAAAAAATGAAAATATTTTTTAGCGCATTAGATTTGTCTTGAGTAGTTCTATAGAAGACATCTATTTTTTTATTTCTTTTTTTTTTTTTTTAATTAGCGCCGGCAACTTCGTTCTTAAGTTAATATTGCAGATATTAGTGTCTATGAAGAAAAAAATGTTAACCCTTTTCTCGGATGTTATTTTGATTGACGCTACATCGAATTAAAAACTAAGAATATTCTATTTCTTCTTCTATACATGATTTAAGATATATAGTTCACATGCCAACTTTGAAGCAGTCTCATAGTAAGATCCAATAAACAGTTGTTATATTAAGCAAGTTGTTATGTTAACTGCTCTTTATTTCCTTAATCGTTCTTTTTATAGCAATCAAGAAAATCAAGAATTTAGTATTTTCTCTTATGTAAGTAATCCGTCAACTGAAACTGAAATGAAGACTGTCCGTATGCATCTAAGGAAGAAATATTGCGCCAAATATTACAAACAAATTTTTCTATTATTCCTTCCACCAAGGAATTGTTTCCATTTTCATCTATAAATGCACACTTGTTGGAATTCTTTAACGTATAAAATAGTCCAGATCTGAGACTCGTTCTGGCCTATTTATGAAACAAAACACCAAGTATTTTTATTATTATTCTTTAAGATCAGTTGATGTTTTGCTTCGCAATATCTACTTCATTTAGATATATTAAATAATTAAAAACAATTGACAAGTAACAGTTGGATCTGTTTGAACGGAACTACAAAGTAAATACGTGTAAGATTGAAGTTGATGAGCAAATTATAGTCACCTAACTGTAAAAGTGATGAAGCATAATGATTCAGCATCTATACAGCAGTGGATTAAGATACTTCTATCACGTGCGTCTTGGATATGGTACCAATAATTTGCTAAAAGTACCGCAGGATGAAATAATGGCCTCTCCTGAAAACAAGAAACTGCAGCAATTATTTCTTTAATATTTAATGTGTGTCAAAGTTTTTCAATAATCACTCTAACGCCAACAAACATGAATAAAATAATATATTTAAACATTAAAACTACACTGTAATAAAACAAACAAAAAAACACACAACCAGTTTCTCTTGCAAATCTGCAAGTTTCATCTGTGAATAATATGGAAGGGTCTTTCCTTATATCTCCTTAACAGTTCAAAATTAGCATACAGAACACACGTAGCATGACTTCCCATCATCCAATGGTAAGGCCTTTCCAAAGTCGCCATAGCAGAACATAGGATTACAGGAAACCCAGGGATGAAACATTCGAAAAAACGTAAGACCGGTAGTCATCAAGGATGCCAAAGATCTTCAATTGGGGACGTGACATCCGGTTATTTGTTTTTTTTAAATACATTGAATTTTTAATGTTTAAATATATTTTTTATTTTTTATTCAGGTGTGTTGGCGTTAGAGTGATTATTGAAGTAACTGTTGCCAATTTCTGTCACAGCTACTGCTATTCAAAAATTTAAAAAAAAAATAAAAATAAAATTGCTGTGGACTATGCAATACATACCACGTTCTCTAAAAGCGCCATCTAATGATGGTTGGTGAAACTACAACCATTGCATGGCACTTAATTTCTCTTTGTCTCAGATAGTCTAGAATCATGTGTAGTTAGAGAGTGAAGAGTTTTTTATAATTACAATCAACTTATTTCTCGTCTTCTGTTTGTGTGCAGATGATGGCCATGTATAGGCAATGCCAGCCTTATGACAATGAGGTAATCTAGGCAGAAGTCGAGGGTCCACCTTTGGACGAAGGAGGGGGTGCAATGGCAGTCTTATAGATATATAAATTTTTCTTGACCCTCCTTCCTTTTATCCTGGCCTTGACTAACTTCAATTTTTCTTTAATTTCTTTTTCTTTTCTTTTTAACAATTATGAGAAGTTATTTGTCTTCCTTTACTTGTATATTCAGTAAGTTCTGAAAGGATCTGTTTTTACTGGCGGTCGTTGATGAAACGAAGAGAGTTGTAACATCCACCTATTGCTTCCATAAATGAAAGAAGTGTATCATTTTGGATCTGTTTTTTTCTGGTCGGAAAGCCTTCGTTTTGATACCCTCCCCCATATAACTTTTTTTTTTTTTTTTTTTTTGTGGGGAGATCGGGTTGGAGGGTTGAAAGACCATCCTAACCCTTTCATTCCAATTGCTGGATACGCCTACGCTATTGGCTCTTGGAAATAACGGCACACATTGACTAGTAGAGGATTTAACAACTGAAAGAATGTTCATGTCAGACTATCGGAACACAAGAAATCAAATACATACAAGTGTTTAGTTGTTCATTACTTCAAAAAACACTCTAATAGAGAAAATACTAGACAAAAAAAGCAAGTTCAGATAATCAACAAAGAAAATCAACAAGAAAATTGAGTGGCATCAAGTTTTTGAAAGATTATTCGGTTTTGCGTAGCTTCTATCAGAACGAAATTTAGCATTTCTAGGTTTGTTGATCGTCTTGGTAGCCCCTACAATGGGAATTTTCTTTATATAATGAAATTGTTTGGAAAATTTGAACCTGTGATACAAGAACACATTAGAAGAATCACGAGTGAACATATTCAGGATCATTACCTTAAGAAAACTATTCAAAATGAACTACTTGGAATTATGGAAAATGATGATCAGAAAAACGTAACACACAGTGGCAAAGCAGCAAAACATTACGCAGTAATTTTAGATTGCACACCAGTAAATGTCTCTGATAATTAATAGGAATTTGATGACGTTCTGACCGATGTATCAGCTGGTGTTCCTGAATAAATTTCTATTTGTTGAATCAACCATAGGTGAAATATCTTTTGAACGGAGTTAAACAAGAACTTGAAGATTTTGAACTTAGCATTCAGATATCAGGGAAAGAGTTACAAGAGAGGAGCAAATAGGAAGGGAAATGAACAGGTGTTAAAACTCGTTTATTACAAGAAAATTCCCAGGCAAATATTTACGCATTCTGCTGCCACAATTATAATTAAGTGACGATAAATGACGTAACCAAAACATGTTCTGACTTGTTTTGCAGTCAGCTCTTTTGATGTCATTAAAAGGATATAAAAAATTTTCTCGACATAAAAAAAAAATGATCACTTTGGCCAAAAATGTGTACCAGGTTTACTGTAAAACCTCTTAATGAAACCAGATGAGAATGTCGTAAGAATGTCACTGAAAGTGTGAAAGTAATAACATTTCAAGCTGGGGAAATACAAGATCGCCATAATTAAAGTATCTCTATTCTCTACAGCTCCAACTAATAAGCGGAATGCTACCAGAGTTAGGAAATAGATTATTCCAGTCATCTCGTTTCGTGAAGAAAAACCTTAGCTCCAAAATCTGCCAATAGAGTGAAATAAGCCGCTGTACAAGAGGAAATGCATGATAAAATATCAACAAACGACTAACTAAGAGAAAGCTAAGATAAAATTTCAATTTTTTTTATCTTCGCTCTTTTCAAAAACTGAAAAAGAAATTGATTTTTTTTTTTTCAAAATAAAAAAAGTGCGCCCAAGAGAGTAGAAAATTTGCATTTTCGCAGCAATAGAGAACTAGAAAGGCACAAAGCAATTATCGCAAGCGTACTCTGTATATTTATACTTAAAAAAGCGTCTCACTCTGTTTGAACATGCTTTAATGATGAAGTTCTTTTACTTTAAAGAATACCGCTCTACGTGAATTTCAGTAAGAACTTAAGTACATGTCTCCTTAATCAGTTCGAAGGATGATTAACAAATTTGAGGAAACTGAAGTTAAACTGGAAGAGGAAGAAAGACTGTTTCACCTCAGACAGCAGAGAAAGTTGACACTGCTTTAGTCGACTGCTGGAACTAGTATTGCACTGGGAGTATCGAGGCAATTGGATAACTCTCCTTCTACTGTGTTGCAACTTCTTCGAAAATTGTCCACATTATCCTTGTACGCAAGGAGATAATTCTGATTGTTATTTTCTCGAACAATTTTTGTCCAGCACGGAAGTGGACGATGCCTGACCATGGAAACTTCTGTGGGGAGATGAGACCCATTTTTATCTCGACGAAATTGTCAATATTCAAAAGTGCTTCATACGGGCTTCATCACATGCTATTCAGCAAATCCCATTGCATCCGGCGAAACTCGCCGTCTGGTGTAATGTTGCTTCAAATTTCATCCTAGGACCATTCTTTTTCAAGAAATTGCAGCCATCAGAAGCAGCCATCAATTTCTGCTACAGCGCAAAGATATCACCAAATATTGCGCATTTTGGAAGCGTTTCAGGATCTGAAAAAAAAAATAAATCGTGGAGATCAACACCTATAACATGCGCATGTTTTCAACTGATTTCCATGATGTCGTAACGGTCGTGGGTCAAACTGCGGACGAATCCAGACTGGAATTCCGATTGTCAAGCACACAAAACATCGAGAGAATATATAATCTCCGGAATGCCGACCCAAGAATTGTCATCCAAATGATTGCTGACATACTGTACATAAACAAAACAAAAAAATACTCCACATTATTTCAGGGAATCCGAAGATTCGTTCACGATTTTTACTGCACAGCTTCACTCTAGAGCAAAGGCAAACGGGACTTTGTCTTTGTTACAATTCTATGGCATCTTTTCCAAATGATCCAGACGTTTTATAGCGATTGCATAGGTAAAGATGACGCGTGCTTTCAGTATGACCTCAGAACCTACCAGGTCCGAAAGTCTCAAATCAAGACGATGTTGGTTCCTTCAGGGCGCTATAATTCAAAAGCAGATAAAACTGCTGTACAATAATGTACGTTGAATGGAAAAGTGCTTGATGAACACAAAAACAACTGAACGGCTAATGTATCAGCTTTCGCAATACTTTCGGGATTTTACTTCATCGTTAAGAGCTTTGTACACAATCAAATGGAGATTACGTTGAACGTTTCATAACCAATTGCAGAACTATTGTTATTTTCGGTTTTACAAATTTTATCTTCCTATGGAAATAATTGCTACATTAATAAAAGTTATAAAATAACTAGCTTTTTCCCCTGCTTCGCCTAGGTGGATCTCGGTTTGCTTTTATCAAATCTCCTGTACATGATTGGAGAAAATTCTTCCTAAATTTGCTCACATTTTTATTCACTGTTCAGCCGCTGTTGATCGATGACACCGTTACCATAAATCTTTGCTATAAAGTTCTAAATTGAATCCCCCCCAAAAAAAAAATCAGCAAAATCAGTGTAGTAGTTTTAGAGAAATGTTATCATAAATGTTCGTAATGTTCGTTCCAAGCTGGATTCACGTTCCCGGTTCTACGTCTTGCTCGCGTGTTGATCGTCGAGTCGCTCATATCTTTGGGACTCGCGTTGCCTACAACTGGTATATTGTGCTATTGTGGTTCCAGCAGGCGTAATTCTCGTGCTACGCTACTGTCTCGAGCACGCCTAGAGGATGTGACCGAATTGACTTGAGACGGGCGACTCTGTCACATTGAGCCTTGCCGCATATTTTCTTCTATCCTGAGACATTCTTTTTGATAGCTGCGATTGACTTTTAGGGATATTGAACAAACTATATACAAAAAGAAACTGCTAATGTCTCCGCTGCGACCTTCCCACGTCCGAAGACAGGCCATTTAATCAAAGTTCAGTTTATTTACGTTCTATCGATGATACCTCTATTATCTCTATGATACCTCTATTAATATCACTTTATCAGTCGTAGATAATAGTGTAAATATACGTTTTTGTTCCTTATAAAATACGCTTTCCGTTTGCTTTATTTACTTTTGTATAACCTTCAAATTTTGGCTAATATTCATCACAAAAGTGGATGCTAAGAAATTGCAAAAAATTAAAAACCTAAAAATGTTTATTGTGAGTTATTTATGAAACTATATGAATACTGAAGTTTTTAATGGAACTAATTAAATGATATAATTCTTTTATTCATGGTTTTGCTGTATCTGTTGCAGTTTAGCCAGCGTGTCAAGTTTTACGCCAGTTTTACGTTCGCCGGGTTTCGTTTTTTATTTCGCTCTCAGCTTCCCCTTTTTATTCATTGCTCATCGCACTGTTATGCTATTCTGAAAAAAGATAGCCTATGTTACTTCAGAAATAAAAAGAAATACACCAATGAAAGTTTCATCAAAATCGGTTCAGTAATTTTTGAGTTTATCGTGGACAGACAAACAAACTCCGAACCGTTACCTCTTTATTATATAATAGAACATAGATTAATATTTTAAACATAGATATAGATACCGACCTTTGGGTTAGTCTAAGGAAATTGCTTTCCTTCTTCCGTCATACTTAATTTAAAGCAAACGATTCGCATTATATTAAAATACAGTATTTATAAAATTTAGTTTTGCAAAAAACATTATTATTAAGAAAATATTTTTCTTTTTTTTTTCATTCTAGTCGACGATCTGAGTCGTGAGGATGAGAGTGAGGAAGAAGACTACTACAGTTAGGACTAATTGCCACAGAAAGAGGCGATCAAACTGCTCACAAGCATTACGCAGAAAAAAAAAATAGCAATGGTTAAGTATTTTTTTTGATGTATAAAAGTGCTTAAGATTCACATTTTAATGATAGATTTCAAGCTATAGATGTGATCTTTGATTTTTCTATCAATTGGACCTAAAAGGTAAGAAATAGGGACCAAAAACCCTACACGTTCCCTTTAACTCAGTTCAATTAAAAAAAAACCCTCGGTCCTTCCACGGGATCAATCCAACAAACTTCCCTACCATAGATGAGGTTTCACTTCTGGGTGCTATCTCAGTCCCTTAAGATAAAGATAAAGGTGTTCCACTACAGGCCATTCAGGTTCTTGGGAGCGCCGGAAACTTAGACTCTCAATCATTTGATATTAATATTATTAAAAGGAAAAGAAAAACTTGTTATTTAATTCAATTCAGAATTTTGTATTTAACTCTGTACAATCTGCCTCGTTTTGCATCATTCGGGCAGTGGCTGCACTCGATAGAAGTTTTCAGATTTGCTCTCAACCTAGTCGATTCAGTAAGCATGGACCCAACTTTTGTCCAAGTAGTTTCCTGACCCCAGTGTCACTTAAAACCGGAAATCGGATTTTACCCCGAACCTCCAGGCCAAAGGAAACCACGCTCATGGCGCTGCGACTCCGGTTAGGGCTGTGGTGAGCGTTCCATACGGACGCACAGAAACTGAATAGATCCTCTCTACGGAGTCTCTAAATAAATATTTCGAATATTTAATAAGAAAAATGTAATATTTGTGTTTAGTTCAGCATCGAATATAAACTTATTTTTTATTTCTTTTTTTTTAAATAAATTTCACAATTTTTGGAATAAAAAATCCGTAAGTTTCTTGTTGTGTCAGTTTATTTTTAAATAAATAAAAAGAAAGAAACTTATCTTTTAGTGATTTTTGAAAGTAAATGTTTCGAGAAATATAATTTATAGCTTTCTTTATTAAATAATACTTTTTAATTATCTTGATGATAATTTAAAGTTCACCTTATCATTTATGAGAATGTTTCGGAAGAGTCTAATTCCCATAGGGTTCACAGAAGCAGTGATGAGCAATACCCGAACCCCGCCTATCGATCATTTCGGCAAAAAGTTAATTATAAATTAAAATTAATATTTTCCTCCAAATTATTGAAATAATATTAAAATAAAGTTTTTTAACCCAATAAATATTTGTATTAAATATGTTTTTAACAAAAATATATAAACTAAATACTCTCTATTAAAATTTTTGTTATTTGAAACATTACAAAAAATATTCAATACAACATAAGTGATGTTTTTAACTTGGAATGTTTGAATTATTTCTCTCTAAAAAGAAAATAAATAAATAAATAAATAAATCAATAAATAAATAAAAAAAAAAAAAAAAAAAAAAAGCGCACCATTGGTTTAACCATATTAACCCCACTATTTTCCGTTGTTCCATTGTTGCGAGGCTAGTGACATCTAGTGTTCAAATCTATTTAAACTGCCGCCGCGTGCAACGAGTGCAGACCTCGTTCACTTCCTAAACTAAAGAAACTTATTTAGATTGGAGTCACAAGAGCCACCACGAACAGCCTCTATCCCAAACCCATGAATGGAAAGGTGATGGCTTTCTCTCAGCGTTGTTTAAACAAGTAAGTAAGGTTTCTCTAAAGTACTACAACCACGAGGTAATGCACATAGCGGATAATACTTTAAATTTTTTGTGAGAAATGTGACGTCACGGAAACTTGTGGTCCATAATCGGACCTAAATCATTTAATGCTATTTGTCGCTCGAGTTTCGTGCTTGGGCTGCTTTGGTTGGTTAAATTTCATGACGTCATTACTTTTGTGAACGTTCTCTAGCTCATTGAATCTCAAAAGTCATAAGCGGATTTTCATTTTTTTATCGAATTAAGAGCGTGTTATTGGGATTTGGTTATTTGCAAGTGAAATCGTTCCGAAAAATGAGCATTTACATTGTGAGCTTATAATGTGACGTCACAGAGAACTAATGCGAGTAATAATATTGGCTAGTGGCGGGCTACGTGAGGCGGGAGTCAAAATGAAGCATGCGCAATAGCCTTCATTGTGTTAAGGCCTTGTGTTAGAAGAAGGCAGGTTGAGGTACGATCTTGATTGTCGATATTCAAAATGTGAAATATCGTCGTGATGGGATCGCTATCGCACTGCCAACAGTTTCTGTAATGTGGAAGCCTCCTCAAAATGAAGGAAATGGTTGGTGGTTGTTGTGTATGTTCGGACGAGCGCGGTTGGGCGGAGAATCCGTTGGTTTATTGTGATGGCCAAGGCTGTAATGTTGCTGTGCATCAAGGTTCGTCCTTCTTTGAATTATTCCAAAGTAATGAATGAAAAACCATCCAAATCCCTTAGCAAAACAAGTCCCTATTTCCCAAACCCCTTTCACAAGTCCTCCTTTTCTTTTTCTTTATTACAATGCTTTTTTTTTAAGATATTAAAAAGCCAAAGGAAGGAAATAACGATTGAATATCGTTAGGCTTATCTAATGTTACTCTTCTAAAACCACATGGATCATCTCTAATTATTCTTTTTGATTCCATTTTTCTTATTACTTATTCCGTTGTCACGATCTAATGACTGCTAGATTTATGATTTAGACTACATTAATCGCTTAAATTGAGATCGCGTCGCAGAATGAATAAAAACAAGGGAAGTGGAACCACAGCAAATCTATTGGATTCAGTTTTATTAGATTTCATTGTAGAGATTGTAAACGCAGTAGTTTCAAGTTCACGGATATGAAATATCTAATAATAATTAGAATATGAAAGACTAATATTTATTATCAGATTAGATTTTTATTCATATTAAATAAAATATTGAATGTTTTGATTACTTTTTTTTTTTTTTTTTTTTCCCTTACGACGATCTTGTAATGGGTCAAATTAATTAATTATTCAGAATGTTTTTGTTTACATTGGTTGATTAAATTCAGTATAGAATAAATACAAAACAAGGGTAATAATAATTATAATAAAACTAAAGTGGAATTTATTTATCACAATAAATGGTTTTAAAACTGATTGTTCACGCTTATTAACAAAAACTGGTTTGACGCTGTCGAATTTATAAAGAATAAAATGACCAAATATCTCAATTGGTTTTAGTTTTGTTATCCAGTGATAACTTCAAAAAAATTTTATGAGGAAAGGCAAAGAAAAAAAAAAATCGACAAATTGATGTTTTGGAATTTATTCATTTCGTTTGAATTAATTTGTTCGTGCTCATTGTATTGACAAACTAATTTTACGCAAAACAAGATGAATGACTGTATTTAGGATTGGATTTAGTTTTAAAGAATTGAAGTAATAAGCCGATATAAAAATTATTTCGATCTTTTATGCATCTACTGTTTGTGTTTTTTTTTTTTTTTTTAAATTGACCGAAATAAAAACCCATTTAGCGGCGTTGGCTTTATTTAACATAAGACTACAAATGGAAATAATAGAAATTAAAGAAAAAATATGTAAAAGATAGCAATGATATAATTTCTTTCTTTCTTTCCTGTTTTTAATATCATTTTTGAAGTCAATGCATGTTATTTTTTTTATTTTGAAGTTTGGATAATGTTGAAGAACATTTTTACCTCAGCAATATTAGTTAGCTGAGGATGTAAGTACTCGCATTTGAATGTTGGTTTAATGTCAGTTGATGAATTAGTTGAAATAATAATAAAAAGTTTGAATGGGAATAATATGAAGAATTTACATTTTAGTTGTTTATTTCGTTGTAAGCTGAAATTTGCTGTAATTTTGAATTGTTTATTTATGTTAAAATAGAAAGGATTATTATTTAAATAAAAATAACATTTTGATCTTTACATTATTCTTAACTATTTCTTAATAGTTATTTAATTAAAAAAAATAAAGCTTTTTAACTCCATGTACAGAATTCAGTAATTGCTGTTGTCATAAGTACACGCAAGTTAATTCTTTTTATTATTAGAAGCAAATTCAGATTTCTGGTTTGAATTTTATTTGTGGATGCATCTGAAAAACGGAAATTAAAAAAAAAAAAAATCCTAGAATTCTTAAATTTTCTTCAAAGATATGGCATTTTAAAGAAAACTGCTTAGCATTCAAGGATAAATATGGAAACATACTTAACTTTCCCTTCTGGTTTTATTGTTCGGCATATGTGTAAGATTATCTTGAGCTTTAGGAATGTTACTTGATAAACATACAAGATTTAAAAAAAATCAAGGAGTAAGAAATATTAGACTGAATATTGGTAGAGTGTCAAGTTCTAGTATTCAGAGTTGTGTGTTAATTATTGTAAATTTATTTGTAGTATCCATAATATCGTTTCAGTATATTGAAAGGTTGTTTTTTTTTTTTTTTTTTTTTTTTTTCAGAACTCCATTTATTTTCAGTTCTGATATTTTATTTTAAATTTTAAACTTTGGATGTTATGTTGCATTCTTATCTCCAAATTTTCAGAACCTTTTCTATGAATTTGAACATTCATTTGATCACCAACAATTGTGTAGAGACAAATTGTGTCCCTGCATTGCAAGTTGCCCAATGATCTAGTAATTATAAATAAAACTAACAAATTAAAAAATATTCCAAAATTCAGATTTTAAGTTAAATGTTCTTCAATGATTGCAAATTACTGTGCAGTAGATTTGCTTTATTGACTTTTATAAGTACAGTTAGTGTTGTAGTAATGTTAAAGAAAGCAAGATATTGAAATTTGAACCTAAATTAAGATCTTCTAGAATATCTCATTTCTTAGACATTGTTTTAGGAATCTTATCCACTCACTCCTATACAAAGCCATTCATTACTCGAACTGAAATTCGTTAATGTTAGAAAAAGCACAATTTCCAAATGGATTTAATGGAAACCTTTCCTGGTGAATCCTGTTTAGGGCTTTTAATTAAAAATCGTTTGAAAACTTAAGACCGTTTTTGATTACTTAAGACTCGTATGTGGAGAATTGGTAGTTTTATTGAAAGTCCAATAAGAATTTTCATTAGGTTTATTTACTAGTGACCATCAGTCACTAGTCTATTATATAACTACATTAAAACCTCTCAAATCCGGTCTAATGTGGCACCTAGTAGGCCGGATGGTAAAACATCAGTTTACGGCACATAGGTTCTTCGCACAAACATTCAAGATGGCAGAAAGGCTTTTTTGCTAAAATGGGGATACTTGTAATAGACATAATGTGTCTTACCTTATGTTTGTGTGCCGTGTCTAATGGATAAATTGTTGCAATGGATGTTATAAAGGCTGAAAACATTTGCTTAATGCGAAGGCAAAGCACATATCCTTACGACGATCTATGATGCATCTGATTGGCTTGTGCCATAAACCCTGTTATAACCGGCCGGATTACCAAGAGTGTTCTTAAAATAACTCAATTTTTGTGGAGACATAATGCCAGGTTTAATTTAACCCCTTTTTCATAATAATCCACTCAAATGTTTATTAAAAACAATACAAATGTGCTTCTTCCGACACCAAGCTCTAGTTATATTTGTTTCGCAGATTCCCCTGCATCCAATCTCCTTAACGCATTAAGCTTCTGTTCCGTAGTGAAAAAAGTTTTTCTTTCTCTTTTTTATTTATAATAAATAAGCATAGGTAGGGAAACTAATTTAGTTATTAAAAAAAAAAAAATTACTTGGGACCAGGCCGGATTACTGAGGGCCAGATTTGAGAGGTTTTACTGCAGTGTTTTTCAACCCTTTTTCATTGAGTGGCACCCCTGATTGAAAAATAAAAAATCGCGACACCCTTGCCCAGCGGCGAATCTAGAATCTGAATGGGGGGGGGGGGGGG
>JAFIDM010002131.1:8145645-8188289 GCA_023159025.1 Thereuonema tuberculata
GGGGGGGGGGGGGGGGGGGGGGGGGGGGGGGGGGGGGGGGGGCTAATGGGCCAGATGAATTTTTTGCGTACACCTACCGTAGAACAATTACATTAATGTGCGATTAGTCATCGCTTCTTTGCTTATTAGATATCCCGTAGCAAAATAGAACTGACAATGAGTTATCTTGAACTACACTTAAGTAAATTTCCAAGAAAAATGCCTAAACTTTGTGGTACCCAAACCTAAGGTGCCGCGGCACCCCGGTTGAAAAACACTGCTTTACTGTATAACAAATAAATAAAACTTACACGAGATTTTGATCCTCAATTTTCTTACATTTTTAAGGTATTGGAGTTTTCAACTAGTTTAAGTTTTCTAACATTTGTGCTGTAAAAGTGTAGTTCAGATAATTAAATAGAAATTAAACACCTGGGCAACTTAATTAAATCTTAAATATAAAAATTCGCTGTAATTTGTATTATAAAAGCTTGAAATCTAATTTGGAAAGAATCCAAATTAAGAAAACAAAATAAGTCCTACCAATGAATAAGTTCTATTTAGTTCAGGTAGGCTTCCAGTTTACAATTTCAAAGTATAATCAAACATAAATAAAAGAAGTTTAACGTGCCCGAATAATTCAAGAAAGATATCAATTGCAAGGCACAAAGCTAAAGTTAGGATTCGCACTTTGAGTTGTCATCGGGAAGAGACTGGGACGGACCGTTTCGTCCTCATTAGGACTCCTCAGCCAGCCAAACTCCTCCGATGACAACCCAGAAAGCGCGCAAGGTGTTAGTATCCCGACTCTCGCACCCGAGAACGGGATCTCCCACCGGAGAAATCCTAACCATAAATTAAAAAGGGGGGTGAAATACAAAACTTCTAACTTTAGCTTTGTGCCTTGCGATTGATTTCTTTCTTCTATAATCAAACATGTTAGTAGTTTGTTAAAGTAATCTCTAATAAGCAGTGTCTGCTTTTTAACCTTTTCAATTAAACTGTGTAATAAAGTTTCATTTTTAGTATGATTTCGTAATTTTATAATAGATATGCAAACTCAGTCGCAGAATAAAAGTTAGACATCAAATAATTCTTTACTGATCTGTTATTGCATAGGTTTTGATGTATAATGTTAATACATATTACTTTCATTTGAAATCTTCTGAGAGTTGTTCTTTTTAGACGCTAGATTAGTCTTATTTCTACTTTTTGATTTCTGTAATAACGCAAGCCATTCTTAAGAAAGTTTCATTAATGCATTCAGGATTGTTAATTCTTTTCTTCTTAAATCCTTTCTTTTGTACTACAAAATATGAAATGCCTGTTAAATAGTAAATAGGTAAATCAAATTTCCAATGGGTTTAAGAGTAATTGCTAATCTTGGAGAGAAATAAAGCTGGCAAAGAACCATATGAAGTTCTTTTATTCACTGCAATCTGATATTTTGATATGCATTTTATATATCTTGTACTAGAGGCCAACTTATTTGTAACCTTTTTTGTAACTCTTAAATTGATCCTTGGCCTAAATTAATATAAAATGAACAATATTATTAATACAACGTAAGTGTATTATAATGTATGATGTTTGAAATTTAAAGAAAAATGGACTAACTATTTTAAAAATGAATGGGATGCCACTTTGAAACCATGCCCTTGAAATCGTCTAACACTTGTTCCCTTTGGCTTAACTTCCTTGCATTACTGTAAGAGTCCTTCGGTGCATGTTCTTGTTTCATTTTCTGTTAACGTTTTATTTAATCAGTGAAGGATGGTCACTTGAATAATACTTATTTTCCTTGTGTGATCCTGTGGGAATTCAGGTTTGTTAGTTGATTAAAGGCTGCATTATTGATAGTTCTTGTGATGATAATACTGATCACGAGCATCACAGCAAATCCTCACAATGGTTTGGCTTATTTTTTTTGTCATTTTTAGGGTTAATACTAATGAAATTTGGACCACCATCTATCTGTCTTTGCAGAATCTTGCTGTCGAATTGACTGTGGCATGTTCTATAAATAAAATCTTCATGTCGACTCAAATGCAACTTTATGCCTTTCTCTAAGTTACAAATGGTTAAACTATTTGTATAGAAAGACATCGTCGTTGCAAATTTAAAATCTCCTATGTGTCATTTTTGTTGTAGATTAATTTTGCAGATTTTTGAATAGCGTTTTCGATTAGGTATCGAACAAAAAATCTCTTGTATGCAGATCTTTGTATTTCGCTGTGGTATATCCCATTTGTAAAATATCCTAAGTGACCGTCAACATTAAATTGTTCATCAAAATCATCTAGTGCCTAATGAACATATAAGAGTTTGTAATAACCATTTTGTTTTTCCTAGTATGTCTCGCCATATTACAAACAAAAAATGGTCCTCCGTCATCACTCAATGCTGTCTTTGGCTAAATCTTAGAGTGTAATAGCACGTCGTGCACGCATGAAATAGCTTTTTCCTCAGAAAGGTACTTTTTACACATGGGAGATTTTAAATTTGCAACGACAATATACACCTAAGCTGATAGAGATGAGATGATTCAGAATGAATTTAAGATAATAAATTTTAAGATTTTGCAAATGATTATAAGAAGTGTTGCATGAAAGACAACTTTAAAGATGGTTTGGAAGAAAATCCGATTAATCTGCTTCTTCAAATTTTAACATTATAATCAGTTGAAATGGATGAAGACATTGGCATTAACAGAGATGCCAACTACTACGGATTTTCCCTAGTTTCTACGGTTTTCTCACATAAACTACGACAATACGGAAGCGACACTAATTATTACGAATTCGAAATACTGTTTTAAAATTATTATTTTCTGTCTCCTGCGAACATAAAAAATATATATTTCCTTGTGTCGGAGATCCACTCTCAAGAAAATAGTTCCTAAAAAAATAACGAGATGGCGACCTTTGACCATGAGCATAACATCGGTGCGCAGACTGTTATTCATTTTGATTGCTCCACGCACTACGTCACTGGGGAACATCAGACGATGCACTTCCTGTTCCGTTTTGTACAAGTGATCTGCGTAATCATTTGCGTATTTCGTTGTGATTTGTGAAGGACTACAGTAAATAACATAAGATGTCAGGCAAACGGAAGAACAAAGAAGAGCCAAGTGCCGATGGACATAAACGATCTGTGGCAAATCAGCATTACCGAAAGATATACACGGAAGAGTTTCCATGCCTAGGACCATCAAAAATTTCACCGAACCACGTGTATTGTGAAACATGCAATTCTGATCTTTTGGTTAAACAAGGAGGATGTGATGACTGCCGGCGCCGTGTGAAATCTAAAAAACATGAAAAGTATGGGCGCATCAAAGGGCAATGCAAGACTCTCTCATCGTTTTTTTACTGCAAAAAGTGACAATAATAGTGTTATACGGGCTGAATGTTATTTCACACGTTTTTTGGTTGAACATAATCTTCCCTTATCTGCAGCAGACCATGCCAGACCATTATTCAAGGCCATGTTTCCTGACTCGGAAATTGCTAAAAAGTATGGAAGTGGCAGAACTAAAACAACTGCAATACTGAGAAGCATGTCTGAGTCCACCGTATCAGAAATAGTCAAGTCTTCAAAATGAACCCTACTCATTGTCTACTGATGGTAGTAGTGATAACAATGACTTAAAATTGTATCCATTGGTGGTTTCTTATTTTTGTGAGAAAAGTGATCAGATTATTACTCTACCACTTGCTTTGGTGGAATGTGATGATAACACCGGGGAAGGAATATTTCAGATGTTGGATAGAGAAATTAAGAATAAGAAGCTGAAATGGAAAAACTGTTTATCATTTGGTTGTGACAATGCAAATACGATGGTAGGTAGATTTAAGGGAGTGTTAGCATTTTTAAAACGGCAGAATCCTTCAATGGTTATACGAGGCTGCCTCTGCCACCTCCTTCACTTAGCTGCCCAGAAGGCTACTAAAACATTGGAGGCAGGTGCAAACGTGAAGACATTGTTAGTAGACATATTTTTTTCTTGAAAGAAGCTCTAAAAGAAAAAAACAATTTAAGTTATATCAGGAAATGAGTGGACCTGAGCTCAAAAGCCACAAAATCTTGAAACATGTCAGCACAAGATCGCTGTCTCACTGATTCAATGAATAGGGCGTTAGAACAGTGGAAGCCATTGGAATTATTTCATGTTGGTGATGAAGTTATGTCAGAAGAAACCTGCAGTAGCAAATTTCTTGCAGTAAAAAGAGCAATGCAAAATGATGCCACTAAACTTTACATGCTATTTCTGAAGAACACACTTCCCATTTTCACTAAGTACAACATGTTGCAGGTAGAAGCTCCCTCCATACAGAAAGTGGCCAGATACATCTATGAGTTGTTGATGGATTTAATGGTGAGATTTGTGAAAGCTGAAAAGATTGGAAAACAATCGGAAGTAAGTTTGAGATGCATTTCTGATATAAAGTTCAATAGTAGGAGTTATCAGAAAGATGACAACGATCTTGTATTTGGAGTTACTACAAGACAGTACATTAAGCAAAGAAGTGAGGCTGGTACATTATCTGAAGATGTCATCGTACAGTTCTTCAAATTGGTAAGAAATTTCTTTGCTACAGCATGCAACTAAATTTTGGATAAATTTCCATTTCATGACTCGGTGGTGAAGAATGCAGAAGGAGTGGATGTTTCATTGAGAGCAAATACTTCATTTTCATCAGTGCTGTTTTTTGTTGAATTGTTTCCAAACAATTGAGAACACTAACCAAGACAAACTGGAAGTGGAATTTGTTTCTTACCAAGCGGATGCATTGAAGGAAGACTTTTTAAATTGTGAAAGAGTGGATGTAGCATGGGCTAAAATTTCGAAGCTTAAAGATGCTTCTGGGAACATAAAATATTCAGTTCTTCCTCAAGTGATGCTTGCCGTTTTAGTGATGCCTCACAGCAATGCTTCAGCTGAGCGAATATTCAGTGTGGTTCGCAAGAATCAGACTGACTTTAGACCAAATATGAGCACAAGGACTCTTGATGCTCTCCTGGTGGAAAAAAACAAAAATGTTCTCTTGCTCTGAGACATGCCATCAAAAGCAGTTTACTGAGAAGGATCTCCGTGAGGCAAAAGAAGCAACGTTGAAGATGCTCGAAGATAAGTAGTTAAGGTACAAAGCTTGTTGATATTGCATTATATCATTTCCCAAGTAAACAGTAAGCAGATCTTTTTTTTTTTGGTTGTGAAAGTTAAAAATACTTTCTTTTTTTTTTTTTTGGTTGTACCATCTGTTTTCAGATTCACACTACTGACAACCACCTTTTGAAGGTTGGCATCTCTGCATTAATGTAACTATATAAAATGACATTGTAAGATGTCCTTCACAATAAATCTTACCAAAAGTCAATTTACTGAAGAATTGTAAGAGCTGAAATGTAAAAGTCAGTGGGAAATGTATATAAACTTCTTGTGGCATGTAAAGCTAAGATGGTGATCGTCTGAATCGGCTTGGATAAAAGACAGAAAATATGAAATACAACAAAAATTGTGACTGGGGAGAAAATTTGACAATCGCAACCACACTAAACTTGTGACAGTGTTACATTGCTGTGATTGGAAAAAAGTTGCCAGGGGGTTTGTGTCTACATTAAAGATGTGTTTTCTATCTACATTTAGAGGGGTATGAAATGAAGCAGCTTTAAGAAGTGTATGGATAAAGATCATTTTCTTGGAAAGTGAGGATGCCTGTATTATACACTAAAGACATGGATGGGTATTGATATTGCCGGCCTGTTATGGATGTGATGAAGATTGTTTTTGGCTTGTGATGCAAGAAATGCTAACATACAAAAAACTGCTAAGTTAAAATGTTTGTTTTCACAGGAGATTGTTGAATCGAAGCAGTGACTGCGGCACATGTTTCAAATTGTCCTGTTTCTTCCACTCCTCGGCCTACCTTTAACACTGCCTAAAGCAAAAGCATGTTTCTTCCAATTGAGCATTGTCGCTTTTCGAGGCGAGGCCTTATTACATATTTCCTGGAATGCTTCACTTATTTGTCTTATTGTCAGTCCTGTGGGTTGTCGTTCGTGTACCAACACACTTACCACTAACCCCTCCTCAAAAGTGTAGCTATTACTGCTCAAGTCTGTCATTGCTGAACACTGCAATCTGATTGACTGCAATACTCGTACCCTTCCTCAAATGCAGTAATAAGACTGTTGATAAGTGAGTGTATGATGTATATTGTATTGGATACTATGTGGATACTCACTTGAGGTTCTTGATATCCTGTTTCTGATGACTTATGATGTTTCAAATCTTTCTCTTGTGAATCATTAATCAATCGCATGCCTTGTCATTGAGCTTAAGGCATTGCTAAACTTGCCAGGTGATCATTGTTCTTATGTCAAACACTAGTCTAATATCAGAATCTTGAGTTGATTGTTAATGCTCCTTTCTGTGTAGTAGCTTACTTAAAATTCCTTTGCTGGTTCCAGTATGATATTACCTATCATGATAGGAAGAACACAATCCCGAGAATCATTTTTACATTTTTATTTCATAACATGTCAACTAAGCATTTATGCAGCTCGTCTGACTCTTGAAGGAAACAGCATGTCACATAAATGAACTATTATAACCCAGTATGCGTTATTAACCCTTTGTGGATGGCCATGTTTTCGACATATTTGTGTACCTCTTAGAACAAAATCAATTTATTAAAAACTAATAGTAAAACGATCATAAATTTTTTATTTGTGTAAAAAAAATTGAACTTGCAAAATAAACTTCTGTGAATATGAAATTATTAAATTTAATTGACGAAAATAATTATTAATATCAATTTTGATATCTATTATATATAAAATATCAGTTTTTGTTACATATTTTAAGAAATTTATTTTCAAAAGCCTGAAATAGAAAATAATTTACAATAAATTAAGTTAAATGGCCAATAAATTTTAATATTGTGTTTAAAACTGCACAAAAAATGTCAGCTAAAGAAAGCGTATAGTGTTATAATTTTTTGTCATTTGTGTCTTCTGACAGATATTTGTAATGCATGGCTGCCAATTCTTGCTGCCCTTTATCATACACTAGTGTATTACAACTCCTAAAATAACAAAAAAAAAAAATATATATTTTTGATTCCATCAAACCAGAGATAAATTAGTTACTGACATAATTTGTATTGGAAGTACTGCAATTTAAGGCTAACCTTTCCTTCTACACTCGAAAACCCACGAGATGATTTCTTTTCGGCCATATCAAATGATTGCTATTTGAAAATGAACTACTGCCATTGTAATCTTCATTTTCATGAAACAATTACTGATCTGAAAGTTCCTAAAATGACTATGTAACTGCTTCACTATTTTGGGGGGTGATAAACAGGTTACATTACGAAACCTTAATCTTCAACATTGCATTATTAATATATAACTGAGTTACCAGAGTCTCGTAAATTCAAAATCTGTTAAATTATTTCTGTATTTTTTTTTTTTATCTTTTTGATTTTCCCACAAAAATAAACAGAATCAAAGACATTCCTAAAATAGTAACTTTGTTGTCTATCACTTGCAGATTAAACTAAAAAGCTGCTTTGTTTTTAATAGTTTAATAAAATAGTATAAGTTTTGGTTTGATTAGAACAAATCTAGACCAGTGCCTAGAAAATTAGCTAGATGAAGAATTAGGGAAATTATTAACATAGTTCACAAATAACAATAACTCTACTGCCCGTAGCAATTGTTTATTTCTGCATGAAAGCAAAGCTTGCAGAAATTCTCATTTTGGTTTTATGTTGTTACAATGTTAAATTTGTAATTCTTTATATTTTTATTTTGATGTTATTCTTCCATTGTTAGTTGTAGGATGTATTTATTTCAGGTTAAAATTATGCCGATTTCAGTTCAGTAATTGTTTATTCTTTGTGCAGTCAAATTAGAATTCTTTTGAGGACATGATTAGTAATAAGCTAGATTTTTGCATGAACCTTCCTCACCATCCTAAAAGTCCCCTCCAATTAGACTGGATCTTTAGCTGCAATATTGGAAAATGACAGCAGAAAATCACTCTTTTGCAATTTTCTCAAACTGTTGTATTTACAAGAAGGGGAAAAAAAAAACCAGTACAAAAACTAAGAACACAATTTTACAAAAGAAACAAAAAAAAACCTCCCCTTTGTAAGAACTTTTTTAAGACCAGGTGGTTCCTTGCCTTATTTTGTCTCTTATTAAATGCCTTTTGTGCTTATTGCTGGCTGGCAATATTTTGATACTGTGTTAGCGATTTTCTTATTGTTTGTTTTTGTGGGTCCCACTCTTGGAAGTGGCAACAATCCCAATAGCCTTTCACTACTTGAGTTGACTTGTCAATATAGGTAGTCTGGCTGATGAATACTAATAAGGGCAAAATAGTTGTCCCAGATTCCCATTGACAATAGCTCACAGTATCTGAAAATGACTGGGAAGTCGCAATAACGGGGATTGTCAGAATGTCCAGTCTGCACTCTGGACACTGCTAGTAGGTTGCATATTTTATTGTAAACATTACTCATCTTCTAAGTGCGGTGGCTTTCTACTGTAATTTTCAAATAGGTAAAGGCTTGAATAAAATATTTAGTAATATATATATATATATATATATATATATATATATATATATATATATATATATATATATATTATTTTTTATTTTTTTCATGCTAACTGTTTGGCCTAAAAAAAAAAAATTTACTGTATTTTGACCACATAATATACCTACTTCATATTTGGTTATAGATCTCAGTGCAATTAGAATGGAAAGTAACAATGAAAGACATGTAAATTCATTTAAGTCCTTTTTTTTCTTTTTCAAGTAAATTCATGTTTATTTGGTAGATTTTAAGGGCGCCTGCTATCTCGCACGTGACTCAGCAATTTGTGTTCGAATCAGAAGTCATATGCCTACCGTTGATTATCTGGTAGCTGGAATTGAAATTGCATTCTAAATATGCTGCCAAAAATCTCAAATTGGTGGAAGGGGTACATAGTTGCCCTTTCCGATGCAACATACGCTGCTTCAAAAATTGTGGACTTGTGCAAATGCCGAAATTTTCATGTTTGCAAGTCCAGTCAACCGGGTAGTCGCAAAAAGTCATATGAAGACAATCGGCCGAGAAAAAGGCAAGCCATAAGCCCGAAACAACATCCATGACAGGTAGCAACCCTAACGTTATTAAGAAAGTGAAGGCTATGATTGTCGGCGAGAACCCTACACCCAGGCTGTAGGAGTTTCTCAGCCAACGGTTGCAGGGATAATTAGGTGTGATCTGCAATTAGAAAAGCATCATAAAGCTCTCGTTCAGTGCCTACTTCCTCGACACGTTGCTGAAAGGAAGACCAACAGACTTTATGAGCACCACGTATCAGGAAAAAAATGGAAGTATGTTGCTGCTTCTTAAGAGGCATGGATCTACCTTAGTAATACCAAGAAGCCAAGGGCAATATTTTATCACCCTTTTGATGCCAAAGGATGATTTGAGTGGTACTGCAAATGCAAAGAATACTTTTCGAGAGGATTTGTGGTTGTTGCGGGTTACAACTACAGAGGAAAGTTGCCGCTGAGGAATTTACTGCAAAGGTCAAGATTAATGCTACCTTGTACCAAGAGCATGTCCTGGAACCCTTGTATTGTGACTATTCCCCGCATTGTACGGCAGCGACAAAAAGAAAGTGTAGATTCATCTGGACAAGACACTTGTTGAGCCCTACAGCTAGAGTGACCCAGCTGTACATGGCCAATGTGGCAACTGAAACCGGAATATGAGCAATCCCATACAGTATGATTCCTGTAAAATCCCCCAATGTGTCTCCAATGAACTTCTGCAGTTTTCAGTCGTTGTGTTCCTAGAGCCCGTTTAAGGGCTTTGGAAAGCTTGAAAAGAGGAGTGGAACAAGATCCCCCTTGTCTACCTCAAACATTCTTCTTCAATGGAAACGGCAATGCAGAGCCATTGCCAGAATGCAGGGCACCCCATTGAACACAACTGGTGGTTGAGAAACTAGTTCTACTAAGTCTAAGAGTTGATCAAAATCGGCCAAATAAACATGAATCAACTCTCAGAAGTATATACAAAATAAAAAGGTTTATTATATTGGAAATTTGTTTTTGCTTTCTAAATAGTCACAACTTTTCAGTTCTGGTTTGGTATTATGACTTCACCTTCTTCCTGTAGTGTCCTAAAGTGCTCTGCTGCAACTATGTGCTATACCTTGACAAACTGCATATTTTGGAATAGTGTAGAGTAGCCTTTTTACAACTACAGATTGGCGCATGAAAAAGTAGCCTGTGTCCATATACGGTAAATACTGAATAATAGAATATAGATACTTCATGAATATGGTTTTGTATTCCTGATCTCCCTTTGACTCGTCCTGTATATCATTCTTTTCAGTTGGATTATGTTTTTCTGCATTGCACAAAATGTTGTAAGTCCATCACAAAATAAAACGTAATTGGAACTTCTAAAAGTAGAAAAAAAATCCTCAGCATATAATAAATTAAAAACTAGCATTTTGTAGAATTAACTTCTAGTGACTGTGATTTTATAAAAACTATTCAATATTGTTTTTCATTTTAAGCAAAAATTATTTACTGTTTCTAGGAAAAGCTTTTACAATAACTGATAAAATTAAATAGTTGTTCAAGAAACTAACTTCACTAACTAGATTAATCAACTTCTAGAAACTAGATTAAACTTCTGCATCACCTTTTGATGTCTTCATAATGTAAACAGAATGACTATTTTTAAATTGCATTAAGTAAAGTCTTAATTATCTACTTTCATGGAGTCTAAAATTAAGGTTTTATAAACTTAAAAATATATGTACTTATAAGAGCTATATTTCAGTTCCTGATAATCTTTAATTTTTAATACCAAATACAGAAAGTTCAGCATGTAATAATGAGAAAGAACATTGACGTACGTTGGAATGAAAATTATTAGTTTTTAATTCATTCTGCCACTTTGCAACATTTTGTTAGCATCATTTAAAAATTTTAATGTTTGGAAAGATCGACAGTTCTGTAATCATAATGACTCGTAATTTCTAATGGAAGTACTTAGAACTTTAAGTAAAGAACTGGTATATTGAAATTCTCTGGAAAGAATGGATAATAGTAAGAATGACTATCATTTCATTGATATAGGATATATGGAACTTCTACACAACATAATTTTTGAAAATTTCTATTTTTGATAAGCTGTGCTAAATTTGAAAATAGATTAGATATACTATTCAGGCATGAATTGTGATAAGATTTTAATTTTGTTAAATTTCAGAATGAATTTAGGAACTTTTGACTTGCTAACATTAAAGTGACTTTATTGTGTATGGAATACATTTACAGTTAAACCTACTTGTTAATATTTAAGATTAGAAATAGACCTTTGAATTGGTGTTTTTTTTTGTTTTTTGTATGTGTTTCGTTATCTGGAGGTAGAAGATCTTTATAGATTATTTTGAAGTGTTTGCTGAACACTCAAAAAAATAAAAATAAAATAAATGTGCTTTTTTTTTTTTTTTCATTTATATTATAAATTGTACTGCTATCTCCTACCTAATGTCCAATTTTTCCTTTTCCGTTTAGCTTGCTATGGTATAGTGACAGTGCCAACAGGACCTTGGTTTTGTAGGAAATGTGAATCTCAAGAGAGGGCGGCCCGCGTGGTAAATGTATAACCTGATTTTCGTTACTCTTCTTAGCATTTAAGTAATAGAATTCCTTAATAGAGATTTGAAATAGTTTTTCATGCTTAAGGTGATTGTCATTTACAAAAAAAAATATTAAACATTCTAGTATATAAATTTTTAGGACGGGCTTTTTTATTTTATATAATGAATTAGATTGAAGAATTATGACAATTTTATTATAAAACTTTCAATATTGTCATTTATTTTTACAGTTTTCATAATTATGGCTCTGATTTGCAAGTCAATCTTATCCTGGAACTCTCCTTCGGTAATGCCAAATAACTTAAAGAAAAAAATGGTAGTCATTTAGAAGCTGTTTATTGTTCTGCTGTTGTGATGGTAGTTTAAGCAATTATCAGCAGATGGCATGCAAAGCTTTTTCATTGATATATGTAAAAATATATTCTTGCACCTACTCCAAGAGAGAAAAGCTGTTTGGAAGGGAATTTAAAATTTGACCCAATCCTAAGTGTGTTAAAAATACTTACAAATTCTTTTTTTTTTTTCTCCTGATAAGAATGGAAGTTGCTCTTTTCAGATTAACACATTCTTTCCACTACTTTAGATCCCATTATCGTCTTACATGTAGCATTTCGGTTTTGTATGTTAACTAAATTATAGAAATGTCCATTGTGGGAGTTCAGTTTACAAATTGATAACACATTGTAGTCGCTACTGTTAGATGGAATTCCTTCGGTAGGGTATGGATTATTTTTTTTTTAACCCTCCTTTCTGCTGTGATATAAGTTTCTATAAAATTGTGTTTTTGAAAGTTTGTTTTTTCACCCAATTTCTAAACTACAAGAGTCCACCCAAAGGTGGAATAGAATTTCTTGTATTTTTTAATTTTTTTTTAATTCAGTAAATTTTGTTTTTCTCCTTGGATTATAAATGCTTTCTCGCTGCGAAGAACTATTGCCATTTAACACTAAATGTTTTAAAGCATTCTGACTTCCCTCTGTAAAACAAAGTCAAAGTCGCGATCAGGCCCAGAGGACCGCAGGCTGCTGGAGGGTAGGCTCCAGTGATCAGAACCTAAGAGACAAAGTTGGGGGGGGGGTTGCCTTTTTCTCTTGGGAAAGAAACCCGGTACCCATTCTATAGAGAGCTGGGTAGACCCTAGTACCAGTTAGGAAAACATTAAATTATATATTTTTAATAAAGATTAAAGAGAATTGGCAAGCTTTTGCAGATTTTAAATACAGTTTGGGTGTTTAAATTATAAAGCTTCAAATCTCTGTTAAGTAATTTTTAGAATAAATAGTTTTTAAGTTTTTGAATTAACATTTTCACTGCTGAGCTTTTTTATTTCTGTCTAAACATGCACTATATACATAGAAGGTTGATAAGTTTTTATTTATTATAATTTGGGGATCACCATCATAAAATAATCTAATACAAGGAATGCAAAATGTTATTGTCTTTCCAAGTAATTTCCCTCTGCAATTACACTTCATACAATGATCTTTCATGGTTCATCTGGAGATCTTTTTGAAGATTGCGAAGCAATCTCAACATGAGATTTCATGTCTTTCTGCCAGCTACTTACAGGTTTTATGTGAATTTTGCTGGGTTGATGCTTGTCCAAACTATCTTAGCTGGAGTTCTGGCAGTAGACCTACCTGGGTTTGCCTAATCCTGTAGTGATTGCAATTCCTTGGGAAACTGTACTGATTCAAATACTTAGAATACAAAATGCCCACTTCATGTATCTTTAAATCTGAAAGGTTTCTGTTGGGCAGATGCCCAAGGTTTGACAAAATCTGAAGACCCAATGTACTGACACTGTACTTTAATGAGATGAGATGCATTATTGTGGTTGTTTTCATGATTTTATGAATACTGAAATCCATGTTAAGTTTGCACACAGCTCATGTAAGTATTATTGTCGAGGGGCGAAGTTGTGCTAAATGTTTTATCATAGTTTAAAGGGGTATCCTGGAAATTAAAAAGAAAAAAATATCTTTGTATGTTTTGATTTCTATTTAGAACTTGATTTCCTATTTGGTGGACAAAGCCATAGCAGTGAAAAAGTTAAGGCATATAATATTACATTGGCTGCAAGAAGGATGGTTCAAAGTTGTTAATGGTCTGAATATTTTGCTCTCGGATGTTGAAAAAAAAAAAAAAATATATGAGGACTTGGAGAACTGTGATTGAGTTATCTTTCTTAGCCAGATTGTAATATATACATTGAATTTGAGATTATTAATTTTAACTTTATAATTTAATATAGTTAAAAATGTTTACAAATATTTTAATGCTTGTTTTCTGAATGTTTTTCTTTAGAATGTTTAAAATCCCAGTAAATTAAGCTCAATTGAAAACTTTTAAAGCTAAAGAGAAATTGAAAATAAAACACACTTACTAGTAAACAAAATAAAAAGGCACAATAAAGATGGTACTTCAACAGACAGTTTCGGAATACTAAGCATATTTCACAACTGTCAATTAAGAACCATCTTTTATTATGCTTTTTTTATGTTGTTTACTAGTTAGTGTGTTTTATTTTCTATTTCTTTTTATTTTGGGGGGATTGGCATGTAGTAATTCTCTAATATTTGTAGAAACATGATCCTGATTTTTTTTTTTTTTTTTTTTTTCAAATTGAGACCTATATTTACCATTTGTTTTCCTTAAATGTAATTCCTAATCTATTTTAAATACAAAATTACTAACAAAGAGAGGGCATCAGTTATATAACATATTTTAATGCCCTCTTGTGAGATGAAAGAACTCATGACTTCAAAAATATACCAGGGGTTTGGAGTCCAACCTACCGTTTTCAAGTTATTTGATGTTTTTTTGGAGTGTTTTTCCCATGTTAGCTAAATAGCTTCCCATCTCGACCGAAAGAAAAAATGCCATGGGTAGACTACTTGGCTTCTGAGCAGAAGGTCCCAAGTTTCAAATCTGCTGACTGACTGACTAGTTTTAACTATATTTTTTTTTTTAGGCAGAAATAAAAATATAATATACAACTCTCAAACTTTTTTTTTAATTAAAATTACTTTTAATTTAAAAAATAAAACCTACATATCAATACATTGTTTGTTTTTCTTTTTCCAGTAACAATAGAGCTGTCTTTTATTATTATTATTAATATTGGAAGTAATTGAAGAAAGATAAGAATTCTAAGCTTATCATTTGAAATTAACAATTAATACAAATAATTTTTATGTAAATTGTTGTTTTCATTATCAGCAGATTTGATGCATTGCTGTACTAATTTTAATCAAACAAAATTCCTTGTCCTAAAATTAAAAGTTTAGACTCCCAGTTGGTATTAATTTAAATCCTTTAAATCGCTTCAAGCTGTTCTTTGAGGCTTGCAGGCTTTCTTCCTTGTTTGTCATATCTCAACTTGTGTTTTTAAGCCTTTTCTGATATTCCCCCCCCCCCCCCGATTATCTCCTTTCCTGACTGTTTTCTTTCTTGTCTTTTTGTACTAAACTTTATGGCACTGCTATATCTTATACCTTCCAGCATCCATTCCATTTACCTCTCCCTTCTGTCTTTTATATCCCTGTAATGAAAAGAACCATTGATATATCAAAAATTATACATTAATTGAAATTTACAATTAATAATTCATTGTAAATTTCAAATAATAACCTTAGAATTGTTATATCTATCTTCATTTACTTCCAATATTAACAGAAACAAAGATAAATGTACAAATATGTAGATTTTATTTTTCTGAATTAATTTTAATTAAAAAAAAAATAAAAAAGATATTAATATATGTTTTAATTCTATTTTTATTTCTGCCTAAGCAAAAAAAAATAATAAATAAATAAAAAGAGCTAACATAAAAGGTAGTTAAGAAATAGAAAAAAAAAAAAAAGTCGGGCAGCAGACTTGAACTTGGAATTTTTACTGAAAAGCCAAGTAGTCTACTCACTGGAACACCACTGCATTTGTTCTTCAGTCGACAGGAAGCTATTAAGCTAACATTGAAAAACCACTCCAGAAAACATCAGATATCTTGAAAACGGTTGGCTGTTGGACCCCAAACCTCGGTAAATTTTTTATAGTACTTATCATCTCACAAAAGGGCATTAAAATCTGTAATACAACCCATGTCCTCTCCTTGTAAGAAACTTTTTGTTGCAATTTTTTATTAGTGGATAGTTTTCATTAGATTCTTTATTGTCATCTTAAATACAAAATTCAGGAACAACAATAAAAGATAAAATAATAATTTTTTTAACAGTTACAGACATTTTGTGTTCAAAAAATAAAATGCTGATATTAAAATAGCAAAGCTGCTAATGTAATGGTGATCATAATCCTGAAATACTTAATGTTTCTTGTAAAAATATGTATTTGCTTTTTATATGAAATGCATAAATGAAACTGGATTCATTAATGATTTTTTTTATCTTTAAAAATAAATTTTATTGATTATTTATCTTTTAAAGCTGTTCCTGTAAGATTTAGCTCATCTAAATACAACACTTAACTCTTGTTAGAAACTAAGATACTTTTCATTTAAGCAGTACAATTATGTAATAAAACAAATTTAAACAAAAAATTTCTTTACCATTTTGATAACTTCACTTAATTACCCATTTATATTATACTGGGATTTATTTTGAAAGAGTACAGGTGGTGATAATGAAGCAAATGATGAAATCTGATACTTTAAAATTTTTAATCTAATTCCATAACGGAGATTAATTATCAAAACAGTGTTGCTATTGCAGCACTCGTCATCCTTTTGCTGTGAACCGATTGGGCTCTATATTAAGAAGGCTTAAAAACGTGCGGAAGAAAAAAAAAATCCAGCAGAATTTGATGTAAATTGCATATCAATGTGGTAATGCTCATTGTATTGTTACTAAAGTGACTGGATGTGTTTTTGCTAAATGGTTTCCAATAGTCTACTGATGCCTAATCCTTTTTCAAGTAATTTATCAACCATATTACTGGCTTTGTTTTTACTGTCATTGAAATGAAAGGACAGAGCCAAGTGAGAAGGTAAATGTCTTAAGTTCCAAGATGAGTAGGAGCAAATTCTACTTTGTCAAATTTAAGAGAAATGGATTTTCCTTTTAAATTCAAATGTGATTTATTTATTTTTATTTTTTTTCTTAAGTGTATTTAAAAAGTTTTGAAAAACATTTGTGAATCCAAATAGTTGTGCTTTTGACAAATTATGAATTGTATGAAGAATTAAGAAAACAAACATCTTTGATTTGAAAAGAATTACAAAAGGACTATAGTCAGTTTTCAAGAAACAATTGATAAATTAAACATAATTCTTACAAAACAATATAAAAGCCATATTATTTAAAATAACTCCATTTTAGATAATGCAAAGCCCTTATTTTTGCAGTGACTCTGTAAACAAACCTATTAAAGCAATGTATCTCTCAAACTCATGCCATACTTCGTGAAAAGACTGAAGACATTCTTACAGACCAGTTTATTTTATATCTTTGAATAAATGAAATTGGGAAAAATCAAAAATAATATTAACCCAATAGAATTTTCAAGAATAGTTATCTCAAACCCGTGGCTTGTCAAGAACTTAACTCAAAAGACTGTACAGTTATGAGTTGGTGTTACATTAATGTTTCATCATAGAAAATGCTGCTAAATTTCATCAAAATTGGAAAAACGCTTTAGCAAAAGAAAAGATGAGGACAATGAATTTCAGTATTGTAGTGCAGTTTACAATAAAATGAGCTTGAGACTCTTGTTTTACTGTCATGTTTTGATATGTTGGTGTGTTTAGAATGCAATTTTTATTTTTTGTACAGATGTGATTTGTTTCTTTTGATGTAATTTCAGAGATGTGAATTGTGTCCTTCAAAAGACGGTGCATTAAAACGAACTGACAATGGTGGTAAGTGCAGTTTTTATATTCCTTTTAATTATGTTTGGAATTGTTTATTTGGAATATTTGATTAATGTTAATAGTGCTACTTAAATAATTAGATATGGAAGCTGTAACTTGGTCTTTATCTTAATGGAAACTATAAAGCCATTAATTCCTATATTATAAAAACTTTTTTTTAATACTGTAAATTTTCGTGGCAAGGATGTTTTAACATTTTCAGAAGATACTAAAAAATTATATGCTGAAAATTCTTTTAATCAATGTATTGTTATAAGTAGTAACATTAGTAATTTATGTTAATCAAATGAAACATATTCTTTATTGCAACTTAAAAGCAATAATGTATATCCAAGATTAACTATATCAATGGAAACAAATATGCAGTTTTTACTTTGGTTAATGTTGTGGTATAAGCAGTTGCCAGTAAGTTACTGTTCACTATATCCTTCCAGCCTCTAAATTTAAATTGGATACGAGAAATTGAGAGGGATCAACTTAAGTAAAATTCTGCCTTGCTGACTCAAAATAGCATTTAGAAAATTCAGTGTAAATCTGATAAATTTAATTCTGTCTTAAAATTAAGTTTGACTATATTTTCATTCAGTTTTAACAGCCTGACAGGATAGTATTGTTTGCAGTTTCCCCCCACTGATATGTAATTTAGTGATGATAAACACAGCAGCACCCCATGAAATAACTTGAATTCACTGTATCTCATACATTTAATAGTTTCCTGAATACTGAAAGGACTTCAGTGTTTGCATCATTTCTTTGCAATTGAAATACAATGAATTTTTTTTTTAAAATCTGGAGTTCTGCTATTTTTATTCCTTGAATTTAGCCATTGAATAAATTACTAACTTGAACTGATGAATGTAATAAGCATGAAATGGGTGACGTCTCTTCCTTTTAGAGGAGTTATGGTGTTAAGTCTTTTAATTTTTTTAGTTAAACATAGCTTACATGTATTCAAGGATTGTGTAATTGTTTAAATATATTGTTTTTTGGATAACTTCTAAGTTGCCATTGCTGTATTATATCCGCATGATTACCATAACTATAAAGATAATTTTGGTTTAGCATTCATAAGATTCTAATATGCATTAGACAGGAGGTGGAAGAAATGAACAATAAAACTTAAATCACTTTAAGTCAAAATGAGTATTCCATCATTCTGTGGTTATGATTATTCAAAAAGTATCTCTTGAAACTAAAAAATGGAAAGGCTTGTTATTAAAAGCAAAACGCTTGCTGATTTCAGAGCAAACAATTTTAAGCTTTAGATGAATGTGATCTTCCTTTTTATTTGGTACAACTCGACCCATAGGTGAGGAGCTTAATGTCAAAATTTACTAATTCCTGAATATCTGTTATTAAAAGTAAATCCTAATTGTCTAAAAATGAAATTTTATTAAAGTTGGTGTCTGCTTAAGAAGATAAGTGTTGTGGAAGTTGCAGAGATATAGTACGGTTTGCCATCACGAGTAAACTCTTCGACTAAACACTTAAATGAAAAAATAATTTTACGTTTCTAAGACTTCATATCATAAATATCACTTCTATCCAATTCATATCATTGAACAATTAGTCTAAACTGATATTATAAATTGTTACAAAAATAACTTAGTTTTTCTGATTTCAATTTGACTTTGTCTTCTGCTGCTCAATTGTTTTGCCACACTGGTAAAAGCTCTGTTTTTCAATGATCATTTGGAACAAATTGTATTAAATTTTCCTGCAAAATTCATAAGATAATCCTTGGTAGATTCATACCATTACCAAGCTGACAACTGCTTTTATTACAATTAGTTCAAGGCTGCAAAATGTAGAAAAAATAACGGGCTACCTTTCTCCAATTAGCTATTTGTACTCAACAGTCAAGGCTTCAAAAGTATTAGTTTAAATTGACAGTAGTGAAAGGTGCTTAGTTTTATTCCAAAATGAAATTCCTAGTTCTAAAAGTTCTTCAGGTAATAAACAGTAGCAGTTATCTGCCAAATTTTACTTTGGGATCATTGCAACAGTTGCATTGATTGATAGATAGACCAGGGATGGGCAAATTATTATTTTTATTTTTTATTTTTCAAAATTCATTTAAAAAAAAAATGATAAAGACACGTAATGTCAGTATTATCAATGTACTTAATCATAAAGCACCTATTAAAATTCTATGTCAACTTTCCATTTCTTAGAAGCACTAGCCGTTTTTGCAAATCATAGTATAATATAAACTAAAACTTAAACAAAAATGATGTTGATCTGGAAGCACACTAAGTTAGATTTAACCACCATGGCAGGATTGAATACATCAGCAAACTGTAGTCTTCCCATCCCTGGGATAAAAAATTCCTTTTTTTTTTTCCTTAAATCACTTTAGAATAGAGGATACTTAAAGTAAAGCTATTGAGAAATATTAAAAACTAATTATACTGGAAACATTATTCCCAACGAAATTGGTCAGTTAATAATAAAAATTACCAAAATAACACAACCACACAGAAAATTTAAATACTTAGTTGTATTCGGATTTGAAATTACTGTAGTATGCAAAATTAACTTTAAACATTAATATTTGTAATAGACTTTCAACGACTTCTTTTCATATTGGTAATAAATCGCTGCACAAGGATATAAGGACTCTTCTCATTTGAGTGATCTAGTTCTAACAGTTCCAATGCTGTCTTGAGTTGATGCTGACTTTCATTAAGTAGAAAGCTGAGCTGCAAAATATTGCAGGAATGTGTTGTCATTGCTGTACTCTTACATTCACTATTTCAAAACAAGCTGTATCAAGTTTAGGTTTGACAATGGATAGCTGAATTAGCTTTATGGTTTATTTCTTGTCTTTCTGTTTTAATAGTTCTGACTATAACAATAATTGCATTCTTTAATTTTCTTAGAAGCAAACTGATAATCAAACTTATATCAATGAAAAATGAGTCTGTGAAAATTTTAAGGAATTTATAGAAAAATATCCTTTAAATTTACTAACGGATAATAAAGATTTCTTCATACTGTCAAGTGCAGGCATTTTAGCTATAGAAAGGTTTTGTTTCAGGACTTGAATTCTTGAAGTTTTTATGACTATATTTAAGCTAAGAAGAACATAAAGAATTTAGCTTAAAGTAATAATAATAATAATATTATTATAATGTTAGCATATTTAAAGGATATAATCCCAGGATTATCAATTTCACATGGGTCTTTAAAAGCTTATTCTTAATGATTCATCATTTCATTACGCAGAATTAATAACATTTGATGTCGAAGTAGCTTTTTTGTCCTATATTCAAGTAAATACCTTAAGTAGAAGGAATGGTTTTCTGGTATAAAACAACTTTTACTGTAAATATAAATTTGATATATTGAAAAAAAATCCAAGTTTTGTAGTTTAGATATAATTGAAAGGGTTTTAAATAATTGAAAGGGTTGGACAAAATTAGTTCCAAAGTAACATCTGTCCAGTATTGAGGGGGGGGGGGAAACATTTGGTTAAGAACAAAAATAAATAAGAAAATTGACACCTTTATTTAGAAACATGGATTGACAGTGGGCGGAGGGGGAATAGACATCTTTCTTAAAACTTCATTAAATTCCAAATTCTCAAGAACCAAATGTGGCATGGCCTAGATATCACATCCTTTTAGTTTTATCATTAGATAAGGACAGGTCCATGGTTAGCATTTTATCTTATCTTCCTACAATTTATCTTTCTAAAGTTCCTCAAGTTTAAAGTTTTTGGGTTAATTGAAAAGATTAAAATGAAATGGCTCAAGTGATGTTAGAATCTGGTTCTGTTTCTTGATTGGAACTAATAGAGAATTAATGGTTATAAATGTCTTTAGAGTGACTATTAGGCTAGTTTAACTGTGTATCCTTCCTGGAGTAATAAAGGAAGGGATGGTGTAAAAGGCAAACTGACTCTGACCAGTTGGAGTTTAATTTTAAATGTAGTTGAAGTTCAGTTATTTAAATTTCCAAAAATTGTAGAGGTCTTATAAAGTACTAAAGAGGCAGAAGTTAATTATTAATTTCAGCTGGTGAAGTGATTTGGATGATGATAACATAGCGATTTTTCCTAGCCTTAATTTGTTTCTTTAATCGTGAACTTTTAATGATGCTGGAATGTATAGTTAGCAGTAGTGATGAAATTTACTCTGTAATTGAAAATAAAAGACTGTTTGTTTGTGCTGCAAATAAAATAATTTAACCAATTTTTTGTTGAAAAACAAATTTTTAAATGCTGGATGTACCTAGTTATTTGTACAGTTACCACCATTTTAGGGAAAATAATTAGTGAAGTCTCTTAGGTTCACACAGAAGACATTACTGCTTACCTGTTAGGGCATAGCAGGATCTTAGGTTCATACAGTTCATTCATGTCCTTATCCTTTGCCATTTGAATTTTAAATTGTGATATATTTCCTTATCTCAGATTGGAATTGAAGTGCCCTTGTACCCTGATATATTTTCTGATACATATAACCTCAAATAGTTACTGCCTTCAGTATTTTGGTGACTGTAGTTTCCCTGTACCATTGTCTTGATTAGTTTGTCTTGTGAAATTGTTCAGAATTGATAAAAACAAAAAATCAAATTATGAGATCAGTGAAAGAAGTATTTAAGTAATGGCCATCCTTCAAACCACTTGGAATTACAGCAGAGAATATGAATATGTAAAATTGCACTACAGATTAAAAAAAGTGATTTCATTGGTACATCGTCAGTTTTTATATCTTCTCTGCTTTTGCTATCCTGTTTCATATGGTAGGGTTACCTCAAAATTAGTCCCATTTTAAAAAAAAAGAAGAAAAAAAATCCAGCCTAGATGGTTGTTCTGGATGTTTGTGCTGCATCTCCTTCTGCAGTTACTAATCAATTTATTTCTTGTAGCTCTTATTTGTTTTATTGTAGTTTATCTGTTTTTGTAGTGGATAACCTAATCTTGAGTAGATATCTTCATCTTTGTAAACTGAATTTGAGCAGTTATTTTCATTTTTACCCGTGGGCTCTGAATCAAAAAGAAAAATATGGCTTATTTCAACAGCATCTCAAGTTAGTCTTTCTGCAATTTTTTTTGGTCCAGTTCCTTTTCTCAGACGTAATAAGTGCTTTTCCTCACTTCTGCACTCTTTGACTTTTCTTTTGTCAGTTTTCTTTATTAAGTCAGAATAAAAACTAGTGAGTCCCAGAACATAAGATACATGTAACTTTCTAAAATGATTGCAACATTCAGTTGTTTCAAGCGAGATAAAAAGTAATTTTTATTTTTACAGACCAGTTTCTAAGCCAGTTTTCTGGCAGAACTCTTAATCATTAGGTTTTATCATTTTGCTGTTTAAATCTTAATGAGATAATAAAGCAAATAGCTTAATAAAGCTAATAAAACTGTATTAACACAATAGGAAAAAAATACCAGGAGACTAAATTACTCTAAAATGCATTCAGACAATTGCATTGAGTCAGAAATTAGAATTTTTTTTTTTTTTCCATCCAATTGTTTAAAATGTTAAGTTGGCCTCTTCTGTTAAAATTCTGTGGCCAGTATTGCTGCTGATTTTTTTTTTTTTCTTCCCCATTTTAAGTCTTGTATCTCAGTCAGATCACTTTGTTACAGGATGGGCCCATGTTGTATGTGCACTTTATATACCAGAAGTCCGCTTCGGCAATGTTACTACGATGGAACCGATTATTTTGCAGCTGGTTCCCCAAGATAGATTTAATAAGGTAAGTAGATTTGTTAATGGATCGGGCTTTAAACAGTGAAACATTGCTTCTACATATTGTTCTACTCAATTATTCAATAATTAGTCTATTCAAAAACCAAGTGGGATAATTTTGAAGAATTGATTAAAAAAATTTATTAACAAAATGCTTTTAGTTGTGGGTGGCATTCAGAAACCTTTAAGAAATGTATGTGAAATCTCTCTAAAAGCTTGTTGTTAGCATATCAAATGAATTGGAAGGAAAAAAAGAGACGAGAACTGAATCCACTTTTTTCCACACACAAAAAAAAGGGGGGGGGAATCTAAAATTCTTTTCCTTTAAAAAGAAAATTGTAACTTATCAGGAGTATCTAGGATATTTAGGAATTATCAAGTGAAGAAGGGTCAAATCTCAATTTCAGCTTTGACGATTGTTTGTTTGAAATGTGATCATTGGACTGATCTTGGTTCTTAGGTAAAGTCCAGAATAGCAAAAACTTAATTGTTTCTGATATGCCAAGAAATGATCTTGTTCCAATTTCTCATTTGACTTGATTTCTTTTGCTGCAAAAGAAAAAAAAATCAATAAATACGAAGGTTTTTATGCCTTATAAAGATAAATATTAATATATCGGTAAATATCTAAAATTTTCAAAGCAAATGTATAGTCTTCGTTATCCATCGAATAGAAAGACAAAGGGGTACTAACGATACTTAATAATTTTTAGAAGTAGTGAATAATAACTCCAATACTGTTAAATATTGCAAAGCATAGGCTAAAGATTTTATCTGAAATGACTTTTACAACACGGGATCTAAACAGTTTGAAAATGATGAATTTGTCTTCATAAGAAGGAAAACAAAAGTTACTTTAATAGACTAATAAACAGTTTTTAATGAGTAATAGTTTTGGTTGCTCCAAAATTTGTAAGTATTAGTTCAGTCAATATAACTTTTATATGTTTCTGTGAATAGTAGTTCCAAAATAAAATTGATAAAGATAAAAGCTTTATAAAATTGAGATGTGCACATCTGAAAAACATTGAAAAGGATAAGCTTAGGAATATCCAGATTTTTACTTATTCCACAAGCTATAGGATTTCAGTTTTAAGAAAATGGCGACTGCAAATTTGATTTGTAAAAGAAAAGGTGAAAGTCCACCTACACCTCTCGTGAACATGAATTGCAGTAGTGTAGATTTGGCACGACAGTCAATTTACAGCAATGCTTAAATAATGCAGTGAAATCGCATAAAGTGTCTCCAAAGAACAATTACTGCTGTCATGTAATCTATTGGGGTTAATGGGATGGCAAGGAAGCTAGTCTTCTTTCGTAAACATTAAATAAGTGACTTAAGTGGAATTACTTCACTTGTAATGCTGTTTGAACTTTTATATTCAAATAGTTTTGAGATCTACTGAATTAAAGTAATATACTTTGTTTTAAAGCAGTCATTCCCTTACTAAACGTTTGAAGAGTAGTTTCTGAAATCAAAGATAGCCATGCTTGATTCTTATCAATCTTTCAATTAAAAAAAAAAGAAAGAAATCGCCTCTAATATTATTTTAGTGCACCATAACTAATAATGTAAAGAATTACAAAAATAATAGACTTAGGGTTTCAAAATTACTATCACGGCTTTTAATATACTGTACTGTTCTTTATTAGGTAACATACTCTGCCTTAAATTAGTACATTTAATATTGTAGGGTACTTTTAATGTCGAATAAATTAGTTTTATTGTTATCCACATAGTTTAAGTGAGCCATACCCACATTACAAAGCCTATTTGATATAATCCGACTTTCATTAAAACTGACACCTTTCGGCCCCAATTAGAAATATTGTTTCTGGGAGGGATATTACTGTACATGCTTAATTAGTGAAGATTCCAGATATCACTAGTGCATAAGCAACAATGAAAGTGGTTATTCTTAAAAGGTGAATAAACTTCCAAACTGACTTAACATCAATTTCAAATTTAGTCTCTTTTTCAATTCTTGTAGTGTCAAGTAAACGAACTGTCTACAATGTTTAATGTTAATAATTCAAATAAACATTTGTTTTCCTTGTTATAAACGTTTTTGATTTGCAAAGAAGGAAATTAAAATTTATTATTCCTTTGGATTTTGTTACTTTACACTTCAGATTATTTTATTCCAGTTCGGTGAAAGACAACCACAGAAACTTGAATAATATTTTGAAAAATACTTCGTTGACCGCCACCTAAACTAAAAATTACTTTATTAAATGATTACAAAAAAAAAATAACATTCCTACAATCGCAGTTGATTTCAATTTTTATCATCAAAGATTGTAAGAAGGGAGGGACCTGCAGTTTTCTTTATTGAAAAGATTCCTTATATTTAAACTTATTCAGATTTTTTTTTTTTTTTTTTAAACTTGATGGAAAATTTTACATTTTAACATAAATACATATCTTGAGTTCAAATGAAAACCACACTTTTGCATAGAAAATACTAAATATCTTAATTGCTTTTCATTTTAAGAATTGTTATTTGTGCGAGGAGCAAGGGAAAGAAAGTAAGGCTATGATTGGAGCCTGCATGCAGTGTAATAAATCAGGGTGCAAGCAACACTTTCATGTAACTTGGTGAGTATATTCATGCATACTATTGTATGTTATATCATTGTTTCAGAAAAATGGCATAAACATATTTTTTATCTTGAATATTTCTCACAGCTTTTCACTCATAAAAACAAAAAAACAAAGAGGGGTCAATTTGAAGAGTTTCAATAATTCTTAAGATTATTAGAAAAATACCATCCTAAAAAATATTTCTGTAATGTATTTTTCAAATTGCTGTAAATTCGAGTAATGAGGCTGCAGCTAAGTTAATGAATAGGAAGAGAAATAAGAAACAGTAGGTAGAAGTGTGCTTTGTTTTCAAATGCCTTGGCTTTGTGCACTAAAGTATTTGGCTGGTTAGAAGGCTATGGATCCATACCATTAATGTTATTTTTAAGATGTTTGGGATGGATAGGCTTATTTAAACTCGTCCAGTTGCTGTTCTGGGTGAATAAGTGAAGTTTTTAAAATGTCTTTATTCAGATTGAGAGCATCTGCAAATATTCTTAACCAAATCATGAAATTGCCATTGGTTTTATGAAGAGTAGCCAAATGGGCTTCAATGTCGACAGTTTGTTTTGCCATCAGTCTGTCTTGCTTCATCACATGCCTGTGTCATTCTTAAGAATGACTTTTCCCAGTTGTAACTTACAGGCGATTGAATTCTTTGGCTACCGTTTCAGTATGCATTTAGACATCTTGCCAATGTTTCTTATAATAAATTGGCAAATTCTCTCAATGGTTAATTTTTCTCATTTGCTTATGTCAGATTTGTTTTGTTCTTTTGCTGATCCAAAAATCTTCAGAGATTGTTTTTATTAATCCTCAGATCATGTTTGAAGTGTGTGCACTACTTTTCCCTGTTAATTTTATCCAGTTTTAAAATGTGCCATGTAGTAGTGCTTCAAGCAACCTCTTCTCCTTAGTAAAAGTTTGTTTTTCTTCCCAGTTCTCTTTGCTGTTTCAGTTTCTGAGTCCTTTATTGCCTTATGATTTGTTTAGGAAGTTGTAATTGTTATCAAAGATGAATCCATTTCTACTGGCTTTCCATGAAAATCTGAAATAGTCTTACTTGCTATTATGTATTGTATCCTAGGGAGAAAAGTTACACAGCTTGTTTTCTGCATCATTGAGAAGATTTTTCTTTCCAGAATGGGATATTGGTCACTTCAATGCTGATTGTTTTCTCGGTCTTAAAAACTACTGCATGGTAAAACTGCATACAGATCATTTATTACTGCTTATTCTATACATTCCACCAGCTTGGTTTTCTCTTGTTAGGTTTCTGTTAAGGATTTGAGCAGTACCTTCTGGCCATATTTACTACTTTTTTTGTTAAAAAAAAAGCGCTTCTTAATCCTTATCCTTTGTATTGTACATTTTTCCAGAACTCTTCACTTTGTAGTTTTTTAAAATTACATTTTTGAAGTTTAACATAAAATATACTGGTTCTTTATCTTACTTGGGAACCAATATATCTCCAAAATTAATAAAACCACAAAAGACAACTTTGAGAAGGCTGGCATGTGAATTTCTAGTCTCAAATAACACTGAAAAGAGAAATCTCATGAAATTATAGGATATCGCTTAATTACGGTGACAAGACATCCTGGATTTTAGTGCAGTGTCCTGTTTCAGCATATGTTCCGGATTCTGAAAATAGTCCCGGATTTTGTAAATTATCATGAAATTAGTTTTTTCGTTGATAGTGTTTTTTTTTGTTTTTGTTTTTTTTCTTAAGTTGTGAAAATTCCGTCTTGGATTGACGTCAAAAAAAAAAAAAAAAAAAAAATCTGGTTACCCTATTTAGTTATAATATTACTTAGTCTTGCCCATTGATGTTATTTGTTCCTTATATGAAATCTACATAATTTTATATTCTGTAAGTCTTGTCCCTATCGCAAAATGAACATTTTCCTTTGTTTTTATCCTTTCAAACATTTGAAACCATGGTAGTTTCTATTTAAATCTTTGGCAAAGAATGCCTTCACTTCAATAAAATATTGTTACAAGTTGTTTTCTTAAAGAACATGTCAACAAATTGAGTTTCCAAATTTATTATTTTTTTCCAACCATTTTCTTAATCACATTTTATTTGATTGTATTAGAAGATTCAGTTTAAATTGTTTTTTTTAAATTACGTCCAAAAAAAAAAAAGCCGCATGATTTACTGCTTTTAATTTTGGCAAGGAGCAAAGAAGCTTGATAAATTTTCTTTTCTTTTTGCTCTGAAGTGAACTTTTTTTTCTTTTTTTTTCTTGTCAATATAGATATGAAATTCTGCAAACTTCTTTAACCCTTAACTACTATCTCCCTGCCTCATGTCATAACTACTCGCGCAGTGTACTTTATACATCAGTGTATATAGACAGTATTTATTCAGGAATATGGTATGAAATTACATTAAAACCCGACCAGTTCTGCTCTAAGTTACTTTCGTCCATTGTAGGATCTGCACATATCACATTTCACATCAGTTTTTGAATGTTCTTTGCAGACAGTCATTGCAAGAACATCTCGTCGTAGCTTCCTACTTGATCAGACGAATCTCCTGCCAGCAGCATTGACTTAATTGTATCATCAGTTATCCTGCGAGCCATTTTACGAAAGATATCACTACAAGAAAACAGAAATTATAAGATGAAAAAAAAAACAAAACAAAAAAAAAATGTTGAACAGAATGCAAGAAATTATACTTACGTTGCCACCTGCGCGGTGTACTCAGTGTACCAAAACAGCGCTTCTACTGCGCATCTAATTATATTGGCCACAGGAGCTGCACTGGAAGTAACCAATGGCGTTGCTGCCCTTGTAATGAATCAAGCTGAGGATAGATGGTGTATTCTGCCTGTACAATCACATAAACAGATAGGGGACAAAAATAACTGCGATTGGTGTATGAAATTCACCAGCATGAGTAGTTAAGGGTTAAACATAGGAAAATAAATAAATAATTAAAATCTGAAACTGTTAAGGGTGCTTCTATAAACTCTAACCTGGTTCCTATCCAAGCTGTCTATAAACTCAAACCAGATGTATGTGCAGTTATACTAACCAGGGTTATAACCCACTACCAGAGCCGGTTTAACCCATTCCTAGCAACTGACATAATGCACACATTTCACATTACATTTCTATTTTAATTAGAGTTGCTTATTATTCAATGATCAGTTGAAAAGTTTTTATTTCGCTTCTTTGTTTATATATTCACAAGGCTCAGTAAAAACTTTTTTTAATGCGCCCCTCTGGGGTGCAGGCTGTGTTGCTTTCAAGTATAGTTATTTTATTTTTACTTTGTTGTAGTTCAAGATCAAGATAGTGCTGGTGAACTTTATTAATTTTCTAACAACAAAGATTATCTTTACAGCATTGGCCATCTTGTAATCTGGCAAACTGTAACCATGCTGTTTATAAAACAATGGTTGGGGAAAGACAGACTGTCATTGTAACCAATCACATGATAACCAGAACCGAGGGTATAGTTAATAGAAGCACCCTAAGCAATTAGGCCCAGTTAATTTGACTTGAGTATTTGACTAGTTGGTCGATTTTGTACAAAACTGGGGAAAATATTATTCTAGAGATTAGCTTGAGGAATCCTGCTATTTTGTTAGTTTATATCAGAATTTAGTAATAATTCAAAGCATCTTTAATAAGCCATAGCCTTAGAAATTGCTTTTGCTAGATCACGCTTGACCTTTCAAGAGTAATAATTTTTTTTTCTACAATTTAACAGAAACTCTGAACTCTCCCTAGTTGCCTTCTGCCTAGAATCCATTCTCTCTTTAATTATAAGGAAGATCACATTTATTTATTCAGTTAATTTTAGAAGGTTATTGGTAATTTCAGGATATAAATTTTTCAATTCAGTTTGCCTAATAGCCCAGTAGCCCATGAAAGCTTTGTTAATTATTTACAATTTTTATTATAGTTGGCCTGATTTGTACTGCACAATTTTTCATAGACCTTTCTTTCCAATAGCTCCTCACCCTTGGCTATGTTATCATCATCTTTTGTGAGGTTATTAATAAAAATGCATCATTTTTGAATATAAAAAACAAGTTTTTATAATTACAAATTATACTTGATATACATCTTTTTTTTTGTCCTTGCTTATGGCTTTCCAAGTATAATGACTGTTCGTCCACCTGATTTACAGTATGTTTATTGGTTAACAGAGGCACCAGAAAGTTTTATGTATTTATTGTTCTCTTTTGTGTTCAATACTTGACTATAGCTGCAGTCTCAGAAAATGATTAGTAATTTTTTTTAAAGTGACTGGGTTAAAAAAAAAAAAATATTCAAGAAACTTTGTTTGATTACGTAATTTGATAATGCACAAATATCTTAAGTTCTTTGTTCTTATCAATCGATAACTATTAAGAATTTGTTTAATTTTTTTATAATTGAATTTTTTTTATTTATTTTCAGTGCTCAAGCAGCTGGTCTTTTATGTGAAGAGGCTGGTAATTATCTTGATAACGTGAAATACTGTGGCTATTGTCAGTATCACTATCAGAAATTGGTAAGAATTTTTTGTGTTAAAATTTTAAACTTAGGTTTTAAAATTTTTAATCCTGTTTTATTTCCTATAGTTATATATATTTATTTACTGAAAAATATTAATCTTGCCCTAAAATTGTTACATAGCAGTAAGATTTGTGAATGGTAACAAATTCTGATATTAAAAACATAAGCTGAATAGACTTCATTAGAAAGATACTATCAAATTACATCCATGTGGTTTTTGTATTCACTTTATTACTGAAGGTAATTATTGCCATTCTACTTGATCATTAGTGGCCGACACATGTTGCATGGTTTTGAGTTTTGTCCAAGATGATTTCACATTATCATTATAGGAGATTTGGGATAAATTTATGGGAGATAAATTTTCACTGAGTTTTTTGTCAGGCATCCTATCCTTGTGACGGTTTAATGAACAAATTCCCATTGATCTGTCGACTTTCTCCTAACAGCTGAATGAATTTTATTCAAACACTAAGAGTTGAATTGACCATTTTTTTTAGTCAAATTTTACATTGCTTATGGGTAGCGTATAACCCTTCAGTGGTAATAAATTTTTCTAAATGCACATTAGTTTTATTTAAGTTTGTTGAGTGGATGATGGTGTTACATTAAATTACTTGGGTAATATAAGTCAAAAGCAATGTGGTACCTCCAAATTTTATAACAAAAAAAAAATGCATATTAAAAATAAAGAAAATTCATCTCCTCCAGCCTTGATGAATTTTTATGCGCAATTAGACTTTAGTAGTTACTGTATGAGGACGCAGCTAATTCATTTAAGAATTAAACGCTTATGCTATTATAGTTTTATTGTCAAAGTTTAATTAATGTTGTATTTTTCTTTCAGAGGAATAAAAATAGATATTTAAGACTAAGTTTATCATTTAGAAATAATATTTAAAATTCATTTATTTAATTACAGAAAAAAGGGAATACAATTAAAACTATTCCTGCGTTTAAGCCAATCCCTGCTGACAACGCTACACCAGATTCGACTCCTGAGAAGAATTCCCCACCTCACGAGCCGAAGGAGAAAGGAAGATCACGTCAGGACAAAAGAAGTAAAAGCACCAACAGCTGGTCGTCTACTTCTTCTGTCATTACAGAGACAGTTTCAACTGTGAGTTATTCAGACAGTTCCAATTCAAGTAGTTGTAATAAGCAGGACAGTGCTGTTGCCAATAATGGTGGGAAGTTTACTACTGCTAACTTCACTGAGACAGTAATAACTCACAGTGGTTCAGTATTTGGTTCGGCACCTGAAAAGAACTCGAAAAAGAGCAAAAAGGGTGGCTCGAATATGCATAACAATGCTCGAACTCCGAGTATAATGGGTCAGGTTGATGGGACTGCAACATCAGTGAGATCAACAGACGAGGACTTGAGTTTGGCAGCCTCTGACCCAGGACCAGACATGATGCATCACTCGGTTGGGGGTGAGCGTAGCCTAGAAAATGGCACAACAGAAGTGTCTACAATTCAGTCCTCAACATCAGGATCTTTCACTAATGCATATGAAAACTTTCTTAGTGGGAATTATCAAAATGTGGCACCTGATGTTGATCAGCCTCATATAAAGCGCCAAAGATCGCAGTCTTCTGATCGAGCAGAAAAAAAGAAGCATAAAAAGGCAAATACAGCTAGGTAAGAAAAAAATTCTTTTAATTTTTCTTTCCTTTGATTCTTTTGTTAAATTGAAATGCATTTTTTTCCCTTCATTTTATCAAACCCACTTTTAATATTGCTATATATTTTTGGCAATAGTGGATAGATTGTATTTCTACCCTCCCTTTGCAATGCATCTTCGTTAAGTTACTTAAAATCTTTTTATATAAGTGTATATTTTTTTATTAAAATTTTGAACATCTTTATTTATATAAATTTTATTTCAGTTGTTGCCTAGTCTTTAATTTCATTCGCATAGTCTTCTGAGTATTTGATAAATTGAATCATTCAAGAGATGCAAATTGTTTGGAATGGTCTAGTATTAACTTTGGGGTTCTGCTAACCCAACATTATAACATTATTTCAATGACTTTCATTGCCTGTTGACATGAAAGATGTAATTTCTTTGAACAATAATAATAATAAAAACTCTGCTACCAGTTTTGTCACAAATCATAGTAAGCTATCCCACCAAAAGAAAAGATGTAAACAGAGAAACTATGCTCTGATACTAATATATAGTCACAGTTCTTACAGAAATAACAGAAAAGAAAAAAAAAAAAACCTGATCAACCCGTTAAAAAAAAATTAGCATGAAAATCCCAAATATCTTAGTAAAATGAAGAATGAACATCAAAACAAATATTCTGCTATATAATTAGAGTTCAAAGTAACAAAGATTAAATGTAAACAATTACGCAGTCAATAGTGCTGGGCCCAAAGAGTAAATATCAAAGCGTCTGAGTAGAAGATGAATGTAAGATAAATTGATCTCAGGCAAAATAAATACAAGCGTCAAGATAATAAAAATTATTGACTGAAATATTTACATAAATCTCTTATAATTGGTTATCAAAATTCACACAATGTCTCAAACACAGATATAAAGATGGCACAATCACAGGAATGAAAAAACAAAAAATAATAAAAATAAACTGTCACTGTTTCAGGTATATCTCCTGTTTATAACTATTTATTTTGCATTAGTCTTTGGGTTTGAAGTTGGTTTGATTCTTAAGTGCTGATCCAAATATATGATAGAACAGTTAATTTCTTTCAGAATTGTTGGGCTATCAAATTTAAAATGATACTCTTCAAAACAATCAAGTCACTACAAGACAAGTATCACAAATATATGTTGTGGTGGAGACATTTCAGATAATTAAACTAATCTGAACAAAAATATTTCAAGTGGGATTAATAGTATCTTTTTAATTTGAATATTGGAAAATATATTGTCATGTAATCACAATATTTTATATAAAATAATAAAATGTTATATTTGACATAACCAAATCTTCATTACTTCCTTACATAATGAAACCTTTAAGTAGTAAAATGAACATTAAATAAATCTTTTTTTTTTTCCACTATTTCAAGATACTGCTTTGAGTATTGGTCATTGTTATATATCTTTGAAATTTTATATAAGAAGAATTCTATATAAGCTATAGTTATTGTTACAGGGTTCCATGAGAAATACACACAATTAGATAATTTTCTTACCGCTGAGTTTGGTGAATTTTAACAATCTTTTCCTATTCCTGTTTCCTATTGGGGGGAAACATCTGCACAGAATTGGACTTTGCCCACATCCTTTGTGCACATTGTGTGATGTGAGCGAAGAAATGTTTATTCACACCACACAATGGATAGAAACCATTTGGCAGGATGTCCAGCATTGAGTAATGGTAGTGAAACTTTCAGATATTGGGAAGCAAGGTTAATGGGTCAATGATGTGTTTTCAATACTATAATCATGGATAGGATTATTATTTTTATTTACTCTTATGAATCAAAGAATTTTCTTAATATACTTCAAACAAATTAAAATTGCTGGAAGTACACTCTTTATTTATTTTATTTTTTTTTAAAATCAATCTATGCACCAAAAAGAAATTATTCAATGAGACAAAATTTAGAATATTTAATGTTCATGTACAGAAAACTAAATGATTAGAATTTCAGAACATTTGGATGATTTATTGGACAGAAACAACTATATAAAGTGATCATGTCAGTATGGTGTTGGTCCATCTCTGGCCTGGATACAAGCTGTTACCCGATGTGACATAGATTGATGGATGGTGTTCTACAGGATTTCTTGTCAAACTGTCTGCAATTGGTAGGCTAATTCATTGACATTCTGGGGATGGTTGCAAATGACTCCCCATCACTTTCCAAATGTGCTCAATAGGAGAGATCTGACGATCTGGCTGGCTAAAGAAGTATGTCGCAATCATGAAGACAACCGATGGAGAGGCATGCTGTGTATGGTCAGGCATTATCCTGCTGAAAAGTAAGCCCGGGTTGCCATGAAAGGAATGAAACCACACGGCATCCTTTCTATACCACTGCAAACCCTAATTTTTGCTCGTCGCACTGACAAAAAATGAACCTAAATCAAAGATTGTGGCAGATAAAAATAAAACAAAAATACCTTTTGAGCAAGTTACTAGTAAGGGCACCTGTGGTGAAAATATAAAAAAAACTAACAAGATAGACAAGTAACCATTTAATTAAAATTGGACGATTTCATATGGAATGACCCTATAGTAATTCAAAAGTCCCTGTACAAACTTTAAAGATAGGTCAGGGAATACAAAAGCAAACTGTATTGATAGTGGAATGTATGTCGGCAAACTTCACCCGAATGTACACTAAGTTTCGAAATGAAAGACAACAAGTAAGGTTGACAATATCTTTATTAGCCACGTTATAATACGACAGTAAGGTGTAAACTTACAGGTTCACAGTAGGTGCTCAAAGTTCTTTCCACCAACAGTAATATACACCTCACAACAATGCACGGATTGCCAAACGTGCAAAAATGCAAGGCCTTTCACAGACACATCCAGCTGCCACAGTGACTCTTGCGACAAGGTCAGCACAGAGGCAGTGGGGGTCTCGTAGACTATGCTTTTGAGGTAACCCCATAGGGTTTACAGCATAGAAATCAGCCGTGCTGGCGTGGTCGTGCGGTCTCGGCGGCGGCCAGCCATGGTGTCCAATGCGCCAGTACCGGGGTTTGAATCCCGGTCGTGGCATGGTTGTTTCTTTCGTCTTCTGTGTGCTGTGTCCGCTGGGGACCCGAAATCTGCTCTGTAGGTAGTGGTCCCCATTTGTCTTCTATATGTTACAGGCTATAGCATAGAAATCAATGCGGGACAAGTCGAGTGATCGTAGTGCCCAGCGACTGACCTGCCCCTGCTAATCCATCATGCCAGAAAAGTGCTGTTGATATTCCCGCACATCAATGCTGAAATCAGTGATCCTACTTGTACAAAGTCGACATCTCAAATAATGATGCCTAACTAATGTGCTGCCAAACGGCTCCCTCTAGTACATTCGGGTGAAGTTTGCAGACATATGTTCCACTGCGAATACGTTTTTTTTATTTTTTTATACCTTTAAAGTTTGTACAGGGGATTTTAAATTACCCTGTATGTGTATATTATATTTTTTGCAACTTTGTATTTCTGTATTATAATTATTGTTAGAAAATTATTGTAATAAATTATTAGGACTATTGGTGTGAAACTTCTAAATGTTTTTCTTAAAAATTAAACCTGGTTTGATTGATTGATCGACAAGCTTGAAGTTATGTGAAATTCATTTCATTACCTCACAAGACAATAACAGTGTATTCACTGAATGTTATAGAAAATGTTGATTAGCAGATGAGAATGATTGTTTCTGACAGTTGTTCAAAACACAGGGGAGGAGATGCCAAATGCACCTAGTGTGAACAAGGCATGATGAGCTAATCCCTCATTCAAGGATTAATGTTTGAAAGTGAGGTAAGTCCACATTTACTTAGCTAATGCAATCCCCTGCTTCAATTTCCATAGAAATCTTATTTTTAAATTCTTATGGAAATTATTATCATCTGCTTTGAATAGAAAAGGGAAGTCACAGAAAAAACCCTATGTTGCTGCTGGCAGTTCTCCTCCAAGCAGTCCTAATTCAGCTAGTAAAGGATCAAGGAAGAGAAAGGAGACAACTGCAACCAGTATTTCTGGGTAAGCTGCAATTCTGTTTGTATTCACGAAGAAGAAGAGGCATTTTATTTTATTTTTTTAATTATCATTGAATTGCTATTTTATTCTGCAGAGTTCCGTAGAACTTAATGCATGCTTAAAATTTCCCTTTTCACTGCTGCTGCTCTTTTTTTTTTTTTTTTTCCCAACCATCATTTCCTTTAAATTTAAAGAAATAACTTCAAGAAGCTGCACAATTTCAATTAACTGCATTTAAGAGTTTCCACCAACATCAAAGTTAGGAATATTAAACACTTGAAGTGTGTGTGTGTGTGTGTGCACGTTCATTTTCTTTAAGTTGATTTAGCAGAATTTACAAATTGTCTAGTTTTTGTCTTATTAAATATAATTAATAGACTGATATCTTATTTCGCACAATATAGTAATTAGTATAAATGTAATGTATATGAGTGAGTTTATTGCAGTTGTGGAGGGTTTTTTTTTTCCTATTGTAATCATAATTAATCATAACATACAGGGTGGTCCTGAAATGGTTGGCCAAACTTGAAGGCCCAATGCAATATTGCAAAAATAACAAAAAAGTCCATATGAATGATTGGCAATACTTTATTTATGTTATAGAATGATTAACGTGTGCATAGGCTATGGTGTAATTGCTGTTAGATGTTCAAAGTGGCCTCCACCAGCAGCAACGCTTCCCTCTCGCTGTCATTGTGAGAATTGCCAGACATTGCTTAAACATTCCAAAGGTAATAGCCATTAGATGTGTGAATGTGTCAAACACCTCATCTAACAGTGGCTACACCACAGCCTATATGTTAATCATTCTGTAACATCTGAATAAAGCATTTTTGCACCCATGTTCTTAATGACCTTTTTTTTGTTATTTTGCTAACAAGGAAACCTCTAACTCTAAAATTCAGATTTTAATGAAACTTTGCAGAATGAATCTATAGTTTGTGTTTTATTAAATGTCATTAATCTTAGCTGCGGAATCCAAGGGGAAGTGGGCTAAAATGGGACCCATTTAATAAAAAGGGGATAAAATGGGAATATCGTCAAAAATCGGTCATTCTAACTTTCAAACACCAGATGGCGCTAATGATTTGTTTATTTCCAAGAAACCTAGGACTTTCCTATGCCTTTTGATAGGAAAGTAAAGTAACGCCATCTGTTGACTCCTGATGTAATCTTATTTAAGAAGGTCTTTGATATAGTTATGAAAGGTTTCCAAATTCAGAAAGATTCTTAAACGTAAAAATAGAATAGAATCAAATATAATGGGAAATATTCTGCATGAATTAGTTATTTATAATATAAAGATACATGATCAATTTCCTTATCATTGTAACATGGTTAAAAAACAGACAGTGTATTGAAATCTAACGAATTGTAATGTATTTTTTATAAATTAAAAGTACTGATGGTTTACTTCAATAAAATATTTTGTGTATTGGGGCCATTACAAAACAATCTTTTCAATACTTGTTTTGGTATTATTTTTTATTTATACAATAGCTTAAAAATGAGAGGTGCAAAAGAAGGCATCTGACGTAATCGAGTGCAAAACATTGACAGCTTATAACTTTCAAGAATCAAATCCGTGGGAGGGATTTTATTTTTTTTAATAAATATTACAAAAATATTATGAATTTGCACATGTTTTTACTTTATTTGTTGTATTTGTTTGTTTATTTTGCTATTTCAAATTTAAGCGTTTTTATTATCTTAATTTTTGCTTTCATTTCTTTATTCACTAAATTAATTTTGTAAGACAATAAAAGATCTTAAAGATATTCAATGGAAAAAAATATGCTAAAAAGAAATAAAAAAAATTACTATTAGGAAAAAGAAAAAAATGAAGAAAATAATACTTATTTAAAAATAAAATCCTTCCCATGGATTTGAAGAATTCCTCTAAGGATTTTGGAAGGATTTTATTTTTTAATAAGTATTATTTTCTTGTATTTTTTTTTCCATTGAATATCTTTAAGATCTTTTATTGTCTTATGTAATTAATATTTTTAACTTTGTAATATCGAAACTCATAATTCCATCTTCCCTTTTAAACTTAATTTTTTTAATTACAAAATAATCTGCTATACTTTTTTGTATTCAGAAATAAAAAAAAAAAAAGTTTCAAATGTGTTTGAAGAACTGTTAAAAGTATTAATAAAAAATAGAATTAAAATATTAATAAGCTATAGACAAGTAAGACTTTTGGAATTGTAAATGATTGATCAATTATTATGTCTTGATTGCCATAAAACAAAACAGGATCCTACCTAAAAATTATTAATTTCAATAAGCTATTGCTTTGTTGAAAAGAAAGACATTTTTAAAGAGAATGATTGTAGAATTACATATATATTTTATTATTTATTGATATTTGAGAAATAAAGGTAAAAATAGGGTGAAAGTTGCTGTTTTTTAGCATAGGTTTCTAAAGGCACAACCCCGGAAATGGGTTATCACTTGTTTTGATTGGAATTAAATTTAAGTCCAATTCACTGGTAGTGTTAAAAAAAACAAAAGAAAACTTGGTAAAAATAAAACAGTTTTGCAAATAATAGTGAACATTAAAAGATTTTAATCATTAAGCTGAACCATGAAACAGAAGGTGGTCTTTTGAATTAAGTAATATATCATGTAATTCCTAAATAGATTAGTGCAAGTATTAATTTGGAATTTACTTAAGTTAGAGACAAGTGTTTTAATATTTTCTTTTTTTTTTCCTATTCCAATCTGTATCATGGCTTGGCGAAATATTAATTTTAGAAATGTGCAGATAAAAAATATTTTAGTTTCTTCATAGAAAGCACAGCAGATGTGCAGTTGTATTGTTGGCTTCAACTTCAGGGTTGTTGGAAAACCCAATATCTAAATTTCTTATGTTTATTTTTGAAATTCCTTTCAGTACAATGTTGAGTTTTATCCCTTGACTTCGTGTATGTATTTATTCCTTTTAGTATTTTTTAATATATGAAATCGCTGTGTATCACTCGACTATTAATTTCAGTACCCTTCTTTCAGATGAAGAACCTGATATCACAAGTAAGAATAATTAGTAATGTCATGAACTGTTATAGAACCTTTTTGTGGAAACATTTGTACAAACTGGGGCAATCATGTTAAAAATGAGTTTTGGAAGCAAGTAGCCGAATGGAATAATCACTTTCTACTTGATTAAAGGAAAAAAATTACACTGTTACGTTTCAGTGAAAACTTACATTTAAAATTGTTTAAAAAAAAAAAAAGAAGTTTTCCAGAATGGAGGATTTGGGACTATTTTAACTGCCATTTCAGCTTTTTTTCGTCTTTTTCACCTCCCTTGAAAAGGATAGTTACATTGAAAAGTCGGTATATACGAGGATAGTTTAAAAAGTATGGTAAAACAAGTTTGGTTTTTTTTTTTTTTTGGAAAAAAAAATCAATTTTATTTCTCAACATAAGTCTTCTTCGATGGCAATACACTTGACCCAGTGAGTTTCCGATTATTTTTTTATTTTATTTTTTTTCTTCAAGTTGATCAGAAAAGTTGGATTTGTCAAAGCACTGCAAATAGTCATTGATGGCATCAATGACATCCTCATTCGACAAAAATTTCTTCCCACTGAGCCAAATTTTTAACTTCCAAAACAGGAAGAAGTCACATGGGACCAAGTCTGAGGAATAGGGTGGATGAGGAATCAATTCAAAGCCCAATTCATGCAATTTTGCCATTGTGACAGTAAATTCGTGAGACAGTGTGTTATCCTGATGAAAGAGTACTTGCATGCGACAGTGGTCGATCCAGATGGCTATCAAACGTTGCCTATGCAGCATGCACAACTAAAAATCAACACAAGCTCATCTGAAGGATAGAACAAAATGGCAACGGAATGGTTTCTTCATAGTGCTGCCATCTATGTGTGATTTACCATACTTATCAAATGACCCTCATAATAAGCTGTTGGGGAATTTCAGATCTTTAACAGTTGGAAGTCTGGAGCCTCATTCAAATAAAGCGTTCTCCAATATTAAAATGTTCACTTTTTCTTTTGTAATTAGTAGTATTTATATATTGAAATGAACCTGTACTGATTATGCATATTTTTTGATTAATTGGGCTTCCATTTCCCCATCAGTTCCCACTGAACCCTGAAAATTAGCACTTCGTTGTATTTCAAAAGTTTTGAAAGAAAGGTCCTTGTTAAATTTGCATTAAGTAATTATCTATATAGTATTATTGTGTTTACAAGTTTTACTGTTCTTGCTTCTAGCTTAAATTCAATTCTTAGCTTTGATTTCATCTAACCCGTATTCAGGAGTTTCAATTTTAAAATAAGAATTTGATTTTAGTTAAACATGCGTCTGAACTTACAACAAGCTTTAATTTCCATTCCTTCCTAAAACCTTTATATAAAAATGTATGCAGTATTTCCAAGTAGTTAAGATTTCTTGAGTTTATAATAAACTTTCTGAAACAAAAACAAAGGAAGCTATTCTTTCCAAATTTTATGTAAAGTTGCAGTTTGTTTAGCTGAGAAATGTCCATTGTAGACGAGTGTTAAGAAGGTAAATGTTAAGAATGCACAAAGAACTTCTCTCGCTCTGAACAAAATCTGTGCCCTTATTGGAGATAAGTAAAGTTTTAAAAGAGTCTGAAAATAAGTGGAGAAATATATAAGAAATTATCTTGTTGTAATTGTTTGGATCACTGAAGAAATATTTAGTAAATACTGAATATTTTTCAAATTACTCTTGCCTGGCTTTTTTTTTAAATTTTCAATTAAGTTTCTTTTCTTTGATTTTTTGTTTGGCAAATGTTATCTGTAATAGCAATATTTTAAAGTTATAGTAATATTGGAAAAAAAATTATTCAGAAATGAGACTGGTTGGTTTGAATTTAGACTGAATCTTCCATGGTGCTGATTGAGTCTGATATCAGGCTGAAAATGAAAGTTTGTCTAAGCATAAATAGAAGTTGTGTAGCTAATACATAGTATAGTTAAAACAAACCTAATTAGTTTTAACAAAAGTGACCTAGAATAGCATGCTACATATACGCCATTTATAGATGTTTAGGAACTCCAAATTCTAAATTGGTAATATTTAGTATTTATATCTGTAGATCCAATTTGTTTTGTTTGTGGTCTTTATTTATTGCCTTGCTGTGTCTGGTTACAACTATGAAGATGTTTGTGGCATTTATTACATTCTGAAGAGACTTGTAGTAGTTTTTTTTTAAAAATAATAATAATAATAATGATTTTTTTTTTGGTACTTGATAACATTCAAGTATTAAATGATTTAAATTGTAATGGTTTTTTTTTTTTTTTTTTAAATTTAAAACTGGTCATTAAGGTGAACAAGTTTTAATATAAATAAAGTTCCAAGGAACTCATTTAATTAAATTAGCTAGATATAAAGTATTTTAGCAAAGAATACATAAAAAATGAATTGTCTTAATGTTGATTCTCCACACCTTAAGGAAAAAAGAAAAAAGCCCACTTATGTGTTGAAATTCAAGTAGACAACACACAACCAATTGAAAACTAATTGTGATAAGATGGGCATCTTGATATGTTGCCAACATAAAAGCAATTTTAAAACTAGGATTAAATAATAATAATAATAATTTAAAAGAATGATGCTTAACCATTCTTTCTTCTGTTTCTTTCTTTTCTTTTTTTTTTTTTAAATATACTACTTTATAGAAATCTTTCCAAGGAAGATGTTCTAAGACTATTGTCATATTTATTTATTAATAAAATAACATGACAGATTAAAAAAATGCTTAGTTTACATTGTGTTAAGAGGTAACAGTTTCTGAAGATAAACTGTTTATACAAATATAGATTTGCTGTGCAATAATGTAGATGTAACTCCTAGAGAATGGTAATTATAAAGACAACGTATTTATAATTTAGAGAACAGGAAAGGGACATGAAAAATAGTTTTGTTTTAATGAATGTATAGAATCAAATGGAGACATTGACATGTACTAAAGTTTTAAGACGTGCAAATATGATCAGTTATTTGTCTGTGGGGTTTTTTTTTTATTTTTCTTTCCATATACTATGCCTAGTCAAGTTCATTGTTGTTTTTTTTTTTCCCAATTAACAAAAATAATGATGTACTTAATAGGAAAGTGTTTCCTCTTACAGTTTTAAATCGATATATTATCCAACAAGAATGTTCAGACAACTAGCAGGCTCTATTTTTACTGATGAAATTTTAAATGAAGACTAAATGAGAAATCTATTGGAAGCATTGAAATGTATTTGTTAGGACCTAGCTGAATGATCAAAGTAGTGTTCTATCAAGTTGCTGATACTCCTGGACCTGGGTGTGAATTCCGGATCTGTATTTACATATATTTTTATTTTGTTTCTTTTCTTAGATATAACGTAGACTTTCTGTATTGTGTTCCTCTACAATGATTTATATGGCAAAAGTTTTTATTTTTTAACTCTTATTGCTCAATAAATGAAGAATATTAGTAAATTGAAATGCTACACTTTTTTTGTAGTTTCCTGCAAACATAATTATGAAACAAACAGCCATTGAATGATGAGGAAGGACAAGAAAGGGAAAGGAATTGATCCACAATGAAGCCTTATTTC
>JAFIDM010002131.1:8188299-8215761 GCA_023159025.1 Thereuonema tuberculata
AAAACAAAGAAATTCATTCAAGCTAATGATGAATTATTGCATGTAAAGATTTTGCGGAAGTAGTGCTTACATAAAATTAGTTTTTTAATCAGTAGGTATCTTAATAAACTGGTATCTTATTATTGGATAGAGTAAAAACCTCCTATTAAAAATCGTTGCTTCCAAGATTTAATTTCTGAATTATTGTAATGAAAACGTTGTAGTACCGCAACATAATGGCAGATTTTCGAGTCAAGACTGTTTGTTACAATAGAGCTTGTTGTGCTTACAATTTAAGCTTTCAGGAGTAACAGTTGTTTCTTGACTGATTATGCTGCTGTAATAACATAAAATAGTGATATTTTTTTTTTCCCCCTATGGTTCCTTATTTTTGATTCAAACAATCCATAAGTAAATAGGGACTTCACACTTGATATCCCAAGCTATTGTTAGTTTGTATCATCTGGAATTAGTAAATTTTCACTTACATGAAGCTATTATAGTATCAGAATATCAATAAGTGGTTTTAGCCACTTGTTCCTTATCTGAATAGGAAGCTTACAATCAAGATTTTCAATCGAAACTTATTCTGAATTTAAAGTTTCAGCTTCTGAGGAAAAATAGATTTCATTTATCATTATTAAATGGACAGATTATTTCAATTAAAACTTGAATTCTAAAGATTAGTCTAATCCTGTGCTTTATTATCATTAAAAAGCATGGCAATAAACAACCTTTTCAGCTATAGTTAAATGCTATATAAACTTGGAACTGTTTCACATGCATGGGTGTGGGACTTATCAGCAACTGAGTAGGCAAATTTTTTAATTGCATTTTATCATCCTTTGCTTTTGTATAAAATAAGCTTTCTAGAATTGAGCACTTGAGTGAAGAAGAAAGTCTTCCTTTTTATAATAGTTTTAATTTTATTAGAAATTTATCATTAAATATGTATTTGCACAAGATTGAATTGTAGAAACAACTTAATAATGGCAATATTATTATCGCCACAGCATTATTATAGGGATATGTATAATATATGATAGGTTTTTAGGAAAGTGTAGATAATTGGATAGAATTAGTGTGATCTTAAGTGAAGCTTAGTTTTTAAGTTAGATGTAAGAAATGCCATTATTATTATTGCATGATAGTAATAATTAAATCTACTGACTAACCCTAGTGAGAACATAAGCAGCAACCCCTAATCTTAACCAGCCACTTAAAAAAAGTTGATTTCTATTAATGATGCTGTTTGTTTCTACAATAGGATTTTGCCTGTGATGCAAACTAATTATTCTGGAATAGACCACAACTATTTTCGGTAAGATATCTTGCTCAAGTTGTCGTTGGTAATGGCACTAATTTTTTTCTAACCTAGTTCTATGTAAATGCTTCAAATGAAATTATAAGTCTTCAATTAACACAATAGAACAGAAGAAATCTTAAAATTAAGCATTACTTCAATTATCAGGTTAATTTTATCTTTAATAAAAGATCAAAATTTGTCCCAATATAATTAGACTTATTTTTAACTGCTGATAACTTTTTTGAATGGTGTTGGAATTGATTTGATTTTCCCCCAATCTTAATCATTTCTTTGCTGCATTGTGTTAAATCCTTTATTTAAGGCAGAGAATTCTGGAAAGAAAGCATTTTATGGAATACAGGGAATTCCTTAAAATAACAGATTTTTCTACAGATAAATTTAGTAACATTTTCTTCAACAATAGAGAATTTCATATTTTGTCTAACATTTTTCAAAATTTTCTGGAATTTTTTTTTTTTTTTTTTTAGGAAATAATTCCTGATTAAATTTCTAGAAAAATGATTTACGATAGATATATAAAAGATCACAATGCCATCGTTGTGATGAAGGTTTAGATACCATTCTATTTGAATAAATTTGAAAGCCGTACATTATTTCTTTAACTATTAACATAATTAGGTACTAAAACTGTGAAAATTACTTGCTTTTAAAACATGGATTCCTGAATTGAAGCAGTTGTTTCAGTATTTTAAGATTAAAAGTCGGCATATTTGGTGACTTAGAGGAGGTTGTTAAAGAACGGGCATATATTTGAGTTTCTGTGCCCATTGAGCTACTGAATAGTCGAGAGCTTGTGAAGAGACTTTATGTGCATCAAAAGTAATTGACCAGTTTCTTGTAACTAATTTGAATGTATTGCCAAGAATAAAATGGCCCCATCTTTTACCTCCCTTGCACTATTTGAAAGTGGAATGTTTTGTAATCAAATTAAGCTTTCCTATCAATTGAAATCCTATTTAATGTGAGAAACCTACTTGAAAAGAAGGGCAAAAAAATAACTTGCAATGTGATAAATTAATGGAAATTATAGAACTTGGGTAATCTCAGTTATGGTCATTAATGCAGGAAATTGTTATTCTACATTGTCTTCTCCCTTGAATATTAAGCCATGAATATCACTGAAATCTCAGGTTTAGTACAACTAACTTTGGCAAAGCAGTAATAATTGAATGAACAGTTTCATTAATACACAAAAATAAAATTAGTTACATTTACCTAATATTAATGGTAAAAATGTCAACTAATTAAAAAGTGAAAATGCTTAAATACTGGTCATGAACATTCAATATTATACAATGTTCAACATGCACTGAAAGTTTTGTATCATAATGCGAGTTTTTCATGATTAGTTTATACTGTGGTGTCACTCCAGATTTATTAAATTTTGTATCTCGGACTGGAAAAAAAAAAAAAAAAAGTTTAGTTTTGAACGTCGCCCTTTTTTTTTCTTTTTTTTTTTCTGTCGTAACCAAATCACATATTTGCCAACTGTTCTATCCTTATTGCTTTTGATAAGTTGTAGATGTTTGTTAATAATGAACTGGCTGTAAGGAGATTTTAGTTAGCAGTGCATTATAGAAAGTACTAATAATAATTATTCTGTTATAATGCAGAATATTTTGTTTCCCTTGATACTGGCCGCATGTTAAGGGAAGGACATTTGGACACAAGACATTAAATTAACCAAAAAATAATTAGATGTGTAACAATTTTGTTAGTGTCTTTACAGGAATATTTAAAGTTTAGCATTTGAAATGACTTTTCAATTGTTTAGCTTAAAACAATTGAACAATATTTATTTTTAAATTGCATAGTGACGGTACATTATTTATCAAAGATTAAGAAGTTTCTCTAAACTAAAGTTGGTAGAGTAACTTTAAGTACGGATTTGTAAAATCCAAATCCACTTATAAAGGGGGGGGGGGGGGGAAATCCTTCCATAGCTTAAGTGTTAGTTAACCTAATAAAAATTTACTCAAGGCTTAGAAAAGAAACAATGACACGGGTATTTCCATATTCTAACTGGATTTAAGATCACTTCAGATTTTAAAGGGAAATTATAGGTAAAAATTGTTTTGGTTATTGGTCTCTAGAATCATAAGATATGGGTAATATTACAAAGAATTATAAGAAAAGTAGTGCTTGGGGTTCAAAAGTAAGTTGATTAATTACAGTAGAGTCTCGAAAACTCGGCACTTGATAACACGGATAACTTGGGCCCCCCCCTACCCCCGACAGGGTGGAAAAACCCCACACCCTTTAAAAGTAGGCTATTTCATAAGAGCGTGAGGTTTTTCTGTTCTTCCGGGGGGGGGGGGGTTATCCGGATTATCGAGTGCAGAGTTTTCGGGACTCGACTGTACTGCAGTATTAAATGCTCATATACCTTCTTTTATTACTTAAGAAATTTGTGCTTTTATTAATTATTTTTTTTTTTAAACATGAAATCTGTGAAGAAGGCTTGAGTGCATAGCTAGTGTTGTTACTTTATCGGGTTTGTTGATTTAACTTCTTGATTAAATTCTGTCTTCAAATAAACTGACTTCCTTATCAAGATCTTGAAACTTCCTACAGTTGCTTAGTCTACACTTAATGGCTAATAATCGTCAAAAGCAGTATCCATATCACAGATGCAGGCTGATAGGTCTTCGTGATTTTAGTTTAATATAGTTAATAATATAAACTGAAATCACAATGTCATTACAGTAATGTGCGATTATTATCACTTCTGGATGTTTCAAAAAAGGTGAATCTTAATTTATTGTAGCCTTATATACAGCAAGTTTGTTTTAAATTTTAAATTCTGAGTTTTTTAATTACATAGTGAATGCTGCCTTCTTAGATAATTTATTTTCTTTTAAAAGAAGAATTCTTTAACGTGCATGCATATAGTTTGGTGAAAGAATTAAAAATGCACATAAAAATTATATTTATTTATTTATTTCTTTTATTTATTAACTGTGTATAGTTGAGAGGAGGTTGGAGTAATTAATGTAATCTATATTACTAAAAAATGTTATTTCTGTGTCTGTCTGGCGCAATTGTTAATTTCTGTGAAAAAATTACTACAATAAAACGTTCGCAACTGGAATCGAACCTGCAACCTTTTCATCCGAAGTCGGACGTCTTATCCATTAGGCCAAGGGGACATTCAAATTATTATTTCTTATCACTTCGTGTGTGTGTGTGTGGGGGGGGGGGAACAATGAGAGAAGAAGAGACTATCTCATTAATTTTAACCTACTAGATTAAAATTTAAATTTCAATGTTCGTTTTTTTTTTTTTTTTCCAGTGACCATCTGAAGAGTTGTTAGACATATCTCGATATGAATGAAGAAATTACAAATGACTAGCATAAATACTCTATCTCTAAATACAAATGACTCTAAAAGCAGTCTCATTGTTATCCCGTCATTGTTGACGGGGCGTATATATTATCGCTAGTACTCAATAATTTAAGAAGTATTGCCTTTTTATGGAAAACTTGAGTGCTAGTTAAAGAGTTAGTTTAAATAATTAAATGAACTCGTGATAATTTGGAAATAAATTGGATTCGTGATTTTACTTAGGAAGATCAGTTTTATTTAATGTTTTTAGCAAATTAAAATTAAAATAAATTATGTTGTAATTTTGTTACATTAAACTTAAACTGAGTAGTTGTTTGCAAAATTTCAGGCTTCATAAAGAAATTTAAATGTTAATAGTGGCTTATTAAGTATCAAAGGTTTTTATTATTTTAGATGAATCAGTTCTCTTTAATTGAAATAGTTGTTTCTAATATCTGCAAGGTATCAAACATTCAGATATTCCTAATTTGTTAGTTATTAAGTATGAATTAAGTTGGATTGGGAATCATTGCCCAAAAGTTAAAATTTCAGCCTAAGCTAAATGAAATGATACTTGTAGCCAAGATGAGAAGAAGCAGGAAAGCATTATAAAGCTATAGCAGTTCCAAATTGTGGCTGAATTTGTAATGAAACTCACAGAACATGAAAAATACCTTTGTTCCTTTTTGAGCTTCGTTATAAATTCAACCTCAATATGTATCTTTCAGATAAATCTGTTTCTATGTAGGAAATAAATCATTGGACAAATAAGGTAATTCCTTTATATATTGGAGACTGCTATATGTTGAATGTAGGAATTGAAATAAAAGAAGCTAGGTTTGTGGGAAATGGTTGGATATTGAAGGGTACCTGTAATATCAAGACTCCACTTCTCATGTCCTGAATCTTTTGGGTACAATATCGGGTATATGCCAAGGTGACTGATGCAATACCAAAAAATGTCATGAAAAGAGAATTAACTAATAGATATGAAGGAGTTAAAGTATGTGAAAATTTAGTCAAATTGGCTAGAGACATGATTAACTAAAAATGTGTAACCTCTAACAAAAAGGTAATAATCGAAAAATTAAAGTGTTAAGTCTTTATATATAATTGTTTTTCCGTTAAGAATTTGTGATTGTTAAGAATGTATGATTATTATGTTGTAGAATATGATCCCTTCTTAATATTGTATTAACATTTTTTAATTGTTAGTATCATATTTAAGGTCATTGTCATAAAAAGAATCTCGCTTATTTATTATTATAATGTAAAAGGCTTGAAAAAGAGGAGACGGTGAATTATCTCCTTGAAAATTCGTTTTTTCTGGTAATAAATGTAGTTTTTGTGACATTTACATACCCTCCAACTTCTACGGAGTATCCGTAGTTTGTACGGAAAATAAGTAAGTACTACAAAACTACGCGAAAATGGGGAAAAGCTACGGATTCAGAAATTTTCATCCTTAATTTTTTTTTCCTCAAAAAAAAAAGTGCTGATCAATTACGTTTTCCTGTCAAAATGGACGCCGCCGTCTGTTCTCGCCAAGAAATTATAGTTAACTTATAGTAGGCTAACGTTTAATTCTCGGAGAAGCTCTAATTTATAAAAATACTTGTTTATTTAGACTTTCATTTACAAATTATGTCTGTTAGATTTCAGGATTTATAAATACAATTCTCTTTTGATAAGCAACCAGCGATTAGCGCAATGGCGGACTCCTGTCAGAAGATGAGACGGAAGTGCTTGACCAGAATAATCGATGCTACATGCGCAGATCTCACAAAAACCGGGCGGCCAACTCTCATTTGGTTCGTAAATTTGTTGAAAGCTGCGTATGCTTATATCATGGATCGGTTTTTAAAACCCTGTAATAAGGATATAGATGTAGATCCGCCTAGAAAGAAAAAAAAAACAATCAAAAATTTCGAGAGGAATATCGAAAGCTTTTCCCTTGTCTTCTACCAGGAAAGACTTATTTTGTCCGTTTTTTGATTGAACATAATATACCAATTTCGGCTGCGGATCATGCAGGTCCATTATTTTCAAAAATGTTTCCAGATTCTGATATTGCAAAGAAGTTTCGCTTTGGTCACACTAAAGCTAATGCTGATATGAGCAAAGAAAAAAGTATCAATAAACTCAATAAGTAGTGCTTTAAGAAATGTGAATATGTATTGCTATAGGGTATGTGCTTAAAGACTATATATTTATATATATGTATGTGTTTTGCGGCACTGTCGCACGTTCTGTGTAAATGCATGTTGTTGCATGAGTACTACTAAGGGGTCGTCCATCAATTACGTGAGGTCAAAAGGGGGAGGGGGGATCCGGCAAAATCTCATGTCAACTTTTCCCGCGGCGTTTTTTTTTTTTGGTTAATTAATGGACGGCCCCTAATGAGATGATTTCACTACGGATAGGAGGATGACCAATGTTGGAGGGTATGCATTTATTTCTGGTAAGGTGGATGATGTTTAATAAGAATTAACTAATGTTAGATTAAGCGAAATTTCCCCAAGAGTTTACTAGATATGTTGATTGTAATAGAGAAATTGTACATGTGCATCTAAATTTACCGTAATTAAAAGATGTCTCAAGGTGTAGGTTTTTGTTTTTATTTATTTGTTAATTTATGTGATAGATGATGTTATGACTAAATGTAAGAAGCCTTTATTGGGAAAGAAATATTTATTTAACTTTATATTATTAGATCTAAGTTTTAAAAGCATAATGGATTTTAATAATTTTATGATGCATTATTTTACTTCACTGTTATATCAGCATCGGCAAAATAGATCAAATGCTTTAAATGTTTGAGCAATTGTCCAGGCTTTCTAAATTGCATTAATGTAAGGTGCAGTTCTTAAGTGTATATTTTGTTTTCTACATGTTGGACTGTCTAAAATAAAAAGTAAACTGATATATTAGAATTTCTAATTAAAGAATTAGTAGTGCCATTTGGTATTTTAATATACAGAAGCCATAAGTATAAGAATTAACATAGAACATTACCTTAATCAAGTAATGGACTGGTTATGTCTGTTTCAATATTAGTAATTGGAGGAAATGTAAATATTAATATTAACAACTATTAGTCAGTACAGAATAGTTGCAATCTAGTGTTTGATAGCAAGAATGACACCAGTCATTAATAATTAAGACATTTCTGCTGCCATCTTCCTAGGCTTTCATTATCTTTTTTTGCTTTTCCTATCTTTGAAATTATGAAGAAAAATACTCAAATGTTGATATCTAGCATAAGCCAAGAATATCTCATTTTGGAAATCTTGAAATTCTGTAGATATGACTTAATATTTAGTAATCTTAAGCCACATCTATAGAATTTCCCGAGTAAGATGCTTATTTAGTTTAGGGAAGTTCTTGTTTGTTTTCTTGGAAGAATGCTCTTACAATGTTGTGCTATCATCTCATGATAGGTAAGGTGGTATAATATGGATATACACTCAGTCATATTCTACACAATCTCCTTTTTTTTATTACTATAGTTCAAATCTATAAGGCAAAATATTTAGCTAACGGAAGAGTTGATAAACCACTAGTTATTTAAACTGTTAAACTTTTTTTTTTTCTTCTTCTAAATATTCATTGTGTTTTTGTTTTCTACAGCTACAATATAATTTCATATTGATTTGACTTTTGCTACTGAATAAGAAGGCAAATTTTGATTGAAATACACTGTGATGCCATTTTATTAGATACATCTACCTAGTGGCCTGTGTAGCCTCCATAAGTCTTCAAAACTGCCTGAATTCGTCGAGGCAAGAATTTCACAAGATGCTTGAAACGTTATATAGGAATGGTGGACCATTCAGACATGTGTTGTGTAATTCCTGGAGATTCGATGGAGGTAGAAACTTGCAGTTTACAGCCCTTTCCAGCTCATTCCAAAGATGTTAACTACGATTGAGATACGGAGATGGAGAGGGCCACTGTAACAAATGAAAGTCGTTGTGGAACTATTTCAGTGATTTGTGTTTTTGTATTCCTGTGCATTATCCTACTGGAAGTAACCATTTGACTGAGAAAACACTGTCAACATGAATGGATGTACTTGATGTTTAGGTATGTTGTGGCATTGACGTGAATCTATCCATTATCAAGGGACCCAGTGTGTGCCAGAGACCGTAACACTGCCTTCACCAGCTTGCACAGTTGTTGCCGATATGCAGTGTCCATGGATTAATGTTTTCACCGAATTCTGAGCATTCCATTATGCTGAAACAGGAACTTTGACTAATCAGTCCAGGCAACATTTTTTTCCAATCCTTGATGGTTGTGTTGCTGTGCCCACAGGAAGTGTGCTATTGTTTGTGTTGATAATAATGGTACCCGACATGGCCATTGGCTGTTGTAGTCATGTACATAGAGGTTGAATTCTAACGTGATTTGTAGCATTGTGGCCAGTCTGTTTGCTTGTACAATTCTAGACATCCTCCTATGACCTCTAGTAAAAGTGATTTTCATCTACAGGAGTATCGCTGACTGGACGTTTTCTGTTCATTGAACCATTCTCATTCTCAATTAACCCTTGAAACTGTGGTGCATGAAAAGTTCAGGAGAATTCCCATTTCTGAAATGTTTCATCCAGCATGTATTGTACCTACTACCATGCCACCTTCAAAGTCCGTTAGATCAATCATTTTCCCCATTCTTTCTTTGGTTTGTAAGCTTAACTGATACTAGAAAGGTGTTGTACTCCATTTATATTAAACCGGATCATGTGACTTGCAACGTCGTGGAACATACCATTTCTGTGCACAGCAGGGGTGTACCTAATAAAGTGGCATCAATGCAATCTATCAGAATTAATTAATAAAAGAAATATTACACAAGAAATTTCATTACAACCTCGAATCAAGATCAGAAAATTGATTACCGGTCGCATTATAAAGTCTATATTTAAGTTACCATCATTAGATTGAAGTTTCTCAATTTAAATAATTTATATCAGTGATGAACTCCCTAAAGGAAGGTGTGCTAGTTAAATGAAATTGTTGATTTTTACACAAACTGAATGAGCATAGTTACTTCTGCTGAAGTTCTTCTTAGATGGTCAACAGTGGAAAAAAAAATAATTAACATATATATTGTTTGTTTAAAAGGAAATAACTTTTAAACAATGTAAATTAAACATTGGTAGATTATGATGACCATATATTTATATAATAATAGTATTTGAATAATCTGTTATACAAACATTGTAAGCTTTGAAGAGGAATTTTGGATATTTATTAGTAAAAGATATGAGATGGATAAATATTATGTTGTCAAAAGAAAATATTGGTATCAAAGTGATTATTAATATTGCCTTTCCAAAGGATAAAAAAATACAGACATTATTTTCTTAGTTTTAGACTCTTTCTTTTTCTCAACTAGTTAAACACTGTGGGTCATCTGGAATACATGTTTCAACTCACTTTTTCTATCTGCTGACAATTATCTTTATCCTTAAGCTAACTTGCCACTATGTTGTGGATCCCTTCCTCAGCTCTTTAGAACCAAGAATCAACAATTACTGGAATTATTTTCATGCAAATCAGGATGACAAAAGAACACACACCAAACTCCCGGTAAAACAAATATTTGTCTGAGATTAAAAGAGGAGTCTGTCACATGTCTAGATCATCTATAAAATCTGTCATAACAAGCATTGATTACTACTAGCCTAACAACAGAACAACAAAATCTTTAATCCATTGCTGAAGTTTCATTTTGCCAGTTGATAATATTGAAGGTAGTTTTTCCTTGAAGCTTGAGTACTTGGCCTTAGCCAAATTAACCAAGTCTCTACATCTGTTAGCCAAAATGGCAAACTCTTTTCCATTGACATTGAACTTGCAAAACATAGGTTGTTAGATAAAATGTTTTTTGGAGCTACCATGAACTGCAAGTGATCCAGCAGGTGAATGATATCTATCAAATTATCGTATGCATAATGCTTGTATGGCTTTGATTATGCTTAATCAGATATCTTGTCTCGACCACAAATTTATGCATTTATTGAAATTTCTCTACATATAATGTCTACTAGGAGCTTATTGAGTTTAAGATGTCTTAAAAAGCTCTTTATCTTATAATTAAAGAATTTACAAACATTTTAATAATACGCTAAGCTAGCCTGTGAAAAATATAATTATATCCCAGTGATATAATTATAATATGGAATTTTAATTGTTGCTGTAATTTTATCTGCTAAAGTTATTTTTTATTTGTTTATAGGTCTGCTGTGGTAAATGCACCACCGTCAGTATTGCCAGCTGTTTCTACGGCGGCAACAAGCTTCAATGAGTCTTCTCCTCTGCATTTAACTGCAAACAGCCATTTAAAAGCTAATTCAGGATCGCCTTCGGGCACTCCTCTTGGAAATACTGCCACACGTAAGTAAAACACACTTTTATATTTCACCCACCCCATTACATGCAATTTAATGACTTCTTAGTATACTGGCGTGGTTCAAGAAACAAAACCTCTATATAAATTAGGCATATCTAGCATTTTCAGGAACTAAATCCACAGAAAGCAATCCCAAATGAACATTCTTCTTTATATATTAACATTGTAGGTGATTCCTATCCTCTAACAATAGATGATCAACTCAAATAATTCCATTTTGGGTTCATTGCATTTTCACGATTTCTAAAGCTGTTTTAACCAGGGCTGTGGAATCGGTAATTTTTTTTTTTTTTTTGTTTTAAACAGACTCCACAACGTTAGTAAAATGCCACTCTTAACTCTGCCAAAAAGCCCTTGCAATCTTGATTAGGCTAAAAAAAAATTTCGACTCTTTTGAGTCCAATTCCTGGAATTTCATAAAATTTAGTAATTTTGAATCTTAACTCCACAGCTGCCTCACTTTTAACTGATGCAAACTTTGTTCTAGAGCAGTTACGCAAGGGTATTTTAGTCATGACTTGAATTGTTACGGAAAATGAATATATTCTGCTAGCTCCAATAACTTTCTTAAGACAATGATGGAATATTTTTCCAGTCATGTTCTAAGTAACATTGAGGTATATTCAGACATCTTTATTACATCCTTTGTCTATTTGGAATTTTAAAGCTGCTGGTCTTAATTTTTATTTTATCACTGTTCATTTTGCTTAGCCTTGTTTATGATAAGTAGATTCAAAGTTTGCCTTGGCTTTAACTGCCTCTCACTGGCCAGCCTTCAACAAACTCACAAATCAATTCTCGTTCTCAAGTAGTGTAAAGAAAGTTGTCTTCATGCCTTCAATATCATTTTCAGTTTTGATGCTTTGTAGTGGCCATCACTGACTTTTTGCATTGGTAAAAGCCAAATCACACGAAGTTTCTGTATGTGTTTTCTGTCTTTGATTTATTCCATTGCGTTTGTCACTGAAAAACATTGAGTTCTGTTCAGACGAGAAGTAAAAACTGGATGGAATACTGAACATGATTGGTTCTGCTTTTTATACAAAAAGAACCAATCGCGACGAGATCCAACGTTTTAGCAATATCTCTGTCTAGAATTCACAGGTCTCTGAAAATTTTGTAAGGAAAATTAGTACAAAAAAGGCTTAACGTGCGTGGAATGAAATAAAGAAAATAGAAATAAATAAAATGCACTTACTTACAAATAGTTGAGAGAATTATATATGGTAATAATCCGACAGTTTTGGAATACTGCGCATATTCCTTCATCTGGGACGGCACAAACATATAGGACATACAGACAAACATTTAGGATGTATGTCCTATATGTTTGTGCCGTCCCTGATGAAGGAATACTGTTGGATTATTACTATATATAATTCTCTCAACTATTTGTAAGTAAGTGCGTTTTATTTATTTCTATTTTCTTTAGGAAAATTAGTAAACTCAAATTAAAGATTAAGTTTATAATTAAAGCAATTAATTTAATTAAACAATCAATTGAAGTTTTGACAGCTTTTCTACTCAACATTTTAAAAATGGCGCATATTTTGTTGCGGTCGATGTTGTGGCACGACGACATCACTCCAGAAGCATGTGATTCATCGTTGGTAATGACAAGAGACAGAAAAATAGGATTTTCTCTATTTCCAGTTCTGCAACTGAAAACAAAGAAGCAAATCGCACTGTAACATTTCTCAGTTGCTAGTGTGTCTGATAAACTCGCACAGAAACTTCTTCCGTGTGACTTGGCTGTAACCAATCTCCACCTTCCTTGGCATACCATTTATTTATACTGAGGTTGCAATACAAATACTTTCTGAACTTGGAATGCAATTTTTAACTGCTGCTGAACACTCCAATCCCACTTGTCAGATAAGTTGTTGTCAAGGAGATTGTTGAACTCCTTATTTTAGCTTAACCTCTTGACCACTTTCCATCACATGTAGGGGTGCTATGTGCCTCATAGCAGCAGTGATGAAATTAAAGGCAGAACTATTTGGTCGTAGTCTAATCAAAAATAGCAAGTTGAATTTTAAAAGAAAAAAAGTTAACAATGCATAGAAGTCTTTGCCATGTTTCCGAAAACTCGGATGCGATTTTATTAAACTCATTCTTGCGATTTCAGAAAAAAAAGGGGATGAAAAAACTGGCTTCATATTATACACAAAACCATAGCATCCCCCCGTATTTGTTTTATTTTGAGTTTCTTCCTCTAAGACATAAAGTGACTGCAGATCGAAACTCTTCCCTATCTAGGAGTCGTAAACTTTCCAATAAGGTATCGCTCATCTCTGTATGACTTGTATTTTACAGTTAGCAAGGAATAGACTGACGAAACCTTTTAAAAGCTCTCCCCTCCCCCTTTACATTTTGTGTACGGGATAGCTAAAAGTAGAATTAAGCTATTAAAAAGGAGTAAAATTGCTGAATTTTTTATTAAAATTATATGAAAAAAAAAAACACCTTGTAGTCTTTTGTAAAAAAAAAATTATGAAGTAATAACATTAAGTAACAAGGTTTGTTTGCTTTTTACAAAGGAGACTACAAACCAATAAAGATGTTTTATAATTTTAATTGGAAGATGGTGTTTGCTTTATTTTCATTTTTTTCAGAATTACCTTCATCATTTTCAGATGGAAATGTTCCGTCATCAAATACAACTACAAACACAACATTAACTGGTCCTTCTCGTCCCTCCAATGTGGTTGTAAATAGGAATAATCCAGGAAACAATAATGTGTAAGTATCAAAAGGAGTTTATCCAAATCAATCCATTTTAAAATTTTAGTTGGTTTCTTAATGATGTGGAAGTTTTACAAACAGTAACAACTTAAAATAAGTAGAAAATTATTTTTTTCCCCTTAAATTTACTTACTTTGAAGAGATGTATGGATCGGATTGCTGATGAACTTTGTCTTCCACAAATTAGATATGTAATTTTAGTAAGTGGCTCCATCTTGAGCTACACACGTGCAACTATTTCTTACACACGACACACCCACACAAAAGTATGGGTGGTGACGCATCACTAGAGATCCTTTGTAAGGCTATATTAGGAGCTATACATAATCGCGTTATGTTTTAGTGAGAGTATAGGCAATGCCTGTGAAGGATGCCATTGAAGTTCTTCATTGTTTGATGCTCCACTGAATTATGGGATAAATATAAATTTTGCTATATTTTTATTTTTAATTTTTTTATCTCAATTAAGTACAGGCATAAAATTGATTCTTTCAGTAATAATTAAAAAATACAAATTCCGCTAGTCTTACAATTACTTTAATTTTTATTTACTAAATTTAAATTTGCTGGAATTTCTTTTTTATTACAGAATTATATATTGACATTAAATTGAATTTTTGGCTTTGTTTTAACTAAATTTGTTGGTATGTAATTTATAATTGAAAAACTAAAAACGGGCGTTTGGCAAAAAGGAATTAAAATGGCATCTGTTAAACATTGACACAACATTAATCAAGTAATATATTGAAGGAGCAGAGTTAATCATTGTATTATTGCACTCCTTAATATATGACTGGTTTTCACTGAAGTCATTTTTGCTTGAATCATCAGAGAAGAAGCATCTATTTTACAATGTTATTAGTGATTTGTGCGAAATGTTGAGGAAGCTTAAACTTGAAACAAATAGCTGCAAAATGCTGTGACGTATTAAATTTATTAATTTTATTTCTCCCCTTCATAGCACTTGTAACTATTTCACGAACATACTATAGAACACGCCACAAGAAAAAGGCTACTTAAAATTTCTGAAAAACAAACATCTGTGTTAACTTTTAATGTGTTCTGTAAAATAATTTTTTTAAAACATAAATATTTTAAAAGATATATTTTAGCCTTTTAAATTTTATAACATTTTTATTGTGTAACACAGAGACAGAAGTTTAAACAATTACAACTAAAAATATGAAAAAAGAAAAAACTTAAGGAAGCCAGATGTATTAAAAAGTAGTGGTTCACCTTTTTCAGTTATAATCTTAACAAAAAAGTTGGTGATAACCTTGTAATATTATATAAGGAAACAGATGTATATAGATTGCTTATCTTTATTTTAGTTGATATTGTTCTTAATTTGATAAGTGGGAATGTTAAAATCCATTCTTAGAATTAAACAAGCTATGGATTTAGAGTAATACTTTTTTAAACAATTTATTTATAGAATTAAAAATTTAAGTAAATTACTTAAGCCTTCTTTAAACCTTTGGAACAAACATATAACCATTTATAATGATACAAATGAATGTTAAAAACAACTTCGAGATCGATTCAGTTTTAAACCAAAGCAGCTTATAAAGACTATTTTGATTTAGAATCAACAAATTCATCAATAAAGCACAATTTCATAGCAATTACATCTTCTTAAATGTGATCAAAATAATTAAAATGTTGAATTTTTAATTTATTTAGGATTTAATTTGTGAAAGAGAATATAAAGGTCTGCTTCTCATTAGCAAACCTCCAGTCTGCTTTTTATATTTAAATTTAAAAAATGGAAAAAAAAAGGGCCTTAATTTTTTTTTTTTTTTTTTAAACTATACCTATAAAATGTCTTGAGCTTTAATTCTTTCCCCAGCTCTACATAAATAAGGTTAAGGTATTAACCTTATGTTAACATGGTTAGATTAATGTAATTTTTAATTATCTATCAAAATACAATATTAAGTTGAAAAGCTTGTAATGGGGGTCAGATTTCACATATATAAACATTTAATATTTTAAAAAGAACAGAATGGTATTATATAACAAGAAGTTTATTAACCAAATAAGTTTAAAGTTTAAACAAAATTGTATAAGAACAAATGATGAAACTTACCCAATCTTCAAAACCTATGACCTTTTTTAAGTGATTCCTTAACTCGGCAGTGGTCGCAATGGGTCTGTGAGACCCATGCGTTTTTGTTTTCATTTTTACTTATGGATGGGAGCTCCTTACAGGATTGTCTTTTCCAGTACCTTTCTAAAACCACATGATGTTTCATGTGACAGTTTTGGCAGAATATAATTTGTCCCGATCTGAAGGGAAAAAAATACTTTGGCTCCTGTAGACCCAGTGCAACCTTTGTGTACCTTTTTGTACATATAGGTAAAAGTTGTGCATAATCAATACACTTTTTATCCGTTTTTCACAATGTTTTCTTAAATACTCTTAATCTATATTATTATAGATTATACATATATTATTATAAATGATTATAATAAAAATCTTAAAAAACAACCAATCAATGATATTATTATCATCAAATATCTAAAACGTTGAAATTTTGAAAGTATTTTTGTTTAAAATGAATGGGTCTCACAGACCCGTTGCGACCATTGGTGTTTCAAAAAAGGGTGCGACCACTGCTGGGTTAAAAAGAGGGGGGGGTTAATTTTGAAATGTGGAAGAGGAGGATTTAATCCATAACTAATAAGTTATAATCGCTTCCAAACTCGTATTATTGAATGTAAAATTTCTTCTGGAAATTTTATTTAATGATAATTGACCACTAATTTCCAACAGTGGAAATTAACTGTTATGAGGCACCAAAGAATATACTGAAATAGACGAAATCAAAAACATTAATTTCATGTCCAATCTGAAGAGCAGTCATTTGGCTGTTGCTTCTGTTTAAGTTGCACATAGTCACTATTCCTATCATATCACTAGAACTAAATTTACACGACGTTATCAAGAGTCTTATTGCGACACTTAAAATGACTAATTCTTGGGTAAAAATCCTTTTATTTATTCAAAATAAAGATAGGCAAATTATTACTATAATTGTTAAATATTTTTATTTCCTTTTAGCTTTAATTTAACATGTAATTTTTTTAGCATTGTAATGTTTATATGTTTTATATATAACAGTCAATCAATCAAATATTTTCAGGAACCAGTTTCCCCAGAGCTTAGAACAGTTATTAGAACGCCAGTGGGAACAGGGATCACAATTTTTGATGGAACAGGCTCAACATTTTGATAGTAAGTTTATTGCATAACAATTCATTACATTGTCGGATTGAGATTATTCTTGAATATGAGTATTTAGTTTGTTTGTTTTTTTGTGGGGGTGGGGAAATAGGGAATTTTTCAAAAATGTATTGACAAACAAATTCTATGGAAGTAAAGCTGCTATACTTGATAATAATCGGAAGGATGAGATCAATGAAGAAATTAAGCAATCCATTAAACTTTCAATTTAGTGAGTTCCTTAAGAAACTTAAACTGAATTTTAAACTAAATCTTACATTCATTAAGGTATATTGATGGAAATTTGGACCTAAAAAATCAATTAACAGGAAAATAAATAATTAACTTCTGCAGCACAATGGAATTTATCTTTGATGCACCACCGAAATGAGGTAGGAAAGAAGTGAAATGTAACAATCAGTTTTAAATTTCACAGCTTGATATTACACATTTGGGACCATCATTGATCATGAAATGAATACATTAAGGATGTATGATAAGTAAAGCCAAATAATATACAAAAGTAGGAAAACTCAATTACTACATGGCTGATGAAATATTACAATATATAGATTGTGGAATTATTGTTTGTAGTTATTCATGTTATTGAAACCGATGAATGAAAAATATTAATTGTATTTAATAAGGTGGCCCCAGAAAATATTCTGTTCCTACAGTGGGCCTCAGAACATGATGGCAAAATCAGTTTGTCAATTGGACCTTCCGTTTGGGAGTTGTTGGGGGGGGGGGGGGCAGACGGAACAAACACAATCGCTAGATTTTGGTCACTAACATAGTAGCTCCCAAATGGGTCGCTAATAAAATTTAAAAAATAACGGTGATGATTATTTCATCTAAACCTTCTAGTTTAGCACTTAGGATAAGTGAATTTTGATTTACTACAATAATTTGCCAGAGTAGATTCTGAAATACTAAAGATTTCACTGGAATAGTTTTATGGTCTATATCAGTGGTGACCAAACTTGCTTAATGTAAGAGCCATGTATGATGAGCTTCAGAGGTTTGAGAGCTGATGGTTGTTACATGCCCATTTTGTCACAAAAATTTTATGCAAATATTAAGAAATAAACGTAAGTATAATATTTATTCAAATATGTAGTTTTTAAACTTTTAAATTTTATTATTTTTTATCATAAAGCACATACAAATATACCAGTATTTTCAAAATCCTGACTAATAAATCGTTTTAACTACATTGAGTGTATTCATATGGTAATGAACTATGGAAACATCTAAGAAAAATTGCTGATCTGAGATTTCTTCAGTCTCTGACTTAAATTCAGCATTAATATTAGGATGTGAATTCTTAATATATTTGCTCACCATGAACATTAAACTTTAAATTTTAATCCAGTGGACTTCAATTGACTTTTGGTTAATAGTTATGTATAAAACTTGAAAACTTTTTATTTACCCATTATATTAATTGTGAAAAAAAGAGCTAAGCCAATAGATTTCTGCGAGTGCACATTATATGTCGAAGAGCTGCAGTTTGGCCCCCTTGGCCTATATAATATTTCTTAATTATAAATTTAACTTTTTTGGAATTGGTAGCCAAAATTTATCATAATGAAATTTACAGTTTGATGAAACCGATATAGCTGAAACATCAGTTGGACATTTCAGATCTTTTTAAAATTAAGATTATATATTGTTATGCAGATTATATTACAAAAGGCATTATACTTATTTATTTCAGTTGCATCTCTGTTATCATGTCTTCATCAGTTGCGCATGGAAAATCAGCGTCTGGAAGAACATGTGAATAATTTGATTTCTAGACGTGACCATTTGCTGGCAGTGAATGCTCGTCTTTCAGTGCCACTGAATAGTCCTCATCCATCTCCAAGCACTGCCACATCTCCCATATCATTTGGAGCAGCTGATGCCAGTCGTGCAGTTCGTGTAAACAGTTACATTCCTGTGGAAAATGGAGTTCCTCCTCTGCAAGTAATAGCATTTACATGATTTACTTTAAAACTTTGAATAATCTTTGTTTTTTTTTCTTTCCTTCCAATATAGGACTTTGGCAGTTCTCAACACAAAGATTAACGTAAATTCCAACTTAAGAATTTGTTTGTTTGTTTATCAAAAGTTAGGTGTCAAGCATATACTAGTTAAGCTATTTTTTTTTTTGGTCTTACCAAATATTGTAAATTAATCTATTAATCTAAATTCAGACCTATTGTGATTACGTATAATTATTTAAATTGCTTTGTTAATTACTGCATCATAAGTAATTAATGAACCTTGTTTTAATTGAAACTCAGGGTCAGCCTATGGTGAGTCTACTGTCGGCAGGAATGAGTCAGTCAAACTTACTTCAAGGGCATAATTCCATTTCACATTCAACACCTAGTCCTTCTCATGCTCAAGTTTCACCAGCTGTATTTTCATCTCCAAGTGTTCGACAGACACCATCACAGGTATTAATTTTCATCCGATTTGTCATATTAGCAAAGTTTAGCTTTTTAACCAAAAAAAAAAGGTTTGAAGAAGATTTTGTAATATAAATTGGAACATTCTAATTGTTCAATAAAGTTTCCCATCAACCAGTTAATGATATGTAAAGTTCTCAATCCCATGGAAAAATAGTTAACATTCTTAACTTAAAATGGTCCAAATGAATGGACACAAATTGAAATATTTAAGATTAGAAAGTTTAAAAGACAGGTTTTATTTTTTGTTCATTAGTTAAAACCAATAGTAACAAAATTAAGTCCTCGAAATGCACACTTAAATATTTTGGCATCATTTTCATTTTTGTAGACTTATCTCCTTTGCTGTTCTATATTATTACAGATGAAAGTTATTTTTGGTCATTTTTATCTCTGTGACCTTTCTTTATAAGTTAATGATATTCTGTTTTCAATATCAGTTCAAGAGATTTACTGCAGGTACATTTCTTAGGTACAACCTAACTAAGATTGTTTGGCTATTATTCCATGATTGCGGTACATGGTACATCCTGGAGTGTGTGTTACCTCAATTAACCAGACCTAAAGCTAATCAGCACACGCGCTTCTCTTGGGCTTGAGCTCATACTAAGTTAACTGTTGTTGTTTTTTTTTTTTTTCCCCTCGCAGGGTAGTGGAAACAAGGTAGCCAGTGATGTATCCTTCTGCTGGATACCATATTCTCCAGTTTATCCCATGGTTGAAGTCCCACTTCATCTTTACTCCTTTATTTTTTATTTTTTCACCCAGAAAAGACTTCCCTCTTGTGCTAATGTGCAGAATTTTTTTCATTCCTTGTAGTAATGTGACGTCAGCCTTTTTTTTTTATTTGTATATATACAGTCGGACCTTGATGTAAGGTCACCCCTTAGGACCTCGCAAAAGTGACCTTATAACCGATTCATACGCATTTTTCAATGAATAAGCATTATATAAATAGAGTATAATTCTTTGTAAAATTTAATATATACAAAAATATCAGTTTATTAGGTTATAATTTTTTAATTTAGTTGAACTAATTAAAATTAATGGAATCAGAAAGAAATTATTTTTTTTAAATTTTAATTCGGAATAAAGTTTTATACAAATAGTACTAGTATACTCAAGCAAAGTACTGATGTACAACTGACCTTACTTAAAATAATCCATAATACAGGACTGTCGCGATTTTAGTTTCATCTTTTGTACAATGTTTTCGAAGTTTTGTAGTTTCTGAAAATTTAATGCTCCGAGTGCTTCTGCTTGTGTCACCACTTCACTTTCAGTATCACTGTTGTTATCATCACTTTCTAATGCATTGGAATCTAAAACTTGCGAAACAATTTCGGAAATCGAAGCTTGAGAAGTGGTAGCAATTTTATCATCAATTCTCACATATTCAGTTTCCCCTTCTATAGCACAGCTGCGATTTCTGAGATCTTGTATTAACACAGGTAAATACCTGTGTTTTACACAGGTAAAGGAATATAGTCTTCATCTTTTTTCCTAGAATTTTCAGTTTGTCACTGAAATCAGACAAAAGTGACCTTATATGCGATTACGGTATTTAATACCTGACCATACATCCGATAATCCATATCAAAGAATTCCTATTCAATGAGCCGGGACTTAAGAAAAGGGACCTTATATTGAGGTCCGACTGTACTTGTTTATTTCAATTCCTATTCTGTTTTGAAGGACTTAATAGTTTTCTTTGCTCTGTGTTACAGGTGTTAATCTGTCGTGAAGGATACTATTAATAATTTCAGCTCATTTTAATGCAGATTTATTTTATTTCTCTGGAAGTTACACAATGTCTGTTGCTGTTGTTTTATCTTATCTACTCGGTGCTTTATTGTGGCATTTTAATGTCAAAAGAAAAATGAACACTATGTAACATTATATTCTAATTGTTGTACATTAAAAGAGACTTTAAAAAAATAGTTTTAGTTTCCATTTATGGATAATGAAAATTTATTTAATTTCTTAAACAAAATTTGTTTTAATTTCAGTCTTACATCCAAAGTATTAGTCCAGTCGGTCAGCCTCCAGTCGCAACTCCTCCACTGAATCATTCATTACCATTAACAGAACAACTCAGGATGGCTCCAGTAAGTTTATTTGCAGGAATTTATTACTGATTAAATTTAATGCATACAGTAGAACCTCATTATAATGGACGTCGCTTATTACGGACAGTTTTTAAAAAAAAATCGCAGCCTACAATTAAGGTGATCGAAGTGAAAGACCATTTAAATTTTGTTATTCAATATGTTGAACAATTGGCAAATGAAAATGGGTTTGTATATTTTGAAAACTTATGGCACTTCTGTCAGTTATTAACTGAAGAAATAAGCAGCAAACAAACCCAGCAGATAATAATGTTTTCAAACCAATGAATGTTAGCAATCAACATGAACCAGGACCTTCTTGTTATAAAAATTAATGCAGTGTATACATACACATCTTTTTCAATTCAACCTATTATGTTGAAGGCTGTTTTTATTTTATATATAATAAACACTTTTTATAGCTAATTGTTGTACTTTCATTGATGTACACCCTGCTGCATTACACCCTTTAAGAATTATTTGTTATAAACCGGACTTTCATTAAAACAGACAACCTTCAGCCCCTATTAGTCCGTTATAATGAGGTTCTACTGTATATTGTTAAGTTCCTTTATTTTTAAAGATAAGTTTTAGTAATGGGAAACAAAACTTTGATTTAAAAAAAAAAAAAAATAACCTAATGGGAAAAAATATTGATGGTTACTATTTGTTTTTTGCCCCTCCCTGATTGTAAACCATTATCATCAAAAAAAGTTTTTTCTTTTTCATCCGATCTTGAAGCAGAAAAAAGATGTTGACAATTTATGGTTGCTTTTAACTTTGTGACCTTTTCCATTGTTGTATCTGTACCAATCACTGCAAATCATAACAGAAACCGTGAAAGTCACTTCGGCAATTACAAATAAATAAAACTGGTGGCTTCAAATTTATTATGAGCCTTCAGTTTTGAAATTTGATAAACATAATTTACAAATTGTAAATACATACCCTCCTAACCCCCCGATAACTTTTTTTTTTTTCTTCTTCTTCTTTTGTAATTTCTCATTTAACAATGGAAATTTTTGATACTTTTATGGTCTTTGTCACTTTTAACAAGAATTCCTATAGGGGATTAAGCAAAACAAATAGTTGCATATATTTCCTAAGTTGGAGGCTTACTCTTTCAGTTATAATCTTAAGGGATTACATTTTTTACTAAAAAAAATAGTTACATAATTACAGTAGAGCCCCGATTATCTGCAGAATTGGGTGGCAAGGGTACTGCGGATAGTAAAAATCGCGGATAACTCGAAAAAAGACTAAAAATGAGGTGTAGACACGAAAAAAAAAAATATTTCAGCATAAAAACTACGTTTTATTACACAAAAACATAATATGCAAAACTTTTAAAATATGTACAGTACTGCAGAGCAAGAGCCTGCCACTCATCCATAAATTCCGAGAAGGCCTATAGGATTACGATGCACAATAAACCTGTCAGTAATTTTTGACCTTGCACTGTAGGGCCTATTGTTGACTTTCCCTGTTGTTGGCTTGGATTAAAATTGGTTTCTTTGAGGTTTGTAATTAAAAAAAAAAATTTTCGGCACTCGCGGATAATCGGGACTCTACTGTATTTTGTAATGAGTAAGAATAATTGAAGTGAATTTATTTGCTTTCAGAATTCTCCATCACCCCATCCAGCATATCAGATGATGCTCTCTTCGTCATTTACATCAACTACGGCTTCTACGCATCCTTCAGTTTCAAATCTGTCCACTCCAGTTTCTGTTGTAATGAGTCTTGCAAGTCAACAGCAACATCAGCAGCAGCAACAACATCCTCAATCTCAGGTATTTCCTAGTTAGGTACAAAGATGGCAGTAGATGAAAGGCAAAAAGTCAGGTGATACTCCTGGTCAAGTTCACTTGACAAAACATGGCAACAAATAATTAACCCTAGAGTGGATGGGCAAGGGGAAAAAAAAATAACACAAAAGGATTGGTTGGGTCTCTCGGAGCCGATGAGTTTCATATCATTTAAATGAACTATAAACTGCATCTTATGAAATTATTAACAGTAAAATGATAAAATGTTTGTATCTTTTTCATCCAATTTTAACAACATAAGCCTACAGATATGTACTGTAAATAGATTTTCGTCGACTTTCAGAAAATGAAATTCAATCGACATCTGCAGGAAAAATTTCAGGATTAAACTGGAAATCAAAATCACTTTCTGATAATTTTTTGATATTTTTTTTTGGTATTTAGTTGATTAGTATATATTTAACGCGTGTTTTTTTCTAAAAATTATCTAATTCATATATACAAATTCACACTAATTTCATTAAAAGATTTAAAAGGATTAAAACTAACAAATTATAATAAAAATAAAAGATCAATACAATACATTATAAAAGTTCCTGGACAGTTTCGAGGATATCAAGATCCCCATCATCAGCAAGATGGTTTTTTGTGTGATGAAACTGACATTTTATTATCATAGTTATCCAGGGTGCGATTTTAAATGTCTTAGAAATATGGTACTTATCATTCATGAATAGTTTTTAAATGTCAGTCTTCACCAGAAGTACAAATTGTGTGTAAAGAAAATATAAATGATGCAAGTATGGATATTTTGCAAAATTTAAATGCTTATTTCTTAAAAACTATTGTAATCGGGTATTTTCCTGATCAGGGGGTCATATTTCATTGAAATCTGCCACCAATCGACAAGGCATTGTAAACCAAAGCCTGCGTCGTTACCCAAGACCTTTTTTTGCTTACAGCAACTCGTCATTAACCAAGGTACCACTGTACATTTAAAACATGAGAATTTTTTCATTTAATTTTCAGTTAGGTTAAAGGTGCGTTTCCATTGGCGGCGCGGGAAGTCGACTTCTCTGACCTCAATTACAGCCCTCTTTACCCCTTACAGCCACCGGCCCTGAATTTACAATAGGGATGGCAGGTTTCTGTTGTAAATGAGGGTAGTAAAGCCATGCTTTTCCCAACTGCAAAAGTAGAGAAGCCGGGCGACTGGTAGGGGGACCAGTGGGGGGCCGACTTCTCACAACTTCTGGTTCTAGTTTGTGTAGCTGAACATAGCCAAATATCGAAATAAATCGTGTTTTGAATTCTTTTTTTGAAAACAAGTAAATACAAGTTGACACTTATTACAGAAATTGAATTTCCTTATTTTTATAAATTAAAATACAGGTTATTTTATTGAATTTATTGATATAAATCGGCTATTATTGTAATTTCTTTAAACTTATTGTTTCGAAAATATGTTTGACTTTTAAGTTAATATTCAGGACAATTTCATTATGATATGAATTTATGTTTGAGAAATTGATTTTTTTTTTTTTTTTATGTTATGGAATAATACAATAAAACTTTCTATTTTTTTTTTACAAATTAATTTCAAGTTAAATCTGAGAAATAGAATCATACTGGAATATTAAAAAAAAAAAAAAACCTAAATACTTAAAAAGAACTGATAATGAAGATTATAAAATTATTTCATGGTAGCTTGAATTAAATATATTTTAAAATATTAGTTTTTTAGTGTTTTTATAAGTTTCATTAGAAATAAAGTTTTTAATGTAATGTTTTCAATTGAAATTAAATTTCCTTCCTTTCCTATGAAATATAATTGCTATTGGGAAGTCACATAAAGAAAGCCACATTTTGAAAAAAAAAAAAAAAGGCATAATTTTTTTAATTTTTGGAGGTGGCGCAAGATTAAAAATATCATCATTTTTTTGTGTTTCATTCATCCTCTTTGAGATTTTTTTTCCAATTTTCGCAAGAAAAATATCGTCGCCAGAGAATCCATTGCGACTGTAAAACGCGGAAAAAGCATGTCACCCTCCTTGCCTTGGGCTAAAGCGACGCTGTGGAAAAGCTGTTTGAAAGCCTTCAATAGAAACACCTTTGGTGTTGCTCGCGCTGACCTCATTCTTGTAGCCTAAAGGGAAACTGCAATTTCTCCGACTGCTGGGCTTCCAGTAGTCAGTTTCATGATCATTAAAAAAAATTAAATATATATTGATTAAACCTTAAAATTAATACATAATTAAAATCAAAATAAATTTTGCTAAAATGCTATATCACATTACAATAAAAAAAACTAAAAATTGTAATATAGGCAGATGTTTAAAAAATAAATATTAAATTTTATGAATGTATATTTCACCCCTGTAACGTCAATTATAAATTGCTTGTTGATGCAAGGATACAGTCGTGTGGTCTCTAATGGTTCCTATGCTTTCTTCATTAGTTGACATTAACTGTAGTGTTGGAAGTTTGAACTAATATGTGGGTGTTTTGATTAATTTTTATCCAAGGATATACAATTAGAAACCAACTAGATCACAGCCTGGTTAATACAGAGGAGTTTAATGTGTACAAATTGAAACATAGAGGAAAAAATAATAAAGTGCACCTTTTATTCACATCTTGACCTATCGTCAAGAGAAATATAGCACAGCTGCTTCATCCTTAATAGGAAATATAGTGCACTCTCTATTCTGAATACTCATGGGAGCGACCAAAATTGTTCAGATTATGGGGGTGTTCATTATAGAGAGAGATTGGGAAATGCATGTACATAGTGAGTTTATAGACTGTATAGAATACTTAGCCTGGCTAGCCATGCCAGTTACCGAGATGGAGGGGCTCAATTTAGATTTGGGGCTACTGCAATGTCAAACCAAATTAAGTTGGACCTGTACTCTACCATCTCGTTTGTTTGTTGTTGTTTTTTTATTAAAAAAGTTTTACAAAACATACAATAAAATTACATAATTATACTATTTGACCACTCCCACTAACACTTGTTGTCTCTTATCTGTCAATGAGGGGCGGGGCATTTCTCTGAATTCTGATTGCAAACACACGTTCAGTTTACAGAGAGGTAAAGGTAGAATGGGGATCAAATGTAGCGTTCGTAATACTGGGGTGCTCAGATTAGAGGGTGTTCAGAATACAGAGAGCTCATCTTATGTTAAGTCTATGGAGGTTTGCCGGGACCGTCGTAATGTGTTCATAATACCGGGGTGTTCACATTAGAGTGTGTTCAGATAGAGAGAGTGCACTGTTGCATTCAAAGAGTTCTTGCACAATAGACCATGGAAATAACCAATTGAAGGGAAATGCAATAAAGTTGATAGAATATGAAATTAAATGAATAAAACAAATTACAAGTTGGAAATAGGATTAACATTATAAATTCAAGCAATAAATTATATTTTTTTAATATATGAACATGTAACAACTGTAATTCGTATGTTTTTTTTTTTTGCAGGTAATTCAACATCAAGCTCCCAAAACTGGAAGTAAATGCTCCCCAGTTTTGAACAATTTGGGAGGCGACAAGAGGTGACAGGCGGCTTCACCACCATCTTTTCATTTAAGATAAATTAAGCAGTTGACTGTAATGAAATCAAAGGGAAGTTTTAGAATCTTCCTATGGATTCTGTGCAACAAAGCATCTGTTAGAAACTTGCCATCCTGCACAGAGTTTGCTGACATCATTTGCTGTTACGTTTTAAAAAATTTGTACCTTAATGCGACTGTTGATGAATCCAATATTTTCAGTTATCGGGGACTTCTTGCTGATAATTGTAAGATTGGAATCAAACGATTGTTGAATTTCATTGTAGAATGTTTTGTTTCAGAGATTGCCTTTCTTTGTTAGAGTATAAAATGGAATCTAATTCCTTCTATATATTGGTCTGTGTTGTAAATATTGTTCATGTTATTTGGATTGAATAGCAAAAGAAAAAAAATTAGACTAGTTCGTTTTCATTTTTTTATTATTATTTTTTATTTTAATATTTATATGTATTTTTTTTTTTATTCCATGCTTAGTAGTTTTTGTTCTTTTTTTTTTTTTTTTTTTCCTCTCTATGAATTGGACTAATTTT
>JAFIDM010002131.1:8241100-8261150 GCA_023159025.1 Thereuonema tuberculata
TATCTATCTATCTATCTATCTATCTATCTATCTATCTATCTATCTATTTATGGGCCATTGTAGAAGTCATGTCAACTATTTTTTCATCTGCCCAATGCAATTCCAAATCATATTTGAAAGCTTGTTGATGTGCTTCCGATTGGCAACACTAACGTGGTCTGATTTATTGAAGGAACGATATGGGATCAATCATTTAATAAGGCAATGCAGTTTAGCCAAGGAAGAAAAATGAACACAGGAATGTTCAATACACATTACTAACACCCCTCAACGTAATTTCCAAGATTCTCCACCATACGTTGTCAGCGTTTGGGAAGGCGGAGAATACCATTGGCTGCATGTGGCTCATTAAGTTGTTGAACTTCTCGCCGAAACACCCATCAAAATTTCGTCTTCCCACGCAACTGCAGCTTGAATTCTAGAATCAAATCAAAGTCGCATGGATTCCGGTCTGGCTAATACGAAGGGTGTTCCAAACTTCCCACCCTTAATGACGTAACAAAGCATGTGAAGGAGTTGTCGTATGGCATGGGGCGTTATCGTGAAGAATGATGGCTTTGGACAGCAGTTCCCAAACGCTGGCAACGTACGGTGGACAATCTTGGAGATTACTTTGAGATGTTAGCAATGTGTATTGAACATTCCTGTGTTCCTTTTTCTTCTTTGGCTTCAATATATTGCCTTATTAAATAATGATTTCCAAATACGTATTTTTCCACTTGCTCCATGACGTTCCTTCACTGACCCAAACCACGTTAGTGGTGCCAATCAGAAGAACATCAACAAGCTTTCAAACGTGTATTCTGGAATTGCAGTGGTGCCGCATGTTTGGCAGATAAAAAATAGTTGCCATGATTTCCATAACGGTCCATGTGTGTAGGTACATTATGTGTATAATGAGAATCTGGGCTCTTTACTGTACATTTCAATGAACTCGCGACATTATAAGAATTTGGAGAATAACATGAAATTTCCATAACATGCAGGTATGTATCAAATTTCGCCTCTTAAAACTGAATTTCAAGGGTCGTATGACGTAGCTCGCTATGGCTAAATAAAAGAATATCGATGGTAGTGTGAGAAAATGGAAAAACATCAACACAGAAGATGGTAAAAGAAATTACAAGAAACTAAACAATGAACTAAGAAGAGTAACTGATAAGGCGAAGGAAGACTGGATGAAACAGAAATGTGAAGAAGTAGAGGATCTAGAGAAAAAAGGAAGATATGATTTAATGTACCGCGAAGTAAAATGTTTGGATTTCACAAATAAGAATAAGAAGTCCATGTGGTTGATAGAAGACGAAATCGGCAATGAAATAACCGACAAACAAGGAATTTTGAACAGATGGAAGAAGTATGTAGAAGAATTATATGAGACAGGGAATCGTCCAGATTACTTAGCTATAGAAGATGAAACAGCTGTATCAGAAGACGAAAAAGGATGTTATATTCTAAGGGAAGAAGTTGAGCTAGCGATTAGGGAAATGAAGAATGGAAAAGCAACAGGAGTTGATGGAATACACACTGAGTTAGTTAAATGCTTGGGTGAAGACAAGAAGCAAATACTATCATTATGCAATGAAATATATGAGAAAGGTGAATGGCCTGATGATTTCATGGAAACAGTATTGCTGCCAATACCGAAGAAAAATAATGCCAAGAAGTGCAATGAGTTCAGGACTATCAGCCTTATATCGCACTCAGCGAAGATTCTTCTGCGAATACTGAACAGACGTTTATATTCTAAGGTGGAAGGAGAGTTGGAAGAAGAGCAATTTGGTTTTCGGAAAGGAAAAGTACGAGAGATGCAATTGGACTGCTGCGAACAATCGGCGAAAAAAATAAACACGTGTATGCAGTATTTGTGGACCTGGAAAAGGCTTTTGACAGAGTGGATTGGAATAAACTTATGGAAATCTTGAAGAAAATTGGTGTGGATTGGAAAGAGAGAAGGCTAATAACCAATCTTTATATGAAACAACGAGTCAAAGTCAGAATAGGAGAAAAATTGTCCGAGGGAAGTGGAATAGGGAGAGGGATGCGACAAGGATGCCCTCTATCACCTACGCTGTTCAACATCTACTTAGAGGAGTTAGTGAAGAATTGTTTTCAGAACATGGGAGGGGTGATAGTAGGAGGAAGAAGAATAAAGTGCATAAGATTTGCTGATGATATGGCATTGTTAGCAGAAGAGGAGATGATACTAAGGGATATGCTACTGCAGCTGAATGACATCTTATGTGGATGTCATCTTATGTGGATCTTATGTGGAGACGAAGAGGAAGGCAGAAAATAGGAAAGATTGGAGAATGCTGGCTTTGCAGTGAAGGGCCTGCCCTTGGCAGAGAACTATGTATGTATGATGGTAGAGTTGAATTTTTTTACAGAAAAACTATGTGAAGCTGTTTATATTCGTACATATTTTGTGTTGTCTTCTTATTTGTAGATCATCACCAAATACATATCACGAGGAAGATTGAGGAAAAGAAAAAGAGCTCTGAAAATGTTGCTATAGTAAGATGTTTCATTCTGGGCCGTTAACTATCTTAAAATGAGATAGAAATAAAAATTACGAACAAAGAGAAAGTGATGGACAGTAAATAAAGGAATACTCCGGGTCATTTCAATTCGTTTTATTATTATTAATTTTTTTTGATACTTTCGGTTGTAACTCTTTGATATCCTTTTAAGAAATTTTCTTCGGGAGATGTATAAGTATCAATCCTTGATGTGATTGACATTTATATATCTCCCGAAGAAGGCCCGAGGCACCGGGCCGAAATATCGAGATAATATCTCATCCCGGAGTGAGGAAATCCCTCAAAAAAAGGACCTATATAGTAACTAGTATTTCGCAGGGAACATGTTTGTCTTTTATTTTAAAGTTTTAATTTAAACTTCACAGTTTTTAGTTGAACCAATTGTGACTCAAATTAAAAGATCCAATTCAAATTCAATACTTCAATGAATAATTTAATAAAGTTGCTTCTTGAATTGTATGTAATAGAACAAAATGTTTTGTGCTTTCTTTTTTAGAACTTCATGTGAGTTACAAACATGATATATATTGAGATTTTATAAAATTAAAAAAAAAAAAAGTTTTGGTTAAATTTATATTAGACTGCGAAGTTGGCGTGTCACTAAGACATCACCTCTTCAGGACCGGGGTTCGTGGTGGATGATCTGTGCTGAGCAGGGGTTCTCCAGTTTTCCCTGCACTTATCCACCATTCTTTCTTCATCATTCCCTCTTTCTTTCCCTGAGATAGCGCAAGAAATCTAAAATCGCAGGGCTTGGCTTCTCTGCCACTCACACTTCAGAAATGAAAAATATATATAATTCAATTGAATTCAATTCAATTTTTTGCCACTAATATTTTGCAAGACATACGTCCACATGAGGTTGTGACAACCCAGTTGTCTTAAGGGAGATCCATTAGTGAAGGCAAGAGGGCGTCAATTAACAAAGGGATCTGCATTATAATTATCTATATTATAAAACAAACAGCACACATTTTGTAATATTAACAATATATATTCGTGACATTGTCGAACATTGACTATTCTTCTTCAGACTGGTTAAAGTTTTCATCTATTGAAAAATATAAGAAATTTGAAAGAATCAGAGAAAGTAAAGGGGACCAATAGAAAAAAATAAAATCTCCCTCCAATTTCTATTGCCCCCAACCCCCCTCTATTTACTGTGATTCTTTCAAATTTCTTTTATTTCCAAATAGATGAAAACGTTAACCAGTCTGATGATAAACAGTCAATGTTCGACCCTGTCACGAATATATATTGTTAATATTACAAAAAAACTAGAATAATATCATTAATATTACAAAAAAAGTGCTGTTTGTTTTATAATACAATTAACAAAGGGAATATGTGATAAGACAATATAGAAAAATATATACAAAGAGAAAATTACAGAAGTTTTATCAAGTTTATTTATGGCAGGAATATATTTGTTATAAAACGAACGTTTGGGGTAGAAGGGACAGAAAGAAAGAAGGAATTTGTAGGGTATTGATCGGATACAAGAAGAGAATAAAGAAGATGAAAGAGGAAGGTGAAAAGGGAGAAAGGAATTCAAGACTGACTACAATAGAATGTGAATTTCAAACTGAATTTCACATAAATGTGATTTTTAATTATTTTTTTGAATTGAGTGAGAAGTGGACATTCACGGATATCCTTAGGAATTCCATTTGAGGCGACGCATACCTGGCAACTCTTCTTTGGTAGTTAGACTTAATCTTCGGAATTGATAGTAATTGGTAGGTAAAAATATGTGGTATCATAGAAGTGTGGGTTAATGGTTATAGTTTTTATTAATTACTTTTTAAGTGAAGACCCCTAATTGTAGTTTGTAGATGTTGGGGAAAAGAGATGGTTTTATATTTCGACCGAAGAGACTAGTGGTGTCTGGGTTTTTTAACTATAAATCTTAGAAAATATTTCTGTACTTTTAGAAGTATGTTTTTATAAAATTTAGAAGCGTTGCCTCATACATCAACTCCGTAGCAAAAAATTTGAATGAATGAGTGTCCAATATAGATTTAGTAGAATTTGACCTGGGAGAAAGTTCAATTTTCTGATAATATCTAAATTTCTGGAGACTTTGTAAGCAATTTTTTTTGGCATTTACATCCCAAAAAAAAAAAGATAATGAGAAAGAGAGAGAGATTCCTAAGTATTTGAAGTATTATTGAATAGGGAGTTGTTGTAAGTGGTACAGAAGTTTTTAGTGGAAAGTGTTTTATATATTCCTTTGGTAGAAGAACATGTATATTGTTTTTGTTTTTTTGTATTTACTGTAACATCGTTTGAGGAAAGCCAAGATTCAAGATGGTGTAGAGAAAGTTGGACGTCTTGTTTGAGATTTTCTACATTTTTATTATAAAAAGAAGAGCTCGTCACCTGCGTAGAAAATACATTTGGAGGCAGGGAAAGTTAGAATAAGATCATTTACAAAAAGGTTAAATAAAAATACATATAATATTAAAAAAAAAAAAAAAAAAAGATCCCATTTGATAGACCATGTTGCGCCTTCGGCGTGTTGGAGGTAAAGGCCGCAATGATTCGCCCTCCCTCCTTTGATCTCTGGGGAGAACCTAGTCCCTCATTTTACAGAGGTTTGGATGAGTCTTAGGACCCATCTGCAAAAGAAACATCTTGGAAAAAAAAATCCCCTACCTCCACTGGAATTGAACTCGACTCCTCGATTCCATGGGATCCACATAATATTAGAACAACCATCTCTTCTTTCTTTTTAAAATTTTTTTTTTTTTTTTACTTTTTCTTTTTTTTTGTTGTTGATAAATTCAGGTCTCTGATCATTATAAACTGGTTTTTTTTATAAACTTGCTTAAAAATGCGAAAAAATTATTTTCATGATGAAAAAAATACTAAAATTTTAATTTTAGAAGATTCAATGTTTGACCCATTGCAGTCAAACCAGGATCAGAGATCAATTTCCTTTTTGTAACGAATTGACTGATCAAAGATTGACGGGATTTTTCAATTTTCAGAAACGGAGATGATCCTGGGATAGTGTTTATGAGGCCGCGAGCAAATATACTTTGCAGGATCCTAATCAGAATATGTTGCCATTCCTAATTCTCTAAATTTCGCTTTTGCTTTTTTTTTTTTTAATTTTGCCCTTTAATTTACTATTACTTTGACAAAAATGCTGTGTTGTTAATGCTTTTTAGTCCATTTTTTTTTTTTTTTTTGTTAATTTTTAAATTTAGTTTTGTGTTGTGCGGTGTCCCAAATGGTCCGGGGCTGCGGGAAGGCTCCTAAGGGCAACCCTGCCTCGAACATTCCCTTGTACTTGGAGTAGTTAGCTTTTCTAAAAGCAGTTAAGTAGGAATGTCAGAGCTAATCAGCCAGTGCAAGACTCAAAAGGCGTACGAGGGGAGGTATTATGAATACAAGATGGAGACTGTGACCCCTCAAAAACTAAAAGCAAGAAAATAAAAAACAAGAACAAAATGTGGAATCCAAATCCTTCTGTATGAATTTCCAAATCCTTATGTAGGAATGTAGGAATTTTTAACAAATTTCTGCCGAAGATCAAAAAGTAATTCGAGTATTACTTAAATCTCAGTCAGTTAATCGTAATAAGAACTGAAAACATACACCCATACAACCAAATCACCACCCATACTTTTTGTAATGTCCAGATGATGTGGGAAGGCTTCATCGTTCAACCATTACAAGTAGGTGCTCTGTCTTCATTCCACAGCGTAGGTGTCCAATTCTATTTTGATGTAAACAAATTCTTTACAGATTCGATACCAACCCAGGGTATTACTTCTTGTGGTAAGGCAACACCTACATTTAAAAATATTTTCAAGGAATTTTGTAAGGTCAACGTTGCTAAAGATTTATCGATACAGATGCTAAGCAAAAAAAAGAGAAACTCAATCAGAATAAATAGATTTAGCAACAATTAACTTAAAACACTGAAGGAGCATATTTCCGTCATAAAATTCAAAGATGTAATTTATTTTCTGTTAAGGTTTTGAATTTTTTACAAAACCTTCACATGAAAGAACTTTGTAATAGAAGACAAAGAATGATATGAGGGTGATATTTCTAAAACTTAATTGTCATTTAAAAAGATCTGTGAAATAATCCATACATCTTTTATTTAAAACATAAAGCCTTTAAGTAAATCTTAATCCTCGTTCTCATTTAAATCCCTTATTCTTTGTATAATTTTTCCAAATCACACATCCTTCACGTAGACGCAGGAATTTGGAATGGAAGGGGTTATAATGATCGTACCAAAAAAAAACTGTCGTGGCCTTTCCCCGATGGAGGGTTATACCGATGAACGTTTCAACCAAAAAAAAACAGGTCTTCCCATTTCTCGGTGCAGTGCGGGGAGGTCTAATCCTTACCGAACCCCCCCCCCCCCTCTGCCAATGCCTTGACATGTATACCTCATTGCAAAAAAAAAAAAAATTAACGCCTACAGAAAGAATGATCCGGGAACTCTGTAGACGTCACAGGGAGTCTTGCCACTGATTGCAATTGAGCTGCTCCTCTGCCACCACTGGCGTTAATGTGGCTATGACGATGACCGGCCATCATGTGACTTCTGTGTGCCTTATAATCAGTGTGGTTGTGGATCTCTGAGTCCTCAGCATGCCGTGAAGAGGCCTTAGACATCAGTATGAACAACTCTCGCTAATTCTTTTGCGTCATCTTGAATGATTTTTTTTTTTTTTTTATACAGATTTATAATTGATGGAAAATGACGAAATTACGATATATCTTCTTGGGAAAAAATTGTAAATTTTTAATTTTTCAAGAATTTCAGAATTCCATTAAAATTCGTGTCAATGATGCTCATATTTTTTCACAATAATTACAAGAGTTTTTTTTTTTTTTTTAAATAAGTGTAATTTAGAATATAAAGATTTTCAAGGGCTATTTTACAAAAAAACAAAACAAAAACAAACAAAAAACCAGTGGGAAGTAGGATTTCTTGGGTGAAACGAGTCTTCGTTGATTATTATTGAAAGATAAATAATAATTTCTTTTTCGATTGAAAACATTAATGAACTAAAAAGAATTAATAATTTGTTTTATATCCGTCTATTAAATAATGTATTTCATGTAAACATTAAAAAACGAATAAATAAGTAAATAAATAAGCAGATTTATTAATAAAATGTTTACATTTTATTACAAATTTTTAAATATAATGTTAAATTAAGGAAACGATATGCAAATAACCTATGTGGGATTCGTCCTTCGATTTAGTTCTTTTCAAAAGTGAATTCTGTGATTATTCTATTGACTTTCAATAATCCGAAGTCTTTCAAAAAAAGAAAATAAAAATACAAAACAAATCAATATTCCTGTTAGAAGCATTTCCCAGATCTTATACAAATCGTAAAAATAGTGCTTTTCAAAATAATGCTACCAAAGTGGAACCTAACACTTTTATGTTAATTCCCCTTCTTTCTCTTTTAATAACAATGTCTATAATTGTTTTGATATGTAGATAATGTTTAGACTCCAATGTAAATATAAATACATACATACACATACGTACATATCTACGAAATAATAGGCTAATATTTTCGTACATTTATACTAATACAATAATACAGTGGAACCCCGCCATTCGTCCGCCTCTCTATTCGTACAACTCGTTATTCGTACAACTTTTTCAAGTAAAATTGAAGTCGCCATTCGTACGCTTGCTCGCGATTCGGACAGTGTGACCTCGGCACTGGCCGCGCCACGCGATCGCTTCAGTTCAGTATCGTGCTAGCTTCCGTACACTATGCGTCATCCACGCAAGCTTCGTGAAACTTTGTGATATTTTATTGTTATTTTTTGTTATTTTTATTAAAAATAGTGCAGCCATGGGTCTAAAAAAGGTTACTGATTCAACTAAGCCTAGAAGGAAAGCAGTGAGAACGACAATTGAATTGAAAAAAAGAAATCGTTGCGAAGTTTGAAAGTGGAACTCGTGTCTCTGACCTGGCAACTCAGTATGGCATGGCGAAATCAACCATATCGTCTATACTGAAAAAGAAAGAAATAATAATAGAGGCCTATATAATTATTGTTTTCATAGTTTTTATGTATTTTACGCTTAAAGTATTATTACAAAAGTTTAAATAAGCAATCATCTGTGGGTCTGGAACGGATTAATCCAATTTACATTATATCTTATGTGAAAAAATGATTCGCCATTCGTACAAATCGCCATTCGAACTGCCTCCTGGAACGGATTGTGCACGAATAGCGGGGTTCCACTGTATTACGGTAATAAAACAATTAGTGTTACTAAATTTATTAAGACATTTTTAAAAATGATTTTTTTATTTATTTAAATGAAAGCTATGATTAAAAAAACCCTACTAAATATTTCGATTATCAATAATAGTTATAGACATCAGGAGATTTATTTAGTTTATTTATTGTTATTAGTTCAGTTTTAATTTTTTTTTTAAACGTACGGTATTTTTTTAAATATTCTTAAGCAGAAATTTCTATTAGTAAGCAAATAATCTTGAGATTTCAGCTTTTTTCAGATTATTTAGACAATAAATTCAATTTTAGGGACTTACAAGGGATGTGCGTGATCTCGAACGCTGAGAACCGCACGAAAATGTGCTTAGAATATAAATCGTTCATGCCAAAAACATTGGTATGAGTCATTCTCATGCAATAGTGCACGAGAGATATTTGAATGATCACCTATTGAAGGTCCAAGAGAGGAACTTTGATAACACGAAGAAACAAAAAATCTATTGTTCAGATAGCGAAATTATTTTAAGCAGAGGGAAATATAGCAATATAGTCACGACATTGAAATATGTGTGTTTTTGGTCCTATTATATCGATATTTTGTTTCTTCGCATTACCAGAGTTCCTCTCTTGGACCTTCCATAGTTGATCATTCAAAAGTCTCTTGTGATAAGACGTGCAGTTTTTGCACGAGAATGACACATACCACTGTTTTTGGGATGAGCGATTTATATTAAATAATGACATTTTCGTGCGGTTCTCAGCGTTGGAGGTCACGCACTTCCCTTGTTAGTAGAAACAGAAGAATTACAATGAAAACAAAAAATTTTATTTTTAGGCTAAAGTATATTTAAAGATATATTAAAAAAAAAAATCGAAAGAATTTTTCAATATTTTCTTATTTTCCTCGAATTCAAATTAATAATTGAAGATTGAATTAAAAAGAGATAATTCATTGAAATTCGATTCATTGAAATCTTATTTTTCTTACAAGAGATTATGAAGGAAATTAGAATTTCATCCAAACAAAACAACAAAAATACATACATTCCCGATAACTGTATATGAGTACATAGACTGATATTATATTAATCTTCAAGAATAAGATAGAGGCCTTTATATTTTATTAATAAATTTTATTATTCTTTGAATTTTAGACTTCCCGTGTGAACAAGGCAAAACATTATTTGATCATTTGTATATATTATATTTTTAATCTATTTTTTATTGTTTTTATTCTTTCTGTATGATTTAATAAAAGAGTACAGTGCTAATTATCCTTTGGGGAAAGAGGAAGTTCGTATTCTAGAAATAAATTCGATATTCAATATTTTTTTGTAAGTCCTGTAAAAAAAATAATGTCAATATTCTTAAGAATTTCGTCAAATCGGAAACTCCTTTAATTATTTTTAAAAACATTCAAAAAAAAAAAAAAAAGAATGGCTGTTAAATTGCTTTCGTTAATACTCTCTTCACTTGTTGATTGCCGATTTACAGGATAGGAAAGAAAAACAATTCCCGTCATTATCCAGGACTTTAATGGATCAGAAATTAGCAGAGGATGTCTTCGAACGTCGGATTAAATGGACACCAGGCTTAGATTTCAAACTTATTTCAGATTTATTCAAAAAAAAAAACAATAGCTGAAAAAGCTTAAAAATTCCGACATTATAGAAATTCTGTAGCCAATGGGTTAAGCAAAGACATAAATCTATTCATTCATTTGAATGTAATAATAATCACCAAAAAGAAAAAAAAAATAATGGGCATTTTATAATTGCACGTATTTCTTTTAATACAGTTCTCGTTACCTGTCTTTCTTTTTATTTCTAAATAATTAATCGAAATAATTGAATTTAACCGAAATCTCAAATTTTAGAATTTTCACATTTGCATATTAAAATCTTGAAGTGAATTTTTTTCTTCTTAATTCACTAACTTCTTATTTTCTTAAAATTATCTCATTTGATCAATTGTTTGAAATTTTATTATTACTGTGATTATTAAAATGGCTAATTAAATAAAATAAAAAAGGAAAATTATTTCTCATTAATTTCATGATTCAATTTCATCAATTCTTCAGTTTCCGAAGACATTAAAAAAAAAAAGGAAGAAAAAATAAAAATAATACGTAAATAAAATAATTATTAAAGAGATAATATTTTGATACTTAATTTTGATTTTTATAGATAAGATGGAATTTTTCATAGAGATGACATTGATATGTAAAATGCCTTCCTATTCTAGGCCTGAATTTTCAGTTCTTTAATTTTTCTTCGTTTGTTTTCGTTAGGAATTCGTTGACTGTTAACATGTCGTTTCTTAGGAAGTTATTTACTCAAAACTTTATATTTTCTTTGTTGAAATGGTTTAAATAGTAATTTTTAAGTTGAATTTCGTATTTGCTGATTCACTGGCTTCTGTTTTTATTCTAAAATGAAGGGAATCAGAAGAAAACCTAAGAAACTCAGATTTGCCCCGAATCCTGTTCTGACACCTGTTGTGTGTGTTGCGCATGCGTCCTTCTCCTCACCTGCTGCTTCTGGAGGGAGATTTGAATCAAAGATGACAACAGAGACTGAGAAACAGGCCACTTGTCAATTTCTGAAAGCGTTTTCTTGGTTTTTTCTCGTCAGCGCCAGGTGCATCTGATCTCTGGGTTTTTTGTTTACTCGGAGCAAATACAGTTCGATACAAACAGGTGCAGACACCGACTTCTTTTGGACTTAGTCAAGAAGAGCGCTCCTTTTGTCGAAAGAAACTAATGTCGCAAATGACTCTAAAACCAACAACCGACTAAGATTGCGAGCGTGGAGGGGTGTTTGGAGGAGGTGGAGACCGCCCAATGGTCGCACGTGCCAGGCAGACCCTGCAAACAACGTGGACGCGAACACTCATCAATGCTTCTCGTGTTTGCACATTGCATCTCTGTCAGACGATGTCTACGAGATGATTGATTTTTTTATGGATCAACCACCTTGGAGAAAGTACAGCTTTCTTTTGTCCTCGTGCATCTGTCGATGATATGCTAGAAAAATATTATTACAACTGTGATCGCCTCCGTCGACACTCGTGTCACAATTTCACCTACAACTCGTCAAACAACCAACTCCCTTGAGCTGTGCTATTTACATATTTTCTTAACTCATCGGCAATAAATTTGGTGTCAGCTTCAGTCTGAAATTCACACCTGACATCACCACCTTTCCTTTACCTTCAGCTGTAAATAAATCAGCTGAAGCAATAAATGCAGCAAAATGAGCCTTAGATGTGCTCGTAAATAAACTCAAAAACTCAAAACGACAAATACAAGTGAATAATAAAAGTAAATAAAATCGAATGCTGAAATTTATGGTATCAAAAGGTTAAAATATTCATCTTGAAAAAGAATCCTAAATAAGTCAAGGAAAATGTCCACTGATGCTCAACTGACAAAGGTATCATCTTCCTCTGAGAACTTTTAATCAGTTATTTTAATTCAGTTTATTCTTTAACTAAAGAGAGAATCTTTTCAAACTAGATTTCAATTTAATGCGAAATTTATGTGTCAACGAAATTTCTACTTTCACATCATCACACAGTATTTGATTTCCTGCGATGTGTTATATTCTAATGAAGTCTAATGTGTTTTTGATTAATATTTGCTGTGATTAGATGTTGAAAATATGAAAATTAACTTTTCTTCTTTCATTACGTTTTGATAAAATATAATTTGTATCTTCACTATTTTAATTTTTCACTATTTAAAAAAAAAAATACAAAAACAGTTCATACAACCAAGTTCTTACTTTTTATTTGGAAAACTAATTGTAATATCTCCTGGTTAATATTTCTTTAAAACAGTCAACACGTGACCAAATGAATTGAGATGAAACTTGGCAAAGATAGGATTTCAGGATCATCCTAAAGAACGACATTGATATTTATAAAACATCATAATAAGGTATAATATTTTGCTTCTTTTTTTTTTTTTTCCTTTTTAATAATTTCACAATAGATACATTTTCAACAATTTTCGATACTAATGGAAAATCACTGACACATCGTTGATATTTTTCTGAAATCTACTTTCGTCAGGGTCGTTAGTAAATCAGTTTTTGCTGTGATTTTAAAAGATTAAAAGCATTTTTTATAAACTAATAACAAAGAAAACAAGTCCAGAAAACTATGCTAGAAAAAATATGATTACAACTGTGATGACGACCGCTTCTGTCGAGTCACACGTCATTCGTGTCACAATTTCACTTACAACTTGTCAAACTTGTCATATTATTAGCATATTTAACAAGAACAGCGATTTTTTTTTCTGTTGCTGTACTTGTTGAATACAGGAGCACCCAGGAATGGAAGGGGTTACGATGGCTCGAACCGTTCAACCAAAAAAAAAATGCTGTATCCTTTTCCGTATGGGAAGGGTTTTCAAAAAAAACGATGGCTTTCCAACATAAAAAACAAAAAACAAAAACAAACTATAAAAAAAAAAAGCTACATCTTAGCTGTTTATGAATGCAGTAGTGGGTTCCAATCCTTCCAAACCCCCCTTGGTACGCCAATGCGTATATTGAATATATACGTTCGTGTGTGTATACGCAGATGTCAAATGTAATGAAATAAAATCTAGTGATGTGATGTAAGAGGCAGTAAAATTGGTCTCAATTCTCTATCGAAATTTTTTCGTTAAAAAATAAGTCAAAGTCTCTTTTTCTCGATTATTCTCGTACTTGATAAGATATTCTCGTACTTGTAGTCCCTAATCTCAATGGACTACAACTGCATTCTTTGTTTAATCCGTTAACTGTCATTGGATGCTGTCCTTTGTTGAAGCTCTTGAACAACAATGTTCGTCTGATCATTATCCTCTGGGTTCTCATTTAAGGGAATCTGTAACTTAAAAGGATCCTGCAATTGTATCTTATATTTTTTTTTTCTAGCATGAATTAACTTTATTCAATTTCAAAATTCTTTTAATGTTTAACATTAAAAGCAATTACTTAAAATAATAATACTGTAGAAAACGGATTTAAGTAATTTTATTCCCAAATAATAAAAGTAAATTAGAATATTTTTATTATTTAGGGTTATTTAAAATTTTAAACAATTTAATGTAAATTTATTAGATTATAACTATTGAGGTAAAATATATTTGAGACCAGATCAGAGAGGATTACTTACAATATTTATAAAATTGAACTTTCGTACTTTGCTTCAGCTTTTTATAAATTTTAATAGATAGATCATTTCACAGAGAAATTTCAAATATTAATGTAGCTTGATTTATGCTATGCAATGGAACGAATTGAACTGTTCATCGCACAGAATAAAGATCTAGATGTCCACATAAAATGTATTATTACTATTATTATTGTAGGTCTTTCAGAGTCTACAGAAGGGGAGGGGGGGGGGGTGACACTATGAATCACTAAATAAGTTGGACATTACGAGGAGCTTATTGGAAATCTTACAGAAATTGTATCATTGTTCTCCCAGAACGACATCATATCCTCCGTGTTTAAAAACAAACATAACTATAGAGACGTTACATTGAACATAATATTATTTATTGAACGAATGCAAGAAAATTACATTTCATTTGATATCAAATTTTTCGTGGCTAATAATTCAACAAAATGGTAACAACGAACTAGAAAGGAACCAAAAACATTTCCTTTGATTTGAATTCTATACAATAATATTTTTTACTTGCAGATGGGCCATAAAACAAAACAAAACTCGGATTGCAAAATTGTATCCAAATTATATAAATGTGTGAATCCAACGCTTGGTATTACTTCTCTTAGGACTACTACAATGGAATAGATTTCAGTATTCTTATTATGGCCATAAAAATGGGCACAATATTTAAAAGAAGAGATCAACTGCAAAGGAGCTACTCCATTTTACCTATTGTTACTAACTGCTTTTTTCCTCAGTACCACACAGGAGTTTTTATTTTTTTCAAAAAAATTAAATCATCGTTTGGCAAATGTCAGGAGAAACAAGAAACAAAAACAACGAAAGCTATTTAGAGGTTTTCATCTGAAGATGTAGGGGTTCTGTTCTACCCTTGAGGCTACCTTGATTCTCTGACTTTGGAAGTCATTCCGATTAAGAATGAACTGAGCAACTGTTTCCGAAGGCAAACACAGAATCCAAAAGAGTATTCGTTTGGAGAGGATTTGGCCACGAAGCCACTTGAACCCTGCATTGCCTTGCAAATTAAAAGCCCATTTTCTTTTGGGGCTCTGCGTCAACCCCTACCTCGATTCCCTTTGAATGGTATCCTTTTCACTGGCCTCTCCCCGCCGCTCGAGTGGGAGCAGCTGCTCCGTTTCATTTGCATAAGGGTTACTAATCTGTCTTTTATGTGTCTTTAATTGAGAGCAGGGGCCAGGCCAGACCACCATCTATTCAATGCAGCTAAAAAGCCAGTCAGCGTCCTTTGAGGGTCAAACAGCCTCCCCCAAACTCATCGCCCCTCGTATCAGGCAGGTTACGCAGCAAGAGAGCGAATTATGATCTAATACAAGATAACCCCATCCAAGATAAGAGAAACGGAGTCCAGGGGTTGCAACAGACAACTTGTGGCTTCCGATCTGTCAAACCTCAACAAACGGGACACAGCCTTTGTCAAATTTAGTAAATTTTTTAAGGTGCGAATCTTTTATTTATGTAAAATAAGTGAATCCATTTGGCTAAAATTCTAATTTGTTTATTAGCTATCTTTAAACTAAATATCTATTTAAATCAGTTAACGAAATTGGTAAATTTAAAAATCAAATCTCTCCTGAGGAAAAACTTACTGAGGATTTGAACATTTGCGACTTCAAAAAAATAAATGTCACAAATGCATATTTTTTTTTTCTGTTAAAAATTGTCTCTGGAGATATTTTTTTTTCACTTCCTGATGTTTCGAACTATTCTCTCGAGCAATTATTTCTCCGACCATCATTGTTAAAAACTATTGTTATCTATTGTATTCAATCCTTATTTTGCCATTAATACATTTTAGCGTCTGAAGTAGGTATTGGCAGTTTTAAGTGTGTTTAAAATATAGTTCAATAAAATGAGGAATAAAAAATACCACTGATTTAGGAACATTAAAGCATTTTTCAGCGAATTACTAAATAGTTGATTTTTTTGAAGTAATACTCACTAAAAGTATAAAAAAATAGAATGTTTCGTTTAGTTACCGAATTTTCACAGAAACCCTACAGTGTAGTTCTTTTTTTTAAAAAAAAATAAAGCTATCTTCCGAAATATATAGTTTGAGAGTATAGATTATTTAAAGATTTTCAAAACAAGCAAAATTATTGTTAACTAGGTCCTTAAAAAAAAAGTAAAGACTTTTTTTTTGCTTTCAAACGTAAATAAATAAATAAATAAATAAATAAATAAATAAATAAATAAATAAATATGAAACCTTTTGAGAACGGAAAACGTAAATAACAAAGCAGCATCTTTTGCCACGAGAAAGAAAAGGAAAAAGCTAATGATTGCGTGGGTAGATATTATCTGCTCTACCGATGATGCCATTTACTTACACAACTGATCTTCTATTATTAAGCTCATCGAGAACAGTTTCGTACAAGAGTTGATGGTCATTCTCTTACAGCTCGACTGGTCGTCAAACACTTATCCACTTATCAACTTTGTGGATTAGTCGATCTGAATCCAAAGATTGATACAAATTTTATCCAACCCTGAGGAGCTGAAAGAGTTCTTTTACATGAACGACACACTTTGTAATCACATCCTACAAAGCTGAGTCAGTCTTGTGAGGCTGAATCAGTCGCACTATTTACCTTCCAATTCTATCTCAGTTGATACCTCTTTGATCTCTGAAGGAACCTTTTAAGGATTAGGATACGAAAACCTAGCTTATGTTTGCAACATTGTCTCCATACAATCATCGAATTTCCGAGAAATTGGCAGATTTCTTTTTCTTTATAACTTCTTAGTAGGTTTCTACAGTTACAAGCGCTAACTCTAGATTTTAGACGGAAGAGAAATACTTCAATTAGATGAGAAGTGTAATATCTGAAATATAAATGAGAATACATCATCATACATCATCTACTTCTAAATACATCCTCCATTGCAATCGAAACTTTACCGTGAACATCACAAAGAGTGTAGACATCACGTGACATTTGTCATTAACTGCAGAGGGATGTAATCTTAGCGTTTTAACTGATGATAGCTTATTTACTATTCCTTTCGACACCATTCTCATCATCCATCGTAATTCTGTCGATGTATCTTTGCTACCATTTCGTTTGATTTTGTGAAACTCATCACGAAAAGACAATTCTACAAAAACATCCATTCGGGATCATGAAAATTGCAAACATATTGGATAAAAAAAAAAAAATACAAATAAATAAATAACCAACAAAAAGAATTCCTAATTTTAGTTGGAAACATCATTCGAATTTTTCTCTTGTATTTATCTTAAGAAAAGTAAAGTCACTTTGATAAGCCCTAATTTCTATTAGATTTATTTTCTGGTATCGAAAAGGAAAAGAATTTTTTTTTTAGCTCAATAAGAAATAAAACATTCGCATTTGGTTCGTTACGATTATTTTCGAAAATCATGTAAATTACTTCTGATGTATTTTTATGAGAGTTTTTTTTTGTGTGATATTTTCTATTGAAGATTATAAAAAGAAATGGAATTAAGAGATAAATTATTATTTGAGTAAATTCAGAAATACTTTTTTATCATCTGAAAAATAAAGAGAGAAATTTCTTTTTTATTTTTTTTTTAAAGATTAAAAAAATTGCCAATTCAGTTCCTTGCATCATTATTAATATGCAAAAACATATTTTTTTTTCCTCACCAGAAATGATTTAAGTTTATTTTAAAGCAATTTTTTTCTTATTATTTTTATTCATTTGTTTGCAGAACAAGTACTTGATGAAAGCAATTTGCTGTTTAATTTATGAGTTGCCTCGAATCTAATCCGAAAGATAACAGGGGCTTAAAATGATTAATCTACCCCCAGCGCACGTGCAACTAAGAGGATTTTCAAACCCACCTCCTACACGTCTATGAATTCTGCAGACAGACTAAATAGAAATAGGAAACAAATATCCAATTTATAAAATGCAGTCAATTCTTGCTAACCGCGGGTTACGTTCCTGCAAAACCGCGTTTACTGAAAAATTGATCCTACGGGAAGAATAGGGTTAGGTTCCGTCAGGCTACTATCTGTTACCATTAACACATCATTGCTTGTAGCGTTTTTGTAAAGAACACTCCCCTATTACAGTACATATTTTATAAAGGTATTTTACGCTTGTATTTAACAAAAATTCATGTAGAAAAGAAAACTAATATAAAACATGTGAATTCACTTTAGGATAAAAATATAAATAAAAAAAGTATATTCTATAAAAAAAGTGTAAAACGTTATTCTCAGTGAAATACCGAGAACACATGGTATATTCTCAAAACGGTGTTGAGACTTGTTAACAGAAGCCGCGATTAACAAGACCGCAGCTTTCCTTGGTGGAGCTCGTGTTGACACTTCTTAGAGTTTTTTTCGCTACTGGCCGAAAATGAGAGCGAAGGGTGTGTGGCGAAATGGTTTACGCTTTTATTAAAAAAACGGATAAGCGAAACGCAGGATGGGAATCAGTTGATAAAAAGTGTTGACTGTAATTCATATTCTAAATAAATTGAGGAAACATTTAGACATTTGTATTTTACTTATTATCTCTTTTAATATTATTTAATTATTATTATGAGATTCAAACTGATGAAGAGTCTATCCATATAATTGATTGATATTTCAACTAAAAATCGAAAAAAAACCCCAAAAAACAATGTCTTATTTTTTTTACAAATTTTATTATTTTCAGGTTTGAATTTAATTTTATTATGTGAAAATTAAAATTGAAGGCAGTTCATTAAAGGTTTCTTTCACCCCTCCCCCCACCCTTTCTTTTTTAATTTAATGATGGACGTTTCTCGTTGGGGTTGATCTTAGTAGATATTGTTTAATATCAGTATTAGAATTATAAATATATTTTATTTGTCAAAGACATGAAATATTCCGCTTTGTAAACTATCAATTTAATTTAGAACAAAGGCGTAAATAAGGAATTGGTCCTGGGCTCCCCTCAGTCGCGGAATCTCGAATTGTATAGAGTTGATGTTATGTTTTTTTGGTTGGATGATTTGGTTGAGGGAATCTTGCCCACCCCCCTTCCCAAAATTTTGAAAACAATTTTTTTTTTGGTTGTTTTCCTAACTTGGCCCTCCGCGAGCTATTCGGAGCAATAAACATTAGTTAAAGCAATAAAAGTCCAGTTCACCCAATTATTCTGACGTGATTTCCACCATATACATAAAAAGAAAAGAAAGGAAATAAACAAACCGAAAAGATAGAAAAACATATCTATATAAATTAACCCTTAAACATATTATTTCTTCTTCTTCTTTAATACAGTACAGTATTTTGAATTTATTTACAACCCTTAAACATTGCATTTTCTGATGCTCCTTCCCGAATATTTTAGCTTCTATTTTATTATCCTAACTTAGATAATTTTATCAACAACAACTAAATTTATCTGCCTCCTATTTCTCCTTCTTCAAAGTAATTTAACGGTTGGTAATGATACTGAAAAAAACTTAAAAATAAATTCATGTAATGAGAAGCTACAGTATTTTGTTTTTAGTTCCCTTAGCTCTGTTTCTAAAGGTATTGTTCATTTGCTATTAAATTTCTTTTTGGAGCTAGAAATCACAGTCTCTTGTTCAATAGTTCTTCCTTTTCCAATCAACACATTCAGGGATCAGCTCAAAGAGATAATGTAAAAAAAGCATCACAATGAGATCTTATTGCCTTTGAAGAAGTGACTGACTGAAGGATTAACAGCAACAGATTAACAGAAAAAAACCATCCTCCAAAGTATTTCTGCGAATTTAGGAAAAGTTTCACTTTTAAGCCAGTGAAACTGCTCTTATAAGGACATATTGAAGAATGTCAGTAAATGCAGGAATAAGAAATCGACATAAAGAATTTTTTGTTCTTCCCGTATCTGCTTTCAGAGTAACAATCTGGGCACTAATCTTTTTTATTTCAGCTATTTTCTCTAATTTCAATCGGCTCTGATTTTCTACCTCTTTGAGGCTTCCATTGTTTCATGATCACTATGTTTCAAAAAGGCATCAAATACCATTCAGCACGACCTAAGCTTTACCCAAGCAGTTGCTAAAGGCGAAAAACTTCGCAATATGGAAAATATAGCAGACT
>JAFIDM010002131.1:8261160-8284596 GCA_023159025.1 Thereuonema tuberculata
AGTTGCTAAAGGCGAAAAACTTCGCAATATGGAAAATATAGCAGACTACATTGAAGCATGACATAAATAATATTTGATTCTATCGTCGGAATCAATGTGGGGTCTGAAAAGCTAAAATAAACAATAAAAAATTCGCCAAAAGGATAACTAGCGAGAAAATTCGTGTGCACGCTACACGGGGTCGCTATGAATTTTTTTAGCGCATAAAAAAATCAGATTGCATAAGTAAATATTAATAAACATTAATGGGTAAGACCAAGTTGTTTACTAAATGACATCCTACTATAGCTGTTTCACGCAAATACCGCGATCATCAGCTAGGATCATTCACCAGTAAACAACGAGGTCTCGACACACAGTTCAATAGGAAATATCGTCGGAATCAATGTGGAGCTTTAATAGCTAAAATAAACTGACGATTACTCCTAGCTGATGATCGCCATATTAGCGTGAAACAGCTGTAGTAGGATGTCATTCAGTAAACAACTTGGTCTCACCCTTTGATATTTAATATTTGATTCTTTTTATCAAAACTTAGAATTACAATAGGATTAGTGGAAAACTAAAATTTACAGATTCTTTACCTACTGTCGAACTACGATTTAAAGGATCAACAAGTAGTAAATTACAGATTAAACAAGTAAGCGAATTGATCTATTCTTCAAAAAATAAAAAAGATTGGAATATGTAGGGTCACTTGTTCTTTAGTGATTCAAATCCTATTTTTTCCCCCATTTAATTCATGTTTATTTTAAACTATAATGAAATAAATCTGAAAGCCGTTTGATCATCTGCTGGGCAAAATGGAATCATCTGTTGCTAGGCAACGGATGCTTGATGGGTCAATAATAAGATGTTGGAAGACAAAAAAAAGATAGATAGATAGATAGATAAGAGAATCAAATGCAGATATCTGATGGTATATCTAAAAATAGTTAATTCTGTGTCAGAATTACTTTTATGTCTCATATAATATTAATAATGAAAAACTTAAATGCAAGAAAATATCAACACTGAAGAAAAAGATCCTTTAGCACTAAAGGTTAGGTTGCAATGAAATCAAGAAACTTCATCCCTCCCCCACCCACCCCCAAAAGAAAAATCTCACACAAATATTCTTGTTCGATTACTCTTGTAGAATTTTATATTTTTATTATTTCTGCTTTGGTATGTATTACTATTCTATTAATAGTATGTTATTTAGCTTTAAATTAATTAATTAAACAGCTCATTATTATTATTATTATTATCTCGAAAAAGTTTCAAACCATGGGTTTCCCCAGCTAAGACAATATGGCGGGTCAAGGACCAAAGCACATATTGCCAAGTGTTAAAAAAAAAAAAAAGTTTGGAAGAATAGTTAGGGATGGGTGCTTGTGTCCATAAATTTCCTAACTTTTATTATTATTATTATTATTATTGATATTTAATAGTAAAGCTGATTCATTTCTTTTATTATCAATCGCCATTACAACTGTCAGGTGAAACAATTCTTTATTTGGTGACTAAAGTTTATAAAGAAAGGAAGATATTAACGAAATTCCTTGCAAATTCAGGCAAGTGATGAGCTGGAATCCACAAGGACAGAGAAAAAAGGGGGTAGACTATGAGCAAGCTGAACTGTACAAGAAGAACCCCGAAGAGCTGTAAAACATGGGAAGAGGTGAAAACGTTGACTTAAAACAGAGTTAAATGGAAATGCTTCGTGGAAACCCTATGATCCGTAGAAGAGCAAAAGGAACTAAGACAAGTGCTTGCAAATTAATACTGAAATAAATCTGTTAGGACTTGCTTACTGTCAGTTCTTCTTTCAACCATTGATGCACAAACATTTTTGGAATTACTGTTCTATTAATTTACATTACTCAATAAACAGCAATTATTTGCATAAAAATGTGAGAATAATTAAGGAAAATTATAGATTTTAATTTACAAGACTGAAAAGGTCAGGATTTCCTGAGATCTACATACATTAGGGCAGCGTTTCTCAAACTTCCTGAGCTGGCGACCCCCAATTTCTCTTGTTTCTATCAGTGACTTCCTCTTCCGTGTTAAAAAAACCCCGAAATTTTACTTATATTCAATTTCCAAATTTGTTGTAATTAAACCAAGTGTCCTTAACTTCCTGGGCTTGCAACCACATATTTGAGAAACACTGCATTAGAAGTATGTAAACTTCTGAAAGATTCTCTTCCCTTATAAAATGCTACATTTTTTCAATTTGAAATTTTGACCGCTGCTACCGGAATTCCCTGCTTCTGTCCATTAGGTAACTAATGTTATATACCGTATAATTTTATATTGTTTTTAGTTTTGACTATATCATTTGAAACTAAAAAAAACAGTGATAGTCCTCACTGCTTTAAGTTCGTTGTAGACGGTCTTTTATAATTACGTAAATTAATCTATTAATGTATTTTATTCTGATAACTCGAATGACACGATTTTAATTCGAATACGGTTATTTTTTCAAATGAAGTATTTGAAGTTGAATATTTTTAATCTTCTTTCTTGGTGTCGGTGAGAAAGCGCCATCTGCTGTTAAATTGAGGCGTGAAAAACTGAATGGGATGAACTCCAGTCACTCGAACACAGAGAGAGAATGCACCAATTGTAAAAACATGCTAATAAGGTTTAGATCATAGTCCTACACCTGCAGTTTAAAAGCAATTTAAATTCCAAAAAATATTAATGAATAAGCTTAAAAGTAGTCTGATATTAATTCATTCAAATATCCTAACAAATTGAAACAAATACATTAATTTTGAATGCATTAATTATGCTAATATTACTTTTTTAAAGATTTCTATTTTAATAAATTATCTCAATTTGAAGGAAAAGTGAAGAACTGTAAGAAGTTAAAAGAAATCATTCCTGGAAGAAGACTTTTATTTCCACCAGATACTCTTCCCTTCATCATTACTTCAGTTAAAAAAAATATAATATCGAGACACCTTTTGAGTCAAGATAAATTATCAAAGCGATTTATTTCTAAATTTGTATAAAGTATCCATTTAATTTTTTCTAATACTTTATCGGTCTATCAAATTAAAAAAAAAAAATCATTCAAATTTTGATATTTATTTAATATTTTATATTAAAAAATTTAGAAAGTTTAATGTTTGTAATTCTTTTTTATTATTTTTTTTTAAATTATTAAAAAGCTGTTTCCTTCCCATGCAACAAATTTTTTTTTTTCTGTTTTTGATATAAAATCTGGTTCATCGATGAAGGTTTTCTGTCTTTGCTTTCAGTATTTGATTGAGGAATCACAGATAAGAAATAACCAATTCGGTTTTGTGCAATCCTCAATATTTAGATAGTTTATTTCCAAAGTTTTTGTCACGTTTTGTTGCAATGATACAGACTAATGGAGAAAAACAGTTTAACTGTAATTCAATTAAATATTCACCCAAATTCAGCTGAAATACAGCAACTCCATATTTTTGAAAATAAGCAACTGATCAGACAACGACTTGATTCCATTATGTATTTCGTTGTCTTCCTGGCTAATGAAAGACAGGTGGTAACTTATAACAAAATTTAATTTAGATAATATTGACATAATATAAAATTGGTTTCAATCTCGAAATTTTTCAAAATATTAAAAAATGATATACTTTGAGTGTCACGAATAATTTGAAAATGTAGACTTACAGACGAAAAAGATATCACCTACTATAACTAAAAAACAATAAAATAAATATAAAGATATTAGAAACTGAAACATTACTAATTTCGCTAAGAATTGCATAACCGAACGCTACTATCATTTACAGCACAATTTCAGGATAATTGACTGAATCAAATTGTAATATTACGAAATAATTTGCTTATATACATTAGTTTTGTAGTTTTCTTAACATTATTATACGTACAATGTGTTAAATCAATATAAGATGATCAATATAAATCAAGATTATCATCTGCACATTTTAAGAGAAAAAAAAAAACAAAAAAACAAACAAACTTACAAACAGGATATTTTTTAAGAAATCCAAGCGGAATTAGCCAAAAATTCATATTGTTTACAAATAGAATATTTGTAACGGAATAACGATATTATCGTATAAATTAATGTTTGTCGTTTATATTGTAAGTGGGTTCACGTCTACTTTATGAAGTCTATCATTACATTTATTCATAAAGATCTATTATTAAGATTAGCTATTTGCATGATTGGGGTAGGTTTCGTGATGGTGGACGATCGGCGCTGGGCAGGTTTTCTCGGGGTTCTCCCATTTCCCCTGCACTTCTCCCACCATATTTTCTCAGTCTTTCTCTCCATCTGTCCATATTTCCGTGGGATAGTACAATAGACCTCCGGTCGCAGTGCTTGGCTTCTCTGCCACCCACATTCACTACATAACATAACATAACATAACATAACGTAACATACTTGATTGGGGTTTGAAGGAGTCAGATTCGACTCCCGCAGGAGATAGGGGATTTTCCCACATTGAAGTCTCCTCCAGACGGATCCTAAGATTCATTCAACCGTCTGTAGAATGACTACGATGTTTCTTTCTCGGGATTTACAGATGGACGAGCGCTGGGCTGACCACCTGACTTCAACTCAGTTGAGTATTAAGTAGTGCCGGGAGCCCAAGCACCACGTAGGTCTATTAGTTGAGTACCGTATATGCTCCAATAAACGCCGAGTCTCTTATTGTCGCCGGTCTCTAATAAGCGCCGGGCTGCAGAGGGGACACGGCCAAATAGTAGCCGGTCTCTAATAATAGCCGGGTCTTTGATATTTGCCTACCGGTACTAGTGTAAGCGTCCGTATCTTTATAGTCGTGCGTAATACCTTACGGTACATTGCCTTACAAAATACCGCCAAAACGGTTATTTGACATTGCCTTTAAGATTCGCGCAGTGGAATACGCGAAAGAAACTTCCGGTGAGGCGGCCGCCCGTCATTAGCAGCGAAAGGTACAAAAAGACATTGCCATTTATCTTTAACAGTCTTATGTAGCATGTGAAATTCAAATAAAGTAGCTGTTTGTAATATTAGCCGGTATGTAAAAATATTGCGTTCTGAAGGTTTTTGTTAATAATGGCCGGCCTTTAATAGCAGCCGGTCTCTATTAAGGGCCGGGAGCCGAGGCTAGTTTTGCAAATAAACGCTGGGGGCCTCTATTGGAGCATATACGGTACTGCAACTATTTCGTTTAAAAATGAAAGAATTTTTATCATACCACTGTTTTGATTATAACAACAGACTTCCCTTGGCAAAAGAACAAAGAGACATCAGAGGAGTTCGGACATAATCTCAAAATTAAGATGTTGATTTACTTAACAAATATTGAACTTTGCGACTTTAAATTAGAAGAACTAGGAAGAAAGACCGACGAAATTAAGTTACTAATTACAATTTCTTTGAGTGGATTAAAGTAATTATAGAAATCCAGAATAGAAATTCATTTGTTCTTTATATTTTAGAAAGATGCATTACGTTTATCTAAATTTTTGTTATGACTTCACATTGATTTCAAATTTATGCATTAACATGTATTTTAAGCTAGAGTCATGTTTCCTATCTCTATTAACCAGCAAAGGTTGCTTTATTAAAGAGTTTCCCTTTTTTTTGTAGTTTTCTTGCAGTTTTAGAATCAAACTGATGACAGTAGTTTAATAATTCCATGGAATCAGTTTATCTTGGCGCGAGCACTTAACAAGTCTGGCATTCTTAATGATGCCCTAAGAGATGAGTGATAAGAGATAAGCATTTGGAAACACCTCAGGCTTCGCTTTGATTATCTAAGAATAATAAAGTCAGCATCTGTCAAGTTCTCGTGGTGGCCGCTTTCTTGTCATTACATGTGTCATTCCGATAATCTATCTGAACTTTGCGTAAGGTGGAGCATTGACTTTGAAGACATGCGCAGATCCTGAGACTTCAAATAGTTTTCATTTGTTTTGATTATTTCTGTATAGATACGTTTCTTTTGTAATAATACGTAATATAATATTTCTATTTCAAACAATAATATTTAATGCATTGTTTCATGTTATGTTCTTTGCTTGTTGAATATTTCTTTTACCATCATGAGGAAGAAATTTATAGATGACCTTAATTCGCGTAAAAAGGTTTAGGCTTAAATTTAAGTAAAAAAACAAAAGAACAACAATAAGAAAAAAACCCTGGAAACTTTCATCTTTGGATTAAATAAAATTTGTGGCAAATATTTGGCAATATTCTAGCACTGTTTCATATTATTAGAACGATTTACAGAATAATAAATAAGCCGAGTGTATATTGTATATAAAAATTATACCGGTAATACATTTACTTGATCAACTGATTATTTTTCTCCAAACCATCTTTAATAGGAAAAATTGAAGTTTCTTTTGATTGGGTCGAAGTCAAAGAATATGAGCTTGGTTATAAATGTCTTCATCATCCATTCATCCTAACTTATGTTAAATCTTCTGCTCATATGCAATTATAGACAAGTTACACATCTGATTTATATTGAAACAAGTGCTTCAAAAGATGAAGTTTAGTTTTATGAAAAGAGAATAAGATTCGTATATTATTATTTTCAACAATAAAATAATGCGGGTGATATTCACAGTAGAGTAATATTGGTAAATATTGTTGTAATGTTTTTTTTTTAATGACAGAAGTTTGATTAATTTAAAATTGGGATTTACAAATAAAAAAAGAAATGAATGAACCACTTTTATTCATTTTATTTCATTGATACAATTCGAAATAATGCGACAATTGAGGTTTCAAATTCTAACAAACCAAGTGTAGGGTTTGTTTCACGATGTTTCTGAAGTCGGGTGGGGAGAGGTTAGGGTTAAATCAACGACTTCATTAAGACACCTGAGGATTTTGGTGAGATACTTATGTTTAAATAAAAGTAAGGTTTATTTGATTTTAGGTTTTTTATTTGATTACTATTCAAAAGATGTTTTAGGGAAATGTTCCTAAATAGTTTCTCATTGTGATTGATAGGATATGTTATTATTATTATTATGTTTGTATGTTTCAAACCTTGGGTTTCCCCAGCAAAAACAATATGGCGGGTCAAGGACCAAAGCACATACTGCCAAGTGTAAAGATGTGTGCAAGAATGATTAGGGATGTGTGCTTGTGTCCATAAATTTCCTAACTATGCGTGTAGTGTTGAGTACCACAGCCTTCTGCAGTTGTGCATAAGTGTTTTTGTGAAGTCCTAGTGTGCTGAGACTGTGGTGCAATGTGTGAGGCACCAGACCAGTGGCAGACAGAACGATGGGTACAACACGTACTCGATCCTGCCTCCACTGCTTCTGGAGCTCGTGTGCTAGATCAGTGTATTTACTGATCTTGTCTGCGTGAGTTTTCTGCATGTTCTTGCTGATAGGCATTGCAATATCAATTAGATAGGTCTGTTTGTTGACCTTATCAACAAGTGTGATATCTGGTCTGTTGTGATGTATGGTTTTGTCTGTGTGAATGGGGCGGTCCCAGTATAGTTTATATGAGGGTGATTCTAATACGCTTTGTGGTATGTACTTGTAGTACGGGACTGTGCTCTTAATAAGTGAATGTTTGTGTGCTAGTTGTTGATGAACGATCGATGCTACCTGATTGTGTCGGTGGAGGTAGTCTGTTTGAGAGAGAAGGGGACAGCCTGATATTACGTGGTCGATCGTCTCATGCGTAGTGTGGCATTTCCTGCAATTGTCGTCATGTGTGTTTGCATCGTGTAGAATGTGTTTCTTGTAGTTGCGTGTGGAGATGACTTGGTCCTGTATTGCGATCATGAACCCTTCGGTCTCCCCAAACAGCTCACCACTCGTCAGCCATCTGTTCGACGCTTCCATGTCGACATGAGGCTGGCTGAGTTCGTGATGATGTCTGCCATGGAGTTCCTTACGAGCCCATGATTCACGCAGCTGCTGAGTGTGGGTGTCAGGGGTGGTGAGTGTTGGAGAAGAGTTTTCGAGGTTCAGGGGTGTGAGGTGTATGTCAGCCTTGACAATGGCTGAGTGAAGTGAGGAGTCTTCTGCTCTTTGGTGGAAATGTTCCCTAAGTGTATGTACTTGTTTTTCGTGTAGGGTGATAAGGTTGATGAGTCCTCGGCCTCCCTCCTTGCGGGGAAGAGTCATCCTTTCCGTAGCGGACTTGGGGTGGTGCATGTTGTGTTTCGTGAATGTAGTGCGTGTTGCGCGTTGTAGTGCTTCGAGTTCGGTGTTTGTCCATGGAATTATGCCGAACGAATATGTTAGTGTGGGAACGGCAAAAGTGTTGATAGCTTTAATTTTATTTCTGGCGTTGAGTTGTGTTTTGAGGATTTTGTGAACTCGAGCAAGGTATGTGTTCTTCAGTGCATTTTTGATGTTTGCGTTGTCAATGACGCGCGCTTGCTGGAAGCCCAGGTACTTGTAGGTCTCTCCCTCTTCCATGGATTGGATGGCCAAACCATGGTCCAGTTCAAAACCCTCCAAATTCGAAGTCTTCCCACGTATTATGTGTAACTTGCGGCATTTGTCAATTCCAAATTCCATCCCAATGTCTTTGGTGAACTGTGTGGTAAATTAGTAAGTTGTGCATTGTTTGTGGCATAGAGTTTAATGTCATCCATGTAGAGTAAGTGTGTGATTTTATATGGTGTCACAGTGCCTGTGGTAAGCCTATAACCGTGTTTTGTGTTATTATTATTATTATTATTATTTTTTTGTGAATAATTTTTAGAAGATTTTTAACAAATGACTCAGAAGTAGACAGAATTTTTTCTTTAATCAGAAGTTTTTCCACAGATGAATTTTCTGATGTTTTGTTCTGTCCATCTTTTTAGTTGTCTGTCAGCAGGAGGTTAAGGATTTGCTACTGTTTTATTTACCTAAACTATTTTGTTCGTTCATTTCTTTCGCCATCTTCTAATAAAGTTGACCATTTTCCGACCTTTTTTCGATCAACTTCAATCGGGATCTTCTTCAATTTTATTTCACAAATAATCTTCGTAAGATTAGAAAATTATTACGTTAAATATTCCAAATTCTTCAGTAATGGATTTTTTTTGCTTAAATCTGAATTTCTCATATTTTTGATACAATTTTCTAACTTTAAAATTATCCTTGAGCAGATTTCCAAGTTTTTCCCTCAGATTTTTTGATGAACTAAGTCGAAAGACATTCTTTTCCCAAGTCCAACAATCCACCTGTGATTTTTTAAAATGTTAAGTAGAGTAAAACCCCGATTATCCGAGCTTCCGCTTTAACTGAACTATCAAATATTTCTAGGATTTTTTTTTTTTTTTTTTTGTTCTACATTTTCCATTTAATAGGAAAAGGAGCATCTTCTGCGGACCTCTGGAAAAAGAACTAAGGAAGAGATTAGTGAAGTGCTTTGTGTGGAGTGTGGCATTGTATGGGGCAGAAACATGGACATTACGACGCAGTGAAGAGAAACGACTAGAAGCATTTGAAATGTGGATATGGAGAAGAATGGAGCATGTGAAATGGACAGACAAAATAAGAAATGAAGCTGTGCTAGAAAGAGTGGGTGAAGAAAGAATAATGCTGAAACTGATCAGGAAGAGAAAAAGAAACTGGTTGGGTCACTGGCTGAGAAGAAACTCCCTAATGAAGGATGCACTGGAAGGAATGGTGAACGGTAAAAAAGTTCGAGGCAGAAGAAGATTTAAGATGATCGACAACATTATGGTAAATGGATCTTATGTAGAGACGAAGAGGAAGGCAGAAAATAGGAAAGATTGGAGAATGCTGGGTTTGCAGTGAAGGACCTGCCCTTGGCAGAGAACTATGAATGAATGAATTTTCCATTTTTAAAACTACCAAAAAAAATTCTGAATTGATCTCACCAATCAACGAAGAGGATATATGTGACTGGATAAACGCTGACGAACAACAAGACATTACAGATGAAATGATCGTCAATAAGGAAAATGAATCTAGCGATGATGATGAAGACAGTGGCGATGAAAATCGACATATGAAAATCTCCCATACAGATGGACTAAAAGCTATCGAAAGTGCTATTGAATACATAGAACAACATAGAACAACAAGAAGAAGCGACACCAGCAATCCTGTTATCCTTAAAATAATGGCGAAACATTGCTGCAGAAAAACGCCAAAGTAAAGTAAAACAAAAAACAATTAAGGACTTTTTTAAGTAAAAGAACTCTTTAATTATCGTAACAATATGAATTGCATGTGGTGTATCTGTATAACTTTTGTATTTGTTAAAATATACATTTAAACCTACACGATTTATTTTATTTACAATTTTCACTTTAACCGAGTTTTTCGGTTATCCGAGTTTGTCTTGGTCCACATTAACTCGGATAATCGGGACTCTACTGTATTTCAAGAGAGATAATTGATTAACACTTTAGGAATCGATAATTAATACTACGGAAAATATTTAAATATTCTGACAGTGAAATCCATTTTAATTCATTAATAAGCCAATGTCAAATTGAAGTAAATAAAATGATTGAAACTGTAGTACTTAATTTAAGCATTTCAATCGTCCTTTTTTAATGCTCATGGAAGTTAAGATTTTATTACGGGTACTTGTAGAACAGCTACGTGGATTAGGAAATAGCATTACTACAAATGCGATTAAAACCATCTGTATTCAAAACAACAACAAAAACAAAAACAACAACACTAAATGTATTGCCACAACCAACAGCTTTCCTTACAAACCGACCGCTGCAGCGCTGAACTCTAACCTTGTGGATCCATTTCGAACCAATTGATTACTCGTGAACCCTCCCGAGTGGTTGTAGGGGGTGGCCTGTACCGTTTAGGCCACGTGACCGACGCGCTTTCATTGTGGTGGCCACGTGCAAATTCATCACGGACATCAAATGTGAACGGTGCGTTACCATTGATTCGTAATTGTTGAATAGCCTTAATGAGTTCCTTATGAATTGATGATTAGACGTGTTTGTCGTAGCGCACGTGCGACTACCGATCAACCACCACTTTAGGCTTCTTTTTTTCTTCTTTTTTTTGAGACCTAATGAAGAAAAAAGTATTTTTTTTTTAGCGAAAGATAAGAACAAGTGCAAATTTATATAAAGATAAAATTTTTGTGCGTTTTGCAATAATGTTTTCATTATGTTAAAAATTCTTATTCAGTAATCTTATAAATAAATATTTTCAAGAGAAAAACAAATCCTATAAATATAAATCAATTGATAATCCTTTTATATAAAACGGATAGTGTCTATATTTAATATATTTATATTTATTTATTTAATATATTTATATATGCAACATTTATAAAATCAATGGGAGTTGACTTTTTTTTTTGTCATTTTGGCATATCTTTTAAATTAAAAAAATAACATTTAATATAATAAAATATTTACATAAAATACAGCATGATTAGCGAATACGAGGTGTTATTGAAAAGGCTGTTGAATAACCAGAGAATAATTTAGAAAAAATGTCTCCCGATCATTTGTTTCATTTTATTTTAATTAAATTTTATGCTAAAGAAATCCTTCCATGAATTTTATTCTGAAAATGCTTAAATATTTATAAAAGTTGTTGTTTTTTTTTTTGTTATAGTAAGTATTCATTTACATATTTGGTCTTAATATTTACAATTTATTTAATCTTTTCAACAAATAACTAAATATTTTCCTAATTTCATTTTTTTATAGAATTGCAGATTTGTTTTCGCTTATAAGAATTGAAATTAAATTTTGTAAAACATTTATGATGAATACAGTAAATTTCAGGTCTAAATCGGTTTGCATTTACTAAAGAAATATATTATTTTTATTTAATATTTAATTTAAAATTAATAGAACTTATTTTAGAAGTTTTTACTAATAAATTTATTTGATTTGATTAAAAATATCAAGTTTTTTAAAATGAAAAGATAATAGAGCAATTTCTACCATAATTTGGTCAGTATACAATAAAGAAAAAAAATATGTAAATAACTATATATTTGAAATAAAAATTAAAACATTCTTAGGAATTTCCTGCCATTGTAATGAAAGCTTTTGAAGACTGCCAAGATGGCGGAGAAGAGAAGAAAAACGTTTGGTTGAAAGAAATCTCCCTCTCTCTCTATATCTCAGCTCTATTTTTAAGAAAGTTTAAATACTTAATAATGTAATAAACTTCAAAGTTGTGTAAAGTAGAGACAGGCTCAGGTTTTTGTTCAAGCAAAATACTGAGAAACATATCTTCCCAAATTAAAAGAGTTTTCAAAATTAAGATAATTTGGAAAAAAAACACTTTTCTAAAGAGAAGACAACAGAGAGAGACGAAAAATAAAAGTGAGAATTCAATATTACTAAATCAAAGTGAGGATTTTCTTTTTTTCACTAGAAACTGAAATTTTTTTCGTGTTTTTGTTAACTGCACTGGCTTAATATTGAGTGAATATTCAGCTGTGGGGGCCTGAGGCGCCAGCATCTACGGGAAGCTGACCATTCCCAAAATGGAGAAACACAAAACCGCTGACAGAAACAAGAGATTCACTTCCTTACCAGTTCTAGAACATGAAGGTAGACTTTGTATGTAAGAAGTTAGGAACTGATTAGTAAGATTTCTATTTCTGTTTTACAGTTCATGATTTTTGGCCTATTGGAAGCCAGGAAAACAATTTAATTAGTAATTAAGAATGACCTCATTAAAAGTAGAAAAGATGAAAAAAAAAAAAAAACTGATGTGAATTTGCGCTGTTTAAAACTCAGGTTTAAAAGTAATTTATAACAAGAAAATGAATGCACGTAAATTGACAATGCAAATGTATAGTTGCTGAAGTATCTCAACCAATAACGAATGAATCGATAGAAAACAACCTGCGAGTGAGATAAAAAAAATAGTACCATTGGAATTAAATTATTCTTTCAAGGAACAATGGATTAAGACTTCATTTCTGAATATTTTATCGTTCTCAAAGGATTAAAAAAAACCCCCATTAAACTAGAGATATCTTTTTAATCTTTTGAGAACGATAAAATACTCAGAAATGAAGTCTTGATCCCTTGTTCCTTAAGAGAATAATTTAATGCTCTTATTTCTTTGTCTCATCCAAATGTTTTTGTTTTTTTCCTACTGAATCAATTAATTCATTATTTTGCGGTGGATGACGATTGAGAAACAATTCCAAAATTGTTGTTAAATCATTAGGAATCAAAGACATCCAAATAAAAACAAAGACAGCATTTAAAGCAATGCTTTTTCTGCAACCTGTGAAGTCTTCCTTTTTATTTTAATTTCTGTGGTATTTTTAACATGTTCTGCACGTTAACAATTATTTATTGAAAATACAATGTTATTAATACAATAGAGGGTTTTCTTTTACTTAGATTCGCTTAAGAGAATTCAGTTATATTAGAAGAGATACAGTTTCTCTTTATCTATACTTTAAAAAGTGATTTAATTCATTTTTATTTAGAACAAACAGAAATTTGATGAAGGGAGGGGATCTCAATGAGTCATTTGCTATTTAGATCACTTTTCATAGGTTTTGAGTTATCGGAAACAAAATAAAATAACAAAAAATTGCAAATTAAACCGTGTTGAGGGAAAAAATGTAAGATTACATTCAATCTCACTCTTATCATAAATAAATAAATAAATCAATAAATAAATAAATAAATAAATCAATAAATAAATAAATAAATACAGACGGTTCCCTATTTGCGTAATTAATAGGATCCATAACTCTTTACTTAAGTTAGTTTTTAAATATGTAGATTCCCCCCCCCACCTGCGGATGATGTGTACGACATATCCCTACGACATATACAGTATTGTACTTATCATAAAATCCAGTAGTATTATGACTCACGGGACTTTGTTATTTTGCTAAAATAGGTGTTACTATATTAATTAGTTACCCGCGTATTTCGTTGGTTGTCCATAAGAGCTTACTGCAAATTTTATACTTGTCGGAAATTTAAGTAATACAATTAAGATAAGTAATACTTTAATACAGTGCTAAGTATATTAAGAGCCGTCTGTTCATGAAATAGGATACTTTTGTGCTTGTATATGTTTGAGAAATGAGGAAACTAGGAAGAGCAATAGAGGTTTTTCTAACTTGAAAGCACAGATGTCCTTTGAAAACTCTCAAGATCAAATATGAAGGAGTTGGTAACGAGAGACTTCTTGACAATACCCTGTTGCGTCTGTCCTCGGACTTGAAGCCCTTATGTCGGAGTTTTCCTAACAACAACTTTGTTGGCCATTGGCTCCATTTAATAACAGGTCTCATGATGTACATTTAGAAACTTTTAAGAATTAAAAGTGAATCTTAAAAACTGCTTAAAGTATTTCAATGTTATTTTAAGATTTTACATAATTCTTTGGTTATCTTAAGAAACCTTAATTATAAATTGAATGAAATCTGATTCGAATAAAGTGTTTGTCTATTAACACAAAAATAGCGTTGTTAAGAAAATGTTCAAAAAAACACTTAATATTTTTTCAACAGTTCTAAAAAATAGAAAATTTAATAGCAAATTCTATTTTACTACTTATTAATTTTAATGAAAATACTACTAACTAAATTTTGATTACCTTATTACATTAATTTTAATACTATAAAAATCAATCTAATAATGACATGTTTTCATTCCTAAAAGAAAAAGATAATTATGTACATTTTTAATTAACATAATCATTAAATAAAATAAATAAAAACGCATTCTTAACGTATTCTGTATAAAATTAATGAAAAATTGTAAATTTTCATTCAAATATTTTAAGGAAAAACCATCAAACCAAAAAAAAAAAAAACACCACAAGTATATTTAGATAAAATTTTTTTAATTAATATTGAATAATTTCTCAAGAAACCAGTACCTCTTTTAAACATCATTCCCATTTTGTTCAGTAATATATAAAGAAAAAAATATCCTTCTTTGTTAATTCGTAAGTAAATCAAGAACAAATGAGATAAAAATACCACGTTTTCCATTGTTTATTCATTGGAAATTCCTTACTTTAATAGTTTATTGATTGTTAGTTCCTTGATTGAGATGAAGTTCATTGGTTTTTACTTTAATCTTAGGAAATGTTGATAAACAAGAATTCTGCTTGTCGCCATTTCTATCATTTTGATATCAGATATTCTCTATTTTATGAAAATGAAAAAAAAAATTATACACGTGTGTTTGAGTGATTAAATATTAAAAATTTGAATTCACTGTGTGAAATTTCGAATCAAATCCTGACAACGAATCATTTTTTTTTGGTAAGTATGAAATCTAATGAAATGTGCTACTTAGGTGATTTCAGCATGGTAATTACTGAATATGCTGTTCAAGCAAAGCCTTGGATTCGAATCCCGGAAGCGGCATGGATATTTCTTTCCTTTTCTGTGTTTGTCTGTTTCTTCTCTTTTTCTTCAGATTTGGAGTCAATCGATAATGGTTTCCCGAAGAAGGCAACGGAAAAACCACCTCAGTATCTGTTCCAAGATAATATGCCAAAAACACAGCAAGTTATGCTGCTGACTTGCCGTTGGACCCGTCTTGTGACAGAACACACACAAATATACCGAGTACAGAATGTTCAGGATTTTTTATAACTTTATTCAATAATGAAAGTGTGTATCATTCTCAGTCAACTTGATATTTAATTTTATAATTCTGGTGATTGAATCGTTAAATGGTAACATCTTGAACTTGTACTTTTATTACATTCATCTTTTCCTGAGCACTTGTATGTTCTCACGAACTTATATGTATAATTTTTAGTTGTCTTCATTTATAATTTTGCTCTTCTTTCTCTGAAGTGCGTTTCCATTGTCACTGAATAGAGAGTACAGCCACCATCGATTTTGTAGCCATTCGATAAAGCGCGGGAAAACAGAGTATTTACTCCACCTGTGCAGAGTTACGCTGACGTCATTGGACTAAGGCTCACATCGATTGATGCAACACCACCGCAACATAGGAGATTCTATCTTTCCATATCTAGATCTATCGTTCATTACAAATGATATTCACCAAAATAATTGCTTTAGAAAATCTGGGCTCTTTTTATCACGAACCTTTTATTGCATTTTGTTTTTTTTTTTGTTTCTCCTATCGAAGACTGTTAATAAAATAAAAGTCATTACAATAATTTATTCATCAGCTTCGTTTCACTGATTTGTTCCACTGTCTATGAATAATGAATCACGTGTCTGAATTGCAATTTAATGTCTCTTGTTTTAAATTTAGGGCTTTCCGCTAACATTCAGTTTTGACAGCTTTTGGGTACCTAGAAATTATGATGCGAATTATTACTAGATTTTAATGTACAGGAAATAGAATCAAGGTCCTACATTACTTACATAAACGTTAAAGGCCATTAAAGTTATGAATATTAGGAATTGTCTTACATATGTTTATCAGTCTTTTAAGAAGTGTTGAGGGGTCTTGTCAAGTAATCAAATTGTTTAAGCTTCCTTCTTTCAAGTCATTTGTAATGTTTTATTATTTTATACTTGATTTTTATGTTTCAATATTCGTTTGTTTTATGAGGATCTAACGAAAGGAAAAGCTCTAATTTGTAAAAGAATTTTATTTGGGCCAAGATAAGATTCTTGATCATCTCAGAATAAAAAATGTTATCCTTATTCTTTCCTTATTGTTTACTGCTTATAAAGGACAATTATTCCAGTTATTAGGTCAACATTTATTAACTTTATTAATTTACGTAATTACGAATAAATTTACTTTCATTCATTCTAGGGTTTTCTGTTCAATGACCTTTGGTGCAGAGAAGCATCACTTGATCAGTTGCCGAGAAATTTAGTTTGCCAATAAACCAGTCCTTCTCATTAAAGTGAAGGAGGTTAACTGCACAAAAGCAAAACAAAATAATAGGAATGATTTTAAAATTATTGTAGGATTCGTATAAAAGAAGGCATCATACATTTAAACATCATCAAAAGATAATGAATTACGAATTACGTTAAAGGTTCATCAATCAATAAATTAATTTAATTATTTAAAGTTTTTTGAGGTGCTTTTCAGGTGAGCAAGAGGTTTAGAAACGAAAAATAGGTTTTTCTGTTATCAGAAAATTTGTAAAAACGATGTTTACATGTCACTATTCATTATTAAAAACACTTGTGATAAAACACAAGAAAACCTTACATTTCTCTTATTTAATAATAGTTTAACTAATGACATTTCTCATCAGATGTACGTAAAAATCTTTGTTAATAATTAGACGTATTTGTAAGTAATCAAAATCTTTCGTATATCTATGTGAGATTAATGATGAATTGTCACATTGCTAATCTATTACTGCTATTAAAACACTTATAGGCCTATTTATTGAAGGGATGGTGTATTACGTGATTGTGTTTTTTAATTTTTATAAAAGAATATTAAATAATCAATTATTTTGAATTCGAAAAAGCGACGAATGGAGACTCCCCTGCCTTTGTTTACATCACTGCAATTTGGTCTACACTAACTTTTGTTGATTCTTATTCTCTATTATAATCTCTTTTGGATAAAATCCGATGTAAATTGAATGTCTTTAATGCTTATCATTTCCTGACTGTTTTTCGTGGTAAACATTTGACAAATAAGAAATTTGCTGTTCATCAAATTTGCTTCTGTAAGTTTTTTGATATTGATATGATTTAAAACATTGAAATACTATTTTGCAGATAATTTCAAACTAATAAATCCTTTTCATTCTCGTAAATTTGCCAGTCATTCAAACTTGGCTTAGAGTATTTGAATCAATTTAATCTTTTAGATTGTTATCATGGATTGAATAGTAACTTTTTTTTTTCTTTTTCTGATGACATTTTTCATTCCAAATTATAATCCATTTGGTATAAAGTTTAAATAAAGTAAATGCTGTAGTTAGATATTTAGATGTTCGGGCTCAACTTAAATTCTGGATTCTATTACATTCCATAAAAGAAATTAGAATATTTTAGTCAATTGGAGTCCATTACTGCAGTGGTAAAACGTAGAAACTGCTTCTGAACGCAATTAGGAATTTTTATACATCTCTAATATTATGGTTCTGTAACGAAAACAATATCTGATTCGAATGACGACTGAAGGCCCTAATAAATATTAAGTTTATACAAAGCCAAAGGTGAAAAAAAATGTTTGAATGTAACCCAATAAGGAAGAAAAAAAGTACACAAAAAAGTTCTGATATAAATATATATATAAAGTTATCTTTTATTAAAAATTAACAATGTTTGTCATTTTCATTATTGAACAAATCTCCCAGTTCATTCTAATCTTGCCGGAATCCCTTAATTAAAGTTATCGAAAACCTTAAAATCTTTAAAACCTTAAGCTTATTTAATTACATACTGCAGATGCTAAATTTCTTTGCTTGTTTACTGGTTAATGAAGGTGATAAAGCTATAGTGGATTAAAATTAAACTGGAGAAAGAGGAATGTCTCTATTAGACATCGATTATTTGAATAATCTGGTAACTCAGTAAATAAAGATACTGACAATTCAATCCCCTAGAGTTGTAGGTTTTATGTGGGAAGCAAGAAGCTGTATTTAGATACATCAACGAAGTTTTGAAGGTTTTTCACCTTTGTTCTTCCCATCTATGAGTAGTAGGAGAGTCTTTTTTTTTTTTTTATCAGTTCTACTGCAAATTGTCATGTTCACACTGGAAAAGTTGTTGTGTTCAACAGCGCCTTTATGAAGAGCGTTAATGGCTGTCGGGGATTGGACCAATTATTCATTAAGTCTGTTATCTTGCAGGTGTGACATTCTCCACCGCTTTAACTTTGATGATGTTGTACTGAAGTGTTCTCTATCTACATTATTAATTTTTTATCAGTTGATAAAAATATCGATGAGATCCAACATAAGGTTTCCGTTATTCATCATTTGGAATGATGATGATGATGATGACGATAATAATAATAAAAAATAGCTTTGATATAATTCTGAGAAAAAAAAAAAAAAAAATTAGTTACAATTTTATTTCTACAAAAGTACAATATTAGAGGTAACAGAGAATTACTTGTATTTCTATCTTTTTCTTCTTTTCACCCGTATTATTAGACTACTCAAAGCTATGTTATGTTTAATGGGCATTTTTTCGCGTAATCTCTTCTGTATATTTCTAATCCTGTAACATATTGATTACATATTTCGTTGAATATTTTCATTGATTGTTTTAATACTTGATTTGTTTTATACGGTTGAAAAGTTTAGCACAAGTTCCCATGTCTAAATAAAAACGAATTCCTCTTTCTTCATTGCAATGGTGCTGCCTGAGCAGTGGAGTAAAAGACATTATAGTTATAAGATAAGATACGAAAATAAAGTTTAATTGCAATATAAAAAATTGACTCATATGTTGCGAATAACAGAGAAAAGAATTGTTTATAAAGAGCGTATTAATGACTACAGAATAATCCATTTAGATGTAATGATAAGAAAGAATTTTTTTTTTATTAATAAATATAATGAACTGAGGCATTTCTATTTAATGTAATTGTTTGACTGCTGTGATGTAAGATTTCAACCTTGAGCATCGGGTACAAAGTTTTCCTTGACCAACAATTACAAAATACTGTATTTAAAATTACAGCAATAAGACACTTCGAATGACAATCATCGATCAAAATATAAAGCAAACCAGAAACAGAACCAATAAGAACAATTATTGTGAGCATTCGCTTGTCCAACATTCGACATACAACATCTTCAAATACTACCTGTAAAATACATTCCTTTGCCTTTCTTATCTCCTTCTGTTATCGTAGATAATTGGAATTTAAATGTATTGTACTGTAATTTCTCGGTCATTATTTCGCTTCTAAATAAATAAATTAGTAAATTTAATTTTTAAGAATTTTTGTTTTTGTTTTACGATTGATGTATTGTAGCTGTTGACTGATTTTGTTGAATTTCTTTTGATCTGAATTTGGCTTTGGTTTTCAATTAGAGTTTGTTTGTTTATTCTTTATTTCTTTTTTTTTGTGGAATTAGTCGCCTAAATTGAAAGTTGGTTTCAATTTACCAACTACGCTGAGTTAAAAGTAAATAATAATAAAAAAATATTTTACTAACAAAAGCAATTCTTCTCAAGTTTCCATATGACAAATCTGCTCTCATTCCTCTAGCAGTGGTCGGCAACCTTTTGTTGTAAAAGGGCCAAATGTTATGTGGGGATTACTGCGGGCCGCACTTGGGCCAAAAATTTTACCAAAAAAAAAACAAAAAAAAAAACCGAAAATCTTACTTTAACAACCAAAAAAAAAAAAATTCCAACACGCCCCGCGGGCCGCACCAAAACGCTTCATGAGCCGCATGCGGCCCGCGGGCCGCGGGTTGCCGACCGCTGCTCTAAAGCACTCTAGCTGCTTCCCTAGAACAATTTCCCTAAAATCCCCTAGAATTCCGTAATTTCATTATGCATTAAAAAAGTATTTTTATTTAAAATAAAAAATGAATTTAGAAAATATTTTATTTAAATGAATTAGCTCTTGTTCTTCCTATGTTGGTTTTTTTTTTATATTGCACATCCATTATCATGGTAGGCGATCCAATAATTATCCCATATTTATTTTTAAAATATTCTGAATCTCTTCTACATTTTATTTTAAAAGACAGTAAAGGATATTTATCGTGGTAAGTTTGTTTAACATTTTCTTAAACGAATAATGAAATAAAATCATAAAAAAATTCCTTATTAGAAGATGACGATGTTGTTGAGGCCATGTTGCAGTAATACCTGAAAGCATAATAGATTTCCATTGTAAGAGGTTGAAGTAAATTCAAATGAAGTCTCTTTGTTTCTTTAAGAAAGACAAAACTTTTGGTAGAACTATTAATCAACATGAGATGTAATTGAAGTGAGAGACTAGATTTTTGAATTCTCAACACAATTGCTGTATTTTTCTCTAAACATCTTCATTTGATATTTCAGCGTTTCCTTTGTTTTATCAGAGGTTAATAGGTGTATTACATTAGCTCCTCATCTGGGATTTTTTTTTTTTTTTTTTACATTAGTATAGATTTCTTCAATTTTACAATTAATGATGACACTCCTACGTTTCCAAATCTCACAAGATTTCACTTTATTTAAACACTAGGTCAATAATATTACTCCCCAAAATATAGGAAATCTTGAAAAGTATTCAAGGACATTTTTGTTCCAAATGCTATAATTACTCTTTTCTAATAATTAAATTTATTATTTATACTATTACATTCGTAATTACAAATCTTATTTTTATCATAACATTTACTTTTTTAAGATTTTTTTCTTATTTTATTTTTTGATCCGAACATTTGATTTTTTTTTTTTATCTGCTTAACTTTATTTGTTAACTAAATTGGGAGTTAACTAGACAATACCAAGTAAAAAAGTAAAGGCAATGTCTTAACATTCTTTTTTAAACATTATAAATAGAAAATTTATGAAATTTTAGCCCCAAACATTGTTATTATTGAATAATAAGTTGACAAGACAACAATCGGTATAAATTGTAGTTGTTCTCTAATGATTCAAAACCGTAGTTTTAGAAATTTAAAATTTAAGGTTGAAATATAATAAAATAAGACATTTAAGTGAAACATATTTTGAAGTTAATTATTGTAAAAAATTGTGATAATGTTTTAATTAAGAAAATCATTTTTTATGTGATATCTGTAATTTGAAACTTAATTAAGATTAAAGAAATATTTTTAAGATTTCCCACTGCAGTAGTAGAACTAATAATAAATTTAATGTATCTTTAAATTTAGTCATTTGTAACATTGTAGCAAAGATTATCATTATGGAATAATTTGAATTTAAAATACTTACAAGACATTTGTTATTTAGTACTCAGCAATTCTATTCTCCATCTCAGATTAACAGCAAATTTAGGCTGACTTAGTTTTCAATATTCAATCAAATTTTGCTTGTAATTGTTTTAGCCGAAAATTTACATTACTTTCTGCATTTCAATATAAATGAGTTGAATCATGATAAAATAAAAAAAAAATCTTTTATTTTTGATTTTAGAATGAGAGTGGGATATTCAAAATTCCTAATTTTGAACATCCCAAAATTAGGAATATAAAATAAATTCACTGAATTTAAGAAAGACTTGTGAAAAGACTTGCAATTAAACCTTTTCACAAATCAATCAAATGGGTACTCTAATTTAATAAAAAAATATATTAATTAATGAAACTTTAATTAAGTACATGGTGATGAACTGAAGCGACTGTTTCAGCTTTTTGGCACTCATCAAGCAGGATTACCTTTTGAGCGTTTAAGTCTATCGTGTAGAGATATAGATTTCCGACAGCAAAGGCAGTCAAAATTAATTCTGTCACAAAATAAAGATTATAAAATAAATCTGTCTGAATTTGTTTTTATTTTCTTAACTTTGTAATCCCACTGATTTTCCTATCTTTGAAATATACCAACACCAAATGGTAAACATATGTATTAAGGAAGGAATGATGAACTTCCGACAGCGCGAAAGAACTGTCTCAGATCGTCACTTAAGATCATAAGAATATACAGTAAAACCTCTCAAATCCGGACCTCGGTAATCCGGCCTGGTCCTGAGTAATTTTTTTTTTTTTTAAAAACAAAATTCGTTTCCATATTTTGTTTCCCTATCCGCGCGTATTCATTATGAGTGAAAAAAAGAAATTTTTGTCACTATGGAACAGAAGCCGAATGCGTTAAGAAGATTGGATGCAGGGGAATCTGCAAAACAAATGGCACTAGAGCTTGGTGTCGGAAAAAGCACATTTGTATTGTTTTTAATAAACATTTGAGTGCAAAATTATGAAAATCAGGTTAAATTAATTAAGATTTAATTATGTTCACAAAAATTGTGCTAATGAGTTATTTTAAGAACACTCTCGGTAGTCCGGCTTTTCTGTAATCCGGCCTATTGGGCACCACATTAGGCCGGATTTGAGAGGTTTTACTGTATTTGCAATCAACGGAATCTTACCAATTAAATGTAATTTATTTGAACATCTGTCGTTATAGAGGAAATGTTATTCAAGAAAACCATCAATCTATTTACATTTTAATTTATTCTCTTAAAAAAATCAATAAATACATATTTGAAACAATGTAACGTATTTACAGATGATAAAACTGAAAAAATAAACAACATAATATTAAAATACAAAATTCATAACATCGTTATGTAATATATAATCAATATTGTAAAATACAAAATTATATAATACTTCACAGTTTGATCACTTTGAGATAAAGTTTAATAAAACTTAAAAATATAAATCTAGTAAAATAATTATTTTAGAGGAAACGAGTCAAAATGGCGTCAATTGCTCCAGTTTTCTGTTTGAAATTAAGAAACAGAAGTAATTTATATAAATATAGAAAATAAAAGAAAAAGCAGCAACTAAAATTCTAAATGTATGTTAAAACGAAAAAGATAAAAATCATTGGGTTTCAACTAATTATATAAACAAAATAGTCCGCTTAAAAATTCTGCGAGGGACTGT
>JAFIDM010002131.1:8299596-8310428 GCA_023159025.1 Thereuonema tuberculata
TATAAATTCAACGTAGTTGGAACCGTTCTATTTATGAGCTTGAAAACGCAGGGTTCGGATATTTGTTGCCAAATAAGTCACCCTTCCCCCGTCGTTGCACCTGGAGGAACCATTTTTCTGTCATTTGCGTGCATTTAGGCGTAGACAGAACGGAAATGGGACAGTCGATTTAAACGAATTGATTGATAGAAAGGGAGGAGAATTAGTCCTCTCTAAAAAAAAAAGAATTAAATGTCCTATGATTTCATGCTTATTACGATGATTATGCTAATAAAAAACGAAATTATATTTTTTTTTTAAATTTACTTTATATATCAAATGTAAAGTACTTATCTAGTGCATGGATTATAAAAATGAAACTAATACTTTAATAATAATTTAAGATTTTAACATTTTTTTATAGCGAAAAATGTCTTAAAATAACAAATACTTAATTTAGAACTACCTATTGAGATTTCTTCCATTGAAATTATCGAAATTTAAATTCGCTTAATAATATCATGAAGAAGAGTAACAGGAAGAGTTTAAGATTCAAAAAACAAATTAGAAATAAGGACAATAGATTACGCGAATTGATGAATATGAATTAGGCCGATGTCGTCGCATTGTTTTTAAGCTCAGTTGAAAAGATAAATAACAAAGACGGCCCCTTGATTGAAAGAACTGAGTTGCTAAATGTTTAATACGTTATGATTATGTAGTATTTCTGACTATCAGGACTGAAAAATCCATTCACTGTGATTGCAAATATAATAATAACAATTCCTCTCTCCCAAGCAAAGCAAGGCTTATAGGTGCAATGTGTCTGTCACCACATTGAATATGTTACAATGTAATAACTTTTAAACCAATGTATTTGACATTGTTACTTGTTAATGCGTATCCCCTGAGATAGAATATTGCTGTAGAGATGAAGTAATCACAGCAGATCAAATTTAACAACCCAGTCTGCTTTTAATAATGAAATGTATAATTAGTCTAAAAGGAACAATGTGATGGTTTTGTTCTGGAGAATCTGATTAATTTAAAGCTCTCAAGTCCATTTATGATTCCCTTAAGAAAAAGAGTCGTAGTTTCTTCAAGAACTTCTTGTTCTAGTTGATGGAAGAAGTGATTTTAAAGAAGTGATACAATTTTGATCAATCATTTTTAGGATTTTTTGTTGACTACTTTTTTATCATTTGTATGCTTTTGTTTTGTATTTTTTTTCTATTGGCACAAAAAAGTGTACAAAGTTAACAAAAGACAATATATACTAAAGTTTTCTGTTGTTGCTGTTTTTCCTTTTTTTACTTTCAAGTTTTTATTGGATATACAAAGAATAAGATATTTAAAGTTATAAAGAAAATTTATTACCCTTCAGTTATTATAATATTTTCTCTTTGAAAATGTAAAAAAAAAGTATAAATAAAGAAAACAATTAGAGCAAAAACCTTACAATTAAAACAAGACTAAAGTTAATAGAATGGACTCCGATGAAACCATTTAATTCCGTTCGAATCTAAAACAAAACTGAGGCAAATTTCTAGTCATTTTTTTTAAAGAAAAAACAATCAAACACAAATCTTCCCTCTGCCAAAGAACATTGTATTGAAAAATACAGCAGATGTAGCACCAAACTTCAACATTTAGAAAAAAACTATTAATAAGTTTTATTTTTCTTAGATATAATGTAAGCTCTAATGGTAATGCATTTGAATAGGAGCTGGAGGAGTCTGGATCGAAAAACGGGCGGTAATTGAGGGATTCTTCTCTTGGTTCTTTCTCCTCCTGACGGATCCTAGGTTCACTCAGCCCTATGTGAAACGGGTACCGGGCTTCTTTCCCATCGATGAAAGACCACCCGACCTCATCTCAGTCCATTTGGTCACAAGACGCGGAAGCCTTATCTTTCGCGATCCCCAGGGTCATAAGTTGACCTGTTGTGAAATACTTTAAGTTTCACTTAACATTAGATGTGGTGTTACATACCCTTTTATACCAGTAGAAAAACATTACTATTATTAAAAGAAATGGCCAATTTTGGTCAAGATTAAAAACTTCTTTCTTTATCTGCGACAACTCAAAAATTAATTGATTCTGGAAGCTGAAATTGTAATGGCAAGTCTTCATTATCAACCTCAAGATTTTGGCTTATTTTGAAATGAAGTGAACTTTTGCTGAAGGAATTTAGTAAGAAACATGCGAAAGTGAATATTTGCTTTTCACTCTACATGAGGTATCCTGAAAGATATTCATATTTCATAAGTGTCCTTTTGTTTGCTAATCATTTTGTATTCATAATAGTCGTACAATATTTATAAGACCATTATATAAATAGGAAACTAAATTTTGCTAATGACATATGATCAGGATTTATCCACCGCTAATCATTAATTACATGAGATTAAATTTACAAAAAAACCCAGACATTTTTGTTTATAAAATATATTGTTTATAACGATATAAAAAGTGTATATTATGGGGCCGCTTTACTTTTGACTGTCTAAAAGCATTAGTCTAATTACCTTGTTTTTTCATTCAATTGCATTGTGGCTTATAAAAGTCTAAGTAAAGGAGCTACTTTATTTATGAACTTGCTTAATTATTGCAACTAAACTAATAATGCTCCTGTAATAATTTAAAACTACAAAGACTGATACATGTTCAGTTTTTATGGACACTTCCTTTACTCTGATCATGAGAATCCAAATAATATTTAGAGAAATTTTTCAATATGTCATTTGGGTTCTTGTGATCAGATTGAAATTTAGCGTCAAAATTAATTTTTATGTGAAATTTTAAACTTAGAAACATTCTGTTCCAAAATAAAGGCATGAAATTTAATTGTTTTATTACTCAAATAATTAGGAATAAGAAAAATTACCTGAGGTTTTAAATACTTTTTTTTTAATATTTATTTGTTTTCAAAACTCTGCAAGAGTTTCACTTAAAAAGAAAATTTACAATTTACGTATTGATTAGTCTGTTTATCCATTCTATTAGCATTCTTGTATTCTTATGTTCTCGATTTTTATTTATTTACTAACATATTATCCTTTTTATACTTGATGTCGACATTACGAAAGTTTACAACAAAAACGGTCGGGAATGCGTAAAACATAAGAATAACTTTTTCAAACGTCAAAAACAAAAATCAATGATCCAATTCAAGCACAGTTCCACGGTTATTTCAGAACGAAAAAATAAATAAATAAATAAATAAATAAATAAATAAATAAATAAATAAACAAAACAGACAATAAAATAGACTATAGTTGCTGATTACCTCACTAAAGCAGCTGTCGATCACTTCCAGAAAACAGTGCAGAGAATTTACTAGAAGAATCTAACTATTTTCTTCATGATGAAACAATTCAATTGTTTCAATTCAATGAAAGGTATTATTGTGTTATTGGAGAGGGTGATTGTGCAAAAGACTAATTAATATTCGAATTCCTTAGGCAATAAAACGTTGATTCTTGATTGTCTCCATCTATCGAGGATATCCATATCTTTTCAGTTCGTTGGACATCTTCCAAAGAAGACTGAACTACCGGTATTTTTGAGACTGAATCCCTTTAATCTTCACTTCACTACTTTTTATATAAATTCACGGAACTGAATCAAATTTTGACAACAACAAAAAAAAAACAAGACAGAACTTGTTCGATACTCAGGTATCGAAAATTATTATTATAAAGTCCTGTTGAACAAGTTACTTATACTTTGTTAAGATCTAAAATATGGGATGGAATGCTATAATTGTGATAAAGAAATTACAAATTATTTTCAAATTGCATTCGTCAAGACTCTCGTAAGGTCACGAAGCAAGTGTAAGAGGCCAATTAAAAACTAGTTAATATTTTTTGTTGTAATTTTTATTCTGAGGCAGCCATTTGTTCCTGAGATTTGAGAAACAATCCACAGAAAGAGAAACCCAAGTCATTACAAGAATTTATAAACATGTTATTTCTATTTCCATCTTGAAATTGAAAATTTTTTTTTAATAATTTTAAGAGGTCAGAAGAATTTTTCCTTAAAGTCATCCAATGAAAAGTTTATTTCCAAAATACAAAAAAAAAAAAAAAAATACAAGAAATCCAGTAATTACCCCTTAAAATGAAGTAGTGAATGCTTCTATTTACTATTAAAAATCTTTCAATTATATCTTGTTCAATATTGAAACAGTATAATCATACTGTTAAAAAAAATTTTTAAAATATAAATGAACTTAATACCATTGTTATAGGATATGGAAACAATGCAAGGCTCAGGTTCTGAATCCTTCTTTGCTGTTTTTAAAGAAAAAAAAACAAAACAACAAATACCAAATACTAATTTAATAATCAGTTCCATGTGATTGAGTTTTTGCAAAGGTAGATCATTGGTTGAAGGATTGCACCTGTTGGGGTCATGTTTCTGTCCACAAACAATATTGATCCAATGTTTTAGCGTAGGTTTAGTATTAGTCTTCCCTTTCAGAAGCAATTACCTAATTTCAGTGGCATTCAGTTCTGATTGTTCTTTCAATTACAATATCGACTGAAAGACAGATAGTGCCAGCTCTTCTGAAAATATTCTATGTATTTGAAAAGTAAATTAAAAACGTTCTTTCTGAAAAATTATGATCAGAAACTATTCACCTACTGTAAAGACCTGTTTTTGTAAGTCATTATATTCTTATTTAAAAATCTCACTAAGAAGAAGAATTCATTTTTTATTGATGCCTGAATTTCAATCATGGGTTTAATTATTCCGATGAATGAATCCATTTAAGAAGTTATAAGTTTTAAAAAAAAAATCTGTTTATATTTTATAATTTACTACAAAAGCTTGCAGTTTCCAAAATAAAACGAAATTTTTAATACAATATTTGTCAACTGTAAATATGAGAGACCAATATGCTCTTATTATGAATTGACGTTATAAGGCTAAAGTGATATAAAGTAACTGAAATGTGATATTTCAAGTACTATTAATTTCTAAATTCCACTAGAGACAGTATTTTTATCCTAAGAAATTGGCGCGAAAAGGATTATTGTTTCATACACAATCCTAACAATTTCTTTGTTTGTTTGTTGCATTTTAAATATTTTAAATATTATAACATGTATTTAAGGCGCTGAATAGAATTTAGTCGTAGTCAGTTTAATCTGCTTATTGAGATCAAATTCGTAATAGAAATATAACAATCCATTGCAACCAAGAAACAGCAAGCTATCAAAACTTTTAAGATTTTAATTTAAATAAGGGAAATAAATAAAAAAACAAACAAACAAACAAACAAATCAAACAAAACCAAATGTTTAAAGTGAAACTAAGTTAAACTAAGTTAAGCTGTACCTCAACAGGCCATGGGGTACCAGAGAGATTTAGGCTCTTGACCAACGGGGACTAGTTGAGGTCGGATGGTCATCCCGACGCATTTAAGTTAAATTATGTATAAAGGAGATACGTAACTTAAACTGTAACTTAAACTGTAAGAATGTATCATATACTAGCAAATATGTCTTTTTCAGTATTTAAAAAATAAAAAAAAAAAAAAATTAAAGACAAGCTAAGTTAGATCTTGCCACGTTTGTACAACATGTAGTTCAATTTCTTTATAATGATACTATATAATTTATTTACGTTAAAATGAAGTGGCTAAGGAAACAAAAACAAAACACATTGTAATAAACGTCGGAATCACAGTGGAGCCTCCAAAGCTTAAATAAACAATAATAAAAAAATAAAAAAAAAACTCATTAAAAAATATTGATTAGACAATCCTATGGGCCAGAATTCCGCTGGCCTCAAAGAATTTGTTTAGTGCTTTGAAAAATTCATTGAGGCCGGCTGAATGCTGGCATATGAATTTTCTCATCAATATTATTTTAGTGATTTTTTTTATTGTTTATTTAAGCTTTGGAGACTCCATTGCGATTCCGACGTTTATTCCTATTAGCCTCTATACCGAGACGTCGCTGTTTACTAGTGACTGCTCCTGGCTGATGATCGCCAAAGAGCGTGAAACAACTGTTCTAGGATGTCACTTAGGAAACACTTGATCGCACCCATTGATGTTTACATTGTAATAAACTTTGAAGTTTTTGTTAAATCGTGAAATATTATTTATCTAAAAGCTCTTGAGACACCAAAACATCTCATTTATTTTAAGAAGAACCAAAGGAAAAGAAAATATATAATGTATTTCTTATAACCTAATCCATTTAATATTGATAGTAGTTAATAAATGTTATGCATCATGAGACAAAAAAATATTTTAAACTTAATTTCTTTGCAGTATTTCGAAGATGTGTTAAATGATTGTATGTATAAAATTGTTACAATGGCTTGTGTTTCAATCGAATTAATAAAAAAAAAGTTATTTTTCAAGAATAGTAATTAAAAATGACCTTTATAACAAATAAGACCAAGTCAGATTTCCTCTGGTTACTTTAGTACTAATGAGAAAGATGATTCCTAAGGAGAAGTTAAGTATTTTGATAATCCTAGACATTAAGAAAAAGAAAAATCATTCTGGTGAGAAATGAAAGAAATGAAATATAAGAAAAATTATATTTTGCCATTCGATTAAAATGCAATTTCAATATTTAGTGAAGGAAATAATAATTATAAAAGTCTTCAAAAATCGTGACGATAATGACGGGTTAAAGACATTGGTTTATTTCAGATTCCCTTTGGATAACCAATGGACATTTCATGAGTCTTCGGAAGCCTGTTTCTGTCTAACTTCTTATCGAAACTCTTTTAAAAACTTAACAAATCTTTTATTTGATTGAAAATTTTTATTAAGAGAGAAAAGATATTGTAATAAGATATTGCTTTTTTTTTTTTCAGAATCGAAAGTATCAACATATTTACATATTTATAAAGTGACTTTTAAGTGAATTAACATTGAATTCATCTAATGGGTCCTAATTTTAAATTAAGTTCCAGTTAAACCCTTCTACTCTTTTTAGATGCATCGTATCAACATTGTGAAACTTACAAACACATACTTATAATATATGATTAAAAATCATAGAAAGATATGTTGAACTTTTATAATTCCAAATTTAATTGAAGAAACGATACTGGATTAGAAATATCTTATATAAATATCTTCAAAAAGACAGAGAAGGTAACAAAAGACATTAGTATTTGTTTTTTTATTGTTACTGTTTTTGCTTTGAGAAGTTTTTTTGGAAATCTATCAAAAGTAATTTCCATAAGAGTCTATTACTTTTCTCAAAATGGTTCTCAGTGAAGTAACGGTAGTTGAAACATAGAATGAAGTTTAACTAATAAATCAAAATATTATTTAAGAAACTTGTCGTCTTGTATAAAGAAAAACTCAAGATTCAGCAAGAAATTGTTGAGTAGATGTCAAATATTTTGAAATTGAAACTTTAGACTGTTAAAAAAGGCTGTAACTCGAAGAGTTTTATCAAAGTAACTGTATCAAAAAACTAAGCAAATTTATGACTACAATAAGAATTCTCACTTCAATAACTTGCAGTAAATACTTCAGGTCTGTGTATGAGGTTCAAAGGATAAAAAAAAGCTGCTTTTTTTATTAAAAAAAAAGAGAGAAAATTGAAAGCGAATAAACTTAATCTTATTAATAATGATTATTATTTTTATTATAAAACTCATGTTCTCGAATAAAAAAGAATATTAAGAGAAGGTTGAAGTTGGAATTTACCTGTTGTTGAGAACACTTCTTCCGTTTTCTCCGTTGTCGTATCACATTCTCTTGATCCGAGTGACGGGAATAAGGGGATGTGGAAATAGAACCATCGTATACTGAGGTCTCCAGTTCCAGCTGGTTTTCCAGAAACTGTCTATTGATGGTCTCCAAGTCGATGTTCTCCATGATAGCAGCAGCCCAGACCAGCCGCTCACTTGGTTCCGGCACCGAATATTGTGCCAAGCGTCAACACAGACGAGTCGTGCGCGCGGCTGCTCGGAAGGTCTTATTAAACGACTGCACGTGTCCTACCCACGGGCGTCGAGGACCAATCGGAAGAGGTGGGGGTGGCACCAAGCGCGTGCCAGTCGCGTGCCAAGCCGCCAATCGCCGAGATAGTCTCTTATCGTTACAGCAGCTGACAGGCATACAAACACACACTCGCGCGCACGTGCAGATCCTCCATAATCTCCGCTGATAATTCCGTCAGATAATGATTCGTTTGTAACGGGATTGATCAAGTGCAAATGGAATGATGGTCTTCCTCCACGCGGTAGACAAGTGAACTAAACACCAGTTCCCTCTGCAGGTTCACTTTTTTCTTTAGACAGTTTTGAGTAGTCCTGTTATTTCTATAGTTTAAAAGCACTTTGTTCTCAAATAATTCAAAATATTGCAAGATTAGCGAAAAAAAAATTCAATTTCAAAGTAAAAACTTCGATTCATATATTCACATTTATTAAAATTTAAAAACTTATAAATATTAACAAAAGTAACCCGTATTCTGATTGACATTACTTTTCTCTTTGTAGGCAGGAATCCAACCATGAGGTAAAACAGTTTTTATAACCCAAGAAATCACTTATCATTTGTCAGCTGAGAAGGATGTTATGCTGAAATCACCTCTATTGTTAGTAGCACAACTATCACAGTTTGTAATGTTTTATTTGCGGTTATTTTATGCAGATTAATATACAAATAATATGAAATTATGTAATAAGAAATTAGATTCTTAAAAAAAAATCGTCATTTCTTCAATAAATTGGTAAAGATTTTAAAAAAAGTAGACTAATATGAAAAAGGTACACTTTTGATTCTTATTTTATTTTTCTGCTGTGTGTTATTTAACCGTTCTTAATAGAATTGAAAATAGGCTACTATTTACTTTGGTTTGGTAATCTGACATGGACTGGCTATAAGATTGAGCCCAGTGGACCATTCATTTGGCAGTCTACATTGAGTATCTGTAGTAAAGAGACGATGAGGCCGGAAACTATGTCTATGAGTTTCATACAAAAGAAAAAAAAGCAAAACAACAACAACAAAAAATGTCCCCAGTTTGTATGAATTAGTTTTTTGTTGAATTAAATAGTAAAAATAAATGATGTTAGGACGGGGAGACAAAGGCGTGAAAAATAATAAATATCAGTATATTTCAAATTGAATATATAATAAATATTTAAAATTTATTTAGAATTTTTTTTTCTTTATATTATATAAGAATTACAGTAGAGGAGCAACAAAAGAGGCTGAGGTTCCGAAGATTAACAGCCTAATGGGACTAAATGAAAGTTAGAGGTCGTAGAATTACCTGGGGAAAAAAAGTTCATTTTACAGGGGGTTGTAAAATTTTACAGGGTTGTTTTTACAGGCCCCAAATGGAAAGATAAATAGAAAGAGAAGTCTTTCTACAAGAAGGGAAAAAATAATGTTCACTTATTGGAGCTGTTTAATTCAAAGGCAGAATAATAAAACAACCTGAATGAACACCATTAGTTTTGTTTGTTTTGAGTCGATCGATTATTTGGATTCAGTTCACGAACAATTCTTTACAAATCTTTTTTTTTTTTCTTTTTCTTTTAACGAATGGCGTAAGAAGAACTTTGTTTTGATGGCATCACTAACAGCGAAAAGGAGTTTTAAATCAATTGATCTGTTTTTAAAAGGTTTATCTTTCATTTAATTCATCACTACCTTAGATAATCAGTTTCTTATTCCATTACGTAATTAAAAGCAGTGACGTAATATTTACATTCTTTCTTAAATGGAGAAAGCAATATTGTATTTCACAAAGAAATGTCAAAATCGTCACGTGTTATATTACGTAACAATAAATTCTCGGCAGTCTTTTAACCCTTATAATTTTTTGGTGCAGGAGGAAATTTAAAGTCAAAACTTATAGTCCCCCTCCCCCCTATTAAATCGTTATTATTATTTTAACTCTGTAGAGCTATTGGGTTTTTTTTTTTCATTATATATTTACGCTATACAATGTAGTTTACTTGTGGTGCTTTAAAGTAAATATTTTTAAACTTTTTTTTTTAAATTAAAAATTTGTTAAAAGTACTAACAAGCAAGTTTTTGAGAAATCTTCTTCTTCTTTTTTTTTTTTTTTAATTTTAAGATTGTTTCGTAAATTGTTCACTAACTTTCTTCAATAATAACGCAATTGTTGCTGTAACTATCTTTCGTTTTTGTTATAGTTTTGCTGTCTAATTATGATGAAGTTAAATGGATCCGAAGTGAGATATTAACACGTGCAGACTCCCCTACTGAAATAGGGGGTATTTAAAAGGACAGTAAGGGGGAGGAGAACTGGTCGGCCACCCCATTATCCTCTCCCTGTGGGCCAGACGCCTCTTCCTGAACAAAAGGATGTCACGGTCCGTTATATCCGTGGCAACCAGCAGCAGCGCCAACACAACTACTTCACGCTTCACGATTGACACCCACAATCGATTGACGGAAGAGGGATCACACAGAGGGTTTGAAACATCACGTGCGGATACCTGAACTATTAGCCTTAATACTCACCTAAGGCAACCCCCCCCCCTTCCCTTCATATACTTTTATTGTTCACAATTGAAAGATATACAAAGTTTTAGATTAATGATCAAGTTTGTAATTCTCATTATTACAAAATTTGGATTTAGATTTTATTCCACAATTTTATATTCCATTTGCTTATAATAATGAATAACTAATGCATAGGCAATGGCGGGGGATTTTACAATTCGAATTCAAAGTAACAATTCGAATTCAGAAGGATTTTAAAATGTCATTGAAATTCAAAAAAAAAAATTTCTTAAGATCTATCTATCTATCTATTTATCTATCTACCTACCTACCTATCTATCTATCTATCTATCTATCTATCTATCTATCTATCTATCTA
>JAFIDM010002131.1:8310438-8336388 GCA_023159025.1 Thereuonema tuberculata
TCTATCTATCTATCTATCTATCTATCTATCTATCTATCTATCTATCTCTTTATTGTATATCCACATGATCTAAATAATTGGTTTGACGAGTAATAATAAGGATCGCTATTCAGAGATTATAAATCAGTGTAGATTTAAGAATTTTTAAGTCCAGGTAAAGTTTCAATAGAAAGAAGACTTTGATTGCTACTTCTTACTGGGGATATCGTTAGCCTCTGATCTGTTTTTTATTTATTAACTAGTGAATTTAATTGATAAATTTCTTATTAATGGATTAGTTAGACGAACTTCCCATGGACAGGCGACTTGATCAATACATTGCTAATTTAAAAAAATGCATGAAGTCACAAATAAGGTCTTGACGCAAAAGATGTCAACAGGAATTGTCGTAAAACATTCAGGATAGATAGAAAATAAATGCTCATCAAAGATCATTGCAAAAAAGATCTTACAAGTGGATCAGAATAAATATTTTGGATATGTTAGACAAATGATTGTACGTCGTTGTATAAAGTGAGATTAGTCACCTGAGGGTTTTTGTATCCGATCTGAAGTCAGGGATCCAATCTTACACTAAATTATACAAGATATTAGATATTTTAAAAATAATGCTTTTAAGATAATATGAAAGATACAAACAAAATAACTCATTCATGCCTAAAATTAGAGTTTTATTCAATTTAATTTTATTAAATTTATATTTGTAAAAAACTTTCATTTAAACTGTTAAGGTTTTTCGTGATTGCCAAATACTAACGTTGGGGATTCACTGCTATTATGTTCCTCTATTTTTATAAAAAAATAAAAAAATACTGCTTTTAACAAAGCATTTGTGTAGAGCTTTTATTAACATTAACTTGTAACTGATAAATTATAAAATGTAAAATTTTGAATAGTAGAACTGAAACCACAAGCATTTATTACACTTTAATTTTTAATTATTAATTTTTTTTAAAATATATATTTTATTTTTCCGAAGAAATCATGTCGATTTCTAATGAAATATTGAATCAGTATTTGTCAATGATGGTAGAAGGTAGTCCTGCGCGGTTTTCAAATTTGAAATTAGTCTAAAGAAATTAGTCCACCGAGGAAATGTTAAAAGTTGGATGAGATATAATTTGACTATAAACATCCGCTCTGTTTTGAAAATTACACAAGATATTGATTCCCCTGAATTCAATAAAACATTTGTAAATGAATGCTATCATAGTTTACTATAAACTATTCCATTAAGCTTGTTTTAGATTTTTTTTTCTTAATATTCATTCCTTCAATGATAGACAAGAAGCCTCTTAATATGAACGGACAAAAATACAAAACAAAAAGAACTCAATAAAAGAAGTATTGCATTTTGTGCATCAAACGAAGTATTTTATCTGTAATTTCATTCTTCCTTTCCCTAACATATTCCTCGTAATAAGAATTATATGGAACTTACAAGGTTGTAAGAAGATGGTGTTTATCTTCTATTCGGCTGGTGTCCTGCAGCTTCTTGATATTTAGCAAAACCTAAGTTCATACAAACACTGAAAGCAGTGCTTTAGGTTATTATTCTTTTGAATGTTATATTCAAAATATTACGAAACCCTTTTAAAAAAACCGCCGAAAAGGATGAGAATTAAAAAAAATAAAATAAAAAACATTGGATACATAATGGTATCCATTAAAAACATTGTATCTGGTTTTAGAAACCAAATCAGTTTTTAGCTGGACATGACTTCCAGGGAATATGATCTTCTTTTGTTGAATTTCATCTGTGTTTTTGCTTGTAGCTTCTTGTTGTTGCATCTGATATCCAAATATGCCTAAGTTCCGATTTCGTCGATCCCTTGTGTTTACCTTTGTAGGGGAAAGCGTCTGCCCTGCAGCAGTGAATGGAAGAACACTCAGGCACTGGATAAACACAGGGAATAGAGAACAATAGGATTCACCCGAATGCTAATTTCCACAATTAACCCTTTGTGATTTACGAGTAAATATTAGGAACTAAACTAGGAGCCGTCTTTTGCACGTGGATTAGGACTCATCACATACACATTGAGTTGGGTTGCAGAGAAGGACTTCAATTGTGGCTTTGGAAATAAACGGAAAGACTTCATATTTTTCTGTGTTTGATTCGTTATTTTAAGGCTGTCGCTGTAAAAGAAAAGAGAGAAAGAGAATTAGAGAGAAAAAAATGCTAATTAAGTTTGCCAGAATAGAAGACAAAATACCATGAAGGTAATATGAATTCAATTGAATAGTTTGTTTTCAGTCTCTTCTTTCTCGAATAATAATAATAATAATAATAATAATAATAATTTTACCAAGTATTTGAACCAATTGCAGTTGTCTGAAATAACAACATCAGAACTACAAAAAACAGCGCTGCTTGGAACATCATATATATTGCGCAGATACCTGGTGGATACTTAGGTTTCTGGCTGAAACTTGTATCTACTAAAGGCTCCAGTCAGCGAATTTTTGACTGTGTTTTAAAATGTACAATAATAATAATAATAATAATAATAATAATAAAAATATACTACAGTCTCCCGCAGGTGGTGGTGGAGAAAGTGGCACCCCATCCTGTAGTATGGCTACCACAATGCCCGGGCAACACCATCCAGCCCGAACAGTCGGAAGTGTTTCGTCTGTGTCAGAGCAGGCGACCACCAAGACTGGGAAACCACGCCAGCGCATCCGATGGTCACCACAGATAAACCAGGATCTTATGCGCGACTTCTTCACTGTTACAAAGTTAGGTACTCAACTAACAGGATACAGACAGGCACTACACCAAGCTTTCACCACACGCTATCCATCGTTAGGGCTTAGCGAACAGCGGGTAGCGGATCAGCGACGTTCAATTGTAGTAAACAATCTTATTCTCCCATGCATACTTGCACAAATTAAAGAAGAAGTCGCTGAATCCAACCACAGGACACCAAACCACACCCCACCAGAAGACACCATTATGGAAAACACAGAAACAATCTCTACCTCTCAGTACACATGCCCCAACGATACAACTAATGAAATATTACGTGCAGCTCATGATCATTTCTACACTGCACTCGCACAATACACAGGCACAGACCCCACACTCAGGCCGCCACTCCCCAAAGTACACACATCAAAACAACTCGCCACAGTCATATATCATCTCAACACACACACTATCCCACAACACCTTGACAACATCCAAACATTAGAAGACATACATACAACACTCTACTGTGCCGCACAGGGAACCATTCGAGCACTTGGAATCAAACAACACAACATATCTCCCACTGCACGGACAGAAGAATACATCCCCCCTTGGAGACGTCGCCTTGAGGGCCGCATCAGCGACCTTAGAGGGGACATAGCCAGGCTCACACAATACTGTGTAGGAAACAAAACAAAGAAACTTATGTCCCAGGTTAGAAAGATATTCAAGCACATAAATACTCGCCCTTCACATTCAAATCATCATAACCAGGTTCAGGAACATCTCGACACACTAAAACAAAAACTCAGTGCACTTGCAAACAGATTACAAAGATACAAGCAGTGCACTCTGCGCAAACAACAGAACAATACTTTCCAATACAATGAGAAAAAATTCTACAGATCCCTTACATCTTCCTCTACTGCAACTAACACAAACACTCCCAACAGCGAGGCTTTACATGAATACTGGTCGTCTCTGTGGTCAAACCCTATCCCCCACAATGATAAAGCACCATGGATAACAGAGGAACAGCAACTCACTGAACACTTACCCTGCATGTCCTTCCATGAGATTACTCTCGCAGACATACAGACAGCACTAAAACATGCACACAACTGGAAGGCTCCTGGTGCAGACGGAGTCCAGAACTTCTGGATCAAGAGGTTCACGTCCCTGCATGGAAAACTAGCGCTTACACTCACTGACATAATCCAACACCCAGAACATATGCCTCGTTTCCTCACACAGGGTGTCACATACCTACAGAGCAAGAACACTGAAACAGCGCAACCTGCAAACTACCGCCCAATCACTTGCCTCCCCACACTTTACAAACTCCTCACCTCCTGCCTCGCAGACAAGATCTACACACACATCGAGACATATAACATTCTTTCCGAACAGCAGAAGGGCTGTCGCAGGAATTCCCAGGGTTGTAAGGAGCAACTCCTTATTGACTCTGTAATCCTGCGCCAGGCACGCGCGAAGAATAGGAGCTTACATATCGCATACATCGATTACAAGAAGGCATTTGATTCTGTCCCTCATTCCTGGCTCCTACACATTCTTCATATCTACAAAATACACCCCAAGATCACGGCATTCTTAGCTGCCACGATGAAGAGTTGGAACACAACATTACACCTACGCACCTCTAACACCTCCATCACTACAGATCCCATTCCCATAAGGAGAGGTATTTTCCAGGGAGACTCCTTGAGTCCTCTTTGGTTCTGTCTCGCCTTGAATCCACTGAGCCATATACTAGATAACACAAAACACGGTTATAGGCTTACCACAGGCACTGAGACACCATCTAAAATCACACACTTACTCTACATGGATGACATTAAACTCTATGCCACAAACAATGCACAACTTACTAATTTACTACAAGCCACCACACAGTTCACCAAAGACATTGGGATGGAATTTGGAATTGACAAATGCCGCAAGTTACACTTAATACGTGGGAAGACTTCGAATTTGGAGGGTTTTGAACTGGACCATGGTTTGGCCATCCAATCCATGGAACAGGGAGAGACCTACAAGTACCTGGGCTTCCAGCAAGCCCGCGTCATTGACAACGCAAACATCAAAAATGCACTGAAGAACACATACCTTGCTCGAGTTCACAAAATCCTCAAAACACAACTCAACGCCAGAAATAAAATTAAAGCTATCAACACTTTTGCCGTTCCCACACTAACATATTCGTTCGGCATAATTCCATGGACAAACACCGAACTCGAAGCACTACAACGCGCAACACGCACTACATTCACGAAACACAACATGCACCACCCCAAGTCCGCTACGGAAAGGATGACTCTTCCCCACAAGGAGGGAGGCCGAGGACTCATCAACCTCATCACCCTACACGAAAAACAAGTACATACACTTAGGGAACATTTCCACCAAAGAGCAGAAGACTCCTCACTTCACTCAGCCATTGTCAAGGCTGACACACACCTCACACCCCTGAACCTCGAAAACTCTTCTCCAACAGTCACCACCCCTGACTCCCACACTCAGCAGCTGCGTGAATCATGGGCTCGTAAGGAACTCCATGGCAGACATCATCATGAACTCAGCCAGCCTCATGTCGACATGGAAGCGTCGAACAGATGGCTGACGAGTGGTGAGCTGTTTGGGGAGACCGAAGGGTTCATGATCGCAATACAGGACCAAGTCATCTCCACACGCAACTACAAGAAACACATTCTACACGATGCAAACACACATGACGACAAATGCAGGAAATGCCACACTACGCATGAGACGATCGACCATGTAATATCAGGCTGTCCCCTTCTCTCTCAAACAGACTACCTCCACCGACACAATCAGGTAGCGTCGATCGTTCATCAACAACTAGCACACAAACATTCACTTATTAAGAGCACGGTCCCGTACTACAAGTACATACCACAAAGCGTATTAGAATCACCCTCATATAAACTATACTGGGACCGCCCCATTCACACAGACAAAACCATACATCACAACAGACCAGACATCACACTTGTTGATAAGGTCAACAAACAGACCTATCTAATTGATATTGCAGTGCCTATCAGCAAGAACATGCAGAAAACTCACGCAGACAAGATCAGTAAATACACTGATCTAGCACACGAGCTCCAGAAGCAGTGGAGGCAGGATCGAGTACGTGTTGTACCCATCGTTCTGTCTGCCACTGGTCTGGTGCCTCACACATTGCACCACAGTCTCAGCACACTAGGACTTCACAAAAACACTTATGCACAACTGCAGAAGGCTGTGGTACTCAACACTACACGCATAGTTAGGAAATTTATGGACACAAGCACACATCCCTAATCATACAATAGAAATTCATTCTAATTACATTTTATCATCGACTTTTTTAATAGTTTCTTCACACTGGATATGCTTCCATTTTATTATATATTTATTTATTATATATTTATTTATTATATATTTATTTTGTATATGTAAATAATACATTTCTTTTTCAGCTATATTGTTGAATATATTTTCAATTATGTAGCTAAAATGCCTCTTTCCATTGTATATAAGAGGATAGCGAAGACGGATATTTTTGTATTATCTTAGATTATAAGAGAATTTTTGTTTTTCTTCTTTCTTGTGTTCAAAGATTTTACAATAGTTATTAATTGGTATGTTATACAGTATACTCTCGATATCTCTAAGTCGAAGGGAAGCTAAAAAAAATTCGAGATAACAAGGTCGAGATTACATGAATACGTAATAACAAAGGGAAAAATAATTTTTCGATATATCAAGGTTTTCGAGATATCGAAGTTCGAGATATCGAGAGTACACTGTATAAGAATTTTTGTTTGGGATTTAGTATACTATAGTGAAGCTTCTTATTTAATTTTAAATTTTTAGCATTTACATTTTGCTTTAAGAAAATTAACTTTAAAATTTTATTATGCAGAATAACTATAGGTTTTAAACAACTCTCATTGGTGTTCGCGCAAATGTTAGCAGCGTAATTTATGTTCGAATCGAATAAGCATTATATAATAACATTTGAATCCGCGTTGGAAGTATGTCTTTTATATGATAGAATATGTGACTGTTTGTTTAGCTTTTTATGTAACATTTTAACGTGATTATTCATATAACATTTTTCATTTATTATTAAACTCAGATATTTAATTGTTTTTGTGTACTTTAGTTCTGAACAGCTTTTACATTCATCTGGTGAATTATGAAGACAGTTAAGATGGTGAATAAAGATTTTTGGCTTAACTTATCTGTTATTAGTCTTTTTTTTTTTTGGACTTATTAACATTATTTTTGTTTTGTCTTCATGTAGCTGAAGTCTGTTGTCATGCATCCAATTTTGTATTCTAATTAAATCTTTTTGTAATTTATCTCGTACTTCTGTGGTGCAGTTCCCATTCGAATAGACCATTATATCACCTGCATAAATATGTATGTAACATGATTTTTTTACCTGAAATATGTCGTTGATAAAAAGTAAGAAAAACAAAGGGCCCAGTTATGAACCTTGAGGGACTCCATTTTGGCTAGTTTTCATGTCACTGTGAATATTGTCAATTGAAACTAAGATTTTTCTATTCTTAAAGTAGTCTTTAATAATTTAATAGAGTGATCCTCTGATTCCAACATTGTATAGCTTTTTAAATAGTATTTTCGTATCAATGCTATCGAATGCTCTGCTTAGGTCAATAGATATAAGAAGAATTAATTTATTTTTATTTAAGTTGTTATTTATCTTATTTGAAAAGTTTTCAAATAAGTTATTCGTACCTTTGTCTTTCTGATATGCATATTGTTCTGAATTTATGATTTGAAATTTATTTAGATAATTATTCATTTTTAGGCAAATATTTTTTAATAATTTTATTTATCATCGGCTGAATTGAAATTCGTCGATACTTTTTATAATTTAATATATCATTTCCTTTGTAAATAGGAACAATTTTTGAAATTTTCAAATTGTCAGGATATATAATTTTTATTAATACCAACATGCTTTTATGTGCAAAAATTTCTTTATTATCCTTGATTTCTCTGATTTTGAGACTATCAAAACCTTTTTTTTTTGTTTTTTAGCTTAAATATAATATTTAACATTTCTTGATAGTTTGTTTTCTTAAAGCCTAACACATTGCACCATATCCTCAGCACACTAGGACTTCACAAAAACACTTTTGCGCAACTCCAGAAGACTGTGGTACTCAACACAACACGCATAGTTAGAAAATTTATGGACACAACCACACATCCCTAATCATTCTTGAACACTTTTTTTTTTACACTTGGCTATATGTGCTTTGGTCCTTGACCCGCCATTTTGTCTTTGCTGGTGAAACCCAAGGTTTGAAACTTTTACATAAATAATAATAATAATAAACTCTACGCCACAAACAACGCACAACTTACTAATTTACTACAAGTCACCACACCGAAGACATTGGGATGGAATTTGGAATTGACAAATGCCGCAAGCTACGTATAACACTCGGGAAGACTTCAAATTTGGAGGATTTTGAACTGAACCATGAGTTGGCCAGCCAATCCATGGAAGAGGGAGAGACCTAAAAGTACCTGGGATCCAGCAAGCGCGCTTCATTGACAATGTAAACATCAAAAACTCAAGAACACATACCGTGCTCGCGTTCACAACATCCTCAAAATACAACTCAACACAAAAAATAAAATTAAAGCCATCAATACTTTTGCCGCCCCACACTAACATATTTCTTCGGCATAATTCCATGGACAAACACCGACTCGAAGCAGTACAATGCACAATATGCACTACATTCATGAAACACAATGTGCACCACCCCAAGTCCGCCTCCATAATAATAATAATAATTTATTTAGCATGCAGAATCCAATTGGAAGGTAACTGAAACAATGCTATACGAGATCAGTACAGCGTTGCTTATATAAAAATACGTTCCTAATTCGTTTATTCATAACCTTAGAATGAAAATACAGCTAATTAACAACAAAGATATTTTTAAATTGCAATGAAATTTTTACATGAATCAAATTAAAAAGGCAACATTCCTGAATTTTGGGGTTTTATGTAAATTTACCAAATTTTTTAAATTTAAACTCCTTAATAAGACATCTACTATACGTCTATAGGTAGCAGAACAAAGATATCACCATATCTTTGTAATAAAATAAACATCAATTAAAAGAAATTATCATCTCAGATGTTTCTTAATTTTATGAGATGATCTTGTGTTACGCAGGCAAATATCTAATTCAAATATTCAAAAAATCTGATTAATGAATTAAATTCATTCAATTAAAATTCATCTGGCGTCTTCCATTATTTCAACTGATTAATATTTACATCGCTTGAGCTTTTCATTTAATCTATTTGTGGCCAGAGAAAGTTCTGGACCATGAAGTTGTTGTCTCTCCTGATTCAATTTTTATAATAATTTTTCTTCTATCATTAATTTTTTGGAGGCCTCAGTATCCTCTGTTCGAGAGAATTCTTGGTGTTTACATCGGAAAAAAAGATGAAAGAATGAATGGAGGGAAAAATATTTTAGAAATTCATCTTTAAAATAAAAAAAAAAAATGTTCTGTCTACCTCGAAAACCTTAGAGAGAGAAAACCAAACAGAATGAATGAAAATAATACGAACGGAAGTAGAGCAATAGTTGAGAATTCTTAATTAATTAGATATCTTAATTTAAATGACTGTAGGTCTGTAATTATCGCAAGTTTTGGCGCTCCGAAGTCATTTCCTAATGTGACATATTGATCAATTACTTTCTAACACCTTATGAGGAAGGCGATCAGGTGACAGATGGCAGACGAGAACGAAATGAACACTTTTTGCTTTGGAATCAAAATCAACGGTTATTCAACGGCAAATTATCCAGAGTTGACTGATAGTGGGGTTTTTTCTGCCTTGTAATTATAGCAGTTTCCGCAACTGGGATGTCGTTGGTGGATATATTGGCAAATGAAGGTCTCAGAATCATAAAATGTTGTAGGATTTTATTTTCATGTGCAGTAAGTTACCCCCTCTCCAAAAAAAACAAAAAAAAAAAAAATATACATAAACCAACAAGAATTAAGTTTACACTAGAAAAACAACTACAATAAGACTTTCGAAAAAGTTACATTGTTTTCTTTTTTGTAAAAATGACCCTAAATGTTTACGCTGACACGGGCAAGTGAAAATAAAAAATATATGAAAGTTTTGTTTATTTATTAATTTTAGTTTAATTCAGTTCAAAACTTTTCTTGTCAACAACATTATCACGAGATTATTTGGATTCAATCCCATGAAAATTTACATAGAAATTACAATTTCATAAGTTTAGGGAATAAAGAAAATAAGCTGAAAAAATAAATGAATAAGTATCTTTGTATGATTATAAATGTGTAATATTTCCTACGTAATTGCAACCTCATCCTTTTGCAAAGAATTTAGACAACTGGCTTTGAATTTCTTATTTTCAAAAATATTTTCACTTTTCAGTTGGAGGCAAGAAACTAAGCTGTTATTATTATCATTTTTATTATAATTATTGAAGGTATTGTTGAAATACTCTTCATTATTCAGATAAACGAATAAGTATTAAATCGAGTAAGAAAAAAAAAAGATTTTTTTGACCAATGAAATAACTTCAATGTGATATTATTGAAAGAGAAAAGAAAACGAAAAAAAAAAAGCCTTTTCTTAACTGCATTGAAGTACTTGATGAAAATTGATACAAATAGTTAATAATATCGTCTTCAATTACTTATTATTCAATTAAATAAGTTTATTATATTTAATTTTACTTTTCCTAATAAAAGACATATCTTCTTATTCTCATTGATGATCTTTGCATAATAATTAATCTCTTTAAATATAAAATAAGCACGTGTTACTAGTAATTGAATAAATAAAATGAAATATCAACAATGAAGAAGTTTAATTTTTTCCTAATTGAATTTTCCTAATTCACTTAATTAGATAAAGAAATAATGGTTAGAATTGAATTAGTTGATGTCGTATAATTACAATTATTATTTTATTAAAACATTAAAATGAAATCAAAGGTTGAGCTTAATTGATTCTTTATAAAAGTAATAAATAAGGTGATCCTTCGCGATATCAAGCCTTTGATCTTTATTCTTGTGATTCAAGGATAATACAAGTTATGTCACTTAGAAAAATCTCCTGATCATGAAAAACATTATTTCCTTTGTTTCCACGTATTTCATTCTATGATTTTCATATGGATTTTAAAGAAGAATTTTAAACATTCCACTGAGCATCTGGAATCACTGGATTGAGACACTTAAAAAAGACTGAAAATGAATGAAGTGCTGGTAATTTAAAAAAATGTCATTTCGTTAAACCATGTTAATTCATATATGTTTTACCAATTACTTAGACTTATAGATTTGTAAAATACAAAATATGAAATATTCTGTATTCTTGCTTTCTTAATGTTTTCTCTGTCTTTCTATCATTGTAATATTCCTTATTTTAGATTTAAAGCTAGTTTACTTGATGAGCGCTCTTATGATGATGACACATGAAAAATCTAGAACATTCAGTTTCTATTTGATTTAATTAAATGGTTCCAGTAAGAAAATGCATTATAGTATAATTTGTAAAAATAAATGACAATATGAACAAAAACCCTAGAGAACGTGCGTTAATTGAGAATAAGAAGCCATTTATTTCATTATAGAGAAAACACATTTTCTTCCGAATATAAGACGGGATAATATTTGTAAAGGACTTACAATTAATCTCTTTCAATGATTCAGAGTTTTCGTTATGTCATAATTTCCTTTTAATATTTGACATATCGTCTGCTTTACTGGATATTGTTCAATTCTTGTTGCATTTCTCAAATTCTAGATTAAATACCAGAAACAGATTGCAAACTGCATAGATTTCTTAGACAAGAAAGATACCGTAAAATCAACAATGACTTAAAACATTGCTAAAATGATTTTATAAACTGTACATCATTAAACTGTTTGATATACACAGATAACACTAACAATCAATCGATTGCTATCTGATAGAAATGACTCAGGATTCGGTTCCAGTTCCCAAAGCTGTTTTCAAAGGATTATTCAGTGATTCAATACTTGTCCTCAAATTTACTTAATAACAATTAAAATTTGATACAAACCATTGGTAGTCCAGTGTCAACATGTAACTCTATAGGAATGGCTGAGGAATTTCTCTATTCGAAGTGACTTCTCAATATCTTGGCTCTGTCTTCTGGAGGCTTCTTTAGGCAGTTTGAAGATGTTACATTAAAACCTCTATGAAATTACTTCTTTACAAATTTTGAATAGACAGCGTATGAGCTGTTCCCGTTCAATTATTTCTATCGAAAGAAACAACTAAAAGTCGTTTCAAAGTATTTTCAAAATTTTTAGTTGAAGTAACTCAACAAAACCTCTTAGGTATTAAAATGTTACTTGAAATTTCTCCTGAAGGAGGTTGAGAATGAACAAGCTCAAATAATTAGGAACTACTATTATTACTTGGAATAACTTCAACCTCTTATTGTATTTTATATGAGGTTGAAAAGCCGCTTTAGATAGACTTATGAGAGTCTCCATTTCATTAAATCTCTTAAACTGCTGTTGTATTGTTATTATTATTATTTTACTTACAAATAGTTCAATTATGGATACCTAAATATTTTCTTATTACGATAACCGTTCATTACAATCTTTCATCTTCGGAAACAGAACAAGAACGACGATCTTTGCTTAACAATTGGAGACAATCAAACAGATGAAGAAATCCTTTTTTTATTGCTCAGTTTTAATGCTTGGGTTTTTTTTTTTTATGGTCGATCAACTTTACTATCCAATGATAGTGAGCTCATGGCGTGCTGTTCTCCCATTTTCTCCCTGTGGTGTATGCATGAATGATTGCCTTGTTTACAGGTTCCGGTGAGTGGTTCTCAATTGATGCCGGCAGGCAGGTGAGGTATATGACTGACAGCCAACACCGGAACATCGTCTAACACCAAATCCCTCATTACAAATCACGAAGATCGACTCTGCTCATGATTTTAGTCATAAATCATCTTAATTACAGTGAAAAAACTTTACTAGATTAAAAACAATTCAATGTTTAACTGAGAATAAGTTTTGATCTGCATTGAGAAAAAACAACAGGAGTCTGATCGTTTTATTATGTTGTATTTGAAATCACAAAATTTGAAACTAATTTTATGAACGAACTTTTTTTTTTTCAATCAAAAGAGGCTGGGGGGGGGGGGATCTATCAATTTTGGTAGATGGGTTAAATAAATCATGAATACTACATAAAAACGACAGAGCAGGTATTTATTTTAAGGTCTGCACAATTCGTTTCCATTTTGATCTTTACTTAAGCCTTTTAGTGGCTGCAATTAAATTTCTGCAATTGTAACACATTTTAATTGAAGACAATGCAAAATAAAAAACAAAACGATTATTCTAAATAATAATAATAATGAGCAAAAATAAAAAAAGTGTAATTACTTGAAAGAATCACTTGAACTTAACAGAAATCAAAGAAAATGCTTCTGATTATCTATAAAATCTATTGTTTTTTTTTAAAAAATAAAATGAATTCAATAATTATGGTCAAATAATAAAGAATTCCAATTGCAACCTATTTAACTCTTTTATATTACTTTAAAGTAATAATACTTTTGTAAACAAGTGAGTTCTTAGTAATTCTTTGACTTTGTCTGATCATTCTTTAACCCCTTCAGTTACAACGATTTTATTCCTAAATTACGGTTTGTTGTAAACATTAATTTTTAATTAACTAGACAAATGAAAACTAGCATGAATTCATAACACGGAAAGATTTTGTTCGTTTTAAATAAGTAAATAAAAACAACAAGTATGTAAATCTTTATTCTTTTTTGTTTCGCTTAAATGTGTTCTTTATTTTCTTTTTGAATTATTTTTAAGTTAATTGAAATTGATTGATTGATTGCGGTGAATGTGGGTGGCAGGGAAGCCAAGCACCACGACCTGTAGGTCTATTGTGCTATCCCACGGAAATGAGGACAGACCGACCGAGAAAGTTTGGTGGAAAGAGTGCAGGGGAAATGGGAGAACCCCGAGAAAACGTACTTAGCGCGGATCGGCCACCATCACGAAACCCACCTGAGAACCGAACCGGTATTCAGAGGTGAAAGGTCAATGTCATAGTGACAACGCCAACCGCGCGGCCTAATTCAAATTACCATATCATGGTGGTTCAATCCGAAGATTGGTTCAAGTTTACGGAACCCTAGTGACCCCCGAAGGGCGACCCCTAGGAGAAGCAATAATTATACAAGGGAACAGCTACTGGAGTGGATTCCCGTTGTCGTCTCCAGGACGCCATTACTGAATGACGTCAGACAGAAGAGAAAGTGAAGAAGAGGCTGACAACACAGGAAAGAAAATTGCAACAACCAAGCTCTCGACCGGGATTTGAACCCGAGTAACGGCAGACCGCCGCCTGAGACCGCACGACCACGCCGGCATGACCTAATTCAAATTAATATTAATAAATCCTTTCTTAACTATTACTTAAAATTACTTAGAAATCTTTTAGCAGTTGGCATTTTAAATAATTTGTGATCAATACAAATTACTCATTACATTTTGTTTTGAGATGCTATCTGAAATAATGTAATCCCGTTTTAATCTTACGATTTTGCTGTAACATTATTTATTATTTTTATGTAACATCTAATTTACCACAAAGGAATTAACATAGTTGCTCAAAAAAAAAAAATAGCCGAAGCAATGGGATTCTTCAGATTGAAAGAAAGAAATGGAAAGAGAGTGTGTTTACATGAAGACACTCCATCAGATGCTGAAGAAACCATTCAAAAGAGGCTTGAAAGGAGGAAGAGCAAGAAATGTTCTGTTCATTGTTCAAAGGTTCAGAGGATTCTATTCAAGAGTCTATGTCGATAAGAAAAATAAAATGATTTCATCGTTCGAAACAGAGAATTAGCAACATTAAAAACAGAAAGGGTTATCATGTTCAGTTTAGTTAATAGGGTTTAAGTGATTCTTAACAAGAGCTCTTTTGCTAATTATATATAACAATGAACCACTGAAATTAAGGAAACTTTTTGTTATTTTTGCAATTTTTGAAACGATTCGGACTCTTATAGTTAATGTGGCTCTTAAGCATGACTGTTTATGAGATGGCGGAATTGATGTTCATTTAAGCATTTCTCGAATTGAATTTGGATAGGACGTCATTCTATTTTGGATTTTAGATTTGTGGAGTTGTGCTTTTCTGCAGAACATGGCAGAGGCAATCCAGAGAAGAGTCCATCTAAATTTCCAATTTTTTAATTAAGAAACTAATAATAATAAAATTTATAAAAATATCAGGATTTTTTTCAATAATGCGATATTAACTACATGATTCCGAATCATTTCTTTGTACATTAAGGCAAAATTAATCTTAATTTCGGTATTCTACTTAACAACCGATCTTTTTTTCTAAGGATACTAAATGTACAGATGGTTTCCGACTTCACGTAGAAGTTGCATAGAAAATCCACAGACATTAAAAATTGTTTCGTGCTCGTGTTGGTGCAATTTTAATTAACAAAAGCTAGTGGAAAGCATATAGCTGATGATTTCGTCCTAACTAACCATCTCGTACCTTAATGTTTATTCTATTTTTAATATTACTTCTTTGTGATACACTGATATAAGCAGCAATATGTTCCGACCTTTGTAGGGTTTCAACTGTTTCTGATGTAATTTTATTTAACTTATCATAATTATTAATGGTCGAGTCATTTCTTACCAATTCAAACGAGGGATGTATTTATTACAGATTGCATCAGTCTTTATTTCCTGCTATTTGTTAACCAGTATCACTAATCAGTGGAACCTATTTTCCTTGAAAAAAATGTATCAACACCAATCTTTTAATCTGACCTTCTCTGGGCTCTGTTAGTTGTTCATTTGTTATATTTCCTTTGCTTTGATGCTGGCTTTTGTTATTGTTGTATTTAATGAAGTTAAAGTAGAACAATCTTTCAGTTTGGACAGAGTGGCTAAAATAAAACAAGAAAAATATCATCTATTCAGAAAGGATTATATTATCAACATATTTCGTTCAGATTTCCTGGATATGTCTTTTTCTTGAATTTTTTTTCCATTTCGAGGCATCGATTATCAAGGATCGATTATTCAAAGATCGATTATGACGAAGTGCAATGGCGAATTTTCTTTGCACAAATTTTATTTTAATCATTAATATGGGTATAAAGCCTTTTCTTAGTAAATCAGAAAATCACTATTTAAACCCTAAAGATTTCTGAGATTTCACAAATTGAATCTTGAGTATTTTTCCCTTTTAACATCAATAACGGATGAAATGTATTATCTGCTCAGTACATCTTTGCAATACAGAATGTGTCCTAAGTATTTAATGTCATCCAATGAAGATTGAAACTCTTAACTCTGAAAATAGAAAATTACATTCTTTTAAATAACCATTACTGCTTATACATTTTTGTTTTTCATTCAGTATCATTTATCTCTTAAAAAACTATTAAAACAAATGGAATGAAAATTTCAATCAATATAATGAACTTTATTTAAAAAAGTGAAAATTTGTTGTTGTCTTTCTTCCTCAGCGAAGTATTAATAATATTTGAATTAAAAATCACTTTCTTCTCCATGAAATTTTATTCGAAATTAAGATCAACTATTTTTAAGATGAAAATGAAATTGAAACGAATTAAAACAAATCCATTTACTTTTTCTTGGAGATCAAACAACATTTCTTTATTTTCATTCAATTGCACAACCAAGTATTAAATTTTTCCATCTCTTAGTAGAGTGAACTCCATCAAAGGTTGTGTAATTATAAGTTGGCAAGATTCCCTTTTCTCCCTAACGCCAGATAAAACGATTAAATGCTTTACCATAAAAAGCAGGAAACGTATTGAACTTATCGCAAATACATTTTATTTCATCACTGTTTGAATTATTTAGACGATTTTGTAGATATCAGTAACAATATTCCGACCACGAAAACGTGAAGATTATATATCAGCACTAGTCCCATGACGTCAGCACTAGCTTCTCTCAGAGGTTCCGAAGAATATTACGTTGCAGCTATAAAACAAAATAAAACAAAAATTTAGTTTTAATTTTAGTCCTCCATTTTCCATATCCTTTCGTAAATAATCTTCAACCTGTAAAATAATTTGTCGAGCACTGCCCTGTAAAATACTCTGGGGCGACATTTTGAGGGAAATTAATAGAGACCTGTGCTTTGAGGCGCGCTAGTTTGTCATGGGCTGAAAAACAGATACGTCATAATCACGTGGGGCTCCTTCCGATCGTCACGTTATTGTGGTCGGACTATATATAGGAAGCTGTAATCTCACCTTAGGATTGTAGAATGGAGTTTTTACAATTTATGATAGGACGCACTTTAAAATGACGATCGCCCTTATCTTTTATGCATCTTTGGTAAAACTTTTGCTTCTGAAAAATAATCATTAATCATTTCATTGGAGTATGCTAGTTCTGTCTAGAACAGCTTATCCTGTTTGTATAAATTGGTAACAAAAAGTGTTACCAATCACATTGACAAGGAAGCGACAAAGACTTCGAAAACTCTCCTCTGTGTAACGTATTTTTAAAATGATTTTTAAAGCAATTTTTAATGAAAATTTGTGTGTTTGGCATTTTATTTTGTTATGTTTTTAAAGTTATATAAATTTAGAAAGCACATTTCTTTACAAAGAAGTAACTTACACTTATTTATAAGTCAGCCATTTTAGTCAGTCCATTCCTTCAGGTAGTTTTGAAATTTATAAGATATGAATACAGCGATTTTATATGCAATATAAGTAAGTAGATGATTCTTTTCTTCATTAAACGAAACTATTTAGAAACTTTCAGCTCTCTACGAATTTAATGCTTTATCTTGGCTAGTGCAGTCGGAGCGCTCTTTGATCAGAGCCGCTTCGCTCGTGACTGAACATCCACTGTATCTGGGCATGAAATCCAACTCCATGTACAGTTCTCTGAACAAGGAACGGTCTCAACTGAAGTAGCCAAGAGAGGCTGACTGACTTAATATTTTGTATTAAATTGGTAAGAGTCTATCGAATTATTGTTTTAATTCATTTTTTTGCCTGTTTACTTGCGAAATGATTTGAAACAAAAGTCCCTTATAGATGGCAGAGACATCGAGCTATTGAAATTTGCAATCCTTTTTATAATAATATTGTTTTTCTGTAGGTTTAGAGATATTTTTGTGTAGGTGCTAAGATTTTCTTTACTGGAAATCTTAAATGATTGTTGGGTGAAAATATTTAAAAACGTTATCTTATGATTTGTTATGTATTAATATTCATAACTGTATATTTCCCTTTTCTTACTTTACTCTAGCAGAGTGGATTTCTACAGATAGACATGAAACAATATATTTATTCTTGGCTTTTGCTGCTGGTCTCATTCCCGTCCGCTCATTTGTGGGAATGCAATGAGAATTCCCAATGGTCCAGAATGTCTGACTTGAACTCCCAAGGGCGTGTTTCCATCTACTGGAATGTTAATGATGAAGAAATAACAGTGCTAATGATTGGTAGAACCAAAGGATGGGTGGGCATTGGCTTCTCACCGTCTGGAACTATGGCTGGAGCTGATCTTGTGTTAGGATGGGTCAAAGACCAGAAACCTTACATACAGGCAAGATTTTACTTAAATTTTACTAAAATATTTGTTTTAACAATTTTACTGCTAAAGTTTACTTGTTTGAATGTAACACAGAAGCTTAAAAATTAACAGAAGATCCGAACAATAAATTTAAGAAACATTGTTTGAAATTCCGTCAATTTCTCAGACTGATTAAACACGCAGCAAACTCTGACTCTTTAGGAAGTTGAATTGTGCTTTTCCAGTTAACTAGTATTTTGAAAGCTACATGGTTATGCCTGAATTGAGAAGCTTTTGTACTACTAATTACAATACCTTTTTAATATTGTTAGAGGTCCATACGTATTTAAATATATTAGAATACATTAAAAAGAATGATGAATAAAAAAACCAACAAACAAACGTCATTTTTGAATTCTTTGATACTGTATTATCAGTTGACTGACCCTAGACATAGCTTTCTCAAATATACTTCCTGAGATTTTACGTCTAAAAATGTAGGAATCCTGCTTCACTTTATGCATGAAAAATCTAGAGATTATTATTTTATTATTATTCATCCAAAGAGTTGTTTATCAACCGATGGTCAAGACTTTCTTTTATCTGATTTGTTTACAAAATACAGTCGGACCTCTATTTAACGAACCTCTATTTTGCGAATTTCTCTATTTTGCGAACTTTTCTTTGGAACCAAGAACATTATGCTAATTTCTTCGTAAAATAACCTCCAAATAGCGAATTGCATTTTCTATTTAACGAACTTTTTCGTGGTATCTATTTTTTTTTTCTCCTTGAAATTTTTTTATTATCAATATTCCCTTAGAGGAAATGAAAGAAATGTGGATACAGCTGAGGGAAAAAGAAGAAATTAACGATGATGTGCTGATTGATGATTATCTTTCACTTCATTTTGAAGTTGAGACCTCGGAAACACTAATTGAATCTGATATTTTGAACAGTGTGAAAAATAAAAACAATACAGCTATGAATTGCGATGAAGATGATGAAAATGGAAATGATCATGATGAAGAAATCAAAAAACCTTCGTATGATGAAATGCTAAAATCATTTGAAACAATCCGATGCGGATAACAATTTGAAGAAAATACTGAAGGGATTTTTGGTGCATTGCAAAGATGCGAGACATACTATGAGCAAAAACACTTTTTCCAAAAAAAAAAAAAAAAAAAACTCAGACAAAACTTTAACAAGACTTTATTAGTAAAATTTAAGTACGCATGTGGTAATGTATGCTTTACGTCATTAAAATTATTGTTTTTTTAATAATATTGAATAATAAAAGTGAATCTCTATTTAACGAATTTTCCATATAACGAACTTTTTTTCGGGATTTAGCGACTTCGTTAAATAGAGGTCCGACTGTAAATGAATCCCTAATACTGCTTCTTTTTTTTATCATGCTTGTGATGACATTCAGTTTCAGGAGCAGTTTGAACTGTAAATGATTTTAAAACAATTAAAAAATATATTTTTTTGTTTTAAATTAAACATTCAATTAACCTTCAATTAGTTTTCTTGTTTCTTCCATTCAAAATAAACTTATTTTTTTATCATCTTCTCTCTAAGCATTCGGTCTATTCACTTACATCTAAAATTAGCGCAATATCTTTATTTTAGGATCGTTACGGCATTGAAAATGGACGTCCCTTTATTGACAATATTCAATCTTATAATTTATTAAATGGTTTTGAGAATGAAACGCATACTTCCATTTGCTGGACAAGAAAACTTAACACCTGTGATAAACAAGATTTCCCAATTACGGTAAGATGTTCTTATTTACTTTCTTCCTCTATTTGTAGCTTCTTCATATAAGAACTATATAAGATTGTTTCCCTCTTCCACGAATAAAAAACAAAATATGATAAAATGTTATAACAATAAGCATTATTAATAGTTAATGAAGGATTGTTATTAAACTGTTCCTGATTAACAAACATTAGTTTAATTTTAACTCCATCTTGCACAAACAGACTTTTATAAAGAAATCAAAGAAAGTTACGACGAGTAGACTATAATTAAACACGTTTACGAATGGTTGTAAGATTTTTATGATTAAACTTGATAAAAATTAATATTCCGTTTGATATTTTTAATCATACTATTAATAGGCAAAAAACGGATGTACGGATGTTTGTTTGTGTGTCATCAAAGTGGAGAGAGCGGAGAGAGTCTGAGATAGACTATTTTAAAGTGTATTTTAATTTAATTTTAAAAACACACTAACACACTAACAAATGTCTTTTTGAAAAGAAAAATTAGTTGATTTAGTGTTGGTGCGTTGTTCAATATTTACTTAAAAATGAAGTAGAAATAATTCCTACACCCCTGTGGGGCATTGTGGGACTCCTAGGCTCAATTTGGAGGAGCCTATTATTTTAGGGCAGGAGGTTAACTTATTTCGCCGAAAGTGTTAGGAAAGCATGTTGATATTAAAAAATCAAGGGAAAATGAAATCTAATGTGGTATTTGTTTTACTTCCGTGAATATTTCACAGGTTGCAACTAGTTATTAATGAATCATTGAACATATTCTTTATCTTTAATTATCTTTAAACCACTTTTTTTATTTTCAACGAGTTCTTCAGTCATGACTTTTCATTTTTTAATAATAATTGAAGTCCTCAAAGAAAGTGATTTCGATTATTGATGAATTCTCTTTTAGTTTCAAACTGGAATTTTCTTTTTTGAAAATTTGAAAACAAAAGGATTTTTTTTTTAACGTTTCTGCTGTAAATAGTCTATGTCCATTATATTCTGGTGAACAGAACATAAAATTGTCTGAATTAGTAAGAATTTTCCAAAAAAAATTAAGTGAAAATATCCAAGAGATTGAGAGACTTCGTATTTTCAATATCTTTTTGTTTTTCCTTTTTCAAGCATTAAGATAATCATTTCATTTTTCTAATCATCCCTAAACTGGAAATGTTAAGTAAATATGTTTGCCAAGATTCTTACCATTGTTTCTTTAGCTGCTTTTGGAATATACGCTAAAATCATAACAGCTCTCTTTCAGTTTTAAATAGCTATCAGACTCGGGGAGTTGCCACCATTCAGCCTTTCTTGCTTTGCCTGACGAAAAGGAAAAGAGTTATAATCATAATATTACTTATGTACATTCCCTGGGCGTTTATATACATGGAAAAAAAATGGCAGGGTTGTGTATCATCTGTAAGAGTAAAAAAAATACTTTACAAACTGGCATCTTGTCCAACCTGCGTAGGTAAGATACCACAATGCCTGGTATACACCACTGCGAAAGTAAGATGCTTAGATTCATAATATTTTCCACAGCTTTCGCTGAAATACTTCATTTCTTAATAATAGAGCTGAAAGAACAATGCTCTTACCTTATTGTCATTTTTACCAAATAACAAAGATATTGCAATTAGAACGATGCAGTGGTGTTCAGTGGGAAGTGAAGAAAATTTACATTTATACGGTTCTGTCGTCTGTATGTCACAAAAAAAAAACAAACAAACAAACAAACAATTACAGTTAAAATGGCGTCTTACCCCCAAATGGCATCTCCCCCAGTCTACTTTATAGACTGAGTGTGTGTACTTTTGTGTGGAATTCAATAAATACACTAATTAATTAAAATAGACTTCATTAGTCTTCTGAAAAGTTTTCAGAAAAATAGATGTGCCACGTAAAGAAAGTAAGTTGGAACATTCTTAAGTCGAAGGAAGAGCAATGTTCATGTTTGTGTAAAGTCCATAACTTGATAGCGTAACTTTATAAGTTATATTGTGAATATGTTTTAAATAAATTAAGGAAATTCATTACATAAAAATATATAAGATTAATTTAAATAAAATTAAAAAAAAAATAGCAATTAATCAGCAAAATTATTAGTCATTTTTAAAGAGAAGATTGCGTAATAGCTGAATATCTAAAAATAATATTTTCCTTATAAATCTCAGAGGCTTGTCTATAGTTCATCAAATTTTCTTTTCTTTTTTTTCTTTCTTTGTTTTTGTTTTCTTCATAGGTTTGATGAGTTTCTGAGAACTTATTAAATTTCATAGTTGCATAATAATGTAAAATATGAAAATTGAAATATATTTCGTTTTTATTTTTCAGAATGATACTATTCGTGTAATTTGGGCTTTGAATGCAAAGGATCCCGCAGACCTGAGTTACAAAGCACCTGAATATCACCTGAATGACAGAGGGACTAAAAGTATTAATATTGTTCAAGTTGTTCTTGGAAAACCAAAGATTGAAAACATGAAGATGATTGACTTTGTGGCTCCTGACGTAAATCAACCATTTACTACCATTTATAGTCAATGGTAAATTTACTAGTTCAATTACTAGTTCATATACTAGTAAATCTACCATTTACTATTCATAACAAAACATTAAGTATACGACTACATCATTGATCATAAATCTGATTTTCTTTTCCCCCTCGCGATATCTACTGTTAATTACACTCGTGCTCAGTAAGTAACAAATAGTTCATTCTTTAAGATAGCTAATTGATCCGATCATTCCATTTTCTTAGCCGATATTTCTTATTCTGGAACCCTTCTAATCAACATTTAAAAAAGTTGTATGAACTTCACGAATTAGTGTTTCTTATCGTGTTGTGCTGGAACATAGTTACTGACACCCTCATCCTTAGCAAACAGCATATGCTGACCCTTGGGTGCGGATAGAAAAGGCCTGGCAATAGGTCCCGGTTTGATCCATAATGTGTAATGAGATAACAGATCTTTATAGCTGAACGACCTCAGGAGTGATAGAAAAGCTGCAATTGGTAAGAATTTATCCATAAAAGGGATGGAAGTCGGAGACTTGCAAATAGCATTTTTTTTAAAAGTGATGCATCATGATAATAGAATGCTATTATTTTCTTTTGGAGCAACTGTAAACTTTTTATAATTATTGATACTGTTTTTTTCGAAATCATCTGTAGAGCTAATTACGATAATAACAAAAAGTATTCTAGAAATGATGATTAAATGATGTAAAAACATGATTTAATATAATAGTTTTTAATTTAATTGTTTAAATCAGAATTTATCAATTCTCGGTTTTTGCAATTATCAGTTTCACTAAGTCCTGAAAAGACAAACAAACAAACAAACCAAAGTGAGTAATAGATTAATAAAAGAAAAAAAATTCACAAAAAGAAAATTATTGGAATATTGTCGGAATACCCATTCATGTTTAGAAAATTATTGGGTTGCACAAAAAGTTCGTTCGGTTTTTAAGTAAAAATAATACACATTTTTCATTTAAAACATTGTCATAGTTTTATTGAACAGTGTCTTCTACGTTTTGTTCCACTACTTTCTGCCATCTTTCAGGCAACTTCATAATTCCATCTTCCCAAAACTTTTTATCTTTTTCAGCAAAGAACTATTCCAGATACTTTTTTCAGTCTTCTAAGAATTGAATTTTTTCCATTCAAGAGAATTTTGTTAAGACCAAAATAAATGGAAATCCGTTGGTGTAATTGTCTGGAATAGGGAGGATGAATCACAGCTTCCCAGCCAAGCTGTAACAGCTTTTGCCTGGGCATCAAAGAAACATACTGTCTTGCGTGCTTATTTTCTTCGATCTTCAATATATTAAATTGGTGACACTAATTTTGATCAGTTTTTGTTTTAAATTCACACTGATATGAAAGCTGTCACAATATAATATAACACAATGGTGTCGAATGACGTTAAAGACACCTAAGCGCTATTAGAACCATCGTACGTAAAAAGAAAAAAAAAACCCGAACCAAATTTTTGTTCAAACCAATAGAAATGAAACATTGAATTTCTAGAGAAGTATTTTTAAAATGAACAACAGCATAAACATATTTCACATGATTTAATGATTAGAAATTTGGACACTTCTTAAGCTTCTTCAGCTACTTGCAGTAAAAAAAAATGTAAATATTTCACAACATCAACAAAATATTATGATCTATTAAAATAATAATGCTTACTCTTCTTTCAGTTATAAAGATAATCAAAGTTGATTTGTCAACTATTAAAAATACCTAACAATTTAAAAAATATTTAAAAAATGCTTAAAAAACATTTAAAAAAGATATCGCCACGTTTCGAACCATCAACTGTAATATGGTCCTTCATCAAGGACAGTTTTTCATATTACAGTTGATGGTTTGAAACGTGGTGATATCTTTTTTAATTTTTTTTTTAAGCATTTTTTAAATATTTTTAAATTGTTATGTCTTTTTAATAGTTGACAAATCAATAGTTTCCAAACAAGTTAAAAGAAATGAATCATAATCAAAGTTAGTAACAAAAGATGAAATTTACTAAAGCTCAATTAACTTTAAAATTTATAGTTGAATTTGTCTTTTAAAGCTTAATTCAAATTTCTTACTTATTTTTCTCCAGTTGTTTGATTATTTAAGAGACTTTACAGCCTGATTCTCTATTACATTTAGTTATAACATTAACTTATAATTATATTATTCAAAGAAAATAATTAATTCAGTATTATTAGTATATGTTTATAATTATTGACTAAAATTGAATGAAAACCGTTCTACTGATCAAAGGCTTAAGAATTCAAACAAAAATCATCTAATTTTTAATAATCATTTAATACAAATGAAGAAAATTTTTTTTTCACAGGCAAGATTTGAACTCGAAAATCAGGATAACGAAAATTTTCTTGAATTTTTGCTTTAATTTTACTTATAATTTCCTAATTTACTAAAATGACATTAATCTATAATGATTGTAATTCACTAATTTCACTTATACAATTCAACTTTTTTTCTAAATGTTCCTTCAGGTTACTATTCCAAGAACGGCTGATGATACATTGTACTGGTGCAGTCACTTCACTCTGCCCAAAGCTTCCAAACCAACACATATAGTAGGAGTAAGTTACTAAGACATTACTTCGCCTTTTTATCATTTTTAAAATTATCTCCCGTCTCTAATGTTAATGTAAGAATAAGCCTTCTAATTAGTGGAAGCGATAAAACTGATTTCATTTACAATTAGTAATCATCTTTACTACATCAATCGTACTAGCTGATAATTTTTTTTTTTTTTTTTCAGAGTAACAACAAAGACAAAATAGAAAATCTATAAAAGATTTACTGTAATAATATATTACAGATGAGGTTATGTACAAGTATGAGTTTCAATGTGAAACTTCGATATAATTTAAAGTGTTCTTTAAATACAGTTCAAGTCTTCTTGAATCATTTGTTTTCCCTGACCCATTCAAATTCAATCTATGAATTTGATTTCTCGAACTTTCAATATTTCTATAAATATCTTTCTTGATAATTACTACCAAATAATAATATTAAATCACATCTAAATAATTAACTTGCTTCGTGAATATATTTGAACTCAAAATAGTTAAAGTTAACTTCACTAACTTATAACAATTCACTGAATCAACTGGCTTCGTTGAAATAATATTAACTCAATAACTGCGCACTTAATTTCCGTCGCACTTAAATAAACTGCTAAAGCTTTTCCGCATTTACTAATCACAATACGAATCACCTTGATTCTCTTCTTGAATAACTTAATAATTCACGTT
>JAFIDM010002131.1:8341388-8373088 GCA_023159025.1 Thereuonema tuberculata
CGAAATGATGGTCATTAACTTACTTGGCAAGTGGTTAACTTGCAGTGGATGGACTGAATTAGTAACAACCGCCGGTTTTGCAAGTTCTGGTGTTGCAGAATCCTGTCTCACATCGTCGCATGTAAAAAGATCTCGTTATGCACATAAAATTACTTTAACTGCTTTGCATTATCTACAGGTACAAGCATTCAACAAAGCATGTGAAACAGATTCCAACATCTGTGACCAAGGCATTGAACTGTGGATTTTGCGGAAAACATCTGAATGTCCTCAGTTCCAATATTGGAATACAGTCTCGAACTTGAGTCCCTTTTAGTCCAACTTGTATTGAGTATTCTTACATCTAACTTTACAATGTTCGTGGATACTTTGACTCAGTTATGTCCGTGGACATTTGCGTTTGACGCAGTCCACTATTCTCATTGGTTGCCAGTATTTGTACGCACTCTACAGGACCTTCCAGAAAACCTGATATACAACCTGATATATATGCTGAATTTCTTCGTGGCAAGTTTACGAGCACCAAAACTGCTACACCATTCAATGCAATATATGACAATCAGCTTCATGAACACAATAACAAAGTGATAAAGGGTGAAGGTGGAGCTATCGGAATCCTTGATAGTGAAAATGCTCTGCTTAAGTGGATGGTAGCATGTCCTAGGATCAGTTATTTAATTGAGGAATTGGAAGAGAAATCAAATTTAAAAGATGACAACATCGTGGACGCAAAGCATCATGAGGACACCGAGGCATTTCAGAAAAGGTTCTTGGCCCATGCCAAAGAAATGATTAACGTCTTACCTGAACAAGGAAATCCGTTCCAAGAAAGTGATTTGGTGTCAATAGGGAGCTCCAAAATAATTTCAAATGTCGAAGCTGTCAAGTGTGTTACGGAAGCATTTCCTGTAGGACTTAAGCAGTATGATGAATATGTCATGTTCCGTCTCGATAAAGTTCGAAATTCAATTCATGAAATTATTCCTCGGAGCAATATTCACATCTTCAAGACTACAACAAGAAAAACCGATAAGGAAAAGTCCAAGATTACTAACTTGCGTAAAGACTCCGACTTGTTCTGCAGAATGGATATCTCATCTGAAGCACGGGATGGGAACATTGATGATTTCTTTTTCCATGAAAATCAAATGTATCCACCATCTATTTCAGATGATGGCAAACTCCGAAAACCAACTAACAAGTCGGATATTACAGACTGCATTCAAACAAAATATGACATTAGCTTTAATCATAGCCAGCCAAATGTAACAGCTAAAATATTTGATGGAGCAGCTGTAATCCATATGCTGAATCCTGGTATTGCCAAAACATTTTCAGGATACTATGAAAATGTTTTCAAACCATACTTCAATAATCAACTGAAGAATACTTCACGACTAGATATTGTATTCGACAGATATACTAGTAACAGTTTGAAGGCAGATACCCGAGAATCAAGAGGAAGTGGCATAACTATTAAAGTCGCAGACTCTACTGCAATTCCAAAGCAATTTAAGCAATTCCTGTATGTTAACGGAAACAAGACACAATTGTGCCATTTGCTAGCTAAGAAAACGGTGGGAAATGAGTATCCAGGAAACCGTGATATCTGTACTTATGATGACCGCATCACGTCAACAACTATGGATGTAGTTAACATTTCTCCTTCCTCACACGAGGAAGCTGATGACCGCCTACTTCTCCATGTTAAGCATGCAGTAGAAAGTGGACATACTCACATCTTAATACGAACTGTGGACTCGGATGTAGTAGTTATTTCAATATCACTATTCTCACAAATACAAGATATTGCAGAACTATGGATTGAGTATGGTTGTGGGAAATACAGGAAATTCATTCCAATTCATGAGATTTATGCAAAACTCTCACCGGGAATTTGCAGAAATTTGTTGGCTTTTCATGCTGTAACTAGTTGCGATACAGTTTCGACATTTTGTGGCATTGGCAAGAAGACAGCTTGGAAGGTCTGGATGTCATTTCGTGAAATTGATTGTGTGTGGCATCAGCTCTGTACAGGCATCTCTGATATTGATGTGAATGTCATGATCTGTTGCAGCGATTTGTTATTCTACTTAATGATCAAGCATCAGATCTTCAGAGCATCATTGACTGCAGACGAGTGTTATTCACAAGAAAGAATCGAGCAATCGAAAATATACCTCCTACAGCAGATGCTTTAATACAACACATCAAACGAGCTACTCTCCAAGCAAGAATTTGGAACAACAGTCTCGATGCAAAAAACACAATACCTTCACCAAGCAACTGGGGATGGTTAGAAACTTCGGGAGGATCATACCAACCTGTGTGGACAACAATTCCAGAAGTGTCAAAACACTGTGTACACTCTTGTACATGCCATAAGCGATGCACATCTTGTAAATATGCTAAATTGAGACTACGATGTACGAAACTTTGTGTATGTGAAGCACAGTGCTCCGACAGTGATTGGTAATCAAAACTGAATTTCAATCATTTGGATGTTATTGTATAAGACAGCAAGATATTATTATATTAATTGTATTGTGGCTGACATTATATTAGTGTATTTCGATATTAGTGTATTTGACTACGTATAGGATATTATTGTATTTGGATATTAAACTGGAATAATATTGTATTATAAATTCGTTTCTTTCTCATTCTTGTACTTATGTTTTAAACTTACGTTACATTTAAGCCTTAAGTGTGCCTCATATCACTGATTTTAACACGGAAATGAAGGTTTTTAAAGCCACATTTGGGGGTCATGCTTATGTATATTTTGCTCTAGGAGACTTAGTTTAACCAGAATCGTGTATACATTTTCCGAGTTAGTGCTAAACACTTTACTTCCGGTTCATGAGCTGCCAAATCCGCTAGAGGACCAGGAAAATTTGTGTCCCGGGCTTTTTAGACTCGTCTACCCATGTACTATCTTATTCCAAAGGGGCACATTGGTTGCCAGATTTGAAATATGTAGGCATAATTTTCAACTCTCCCACCCCACTATTATATCCATCCGTCGTCCATCGCGAGAAATTCACGATTGGTCAGTTTGAGACTGTGTTATTTGATTTCTCGTCATTTTATTGGTCTATTCATTGATTGGTCTATTTTTATCAAAACCCCGCGTTCGATTCTGAATTGGGGATAAATTATTTTTTTAAGATTGTTATTATTATGTATTAATTTATTTATTTAATTTATTTTTTTCATTTTTTTCTTCATTTTTTTTCCTGTGTCTGTTAGAAATATTAGGTGGAAAACTAATATATGATTAGAAATAAATAAATAATATTCTTAACTTATGATCCCTATGGAGGGCTCAATATTTGTAATTTTCATTCCTTTTCTATGTTGGGATAATATTACTTAGCAATTGAATGATCAACACATACTCACACGACGGTATACTTTTGAAAGGGTACCTTTCTGTTTCCCTTTGTGTGATCCATACATTCGCCCTGTATGGAAGCCGTGGGGCACTATGCGATAGGAGCCGTGGGGCACTATGCAATGGCTACTGGGATTGCTGCTCCTATTGAAGAGAATGAACAGCAACTAATTGAAATATTAAATGTATTACTTTTTAAGCATTTACATTATTAATTTACACAACACACCATCTATTGAAGAAGGTTTCCTTATGTTGATTTCTCTTCTGTAAAGATCTCAGTTACATTGAAATTAAGGTTAAACAAATATGTAGTCATTGAAGATTATTTAAGAACGAATAGATCTTATATTGGCTGAATATCGTCATGTTGGAAGAAAACCTCTTTTGGAAACAAACTTTTTTTGAGAAATGAAATTGGAAAATATTACAAAAATTCAAAACTCAATAAATATAAACTAAATCAACTACAGCAATTAGAAAATTTGTAAATGATTCTGTATCTTTAACTAATAAATTGTGACAAAAAATTGCAATAACTGTGATACTGAGTTAACACTCTGGATATGAGTTCTAGAATACATTTTACAATTCCTTGAAAATTTGTTTCCTAATATTGATTTTAAGTAGGAAAGATACTTAAGTAGGAAAGAACCGGTATTGTTCTATTTACCGTTATACAGAAAATTTTTATTAACTAAGACAAACCCTACAGAAAACATCTCTTAATTTAGTAAAGGGATGTTCATTAAATAAGAAAATGGTACAAATTTGGCACTCTTCCTCTGTTACCATTTTGGACAAGAGCGATGGCAAATGATTTTTTAATCATTTTGAGAAATTATTAATTTTTTATTATCAGTATTTTGGGAAAAAAATATTTATTTTATTTAGCAAAATTTTTTCTTGATGCTTCATCAGCTTTATTAAAGATAAAACACGAAGAATATTGAATTTGAAATACTAACTTTATTGCTCTCTACAGTTCTCGGATTTGAGACATTTTACACAACCTTAGAGCAAGCTGCCATCTATGAACCTTCATTGGAACTAATATGGAATTAGTGGATTTATTAACACATCGGATGGTAGCACATTATTATACTAGTAATGTTAAAGACAAATTGAATTGACAATTACTACTGTAATCGTTAATATTGGGCCAATCCATAAAAAATCCAGTATTTTGAAGGATATCTTCCGCAAAACTCTACATTACTTACAGGAAAACCTATAACCTATTATATAGTTTCAAAAATTTCATTATATTTTAAATGAATATATCTGTAAATCATAAAAAACATAAAAAAAACATAAAAAACATAAATTTTAAATCTGTAAATGATTAAGATTATTAAAAGTTTGATAAAAAAAGACGTTAAATTTGCAATTATATTTATTTCTTTTAATTAGGTTAATTTATTCCAAATAATTATTATCAATATTTTTAGTTTAATAAGTCATATTTTTTTAGCCTATCATAGTTAGTGCTGCCATCTATGGAGCTCTTTAGAAACTAATCAATGCAATACTCACTTTTGTTACGACTTATTATAAGTCAGAATTTTGTTATGATTAATAACTGCTGTGTAATTTTGAGTGCCAATAAACGTTTTAACTTATTTAAAACATAAAAACTAAAAATTATCATTGTTATTAAAACATTATTATACAAATTTGTGTAATGAAGACATTTATATTTTAAAATCAGAATTTAAATCCAAACTATAAGATAATATTGAAATAAATTTAGAAATCTAAATATATTTAGTTATTTCACTGAGCAAGTATAATAATTATTGAATTATTTAAACACAACAATATTTAATATAATTTTGTTATTTTTATGTTTTGTGTTTTAAAAATTTGTTATCTAATAGTAATTTCTATTAATTTTTGAAAGTTTATATTTTCTTTTTTTAATCGTTTTTAGCGACCCATTTGGTCGCTATTGTGATAGCGACCAAAATCGGTAACTATTGCGTTTGTCCTGTCCGTGTCTGTCCACCCCTAATAATTCCCGAACGGAAGGTCGGATCGACAAACGGACTTCACCATCGTTTTTCAGAGGTCGAAATTCCGTAGGAATGGAGTATTTTCATGGACCTACGCCTCTCCCTCATCTTAGAGATATTTGGCATTGTTGTCATTATACCCCCCCCCCCCCCCACCACCCACCGACCGACAAACGGCCCTCAACCTCGTATTCTGAGGCCCAAAGACCGTAAGAATAGGGTATTTTCAAGGGTCAACGACCCCCTCCCCCCCCAATGTTCAAGATATTTGGCATTGTTTTCATTGGATTTCCGCTATTAGCTTAAACATTAGAAATGCAACCATCTCATTTCAGTTATCAGCTATGGCTTGATGGGTAAGGTCTCGGACTCAGATGCTGGATATTGTCGGTCCAAATCCGTATTTCTACTTTTGTTTGTTTGTTTTTTTCTCTTAATCTTTTTTTTCTCAATGTCCGGATGTTTTTGTTTTTTTTTTTTAATTTTTTTGTTTATCTTATTTTCCTAACTTTTTTTATTTTTTCTTACGTTAATGTACTTCCTATTTATTATTATTATTTTTATTTTTTTTATTATTATTATGAGTCGCCCTTAAATTTATGTTTTAGCACAAAATTTATGTTTTATTCTTTTGTTCTTTATTTTTCATTTGTTCATTTGTTTTTTATTTTTACAGGAAGATAGATATTTTCCTCTTCATGTGGGACATCCTTTTCACAGTACAACAAAAACTAAATACTACATGCTTCAGTCCCATTACAGTACAAAATCCATGAAGGGAAGTAAGTGAATTTTTTCTTTATTCCTTCAGTTCTTTCTCTAAAACACTGTAAGGTGTTAAATTGTGAATGGTTAGTACATGTATTAATCAATTCATTTTTTAATTTATTTGGTATCAAAATCTTTAATTCAAACTGAAGTTTTCCTGTATTAGAAACATACATGAAGGTTGAAACTAATGTAGGCAATTGTGAAAAAAGAGAAATATGGAAATCTCAAAAAACTAAAATTTCTAAATTCTTTTTTTTTTTTTTTTTTTTTTTATTGCATTTTTTATCTTTTATTGAAATTTTTCTAAATAACTATTTGTGTTAAAGGAATGAAAACAAATTTCAAAGATACGAAGTTAAAAAAAAAAAGAATTAACTCATTTAGAGATAATTGAAAGCATTTTATATGACTCCTAAAATTAATAAAAGTAAATGAAATATATTGTTTTTATGTTTTAGATTTTTCGTACCGGGAACCCAAAACGGAACCGTTCTGAGATTCCTATCTTTCATCGGCTGGGTTCGCCCAGTACTCAATAGCTCAGTGGAACCAAAAGAAACATATACAAACGAGAAGTAGACAAAACAATGACCCTTAAGCTAAAAAAACATCAAAATGTAAATTAAGAATAAAAAGGGCAAAAAGTAATTGCCGCTAGCTCTAGGTTTAGCATGTAAAGGATTAACTTTAAAGAAAACATATACATAATAGTCAAATTTAATGTGCGAGGAGACATATAACAAGAAAAAGAAGCATAAAACAGCACACAATTAAAGGTTCAATTAAAGGTTTTGTCTAATTGTCCTTTGTTCTTTTGGTTCCACTGAGCTATTGAGTACTGGGCGAACCCAACCGATGAGAGATAGGAATCTCGAAACGGTTCCGTCTTGGGTTCCCGGTACGAAAATTCCAAAAATAGCTCAGTGAACCTTTAATTTGTGTGCGGTTTTATGCTTCTTTTTCTTGTTATATGTCTCACCGCACGTTAAATTTGACTATTACGTTTTTATGTTTATAAATCAAAACGATGTTAAAAATTAAGTACAGATGATTTCTGAATGATCCATTCATTTTAAAGGAACTCTTCTTAGAAGTTTTTCATAACAAAGTTATTTAATTCAATCCGTAAGAACATTTCATTACAAAATAGAGGACAAAATAGAAAAGCACAAAGACCTTGAATATTTTGGGAGCGTGAAAGTGGCTGAGAACAATTTATTCAGGAAATGGCTTCTTTCTTGAAGGACATTTTTTTTTCATTAACGAATTCTTTCTTTGTGGTATTTAAAATAAAATCATAATCCATAGAATCAAGATATTATGCAACAAATTTCATATCGTTAAATACCACAGAATTAAGATATAGTTCTTAGATGGATTCTCTTAAATATTTTCATGTTCAGTTATAAAGAAATATTCTATTACTTACGTAAAATAATGCAAATGTGTTGTATAGTTTTTAGAAATTCCTGTAGAATAACTGCTTTTGTTAAAAGTAAATGCAGTTATTTAAAATATAATGCAGTTATAAGTAATGCAGTTATAAGTTATGCAGTTTAAATAAAATGCAGTTATATATTTAAAAAATTTTAAAAATATGACTTAGGTATTTTAAAAAATTCAGTTATTATGAGTTCATTACACATTAATTAAATAACTCATTCCTATTATATCAAAAGGAGATAAATAACTAGAATAAATGAAAGAACATTCGTAATGAGCTTAACGATTACATTTCGTTAGCTAAGACATTCAAATCTCTTTTCTTATATGAAACTATTTCAGGTAGAAAAGACAGTTCAGGTGCTCGTATTTTATACACAGACACTTTAAGAACTTATGAGACTGGAGTAATAGGAGTTGGAATCCATGTCAGCCCCTTCCAGCTCATTCCACCTGGACAAAAGGAATTCACTAATGTAGGCGTGTGTTCAAGTGAATGTACTCAACAGGTAGACTCCAATCACTAACTTTTATTTGATGTTTCAATTAATAAGTGTCTTTAAAGAATTAAATAATGACCCAATCTTCTTATTTTTAGACTTTTCCTAAAGACGGAATCCGAGTAATAGCAGTCCTGTTCCATTCTCATTTAGCAGGTATTTCCTAAAAATTAACTAAACAAGTAATAAAAAATTATAATAAATCTCGATTTTGATAAAATGAAACAAATAATGCTTCTATAGCCCGACCACGATAACGTGCCGATCGCAAGGAATCTCACGTGATTATGACGTATCTGTTTTTCAGCCAATCAGAAACAAACGCGCCTCAAAGCACAGGTCTCTATTAATTTCCCTCAAAATGTCGCCCCAGAGTATTTTACAGAGCAGTGCTCGAAAAATTAATTTACAGGTTAAAGATTATTTACGAAAGGAATTGGAAAATGGAGGCCTAAAATTAAAATTAAAGTTTAGTTTTAAGTTTTGTTTTATAGCTGTAACGTAATATTCTTCGGAACCTGTGAGAGAGGCTAGTGCTGACGTCATGGGGCTAGTGCTGACGTCGAAGCATCACATTATCGTGGTCGGACTATAATTTTCGATTAAGCGATGAAATTGTTCATAATTTATAAAAGAAAAAAAATTAAAAAGAAATTGTATTTTGATGTAACTCATAGAAGTTATTTTTTTTTTTATTTTTAAACATTCTTTTAATTTTTGTTTTCTAAATTATCTCCTATTATTCACGGACTGAACAAATTGTTTGCTTGGAAATTATGTGTTCTTCTAAATTATTCCCTGTTTTAAAAATTAAAGAGAAATTCTAATTTTTTCTTTGATTATTTTATAAAACATTTTAGGAAGGAAAATCCGTTTCCGAATATTCCGTGATGAAGTTGAACAACCTCCAGTATTCAATGATAATTATGATTTTAATTTTCAAGTAAGTTTTCTATAATTTTCAGTTTCCTAAGTAGGATTTCATTTCCATTTGACTAAAATTCTTATAATCTCTTTGCAACAACACAGAAGTCATGAAACCACAAGAACTCAAACCATGGTTGTAAGAAGTGAGGAATTATTTTGTCTGTTTAAGTCCGTCACAGCTTTAAACAACGTTGACCTAATTAAAAATATTGAAAAATTCAAAGCGAACTTTCCCAAAATGAGAGAATATTATTATTTAATTAATTATTTATTATTATTAATTTTTCTATTTGGTTCACTTTGTCATTTGAATTTCTCAATTAAATGGTAATTGATTTCAGTCAATTAGTTTCCATTCTGAACAAAATTTAGGATAATTGGTCTAAAACAGAGGCGTAGCGTGGGTTTCAGCCGCCCGGGGCGTAGGCCAAATTCGCCGTCCTTATTTAGGTATTTAAATTTTGCCGCCCCCAAAAAGTGTCGCCCGGAAAGAAAATCGTGAATTGCAGCAGGTTAATTGAGCCAATGTGAATTGGATGACTGATGTTGCAGATGTTATTAGACAATATTGAACTCTATTCTTTATATGGAAGAATTAATCCTCGCTGAATATTCCGACCACAAAATAAAACACTAGGAATTACCGCAAGGCGTAGGTCCGTGCTCATTTTAATTGGTCCGAATTGTAGGTGCAAAGAAATGGTTAAAATTTTTAGTTCAGATTACAAGATATTATTATTATTTATTGTGAAATTTTGCCGCTCCCAAAAAAATTCCGCCCGGGGCGGGCCGCCCCCGGCAGGCTACGCCCCTGGTCTAAAACCAAATAGATCAATAGCTTGAACCACTGAAAGAATCATTAACTAGTTACTAAAACTAAATACATTATTACTACAATGGTTAGAATGGTTAGAAGCAGCTGAGATACTCGGATTTCCAAATGATGATGAACATCTTATTTCTCTTCAATCCAAATTTCAAAGTTCACATTTTGAGTCATTTTTAAAATTAAAAATACCATTTTGGCAAATAATTAAATAATGAAGATTTTATTTTCACAGGACGCTAAATTGAACTTTTCAATAACAATTATTGTTGGTTCCATCAAACACTACATTATTAAACAATATGAGAAAGTAGACAATTCATTAATAATGTAGTTGGTCAAAGTCTCAGCTTCGATGATCCACCGAATGAACATTAAGAAAGAGTTTGAATGTTATGTTCCTTTTTTTTTTCTTAATATTCCTGAATTAATAGACACATTGTTCATATCAACGCTACAGACACCAGCGCATTTGGCATATATTAGAAATTATAAGGAACATGTTTTTAATGTATTTCTTAGTATTTTTTAAATTAAAAAAAATTACAATTAATTAAAATCCCTATTCTTGTCTCTTTCTTTCAGACATTCTTCAGTTTAAAAGAAGAACTGCTTCTGCTACCGGTAATTACTAATAAGAATTTAGTCAAATACGGTATGCGCCAAACTGTACAATACTGAAACTCGCGCATCTCGAACACGTGGTTGCGTTTGTCGACGGGGTATAGCTCCAGCTGCACGTGTTAACAGTAGTGAAAAGAAAGTTGTGTTGTGCAGTTGTTGTTGGAAATGGGTCTCTCGACGGAGGAAAAAGTATTCATAGTTGAGCATTATTTCCGCTCATACGGAAGCGGTCGTGAAGGTGGATCGAGTTTGAAAGAGGTGGCAGAACAATTCCAAGAGGAGTTTAATAAGACGATACCAAGTAAAACAGTTATGCTGTCTATTGTTACGAAATTTCCCCGTTCTCGTAGTGAACTGTGTCAACGGAAGGGGAAGTCTGGTCGATCAGTAACTGTTTCGATAAATTAGTGATCGAGCCATTTCTTCAGGATTTGAGAAGGTTCTGCCGTGCAAGGAACATTCAGATGAATAGATAGTGGTTTCAACACGACGGTGCGACCAGCCATACCGCTCTAGCATCTCTAGCCATGCTGCAGGAAAACTTTCCAGGACGAATCATTTCACGTGGTACTGACTTCCTATACCCGTCCCATTCCCCCGATCTTACACCACCTGATGCCTACTTGTGGGGAATGTTAAAGGAGAGTGTGTTCAACTGTGAAGATCCACCAAGAACTGCGCCTGCATTACGTGAGCAAATCATCTCCTTTTGCAGGAGTCTGCAGCAACCTTTGTTTCAGGATATGTTTGAGAATCTGCGTGAACGATATGAACACTGTCTAGAGCGAGGCGGTGCACACTTTGAACACTTACATTACGCATACCGTGGTAAATCAACACGCTAATAGTGTGAGTATGTATGTATGTATGTATGTATGTATGTATGTATGTATGTATGTTAATTTCTTTTGAGGATAAATAAACTCAAAGATGACAATAATGTAATTTTGTTCATCTTTTCATTTCAGTACTGTATATTTCGGCGCATACTGTATTAGGTTAAAGTTATTAATTTCTTCTTTCAAATTATTATCTGTATGTAACTCTTCAAATATTATTTAGAATTTTTTTCTATATGAGTTTTCTATATAGAACTGAATAAAAGGATTCAAGGATTTTATTAATATGAAGAATTTAATACAAAATTTAACGCTTCAAAACTATAAACGTTTCTTAAGATAATTATTAAAAAATAATAATTAAAGCTGCTTACACAGTAAAAAGAATGGATTAATAACTTTTTTTTTTAATTGGTTTTAAAATTGATTTTTATGTCAACGCATTTCATTTTAATTAATGATGTTCATTAAGTTTCTTTTGTGAAACTAAAATACAATAACAAAAAATCAGTACAGTACTAACGGATGTTCTTTGTTTTCTAATATAATTCATTTTTCCTTAATTTTCTTACAGGGTGACACCTTAGTTAGCGAATGTGTGTTCGATACAACGGATAGAAATTACACTACAATTGTAAGTTGATAGACATCAGTGGTAACAATGGCATATATGGGAGTTTATTTTGAGGACGACCAAGTGGTAGCTGATCACCAACAATTGAAAAATAAATTAAAAATCTTTAAAATTTGGGACGGGAAGGCGGAAGATGGCAAAGTTCCTTCCACCAACTATACTAAGGAAATAAAAATCTACTCAAGGATCTACTCAAATATATTTAGAGATTACGGAGAGGGGAGGGGGTCAGAGCCCCTTAGTTCTCCCCCTTTATAAGTCTAGGATTTAAAAATTGATAGATGATGTTAATTGTATTTGTAATTATGGATTTTAATTAACATAAATTTTAATAATATGTAGTAATATATAATAGCATATTAAAGGCTACTAATAACCTAATTAGCCTACGAAGAGAACGACTGACGTTTTAATACACTCATGGACAAAAAAATTAGCGCACCAAGAAGGAGTCGTCAAAATGAAACGAAAATTTACATACGTAACGACTACTTTGATATAAGTAAATGATTAGAAAATCAAAGAAAAAGGATAATTTATTTCAGAGAAAAAGGCAAAAGAACGGAGGAGTTAATACTCCGTTGGACCCCCTCTAGCGCGAATACACGATGCGATACGATCGGGCATTGAGTCATACAAGTTCTGTATGATGTCTTGAGACATTTCGTTCCATATTTGCTGTAACCTTGCCTCTAGTTCGTTCAAACTCGTGGGATGCCCAACTCGTCGTCCCAAATGATCCCAGATATGCTCGATTGGAGACAAATCTGGGGATCGGGCAGGCCAAGGAAGGGTAGTAACAGTGCGGAGACAGTCTTGTGACACCCTTGCCGTATGAGGCCGAGCATTGTCTTGTTGAAAAATGGCTCCTGGGAGCCGTTGCATGAGTGGCAACACATGTGGTTGCAGGATTTCATGAACATACCGCTGTGCTGTCATGGTGCCACGGAACAATACTAGGGGTGACCGTGTATTGTAGGCAATGGCACCCCATATCATCACACCAGCTGTGGGAGCGGTGTGTCGCTGTACAGCAAAGGCAGGATTGAAGCGTTCACCACGGGCTCTCCACACACGAACACGATTGTCATCACTGCCGAGATTGAATCTGGATTCGTCGCTAAAGACGACCTGGTTCCATTCCGCTGCAGTCCAGTTTCCTCGTGCGCGGCAAAACTCCAAACGGAGGCGTCGATGGGTGGGCGTCAAGGGCAGCACAAGTAATGGGCGCCGCGATACCAACTGTCCTTCAGCCAGGCGCCTTCGTATGGTTCGAGAAGACACAGCGGCCCCTAGTGAAGGTGCTACCTGTGCCTGGATGGCGGCCGATGAAGCAGTTGGCTGTATGCGTGCCTTTCTGACTATGTGGCGGCCTTCTCGACGACTGGTCTGTCGAGGGCGTCCTGAGCCTGGTCTTCGTGTACATGACATCTCTCGGGTCCACTGGTCCCAAAACCTCCTCACAACACAATCAGAGCGGCCTAATTGACGAGCTACTCGCCTAGCTGACCACCCAGCTTCCATCATCCCGACGATTCTCCCTCTCTCAAACTGCGACAACTGCGTATACTGTCTTCGAACATGGCGTAATGGCATGTCTACCTCATCTCTTCCTTTGTAAATGATTCAGCACACTCAAACAAGCTTTGGTTACCTGTTTTATACTCCACAGAGTACGATGTTCAACGCCCTCTACCGGCTATACGTAATGCGCAATCACGCTGCATTTCTAATCATTTGGATATCTCCCCGACATGTACCTTCATTGCAAGTTTCGTTACGATCCCGCAATTATTTCTTGGTGCGCTAATTTTTTTGTCCATGAGTATATTTCCGTTTTATAATATAATTGGGATAGAGTCTGAAAGTTTCTGGAACTCAAATCAGATCTAGTTTTACATGATTTACTAATGCTATAGTTGGCGATTGGAATTTTAATGAAATCTTATGTGGTTTGTCCATCGAAATAAGATTTACATAAAATTTTAGAAGAAATTACATCAAAAGTTTTGGCTAATAATAACAATTATAAATAAATTTAATTTCCTTTTCAAAAAAATAATCTAATCTAAAATTGATAAATTGTGCACAATCATTAGACAAATTGAGAGAGGTTAGAAATAAGATTATTCTCGCATTTCATTTACGAGTAAAGAGTTCCTAGAGTAAAGAATTGATAAAGGTACTAATTCATAGATGAATATTTTACTAATTTCTTCATAAATTCGTTGGTCAGACCCTCTCATTAGGTTTCTAAAAAACATTTCGTAATGATTTAATTAGTGAAGGAAAAGTTTTTACTTGTGCTCAGTAATTCAAGAAATAAGTATCAGCCAACACATAAATAAATTTAAAAAATATAATAAAAAAATATTACAATTAACAAAATAAAAACCATACATACAAATTCTGGAGCTTTCGAGCTGCCTTTGCGATGCTCATTTTCAACAACTTTACAAGAGTGTTTGATCAATCACTCGTGTAAATTTGTTGAAAATGAGCTCCGCGAAGGCAGCTCGAAAGCTCCAGAATTTGTATGTGTGGTTTTCATTTTGTTAATTATAATTTGTTATATTTTTTAAATTCATTTGTGTGTTGGCTGATACTTATTTTTTCATTAATGATTTAATTACAAGGGAATTTTTAAAAAATTCATTTCGTCCTATTTTTCTTTCCTCCTCTTAATTGATCTTACATTAAATTTTCTAAAATTAATGGATGATCTTATAAAGTAATTAGCTTTTCAATTGTGTATTTGATTTAGACAATTGAAATTTCCATTCAGTTTTGTAAATTGTTTTACATTATTTCTTACAGGTTTTAATCATTAACACTTTCAACTGATGAATTTTCAATTACACTGTAGCGTTTACGTATTATTTATAAATCTTTTTGTTTCCTTAACTAATATATTTTGTTTCTTATTTAGGGGGATTTTGGTACCGCTCAAGAAATGTGTTTAGTGTTTTTGTTCTATTATCCCTCTTCTAATCTCACAGCGTGTGCCAGTTACTTACAACCATCGGACGTCTTTCAGTTAACCGGAGTGGAATCCATTTATCCGTAAGTATTCAGATGGTATCGAATCCACTTGTGATTTCGAGAAATGTCTGACGCTCAAACAGTTGTATTATGATTCAGAGATTCAATACGAGTTGAATACTTTTAAAATGTTAACCATGTATTTTTAAACCATATTTCTTGGTCAGTTTTAATTTATCCTGAAATATACTATTTGATAAACAAGAATGTATTTGTGTAAATTGATTAGCAGTTTTACTCACTTGACCTTGTTCTTCTTTACAGATTATGTTAAGTTTGCCTGAAATAATGTAAAGTTTGCGTTGATTTTATGGCTTTTCAAGATTTAAATATTGCCAAATATATCTTATCGAGAAACGACATGCTTTATTTTTTTAAAGTTAAAATTTTAAAATACATTTAGGAAGTTTTTTAGGTTATTTTATGATACTAAAAAATTCTTTTCGTAAATGTGTGGATTGAATTTCAATTTAATTAACATATAAACACTAATTTGCTGTAACAGCTCATCATTCTAAAAATAACAGTGATTACTTGTAATTATTCTATAAATTAATATAAATACAACAGAAGCCAGTACTAATTCATGACTATATAATGACTTTCTTTTAGATTTTTCATTGAAAACTTTGAACTCAGTAAATAAACTACAAAGTAACTGATAACCATTTGTACTTACAAACCTTTTAAGAGGTTGTTATTATCATTTTAGAAGTGTTAATTTCTTTCTTTTTAATCTGAGTGATTATTTCTTTTCATTAGCCTTCCCAACTTGTGTTCGGGATCCAACTGTCCTTCACCTTACGCTATTCAAGGTCTTCCCTCTCTGTATGCAACTGTTAAAAAGCCACAGCAATTCAATGGAATGAAATTATCCAAGTATTTAATAAACCAGACCAATTGGACACAAGAGAAGATCGATACATTACAGAAGATGTATTATAACAGAGAACAGTATCGGTTGTGCAAAAACAAAGATTTTCCATTCCTAAGCTCGGTAATCACTTTTTTTTCCCCTTTTTCTTTGTGTTCAGCATTAATATAGGAAAAAACGAAAATAAGAAAATGTTTAATAAACACTCAATAGTATATGATTATTGTACTGACTCATAGCAATCATCCTCTTGACTTCTACAACAAAGTATGGTAATGTCTATTACCATAACCCTTAAGAGAGCTTGTGAGTCAGGTGATGGAAGAGCAGGATTCAATTCCTGGCCGAATTCGGAGAGTTTCCCTGGGTTAAATCTTCTCCATAAGGGTTTTATCCAGTCCTCTGGAAATTGGGAACTGTTTCTTTCCTAGGGGTAAAGGCGGGAGGGAATTGGGTTTACCGCCTAATCTCAACTAGTCCTAAAAAGTCACAAGTTATATATAGCTTGAAATCTTTGCTCTGTGAAACTCGAAAAGCCATGTTTTGAGTTTTACCTTTTCGATATATATATATATTCATTTGTTTTCGAAATAATCACTAATAGAGATGCCATCTTAATATGATCACGCTATCAAATTAAAATTAATTAAATTTATTAACATTAATGAATCAATTAGTTAATTTCATTCATTATCTGATAACGTAATAAGTATCAATTTAATCTGCATCATCTGTTATTTTGTATTATATGACATCTACCAGTTTCTTCCAAACAAAACAAACGTATAATTAGATAAGAAAAGAAATGTTCGAATGATGTGATTTTCACTAATAACGAGAAAGATTAGAAACCGACCATAGTTTTAGAGAAAAAAAATGTAAAGTTATTGACCACCAAAGATGATAGAATTAATGTTAAATTAAAAGAGAAAATGGATTTAAAGTTCAGTGATAAAAAGGCGGACGCAAGATAAGTGACATTCTTTATGTTTCAATCTTCTTTAAAAAGACGAACATCAGGACGTTAAATGATGTAGAATTTACTCAAAGTTTCATCGTGGTGTGACGATAAATAAACAATGCTGTTAAATTTAGTAAATTGATTGAAGTATAATTTCGTAAATTGACTGATTGAAGTTGAATTTCAGAAACTCTTATTCTTTCTTCTTTTTATTTCTTGAAGGATGAAGACAGAGTGAAATTTCCAACTGAAGCAGTTCCTTATACATTTCGGGAAGTTTGTCCGTCGAGTGAAAGAAGTTTTGAAAGAAGATAATTTAAAAACACTTCCATATAAGTTTCATTTTACTTTTTTTTTTAATTAAATCTTTAAAGTTTTAATACTAAATAATATTATGTATGTTTTCTTATGCTTATCTTTAATGCTATTGTTTAATTTACTGCAATTTCGAAATGTAATAAAATACCCCATTTGGTTATTTTAATATTGTCATATTGATTTGTTGTTACGTAAAACATAAATGATATCCTTGTAAGAATGTATAACAGATTCAGACGCTCTTTTCTGTGATGAAATACATTGAAAAATGTATGTATGAGTTTTGGGGATAACAAATTTATTCGAGATTTGTGACATTGTTTTAATCAATTTCTTTTAGTGGCTGAATTGTTCTTTCACTATTTTGTTGAATACAAATAGAGAGAGCGGCGTACTGGTAAAATTCCAGCTTGCACCTTCGCTTTTGAACCTGTGCTTACTGTTTTTTTTCATCTCCTCTTTGTATTATTAACATTTACTATCATTTTCTTTTACATGTATGATGCCATAAATTGAAGCCGGTACATCTGGTTATTATAACACACAATATTTAATCAAAATTAACATTACATTAAAATTACAACTACAGTTTCTATTGCTTTGCGCAATCATTAGAATAGAAATTATAGTTGTAATTTTAATGTAATGTTAATTTTGTTTAAATTATTGTGTGTTATATTAACCAGGTGTACCGGCTTCAATTTATGGCATCATAGAATTAGCAGTACACGTAAAAGACTTGTTATTCTTTTACATGGTTCTGATTTATTTTATTAAAATTTAGACTCTTACATATACATACCTAAAAATAATATTTTTCTTTTTTTTTAATTAAAAGAAACATCATTACCTTTTCTAATTTCTTATTATTTTATTTTATTTTTATTTATAAGTTTCTAGTCAACTTTTGAACTACTTCAAACAAGTATAGAGTACTTAAATGAAAAAGTCATGCTTTAGATGTGCCTTTCTTATGACATACTAAGATCAAAAGCGTCCTTTTGCTGTTTTAGACCTATTTAATTATTTCCAATTAATAATGAAGAAGACAGTTTTCATTCATTGGTTAAGATATCAAATAGTTGTGTGTTGGTAGCATATCTATGGTAATTTATGTAGTTGAAATTCAATATGTCAATAAAATAAAAAAAAAATAGTTTTGTGTAATTGAATACTATAGCCTGTAACATATAGAAGACAAATGGGGACCACTACCTACAGAGCAGATTTCGGGTCCCCAGCGGACACAACACACCGAAGAAGACGAAAGAAACAACCATGCCACGACCGGGATTCGAATCCAGGTACTGGCGCATTGGACGCCACGGCTGGCCGCCGCCGAGACCGCACGACCACGCCAGCACGGCTATAATTGAATACTATACATTGCTATGTAACGTTCAAAATTACTATTTACGTATTGATTCAGCTGGTTGAACTAGTTATAACATAAAACAGTAATAGTAAAAACAGCTGATATTGTACCATTCCGCCACTTCTTCATTTGCGTTCATATATATGTAACAATAAACAACGAAATACATCCAATTAAAACAACAGCAAACATCTCTTCTTGGGAATAACAGCGTAGAATTCATAGAGTTAATAAGATACAATGTCCAAGCCGACGCACCTGTTTACAATAACTCACTTCATTTAATACATAATAAAAGAAATAGACTTGAGGAAGCGCCGTCTAATTGACGCGAAACCATGGTCGTGTTAATTAATAATTTAATGTAAACTTTATTTTAATTGTAAATAGTTTTTTTAAATAATTTAATACATAATAAAAGAAATTATAACTTAAGTGAGTTATTTTAAACAGGTGCGTCGGCTTGGACATTGTATCTTATCAACATTCAACGCAAGTTCAAAATTCTTAATGAATCCATAGAGTTCTTAGAGCATTTTCTGTAAACATCTCACTAAAGATCTTACAATAATTGAATATGAATATAAATTATGTTTATAAAATGTTTATACTTCAGCATCAGCGTATTGATAAACAGCTCCATGAATAAAAATTTTATGTTTAACTGTTTTATTATTCTACATTTTAATAATATAATTTTTACATAAATCTTTAGAATTGTTTACTTTGCAAAATTATATACGATTTAAAAAATACGAACTTTTAAATAGCTACTTTTAAACATTGCAACATTGTATTAGAAGCAATTTCTGATAACAAATACTAACCTAATTATCATATTCGTCTTTGAACATTTATAGTTCGACCTGTATTTCTTCTATTTCTTGTTGCCCACAGGGGGTAGCATCGTATAAAGCCTCAAAGTATTGAATAAAGGAAGTCATGGCTTTATCACTACAAAAACCACTGCTCTTCATGATAGCTAGATTACAGATGAGTTGCTTCTTCATGATCCTGTAAAAAAAAAACAATATTATAAAAAGTTTTATTGATTTAACCATCGCACTACAAAGACGGGCATTGTGATTATCCCAGGTAGTATTTTTGTGTATAAAAACAGTAAAGGCGATAACAGATATTTGTGGAAATGTAACTAAAGAATTTTTCGCAGAATTTAGTTTGGTCGTACCAAATTGAGTCTTCCTCGTCTGGCCATCTCCAGTTTTTCCCCTTTTTTACCGTTTGTCATAGCTATTCCAACTGACCCTTACCTAGCTATGCCAACTAGCCCCACAGGGATTTCCTGAACAAGATGCCACACAATCCCAAACATCAGAAACGAAAGATTATGATCCATGCATGCAACCACAGTTATCCAATCTTTCGAAAACCGCCATCAGCAGCACCTCAATTCGATCTGTATGTTCACCAGAACAAAAAAAATTACGATGAAAAAATTTACTCATCAGTCAGAAAGACGATAAAACAGGGGTCGTTCCTTCGTGACACTTCCAAGCAAACTAAAGTCACAGTGAACGTTGCATCTTTACATACACTTCCCACTATCAAGATGTCAGCGCTCTAGCTACACGGTGGCAGGAAATAGAAGCTGTGTGCCAACTAGCCCCTTATGCCAACTGACCCCGGTCTCCCCTACAAATGTTGAAAATTACACCTACACCATTTATTTATGTTTTCTTACTCCCACTATAATATTGATAAAATTCATAGGTTAATGTACATTTTAATTATATAAGGTGTTTCGGATTTAGTAGACAAAGCGAAGAGATACGGGTTCCAAAGGTCATTTTGAGTCTAAAATGTTCTACAACATTTTGTTGTGCAGGCGTAGTTTTAGAGTTAGGAAATGAATGCTTTGGGAATGGTCCCTAATCAAGGAAAGCTCAGTTCACATTAGGAAGGGTAAGTAAATAAGGTAAAGATTTATTACAAAAAGAAATCCGAATAACAAATGTCATGACTGAAAACAGGTATGATAATTTAAGGAAATGCTGAAGATGGCCAGAACTGAGCTTTCTTTTATTAGGGACCATTCCGAAAGCATTCATTTCCTAACTAAAAACTACGGCCCGTACAACAAAATTCAGCAAACATTTTCAACTCAAAATGACCTTTGAAACCCGTATCTCTTCGCTTTGTCTACCATTTCCGAAACACCTTATATTAATTGTTTGTTTCTCTAATTGTATGTTTTAAAATTTCAATAAGTAGAATTTTCCAAAAAAAGAAATTAGAATTAAGTGGAAATTTATCTGAACTATTCTGACTACCCCGCTTAGTAAAAGAAAGGCGTTGAAATTCTTAGTAACAGGAAGCTTAAACACAGATACGAAATCTTGTGAGCTTCCATTTTACTTATGAGAATGTTTGAATATGGAACAGTTTTTAATTCCTGTTAGAACATTTTATTCTAAGCAGGAAAATAATCTCTCTCTCTCTCTCTCTCTCTCTCACTAAGGGCTTAAAATATCAGTGACTTGTGTTAGTCCAACGAAGATAGATGTTTTACCTAACAAAAGGTCCGATAGTTCTAATTTTTTGACATGTTGTCTAGGATGGTTAGTAAGTGTTTAAAATGAAAAATGCACAATCCCCCCCCCCCCCCCCCCCCCCCCCCCTTTTAAAAAAAAAACAAAAAAAAATTGGTACGTTCTTTAGATTTTCGCTTAAAACATCTGTTTGGTGCATTTTAGCTACAAAAGAGTTCTACGCAATGTTGTAGAGAATACAATTTCCTACAATATGTTTTTTAAATTTTGTTTCTAGGACTGATAGTTAAGGAAATATGCACTTTTTGAAAAAATAAAAAAAAAACGCAATTTCCAGAAATTAGTAAACTTTTAACTTTAGGACGCTGTAATTCAGATATGGCCTATTCTAGGGAAACAAGTATCAGAATGAAATGTGTAGGGAATTTAATTATCTACAAAACGCATGTATAGTTTTATGAATCAACCCTACGGAGTGTGGAGAAAAAAAAAATCAAGAACAACGGAATATTGCAATGCTTGCAATAAAAAAGGTCCGATAGTTCTAATTTTTGGATATGTTGTCTACGATGGTTAGTAAGTGTTTAAAATGCAAAATGCACAATTCCCCCCCCCCTTCCGTCGCGGCCCGCCGCGCCCGCCGCCATCTTAAAAAACGGATTTTTAAATTTTATTTCTAGGACTGATAGTTACGGAGATATGTTTGTTTTGAAGAAATAAATAAAAACGCACTTTCTGGAAACTTGTCAAACTTCTAACTTTAGGACGCTGTAATTCAGTTATGGCCTATTCTAGGGAAACAAGTATCAGAATAAAATGTGTAGGGAATCTACACTCATTAACAAAAAAAAACAACGCACGTAGAAGGAGTTGTCCGATGGAGACAAAAATTGGTGGAGACGAAGATTATGTACAGAATAGAAAATGATTAAAATTTCAGACAAATTGAATGATTTATTTCAGAGTTACAGAATTACAAAGTAACGAGCTCAATAAGGTAACGAGCTCAACCCACCTCTACTCTGAATGCAAGCTGCCACACGATGTGGCATAGAGTGATAAAGCTCCTGCGGTATTCTTGCCCAATTTGCTCCAATTGTCGGGCTAGGTCATCCACATTCCCAGGTGGATGCAGTCGCCTTCCCATCATATCCCAGACAAGCTCGATTGGAGAGAGATCTGGGGATCTGGCTGGCCAAGGAAGTGTTTCACAAGCTGCAAGACAGGTCATAGCAACACGTGCCGTATGTGGTCTGGCATTATTTGCTGAAAAATAAGGCCAGGATACTGCAAAAGGAAGGGTAGCAAAACAGGTCTCAGAATGTCGTCGACGTATCGCTGTGCTGTAAGTGTGCCGCTAATGACGACCAAAGGGGTCCGCTATCAAGGGAAATGGAACCCCAGACCATAACTCCTGGTTGAGGGCCTGTGTGGCGTGCAATAGTTAAAGCAGGATCGGCGTGCTGCCCTGGGCGTCTCCAGACATGTCTGCGACGATCGTCAGGACACAGTTGGAAGCGGAATTCGTCGCTAAACACTATACGTTCCCAGTCAGCATCATTCCAACCGGATCGAGCCATTCCACCACTGTAATCTGGCCCGACGGTGTGCAGACGTGAGTGGCAGGTGGCGTAGCGGTCGGTACGAGCGCAGATGTCGCTCTCTCAGCCGTCTGTGAATGGTCATGGTGGACACTCGTGTGCGGGTCGCACGTCTGACGGTTGATAACGATAATTCAGGCGCTATGACAGCTGATCTGACAATCACTCTATCCTCCCGCTCTGCTGTGGCCCTAGGTCGACTGTGGCCCTTCATGACGCTGAAATCTGCAATTGTCCACCCATTCCTGAAATCATCTACTAATCGCCGCATCCCTTCGACCCATATGACGAGCGATTCTCCGATTTGCTTAACCTGCCTCTTTCAATCCAATGATTCGATCTCTTTCAAACTCTGACAGTTACACGTAATGAGCTCGAATTCTGCGGCGAGGCATTTTTTCAGTCGTTGAAAGGTATCCTAACTCGCAATGCAACAGAAATTTTGACTATCAGATTGAGAATCGTTTCTTATATATACCTGCTGAGTGCGCAGTTCCGATGCGCTGTAACTCTCGCTATTCATTCATTGGACACCAAAGTTTAATCATTTGCATGGGTGGTCCCAATGTCTTTGCATACGAAATTTCATTACAATCGGACAACTCCTTCTAAATGCGACGTTTTTTTTTGGTAATGAGTGTTATTACCTACAAAATGCATGTAAATTTTTTGACCCTACGGAGTGTGGGGTAAAAAAAATCAAAAACAACGGAATATTGCGGTTTTTGTTATTGTGACGCACAGAGTATCTAAAAAAAATTCAGCAATTACCTTCCAGTGTTGGCTTGAAATTGGAGTGTATACCAACCCTACTTGAGTTTCTAACATGAAACTGAAGATGTTGACAGGTTGATAGTTGCCACAGCTAAATGTCTCTTCCCCACGTACGACGCCATCATCATTGTCGGTGAAGACATTGACCTACTCGTCCTACTGACTGGCACAACACCTGCGGTCAACAATGTCTACCTCAAAAAATCAGCGAGAGGGAAACAGCCAGACGCAATCTACTCCGCCTCCTCCTACAAGTTCAACTCCACAGGCTGTATCTTGCTCCTGCACGCAATATCGGGCTGCGACACCACTTCAACCATTTTTGAGTTTGGGAAGAATGAATTCTGCCAACTTTTTAGGAAAGACCCATCATTGCTGGAGCAGGCGGAGAGGTTCGGGGACCTTGCTGCCACTTCCCACGAAATTTCAGCAGCAGGGGAGAAAATCTTGGTATCCCTGTATGGTGGCAATAACGAACAGTCATTGAGTCACTTCGCCACAGCAAATTCATGACCAGTACCACCAAGCTCAATCTGGCTAAACTAACTCCGATCACTGACGCAGCACATTTCCACTTCCTCAGTTCATACCAGCAGGTCATGGAGTGGATGGGGATTGTCAAAGACCCGATCGAGTGGGGCTGGTGTAGAGGAGCTCAGGTGAGTAGAGACGCTGCTCCTCCAAACCTGCTTAAGACCATCTCATGCAGATGCACAACTGGCTGTATGCGGGCGTGTGGCTGTAGAAAGGCGGGCCTCAATTGTTCCGCCCTTTGCAAATTCTGCGCTGGCCAAGAATGTGACAACAGGAATGAGGTCCTCGTCGACGACGAAGACGATGCCGATAGAGTAATTTCGCCATTTGACAAAAATGAAGACCCCGACTTCATTAACTCACCCCCTACGAAACGAGCGAAGCGGATATAAATTTGTTTTCTTTTCAGTTTTAGTTCTATTAATATCGATTTTTATATGGTTATTACTGCCTTTTGTTCTTACTTTGTTAACATACATGCATCTTTAAAAAATATATCTGCTGTGTTGGTGGGATATTTTAAATTGAACATCCCTCTCACCAGTATTTCAATGAAATAGTACCTGCCTCATGAGCATTGCGCTGTAACATGTCAGAAACTCAAGTAGGGTTGGTATACACTCCAATTTCAAGCCAATATTGGAAGGTAATTGGTGAATTTTTTTTAGATACTCTGTGCATCACAATAACAAAATCCGCAATATTCCATTGTTTTTGATTTTTTTTTACCCCACACTCCATAGGGTCAAAAAATTTACATGCGTTTTGTAGGTAATTAAATTCCCTAAACATTTTATTGAGATACTTGTTTTTCTAGAATAGGCCATAACTGAATTACAGCGTCCTAAAGTTAGAAGTTTGACAAGTTTCCAGAAAGTGCGTTTTTGTTTATTTCTTTAAAACGAACATATCTCCATAACTATCAGTCCTAGAAACAAAATTTAAAAATTAAATTGTAGGAAATTGTATTCTCTACAACATTGCATAGAATTTTTTTGTAGCTACAATGCACCAAAACGAAGTTATAAGCCAAAAACTAAAGAAAGTACCAATTTTTTTCGGTTTTTTAAGATGGCAGCTGGCGCGGCGGGCGCGGCGGGGAGGGGGGGAAATTGTGCATTTTGCATTTTAAACACTTACTAACCCTCCTAGACAACATATCAAAAAATTAGAACTACCGGACCTTTTGTAAGGTACCCCCCCCCCATATAGCAAAAACCGCAATATTCCGTTGTTCTTGATTTTTTTTTTACCCCATACTCCATAGGGTTGACTCATAAAACTATACATGCGTTTTGTAGATAATTAAATTCCCTACACATTTTATTCTGATACTTGTTTCCCTAGAATAGGCCATACCTGAATTACAGCGCCCTAAAGTTAGAAGTTTGACAAATTTCTGGAAATTGCGGGTTTTTTTTTTTCAAAAAGTGCATATCTCCGTAACTATCAGTCCTAGAAACAAAATTTAAAAACCGTATTGTAGGAAATTGCATTCTCTACAACATTGCGTAGAACTCTCTTGTAGCTAAAATGCACCAAACAGACGTTATAAGCGAAAATCTAAAGAACGTACCAATTTTTTTTGTTTTTTTTTTTAAGATGGCGGCGGAGGGGGGGGGTTGCATTTTTCATTTTAAACACTTACTAACCATCCTAGACAACATATCACTTACTGTTGTAAGCTAATCCCCCTTTTTTGGTCTCTATTTGCTGGACTATGTGTGAATATTGAATTCGGCAAAAATTTCACTTTGTTTTTGAAGGTTGACAGCAGGCACATAACTTAAAACAACAAAACATTCAACTTAAAGACACTTCTTATCTTATTCTCAGAAGGAGTTTAGGCATAGGAAACTTAGGCCTTTTCCTAGCATCTCGTGCACATTTTGAATGGTCGAAGTCGAATTAGTTTATTATTGGGGCATTGTTCATTTTTTTTTATAAATTTACTTATCAAGGACTACACACCAGCAAGCACCCTCCACAACCTAAAATCGGCTTTGTTTAGGCTACATCTAAGCTCTTGTCGGTTATTTAGTAAAAATGCAATGTACGTATTCATCAATTTATTATTAAATATATGTAACTCTGACGCAGTGCCGGATCTAGGAAATTTATCAGGGGAGGGGGGCAAGTTAGCCCCATGCCGTCCCTGTAGCTGTTTTTCACTATATAATGCAATAATAAATAACTGTTTCAATCCCATTTTGCCGCCCGGGACAGTTGCCCCCCCCCCCCCCCCCCCCCCTTAAACCGGTACTGCTCTGACGTCGCAAGAGACACAGGCACTTGTATAGCTGCTTATTAGGATGTAGGTGAAGCCTCGTATTTAGAGTCCAAGTGAAAGATGTTAGACACATGATTGTACCAACTCCCCCTTTCCCAAATGAAGTTGATTTGATAATTGGGTTCACTCAAATGATTCAGCTCCCTTTCAAATGGTATCAATTTTTACCAATTTTATTTTGTTTAATTTATTTTGTTGATTTTTATTCCTTCCATAATATAAGATTTCATTTCTCTCTACTTACGCACATCCCTTTTTGGTAAAAGGGAAACGAAATCCTATGATGTCTGGTCGTCCACAGGCGTCAAATCCCATCTCAGACGCAGCATCACATTTGGGTTCATTGGTTAAACGATCTGGAAACAGATAAGACTTGACTTTTATAATTGTAAGTCTTAAATACAATAGGAAAAATAGGTTCTTCTTTAAAATAAAGAAATAAATAAAGAAATCGTTAATATTAAGCTAGATGTATTGAAACTTTGTTGATAACTTTTTAAATTAGTAGATGTTAAAAAACAATAAATCCTTTCATCTTGCTGATCTTTTCATGTATAAATGGAAAAAGAGTAATGATTTTTTTTGTTTTCCATTTAAGTAATCCTAAGTAATATTAGAAAACTGTAAGTTTGTTCGTTATTCAATCATGCCTCAACGGTGCAACGGATCTGAATGAAATTTTGCATGCAGGTAGTCTAGGACACGGGGAAGGATATAGGCTCCTTTTGATCCCGTTCGAACAAGTAGTTCCCGTGGGATACAATTGTATGTCTATACGGCACCACAGATCTGAATGAAAAACTTCCCATAGATGGCGATAGCGCAGTTCTAAATCGCGCTGTGGTTTGCTTGATAATTTAAAGAGATTTTTTGCAGGCGCGGACCAAGATTAACTCAGGAGTTACCTGATACTTCTATAAGGCGATTTATATGTGATACATTTGCAAGCTTCCGGAGCGAAGCGACGATAGCAGGCTAGTATTTACATTGGGATAATATCGGAAAAGCAATTGCTACTATTACTGAAACAACTTTTATTTTTATTAGTTAAACTGATCATACTGACTGCATGCCTGATGAGGAATCATTTATGATCCGATGGCTAAGGGACCAAACTCCCCCCCCCCCCTAAAAAAAAACACAAAAAAAAAACCTGCTCGCATTTTAAGTTAGATTATAAATATGAAACATTACAAAATGAGGGGAAGGGGAGGGATGGGGAGAAGACCAATATTAAATTTGACTGTAAATAAATAACTTAACAAATTTTAAGAAAATCAGTTCATTTGTTTTAGTGTGAGGTGTGTGCAAACAGACAAACAGAAAATTAAATGTTCAAAGTTAGACATCAATAGAAAGATTCATTTTTTACGAGATTCCTTTGAAGACTTTCCACAGTTCTAACATATTTACAAGATATTCGTAAAATAATGTCCAAGGCTTCTTACTCCACTAAAACTTGGTATCTATAATATAGATATGTTCTATTTTTACCTATGAAATTCTGCTGTTCTTGTGAACTGCATTGTGCTTTGTAATAGGCTTGAACAGACTGGATACCAATCTGAAGGCCTTCATTATGTCTTTTGTCAAAACAATCCTTCGTTGTATTCGCAAACGCTTGCAGACACTTGACTTCATTCATACTTCTGAAAATAAACAACATGAAATGAATCGATTTCTTTTAGTCGGTTTTCTATTGACTCTCAACTGCGTTTCGTTTCTTTAGACCAATGGTGCACAACCTTAGGAAGTCTGAGGGGTAATATTTTTATAAGAGTTTTGATGGAGGTCCGCAGCGTCCCATCCTTCAATCCCCAACCCTTACTATATCTTACCAATTAAGACCAATTAAATGATTTGATGTCATTTATAATAATAATTATTAATAAAACATGTAATTTACATAAATGTCTTACTAATTAATGATTTGACAGTGCCATTTATAATATTAATTAGTAATAAATGTACACTATGACCTAAAACAAACGACATTGAACAATTTGACTACATGAAAGGTAGCACTGTGAGATGAACACGTAGGCGATTGTTGTATTCGGAACAAAATGATTGTGGATGTCAGATTAATCAGTGTTGCTGTGAAAATGGTATTAACTACCGAAGAGAAAGTGTTTATTGTGGAGCACTATTTTCGATCATACGGAACAGGCCATTGCAATAGAGCTAGCCTGATACACGTTGCTACGGAATTTCGGGAGCGTTTTAACCGTCCAGCACCCACGAACAAAGTTATGCTATCCGTCGTCGATAAATTCCGTCAAACCGGAAGTGTACTCACAGAGCGGAAAGGTTACACCGGCCGTCGCGTAGGCTAACTGTAACAACGAATGAAAATCACTCTTAGAGGAATGGAACAACCTCTCTTCCGGGACATGGTGGACAACCTACGCAACCGCTACGAGTACTGCTTACAGCGCCAAGGAGATCACATTGAACTTGAGCTTATCAATAACCCCAGTTGATTATTCTTTCGGTTGCAGCGTTTTCTGTTCAAAATGGTTCAGTGTCGTTTGTTTTGTGCCATACTGTAATTACATAAACTTCAAATTATCAAATAATGCGCTAGTTGTGTTTCATACCAATATTCCAATTGTAAAGTCTGAAACAGTTGCTGTTGCAAGTTATGACATTTTTCAATGTATCTGTTAGCAGCAATGGAAAGACTCAAATTTAATTTCAAATGAGACACTAACGGGTCGCAGCAAATATAACGACGGGCCTCGGTTTGTGCACCACTGCTTTAGACGCTTTACAAGTGTATTTAACATTGAAAATATACAGTTAACATAAAGTAACATATGCGTAAACATATTGTAAAAATTTTGGAAGAAGATCTCTAGATTGTCTTTTGTAGCTTTCCGTGGGTATTAATTCCTTTTAAAATATACCTTTTTTTTCATTCTTTAGTATTTTTATTTACTACGTAAAAATACTAGAGATGAAATATGAAAAAAAAAAAAAAAGCCCTGAAAGAAAAAAATACGTAACCAGTTATATATAATAATTGTTAATTGCAGCTCTTTATGTATTTAAATTAGATTAAAAGTCAATTTACAATTTTTTATCTTTGAACATTGCTGTTAGATTTATCTCTAGATATTAAAGCAATTTCATAATTCTTAATTTAATCTCAGACGGACTGATTAATTCATCGTCTTCGTATATTGACTCATAATGAATTAAATTTAATTAAATCAAGACAGGCAAAATGAAGTGGAAGTAACCACTTGTTGTTGAAAGAGACCTTGTAACATTAATAGAAATTTATTTGCCATCAATAAGATTTAATTGTTTTGACAAACGCTTTTCTGAGATATTTTTCTGTACCTTCTAAGTTTTTTGGGATGAATTTCGGGTTTCCTGAATTTTGAGGAGCAGAGGTTTGACATTCCCAAATTTCGATTTTTCTAAGTCGTCGGGAAAGTCGGTAATGGACGGACAAAACCATTAATTTTATTGCAAATGCATACAAATATATGCAATCCATAAAATTTCCAAATAAAGAGATTGCCAATTAGTTAGATTATACTGGTATAATAAATTCTTCTTTTTTTTTATTCATCCTAGCAATATTTCAAAGCAATAAATTGACAATGAAACATAGAATAAAAAGTCAAACATACAGAAAAGAAGCAATTCTATTGAAAGAGACACTGGAGGTGTTTTATAAAATAAGAAACAAATTTATTATCTTACTTGCAAACTTTGTTCACCAGCGCTGTTGGTGACATTGTTTTGCTGATAATCTGAGGTAGGTAATTCATGTAGTTATTTTCAATGACACATAATTTATTATCAACGCCTGCATCAATGATAGTTGTGCTACAGTTGATTGAAAGCAAGGGTTCTAAATCAATAAAAGACAAAATTAATGTTTGGATTTTAAGAAATAAAGAGTCTTCAATACAAAGAACTACAGATTAAACACATGATATCGTAACAAAAGTCTATTAGATCAGTAACTAAAGACTTACTATAATAGTTATATAATAGTTCAATGTTATATAATTATCACGTAGACAGGAAAACATTACGGAATAAATCATTAAGGAATTTAATTTTAAATATTTTTATTAGATACATAAAAGTTTGATGCATACGTATATCTTAACAAGAAGAGAAAAAAAAATAAATAAAACATTGATAATCTTTCTAAATCCAAAACTGAATCAATACCTAGAGATATGCGAATAACAAAAATAACGAATAAAGAAAAAAAAAAACAAATAGACTATCTTTGAATTTAGTTAAATAAATACAAATAAGTAATGGTTTACCTTTCACTAAAGTCAATACGAAAAAAACAGTTGCTACAGCCATTTTGATTTTGTCCTGTGTTCCTATGTTTTTTGGGGAAAAAGAGAGAAAGAGAAAAATTATCCAGGATATCCTCCCTTTTTTTTGTTTTTTTAATAATGTGAAAATAACATTGTAGATGAGCGACTTAAGGACCATAGTCCTTCCCTCCTCCGAAGCAAAAATGATCAATCTGTCACTGGATCTTCCCTTATAAAATTGTAAGAGCATACAAGTACGACATTTCTGTCGTTATTTTCTTTTCTGAAATGAATAGTCATTTACATTCTGTATTCTTTTAAAAAATTTTGAAAATACACTATTGCTTTCTTCCCTACCTGAACACATGAGCCCGGGACCTTGTACCAAACCCCGAACAGGAGTCATAGATCACGAATACATATTCCATCCATTCAAATTCTTCTTCCCACGATATATATAACTTAAAATAAACAATAACTTATATGCTCTTACAATTTTATAAGGAAAGAACCAGAATAAGGAATGGAAGAATAATATATAAATATATAAAACAAGACAGTGATGTGGAATTTGAAAAAAGACAATATAAAAACCACAACACTATTTCTGTGAAGATACGGCCAATTTATCCTCACGTTATCAGCGGCATAAGTGGAAATTAAATAACTAAAATTTAAAAGCAATTTAGAAAACAATAACGCAATATTCTAAGACTTTGCTCCTTTTTATTCAGTTATATTAATAATATTATTGTTAGTTTTTAGTTATTAAGTATTTAAATAATTATACAATAGATTTAACGTGCGTTAGTACATTTTTACAGTAAAATAAAATAAAGAACGCACATAACTAAACAAAACACAAATTCACTGAGCTATTTTTTGATATTAGTGCTGGAAATTGGAGACAGTACTGTTTCGAGGCTTATTGGCCTCTCATCAGTCTAATAGACTGATCTATTGTCTAATTACTAATCTTGTTATAAATTAATTCCTTGATGCTAAGCTAAACGCTAGCGGGGATTAATTATTCCCCCTTTTTATTCTTTATTTTATTTTGATATTTTTGTAATTCAGGGGTCATTGATTTGTATGTTTGTCGTTTTGTATATCGTCCCATTTCACTGAGCTTGGTATGCTGGATGGA
>JAFIDM010002131.1:8381595-8419351 GCA_023159025.1 Thereuonema tuberculata
TGCAGATTATCAGAAGATAAATAGTATATAAAAGAGAAGATATCTTAATATTACAAATAGATGAACATTAGTATAAATAGAAATATTATCCAACAAAACGGAAGAAAAGTTTTTAAAGTCTTATCAACATAATTACGTACAAATCATTAAGGAAAAGAAAAGTGTGGGAGTTTAAAAGAAACAACCAGATGTATTTTATTTAAGTAGGTTTATTTCACGTATTTCTATTTCTATCTATATACCGTATACGCTCCAATAAACGCCGAGTCTCTTATTGTCGCCGGTCTCTAATAAGCGCCGGGCTGCAGTGGGGATACGGCCAAATAGTAGCCGGTCTCTAACAGTAGCCGGGTCTTTGATATTTGCCTACCGGTACTAGTGTAAGCGTCCATATCTTTATAGTCTTGCGTAATACCTTACGGTACATTGCCTTACAAAATACCGCCGAAACATTTGACATTGCCTTTAAGATTCGCGCGGTGGAATATGCGAAAGAAACTTCCGGTGAGGCGGCCGCCCGTCATTAGCATCGAAAGGTACAGAAAGACATTGCCATTTATCTTTAACAGTCTTGTACAGCATGTGAAATTCAAATAAAGTAGCTGTTTGTAATATTAGCCGGTACGTAAAAATATTGCGTTCTGAAGGTTTTTGTTAATAATGGCCAGCCTCTAATAGCAGCCGGTCTCTATTAAGCTCCGGGAGCCGAGGCTAGTTTTGCAAATAAACGCCGGGATCCTCTATTGGAGCATATACGGTATATATATATATATGTTAAAATTGACTCTTGCGTTTTTCTGGAAATGTCCAAATAGGTGAAAAACTGAAGTTTTTCTGGGAAAATTTGCTTTATTCTGGCTTAAAAAAACAAAAACCCAAACAAGATGCTTTAACACACTGAAATATTATGTTGACACAATATTAGGTAAGGGGATTAGTCCTCAGTCAGTGTCCTGATTCAGTCAGTGTCACGAGTCAACTTTCCTGATTTTTGGTTTATTATAGGATGATTCAGGAGGAGTTATCGCCACTTAGCTCATTTATAACGATATTTTGAGGAAAAATGGGTCCGACTCTCAATATTTACAGTATAATAATGTGAAGGTTGTTTGTAAAAGACCTCTTTTGTTAGTTGAAGGAGTAAAAACAAATGAGAAATACAGAATTAACTAATGAAGAAATAATGTTTTTTTTTTGCGCACTTATCATACAATTGTTAAAAATCACATTAATTCTATCGACTTTAGTCTTGTTATGTGCGTTGTTCATAGTAATTCGTTTTCAATAAAAGAAAATATTATTTCTTAAAAGTTCGTTCTTTATTTCTCATTTGTTTTACTCCTCCAACTAACGAAAAGAGGTCTTTTACTAACAACCTTCACATTATTGTAACTGTAAATATTGAGAATAGAACCCGGGTTTATATTTTTACATTTTTTGCTCAAAATGTCATCATAAATACTATGTAAGAGGTTCCTCTTGAATCATCCTGTATAATAGACCTTGACTAGACACATGTACAGCACCCAAAACCTAACTGATTCCGGACCTATAACTTGGACTTGTGCCCATAGGGCTCAAAACGAATTGACCACTGATGATTGGAACCTACTAGGGGATGCCAGGTCACATTTTGGTATAGTCAGCAATTTTATGGGTCAAGGTTTCCTATATGCCGTTGAGATTGTGTCGCCATCTATCACTATGTGGGCGTGACAAAGGACCAAAGTTGAAAAGACCATTTGGGCCCAGCTGGCAAACTATTAGAGATCGAAGGTCGCTCCTTGGGACTTTTTTGTTCATTTTGATGCCCTTCATCGTATTGTAAGGTCAAAACAGGAATCGGAGATAGGGGCGGTGCGCCAATGCTTATCCTTCGGTGTTCTTAAAGCTGCGATCATATTGATGGAATCCGTGTAAGTGCTACAACAATATCACTTCTTCATCCTGTTCAGATATTGCTATTGAATGAAGTCAAACAACAGCGACTAAATGTTTAAGTATGATAGAATAAGAAAAAAATAAGAAATTTTTGAATGTGCTCTTCCTTTTATATCACAGGTGCATTTCTCTCCGAAATAGTTATAAATTCTTCGTAGACAATAGTTTATAGTTTAGATTCTGGACCAGTTGAAAAGGTGCGTTGGTTAACTCAATGGAATCTGCAAACCTAAATTCAAAAGAGCACCATTTTGCTTTTGGAGCATTTAAAAGTATACTTCAGAAATACAAGAAATTAGGATTACATTAAAAGAAGTTGGATGACTTGATATATGAGACTAAGGGCGGTCAACACAATTTCCTCTGGAAATGAAGAATTCATATGACACCGTCGAACAAGGTTTGACGAACAATTCAGTTGAAAGGTAACAGATAATTCAAATGACAATGGACCACTTGAGGTTACGCCCCTATCGACGTCACGTATGACGCGTATCCCACATGCGGCGAGAGCTAATGGGATAAACAAAATATAACTTTGTTTGAATTACTTAAAAAATCGTCGATACTTGATATTTCAAGACGATGGTTCAATACTGTGCAGATCCAGTACTGTAATAATTCTGTAAAAACGCTTGGAATATCCTTCTTTAATATAATATTTCTTCTGTATCTAAACCGGTTAAACGAAAGCACGTGGCTTTGTTTATCCCACATGCGAAGCAGTAGCGTGGTGGGATATTTTGTAACTACGAAGCTCCGCCTATCCTCAAGTGATCCATTAAATTATATCCTTCTTTGAAAATATATTGCTGTCGCCTTCTTCAATAGGCGATAATCAACTCTATATCCAATCTGAAGATTTTGGAAGGCTTACAATCGTTGCATCCAAATCAAATCTTTTAGTTCAGCCTCCATATCTATTAGGGTTAAAATGAAGCACATGGCTTTGTTTATCCCACATGCGAAGCAGTAGCATGGTGGGATATTTTGGAACTACGAAGCCCCGCCTATCCTCAAGTGGTCCATTAAAATCCGCCTTTTCGGAAATTTGTTTAGAGATTAAATTAACAGAAATTTAAGTGAAACGGTAATTGAACAATATTTAAGTGGCCTAAAAAAAAATTAAAGAGAAAAGTGTTTCATGATTCTGCTAAAGAACAGTTAACAATTTTAATCCAAGTTGTCCTAATTCGAAACTACGGTATACTTTCGATATTTCGAAGTCGAAGGGATGCTAAAAAAATTCGAGATAGCGAGTTTTCGAGATAACAAGGTCACAATCAAAACATAAAAATTCACGTAAAAACACAAGATACGGAATAATATTCTAAAAATTAGAGTCATGATGAGAATAAGTATAAAAACAGCAATGATAATTTTAATTTTTAAAAGTAGTCGAAAATAATTACATGAAATTGAAAAGAATTAGTAAAATACAATGAACTTTATTGCTAGAATTTCTTAAAAAATACCTCTATTTGCTTCGACATAACTGAACGGCGATTTTTCCTGAAAAATTCATTTTTTACTTGGAAAAATATTCGACGTAACAAGGTTTTGAGTGAAAACTCTTCGACATAAGAATTAAAATTAACATTAGAGGAATATGTAATATCAAGGGGAAAAATAATTTTTCGACATATCAAGGTTTTCGAGATATCGAGGGTGTACTGTAATTGTTTATTCCAAATCTGTTATTTTGGAAGGAGTAATGAATTATTAAATTTTTTTGAAAAAGAATTTTCTTATTCCTATTATTTTTTAAATTCTATTGCTTAAAAGATTAATCTGCAATACTATGGAAATAATTGTCCTGTTTACTATCAGGCAATGCTTTTTTTATGGTGAATTTCGGCTTTGAATAGTAAACGTCAAGAATGCGTTGGAGAGGAACTTTCTAGATACCATAATTAACACTAACTTATTATAAAAGTACGTTTTTTGTTTTGACGAAATTTAATGACTTAGAAGTTAGACTTAGCTTCTGCAATTCACTAGCGTAGAAAGCTTTGAATTTATTCTTAAATTTTTAACTTTAATTTTTAATAATATCTAGTTAATTATAGTTATTGACAATTTATTATGAAGTATTAAGTAAAGTTTGACCTGGATATTGACAAATGAATCGAAATAAACCATAATATCGATCACAATTCAGAAGGCTCCAATTTTTTGTTTTCGATTGAAGAAGCACACAGAATGGCTTCTGTTTGTCTTCAAAAGTTGAACTCCACGGTGCGAAAGAGTCGTGAGTTAGTGGAGATCCATCGCTAAATACTCCAAGTCCAGAGACAATTCGGAGGCCAATCCAGTAACTAGATCTAGTAAAAAAAGAAATAAAAGAAGAAAAAAGACAAGTAGATAATATGAAGAAAAAAACGCTGTTCTTAAAATTTTACCATAATCTTTTAATTAGTTTTAAGATCTAAAATTCACTATATCAACATGCGATTTACAGCGCATTTTTAAAACATTTACAGTATGTATTTATACAAGCCAGAAACTTTTGTATTCTTTGGGGAGGCTCTTGCTATGCTAATAAAAACTGCAGATTATCATTATATGTAGTGAGTCAGGGAAGTATGGAACACTGGCTTCCCGCTTCTCTTTTTTTTTAAGTTTTAATGGATAAGGGGGGGGGGGGGGGCATTACATCTGTTGAAACTCAGGTTCACAGGAACTTTGACCTTTAAAATAAAATCCTATACATATTGGTTAACTAGTTCGAATAGGTAAAATTATAATTAATCCTGTAAATTCTAATCCTTATTTCATCGAGGGCTGGAACTTCATGGAGCGGCTTGTAAAAGAAACAACCCGAGAAAGAATCCCCAACTTCCATCGAATCCGACTCCTCCAGCTCTCATATGAGCAAATGCTTTAGTAATAACTCTGTTTCAATTAATAATGTTAATCTGAATTATTTATTTAATTACCTTTATAATATAACTTTTGGAATCAAGAAGTGGTTTTCAATTTCCTCAATATCTCGCCAAAGAAATTATGTCGTTTATTGACTTCTTGCCTTATACCTCTAGGGTTTTCCAGAAGAAGAGATTTTTTTTCCTCGCTGAATAACTCTCAATTCTAGAACTTTCTTCTCTGTTAACATTGTTATTTGGTAAAAGGGTGCTCGGATGATAGAAGAAAAGCAATATTTTTTTATTTTATTTTACTTTGTTACTATTTTTGTTGTTGATACCGACTGCGTAGTTCTCATGTTACTGTTCCTTCTACTTCCTTTCAATTTATTAACTTTCATTAATTATCTTCCCACGGAAGTTTTGTAGATAACCGTTCGACTTCTCTAACATCAATAAGATTTACCTCAACATTATTATAATTAAAGCACCTAATATTCCAGATGTCGTAATTGCTATCGTTATGGGTCAGATAGCCAAGTGGTAAAGCAGTTGACTTCGGACTGGAGAAGCCGAGTTCGATCCCCAAAGGAGATCAGGATTCTTTCACGTTCAATATGGGCCCTAGGTTTCACCTAGCCGTCTATGGATTGGGTGCCAGCTTTCTTTCCAGGCAGTTGAAGGAAAGCGGGTTGGCTTCGGATTCACCATCAGACCTAACAAGGAGAGGACACATCCTGTATCTTTCAAATTTCAGTGCCCATTTGTGAGATGGAGTACTTCAAAAATATATATATATGGGTTGAGGGACCAACTCATACTTATTTTCGAAATATTTGAAATTGTTTTCATCAATTTTGGATTACATTATTATCTTCCTGTTCGATTTGAAAGCAAGTGTTTTTGTGGCGTGATCAGTAAATTATCGGGCTGAAGATCTAAGGAACTAGCGTTCTATTCTATAAGGAGGATAAGTATTTATTTAACTTGTTTTTTTGTCTGTTTTTTTTTTACATTTATTTTCTTTCTTTTTTTTAGTAAGTATAATAGAGAGCTTTTCTTTTATTTTTTTTTCCCGGTTACATTAGGAATTAAATGTATGTATGAAATTGTGCTCGTAGATCTAAAAAAAGTCACTTACAAAGCCAACACACTAGCATAAAAATAAACGTAATTTAAAAATGTAATTTAAAAAACGCCAGACAACGTTTCGTCCCGTACTATGGGACATTATCAATGAAACGTTTGCCGTTTCTTAAATTAAATTTTTAAATTACGTTTAGTTTTATATTAGTGCGTAGGCCTTTTAAGTGACTTTTTTACAGTAGGGATGTTAAGTGGAAAAGTAATATACGATTAAAATAAATAATTAAATAATATTCTCCTTAACTTTTTTTTTATTAAAAGTATTTTCTAATATATTAAATATAAAATAAGACATTCAACTTCACAAAACTTCTTTTTTTAATCTTGTCTTTTTTCTTTGCTATACTCATACACTGTTCTCATGTTGTTTTTGTTAATATAATTAATACTTGAACCATTAAAATTTATGGATAAGAATTGAATTATTTCGATTGAAATATTTATCCTGATAATTCTTTAATGCCTATACTTTTTTTAATTTTTTTAATTAAAATTATTTTAATTAAAATTATTTTAGTTCTAATTTCATTTAGAAAAATTATGTTCGTGCTTTATATGTAATACTTAAGAAACGAAATCCTTATTTCAGGATATTTATTGCAACAATTCAAGAGTTGCACAATTAGTTACAGTACATTTAAGTAAAAGTGTTGATGAATTTACAGGCAAATTTCAGAAAAGCATCTTGATACAGGTCTATGAAGTTGAGACCTGAATTTCAAATCACAAATTCAGAAAAACCAGAACACGGTTTATTCGTATTAGGTTTATTCCGAAGAAAAAATAGTTTGGTTCCTGAAAACGAATGCCAACAAAATCTAATTAAAAATCATGGGGCTTAGATATTTAAATCAAACTTCCAATAAAAACAACTTAAGGAGAATATTATTTATTCATTTAGCTTTTATCTGATCGTATATTACTTTTCCATCTAATATTCCTAATGTAACCGGAGGGAGGGGGAAGAAAAACCTTTATTAGATGATAGAAAAAAAAAGAAAGTAAAGGGGGGAAAAAAGAAAAAAAATGGAAATAAAAAACAATAAAGTTTGTCCTCCCGGCAGAATCGAACGCTGGCTCCTTAGATTTTCAGCCCGTTAACTTGTTGATCATGCCACAAAAACACTTTCTCTGAAATCAAACAGGAAGTTAATAACTTAATATTCGAAAATCGATGAAAATAATGAAAATATTTCGAAAATGCTTTACAGTTGGCCCTTCAACCCACATATATTTTTGAAGTACTCCATGAGTACTTTCATCTCACAAAAGGGCACTGAAATTTGAAGGATACAGTGTGTGTCCTCTCTTTGTAAGTCTTGTCCACGAAACGTCGGGAACCTTACCTCCTCTGACGTCAAAGGACCAAGTAGATCTACAATGGAATACTTAACCTTTTTAAATTGATATCAATAGCTCAACTATTGAAAATAAATTTTTATAATTGTTCACAGTTATTTTAAGTTTTGGAATCGTTTATTTCGGAAAAGAATGGTTCATTCATTGATTTTATTACGCATTGCTAAGTCAATATCTAGTTGTAAAGCTTTAATGTTAACTGTGAAGAATCCCGTCCGCTATTAATAGAAATACCTTTTTGAATTATGTATCAACTCAATTTTGTATATGAAATTATAATAAACTGTCAAGTTGTAATAAGCTGCGAGATGTGATTTTTGGAAAATTTCCATTTTAAAGGTCTTAAAATAAGATAAAGAAGAATTTTAGTAGAGAATTTTAGTTATTAAGCAAACATTAATCATGTTTTTCTCTCTGAACTGTGCAATAACCAAATAGAATGTAAATAAGAATTTAATATATTAAACATCAGTAAATTAAGAAAAAAAAAGAAAATTTTTAGCTTACTCTCCATTTAATAGCGGGAGAAGATAGTCGTGGATTTCTTTGTCTTTAATTGTAACAAGAATTCCATTGTTCATCTTACAGTAATTGTCAGCTTCACTATATTCTTTTTCAGAATCCACAATTTCATAGCAATGACCACGCAAGAAGTGATTACATGGTTCTTCTGAAGATTCTTCACCTAAAGAGAAAACAAAGTAAAACGATTATTATAAGTATTGACTTGATAATGAAACAATATCAAAATATCCTGTTCATTCTAATGTAGAACTATAGACTAAAATATCGAAAGTGTTTTATATCTATGTCTCAAAAAATCAATTCAACGAATAATACAACCTCCGCATCTTGGTTAATAGAGATTTCGGTTAATAAATCCTATTTGTTTATCTTTTATTTATTAAAAGGCGAATTTAATAGAAGATTCGATATTTCTATAAAACAATAAAAAGACAAGTTTTAATAAAAATGTCAAAGCCAGACTATAACAATATCAGCAAGAAGACATGGATATACATTATGTTCAAAAGGTTATAAATAGAAAAGAAGTGTTTTTCTATTCCTTTAAATTCATGGCTTATTGTTAGTTACTGTTATATACTTGTTATGTTATTGGAAATGATGTTGTTATATTCTTGTTAGCCATGGATGATTCTGTTGTTATGTACAATACTTTATTGTAGCATATGAATATGACCACTGATTGTTCAATAGTTCAGGGATTAGATACTATTATACTCTACTAATGTAGCATTTGAACTTGTTAACGGTTTTTTTTTTCTTGTTAAAGGTAGGAGAACAGCACTTCCCTACCTTTTGTGTTATACCTGAAAAAGTTCACTTGAAGCAAATAATGCAATAGAGTAAAGTGAGGTTTTATATGAAATTATTTGGATTATCTTTATTCCTATGATTAATAAGTTGTGTCCAAATACAACAGACTTTGAATTGGGAGGATCGTCACTTGGAGTTGCACAGGAAATTCAAAATTTCGTGTAACAGTCTCTCAGAAGCAAACTGATCAACTCCATTTTTTGCAAATTTCTGAATTTTGGTATCATAACAAATGATTAATATTTAACTTTTTAAAAACCAAATTGTAAAATGTCGTCATGACTTGTTCCTTTGATCAGAAATTGTTAGAAATTGTAATATATATATATATATTACTAATCATGTGCTCTGGTATTAAAATTACTTTCATTAAGTTTTGTTACTTGGACATTTAAATAATGTAATCTTTTATGATGGATCTTTCCCCCTCCGGGTGAAGTTGATCCAATATTTCGGCTCGGTTTCTTGAGCCTTCGTAAGTAGATGTTTAGGAGTTCCATGAACTTATGCGGTTTTGTTTTATAAAAGTTTTGGAGAAGTCGCTTTCTTGGCCTTCTTCTGTAAGAAATTGTCAACACACTGAAACAATGCAAAAGTTCTTGTAAGTGTCCAACACTTGACGAAGACTCAAGGAACAAAACCAAAATATTGAATCAAACTTCACTCAGATTGGGAAAAATCTCTCATAAAAGAATATATCATTTAAATGTCCAATATTACCACAGTCCACTCTTTCTTCAGATCCAAATTATGTTACTTATAAGACGTGGAGTTAATCAGTTTGTCTTCTGAGAGGCTTATGTACTTATTTTATTAAAGTTTTATATTCTTTCTTGTTTTGTAATATTAAAACCTCATTTTTAGTCATTTAGGTTAATTTAGATAAGATCTCTAGAGAATCATGTATTACAATCAATTCTTAACAGTGAATAATCCATTACAGAGCAAACCAAGGTCAAGAACTGTCCGTTTTATGCGAGTGTGGATAAATCCAAGTTCACCCGAATGTAAGGAAAAGAGAACAAAAGTTTCTGTAATTTGTGGGTGATTGACATCCTGATACAAATAAATGATTTTGTTCGTTAGGTTCCCTTTTATTCATGATTATAATTCAAACTAAATTAAAATGAGAAATATACAATCTATATTACTAAAATCTTTTATTTCTCTGTCTGTCTGTCTGTCCGGCGCAAATTTCAGTGCGAATGGAAAATAGAAATAAATTTCACAATGAAATTTCAGCGACGGGAATTGAACCTGCAACCTTCTGATCCGAAGTCGGATATGTTATCCATTAGACCATAGGAACTACAACTCTTTTCATATTGTTTTTTGACTTATATCTCCGCAATTGTTGTGTTGTTGTTGTGCCCCAATGTTAGTGCAACAATGGATAACGGTTTTTCATTTTTTATTGTCACGAGGAAGTCGACAAATCAAAAATGAGCATTATTTAACTTCAAAATGTTGCGTTAACTGCTTTCTTTGGAATAGAGTTTTGTTAGATTATCTTAAATTTTATTTTCTTCTTATTATTACTTTTAATAATTGAATTGTACCTTATTAATATATTTTTGTAAAAACAACTAAACTTATTGATTCACGTGTTTTTGAAATTTGTTTAAGCTTCCAACTATTTTGTTTTGTTGTACTTATTCCAATTTTATTATGCTTGAAAAAGAGATGGCTTGAAAACTTTAAAATGTTGCTTTAACCCCTTTCATTGGAATCGATTATTCTTGGATTATCTCATATAAACCATCGTTTTATCATCGATAATCAATTAGTATCGAAATGGACAACGAGAGAAAGGATGAGATCTTTTCAAAGAACTATTAATAATGTCGTAATCTCGGCCATTCTTGACTACAGGTAAAATTTGTCTGAAGTCTCCGCCAAAGAGGAAAATTTGTCTAGATTCACAAGTCATCAGAATTTGGTTATCTTCACTCGAAAGAATAGTCACAATCAATTCGTCGCCAGGAGTATCGTATATAAGCTATAATCTTCATTTAACATCTATATCAACCAACGTCCATCTAAATAAATCTCTTCTTCAAATATCTATAACGAACAATCTGTACACGGGAGATGGCCTAGTAGTCAGTAAAGTTAGAAAGTCGCAATCAGTAGCAGCATAAAACAGTCGATTTCAATAGAACAATGATCTTAACGGTTGAGCAATCATTCCACTGATAATAAATAAATAATATTTTTCAATCTAAGAAAATCTATAAATGATCTATTTTAACTTTATATCCTCAATCGACATCATAGATAAAAAGTAAGGTTTAACGTCTGTAAAAGTCTTCAACCAAACGAATAAATTTTAACTAACACACATAAAAATATTAAAATCAGTTTTGAACTCTATTCTCAGCGGCTGATGTGGCACAGCAGAACCTTACAATATATACTCAAAGGAGCCAATCGCAGCACGGTGGTCAAGTCGATTCCGATCCGGGAATTGATCCGGGAACTGATCCGGGATTTTTAACTCATTTTTAGTATTTTTACGTGTGTTAGTTACAATTTTTTCATTTGGTTGAAGACAGGTTAAACCTTAGTTTTTATCTTATGATGTCGATTGTGGAAGTTGGAGCCGATGACAGGAGACGCATTAGGAATCTGATCATACATTTTGATTTTTACAGCAATCATTTTTAAATTAGTGTAAGTGAAACAAAATTTCCCACCTGTTTAGAATCACTCATGCAGAATTGAGAAATATCTTTCGATTCATTTATCCTTAAGTTAAATTGTCTTAATCTTATTATTAATTTAAAAAAAAACAAAACAAAATTAGGGTTTTGAATATGAACAATTAATTGATGAATGCGTTGAGAACAAAACAGCTGCCTTAAATTCTGCTAAACATTATTTTTTTTCTATTTTAATTGAAGATCATTGTTTGTTTTCTAAAAATAGCTTTAGGATAAATCATGGAATCTATTTATCTCCTTATCTGTAAATCAGCCGTGCCGGCATGGCCGAGCGGTCTGCCGTGAGGGCATTGTGTCGGCACGCGGGTTCGATTCCCGGTCGTGGCTTGGCTGTTTCAATTTCCTTTCCTGTGTTTGTCAGTCTTCACTTTCTCTTCGGTCTATCGTCATTCCTTAATAGCGTCCTGAGGAAGCCAACGGGAAACCATTTCAGTATCTTTCCCTCGGAATTGAAAGGAGTCGTCTAGGGGTTCGCTATCGTGGGAACATTAGCGCTACATTGAACACGGACCTTCGAATACGAAGATAGCACTTGGGTGCGAACCGTACCTACAAATCTGTAAATCATGATGTAATGATGAATAAATCACTGATGAATTCAAGTTCAATTGAAATCTCTGTAGCAGAAAAATCTCATAAACAAATATCTTTATCATTTTCTCTCATTCTACATGAATTATAGTCACCAACAAATTCTGATGTAATTTATTTTGAGGGTTCCCTTACTACAAAGCTACAGTTACTTTTCATTTTCTATCGCTATCAACATTCTTAACAAATTTTAAAAATATGAAAGGTAATGATAATGAAGATAATCGAATGTTCAAGGATTAAATTTTACAAAAAGCTTTATTTAAATACATAAGAAAAGGCTTTTTATAATTGTACTTATATAATTTTTAAATTTTTATGAACTTTCTTTGTCTTCAAACTTACTTAGAGAATTTAATTTATTTTTTTTTAAATGAAGAAAAGAAAATACTTATTGAAGATGTATTGAATTTAGAATTTGTTTACTGAAGAACAGAAAAAAAAAGCAGGACGAAGTGGAATGACCTTGTGGGTTGAATTGATTTTTTGATTTGTCAAAGCATTAATTCTGTTCCTCGTGACATTAATGTCGTTTGTTCAACACGAAAACACTTTCATCAATTATGCATCTGTTGTTGTGTTGATAATTCTATGCACGTTGAAACGTGTTAAATATGTATCAAGGATTTTCTATAAATATCAATTATATCTGTCTGTTTATCTATTTACGTATTTTTTTAATCGTTTCAGTTAATATGGAATTGAGTAAGATAGAATTAAGTATTCAAAATAATGATTAAATCAAATTACTTTTTTTATTAAACAACGTTCTTAACAACTTTCTTAGTTTTTTAGCTATATATTGGGTGAGTGCAAAAGTTCTACCCGTTTTTATTACCCATAAAGAAGAGCAAATAAACGCAAAATGAATAGTACCTATTATTTTGTGTAATCCCCATTGCTATCTAGGACCTCTTGCTATCTTTCTGGTAGAAGATGAATCCTGCAGCGGTAAAATTCCGGTGGTTTCGAGTCAATAAAGTCTTGAAGGCAGTTTTCACTTCATCAAGATCATCAAAGATTTTCTGGCTGAAGGAATTGTTAAACACACTAAATAGGTGATAGTCAGTTGCTGGCAAGTCAGGAGAATAGGGAGGATGGGGTAAAACCTCCCAACCAAAGCCCAGTAACTTTTGGCGAGTGATGACAATAGCATGTGGCCTGTCGTTATCGTGATGAAGGATAACACCGCGACGATTGATGAGATCTGGCCGCTTTGCTACCTAATTTGAATGCAGCCTGTCTAACTGTAGACATTGGAAGGCAGCATTGATGGTTTGGTTGAGTGGCAGGACCTCCCAGTGAATTATTCCCTGCACATCCCACCACACACTCAATAACACCTTTTTGGGATGAAGTTCAGCTTTCGAAGTCGATGCAGGCGGATCAGAAGGGCACAGTCCTACGACGCTTTACGTTACGGTACATAACCCACTTCTCATCTCCTGTTCCATTCGTGTTAAGAATGGGTCATTTTTCTACCGGGAAAGCAAGGAAACACAGATGGCGATTCGGTAATCCCGTTGCTTAGCTGTCAGATTATATGGAACCCAACGATCCAACTTTCTCGTAAAACCCACTTAACCAGCCGTCTCTCGACCGCTGTCCGGTGTACGTTGAAGGTCTCCGCTAATTCTTGCATGGTTGGGTTCGGGCTGTTCCATATGGCTTGGTCAATAGCGTCCTCTCCAACGTGTGATGGCCGTCCACTCCTAGCCTGATCTTGGCAGCTTCTGTCTCCTTCCCTAAATTTACGAAACCATCGACGACATGTGCTTTCGTCTATTGCATCCTCCCCATAAACTTGACAAACACTGCAACATGCTGCGGCTGCCGTATTTTTTTTATCGAACTCGTATAACAAACAATGTCTTATATGCTCCTTCTCGCGTTCCATGTTACACCCTCTGATATTTTTTTTGAGATGATTAACTTTGTGAGACACGATGCATTTATATGTGAGGCATCCACACGTTTGGTTGGCAGACGATTTGCGTCATTACAATGTCATGTGTGAGGGCAATTCCATTGCAAATTTTCATCCCCAAAACGGGTATAACTTTTGCACTCACCCAATATATATATATATACAGTAAAACCCCGTTATTACGCTCGTCAAGAGACCATGAACTACAAGCGTAATAAGCGGGATAGCGCTATAGACGGGAAATGATTTATGAGACGGGGAAACATTTTAGACACCATTTTACAGGAAACATACTTGATTCTGCAATAGATATAGTGCAAATGTAAGCTTATTTCCGATTAAAAAAATCTTTGATTGTGGTTTGCCGTGTGTATGTGCTACTGTTATGAATTATGACATTTTCAATGCGGTTCAAGTAACTATTAACATTAATTGTTACACCACTAGGAGCAACACTAATATATTTTCGGAGCAGATTTAGTGCACTGCCCGCTATTTCACGCGCCTTTTCTTGAATGATTGGGCCACTTAATGGCACTGATGCATCACGGGACTGATGAATCCATTCAATTAGAATTTCCTCACACTTCACATTTTTTCCACATTTTAATATTTTCCCCACTTTACTTTTTTACGTTTGCAACCACCCTTCGCTGCATTGGTAATTCCATTCTTATTTTTAATTATTGTTCTCAGACTGGATGAGGGAATTCCTAGAGATTCTGCGAAATCCTTCTGACTTAGTGTAGAATTCTCGTCGTACTTACGGAGAATTTCCAATTTTTCACTTATAGAAAGGGATTTCCGCTTCGACATTTTGCACAACTGTATCACAGATACGCACTTCAAAGAGTTCAAAGATTCCCTCCTACCAGGGAAAGAAAAGAATCTTTACAGTGTTACATTTCTTTTCGATTCAAAATTTCCGATATAAAAAAAGCGCTACAAGCGGGATTTGAAGCGTTATAAGAGGGTAAAAGTATACAGAGTTACATAGAAAATTCCAGGGACCGTATAAAAGGAGCGTAAAGAATGGGATAGTGCTATAAGCGGGAGCGTAATAACGGGGTTTAACTGTATATGTATGTTGAATTTTTGGAATTTTCGGAGTGTATGTGTTTTAAAATATTACTTTTACTTTCAAGTATTACTGCTAGGTGATGTAGTATTGGTCAACCTTATGTAAAACGCCTTAATGTAAAGTTATATATTACAACTTATAAATAAATAAATAAATAAATAAATAAATAAATAAATAAATAAATAAGTTCATTTTAAGTATGTCTATCGGTCCGTCAGTGGTCTTCTAACTCAAGAACTATACATCAAAGAAATCTGACATTTCAGAAAAAGGTTTAGATTGTTACAAAAATAAATCCTTATTCCTTTGGTATAAATAGGATCTGTCAAATGCATTATTCTTTAATTCAACGACTGATGTAATTCAAGTACTACACATCGAACGAAGTTTTATAGCAGGGATATGGTGTTCCTTTTGATTTCAGTTGCTATCCAACCAATTGTGCGTTCGGTAACCAAGGGTTAATGCTGTTGACTTCAGGCTGAAGGGTCAGGGATTTTTCGTCACTGAATTCTCCTCCACACGGGACCTCTGAAAAATGGATACCCAGGTTTCTTTCCAGAGGATTAAAGGCGGGCGGGTGATCACCTTAGCCTCCACTTAGTCCAGTTGGTCAGGAAACGCCGTGAGCTTTAACTCACACAACTCCACATAGCTAGTAGTAGGATACTTTAACTGAATCCGACAATCGATGAGGGACTTGGGCCAAAAATCCGCCGTTCATTGTTCGTCCGTCGGTGATCAAAGACCTTCATAAAAGTACAGGACTTATAAGAAAGATTCTTAATGGTTTGGATAAAAATCGACTCGGATAGATAAAGAATTTGAGGCCAAAAACAATTAAAATAAAAGTCTTTATATCAAAGAAGAACTTTATTTCAAAGTCGAAAGTTGGTATGCCAATTAGATCTTGTTAGTTTCTATTCTTTACTATTTATTACAAGTAGTAAAGTGTTTTACGCTTTCTAAATGAGTTATTTTTTTTTGTTCATTTCAGGCTTTATTAATCTATTATTTTTTTATATAGTTTTCCATATCTGTCTACGTCTAGCAAAGTTCCTCTGTGTTAGGAAAATAATTTTAATTACTTGTGAAAATAGGAATAATTTGCATAATGAAACGTCCGCGACAGGAATCGAACCTGCAACTTTCCGATCCGAAATCAGACGTCTTATCCATTAGGCCACGGGGACTACATTCAAATTATTGTTGTTAAATATTCTTATTACTCCCTCTGTGTATGTGACGCAATGAGGGAAGAGCCAGAGAAAACAAAAAATAACTCATTAATTTTAGCCTACTAGATTAAAATTTAAATTTCAGTGTTCATTTTTTTAGCCTACTACAAGCGCAGACGAGACGAGCATTAGATGCAAAAGCTCGCCCTCAGCGACGAACTGAAGGTGTCGTTAGAGACATTTCTCGACATGAATGAAGAAATTTAAAATAATACGAGTATTGAAAGACAGAAAAAACTTCTACTTAAAATACTTAACTAACAGCCGTCACATTGTTATCCCATCATTGTTGACGAGGTATATACTCTAGTTCCTATATATTTAAGTACCAGAGCAGCTACACACATAAAAAATAAGATATTAAAAAGCCAGACATTTAACAAATTTTATATTTTACATTTTTCGAAAATTCCTTTACCAAGTCATATTCAAATTGAAATGAAATGCAGAAATTCAATATTTTTTAAAATTTTGATTAAGTACACAAAAATCCTTTGCCTTAAATAAGAAGTGAATGAAGTTCAAAACTGAATTTGCGAACTAAGTTTGTTGCAAATAACTTTTTATACATTTTATTATTTTTTTTAAATAATTTGTGTAATTTTGTAAATTAATAGAGTAAATTATAATTTGCTCTAATTATAATTTCCGTCTTCATTTTAATTCTATAACTTTTTGTATATATTTCAGCATCAATTCTTGTGTCCTCGAAAAACAAAATAGTCTTGCTAAGATATTGAACAAATTAAATGTTTGACGATATTAGTGTGTTTTCAAATATCACCAGGACAACACTAAGTAGAAATTCTTTTGTATTTCCAAAAATCGATTGGAGACAAAGATTTATTAAAAATTTCTTCAAGATTATGAAAAATTATAAATCCTTAATATTAATATTATTGAGATTTGGGTAATCTGAATTATGGATTTGAATTATAAAATTTGTGAAATACATTTAAAAATACTAAAAAAATAACCTTCAAAATAATATTAACAAAATGCATTTTTACTGTTGCAGAATGATTGTATATATTTAAGATTATTAACATTAGAAAACTCCTCACTTATTTCATAGTATTAAAGCATTTAAGAATTTAATAATAAACTAACCTGTTGCTATCCAATAACTTAGAAAAAGAACGGCAAAACTTAACAAACCAATTACATGGCAGTGGCTGGACTTCCCCATTTTTCAATCTAATGTCTTGTAATTAACAAACATAGCAGGTGATTAGTTGCTCTGTCGGCAACTGAAGATATTCCAGCATCAATTTATAATGGAAACCATTAACTCGAAAATGAGGCCCAACCCTGACCTAATAAAGCGGGAAAAAATATGGAATGGATCAATAATTGAGAAACACTACCAAGTAATAGGAATAAAAGATTCTGCTGATGACATATTTATTGATGTTTTATTAATACTTTCATTTAACAAAGAATCAGGTAAAATAATATTATAATTTTTTCTATGAAAAGCGTGTTTTGTGATCAAATAGAAAAAAATAATTCAAAAAATTATTTTATTAAACATTTGATTCTGCTAAGATTTTTTTTATATTTAAACCAAAGGAGTATAAAATTATACTATTTATTTAATTCTTAAAATTTAAATTAAAATTGTTTTGAAAGTATGTTATGGATAATATTTTCAGAGAATCTCTTTCACAGTGAATTGAATGGAGGTTATGTAAAATAATGTCCTCTCACTTCTGTCAGCGTTCTACAAATCTAAATTAAGAAAGAAGTTTCCCATTCTTAGGTTTTATTGTCAAATCATTAATGCCAAATTAATGTTCAAGAAAGGAACTATGCATATTCAAACATTAGATGGAACTGAACTGGGATTCCCCCCAAAAAAACAAGTTATGTTTAAACTGGTAGGGTTTCGTAATTGAAATACTTTAGGAATGTTGAATACTTCAGGAATTTTTGGAAGTGCTTAACGATGCTCACTATCCTATTTTCTGTAATTTTTCATGCTGAACCACTACAAAAGTTTTTCGTCAAGTAATACGACTAATTTACTCCGAAAATGTGGACATGTACATGTGGAAGTTTTCTCAAACCATTTATTACTACAAGTAAAACAGTGAATATTACTCCTGCTAATACTCTTGCTTTAAATAATATTTATAGTTAATCAATATACAAGATTTTATTAACAGATTTGTTAATCCTAATTTAGGGGAGGCCAGGGTTAATTAGGAACAAAAATCATTAGGAATATTTTGTGGGTTGATGTATATACACATTAGGTGGTTTTAAATAATCAGAATAATTGAATACCATCAATGTTCAGATTCCAGATGTTTTTATCTTGATAAGTTTTATAATCAGAAAAAAATATTCTATAAAATGGTAGAATGTGTCTAGATAACCCCACTCTGGGGTTAACTGGAATCCATAATTGGATAGCATGATAAATGGCCTACGATCCTGAATATTGGCTAAAAGCAAGGAAACAATTTTTCAAAAATGTAAAAAGATATATTATCCACATTAATAAATATGATTAGGCTATGAATTTTGAGGAATGAACAGATCATTTGGATTTTAGGCAGTTGAATATGAAGATTTTAAAACTTAGCACGTTTGCAAATCGTCCACTTTCTCCATGAAACATGGGTGCAGACAGTTTTATGATCAAATCTTCGTCTGGTACAAAAGCAGTGTCTCCGGCAGCATTGAAAAACTTGAAAGTTGGTGTTTTCGTAAATGATTCGACTGGGTAGCCACAATCTGTGCTTGTTCAGGACCTTGATAACATAATTTAGTTTTGAAGTTTTTGTCTTCCCATAAACCTTAGCAACTATGGAGCTATTTCTTTTTCAACAGTTTTCTCCTCGTCAGAGGAAACATCCATGTTGCTTGAAGATTCATCCATGCAACTTCTGGCTCTGATTCTTCATTGCTATCTTCAAAAGAGAGTAGCTTCTTCTTCTCTCTTGTAGTCGTAGGTTTTCCCTGTCTCTTGGATTGCTTTTGCGTTCTTGCACAAGCTTTTTCCACAAGCAGCATCTTCTGTGGTGTATCGGTCAGTGGTGTGGTGTATCGGCGTGTTTTTTCTTGGATGGAGTTAACTGAGCAGCATTGCCCCAATTAGCTACATGATCAAATGCCCCCCCCCCCCACCATACACATTCATAAAACAGGCTAATGTCTCATTTCAGTTTCACATTTCATTTTAATATTTATGTCTAGCAATCCATTGATAAGTACTAATCATTTGATATTAGGAACATTAATTATAAATTCAATTTAATATCACTCATCATCAATGAAATGATGACAGAAGCATTTACACCTCGAGGTCTAGGCTGCATCAGTTCTGTGGCAACGTGTTCTGTAATCATGGCTTCACGATTTTTGAGTTAATAGTGCTGCCCTAGTAGTGACAGAAATTGTACACACAACATGGTGCCGACATTAAATTTTTAACTATTTTTTTCCATTAGTGTCCCAGTTAATCTCCGTACCCAGTTAATCCCAGCCTCCCCTAATCTTGAAACTGTTAACGGCTTAATCATTTCGAAAGATTTAGATCCATGAAAGTTAATATTTACTGAATTCTCGTGCTACATTATCTTTAATTCCCTTGATAATTATCTAATGAAACTTAATAATTTCTTCATTTTATCTTCCTTTAAGATAATTACACAAATAATTAAATTGTATTCCTATGAATTTCTTCTTCATAAATTTCTTGCCAACCTATTATTAAAAAAAAAAGTCTTCTAATGTAAAATTCAATAAAATTCTCTTCGTTCTGTAGATAAAATAAGGCTGATAATTTAAATATTGGTTCCATTACACCAGAGTTGCTGTTGTTCGTATTTTCTCCTGTCTTTTGTGAAAACCTGTCAGAACAGTACCAGTGCATTTCTTTTGAAGGTTATTCGAACAGCTTTTCAAAATTACTATCAGCATGAACACATCAGATCGCATATTCAGTGTCATAGATTACTATCAACCAACCATAATTTATCGTTTCACCAAGTCTGTGAAATGTACTACTTGTATATCTTTTAGTATTTTGTACTTACTTGTAAGTTTCTTCTATCTATCTATCTATACAGGGCCGCATTTAGGAGCTCGGCGCCCCTAGACATTTTTGCCGTCGACGCCCCCTAACAATTCCATGCCCCCCTCTTCCCCCCCTTCTCCTAGGACGGCGAGGTATATTGAAGGGGCAGGGGGACCGGCAGACGAAGAGATTCGGAGCGTTTATATGTTAATGTAGATGATCGTTTCTTGTTTTCGTATTTATTACTGCATAGATTCGAAGTGATGTAAAAGATCCTTTATTTCGCTCTTGGTTTTTTAAGTTATTTAATTTTTTTTTATTTTAAATTAAGGGCGCCCTTAAAAATTTTGCGCTCAAGGCACAGGCCTTGTCGGCCTTATATATATATATATATATATATATATACTTTATTCAAATAAGTAGCTTTTCTTTTTCGTAAAGAAATTTACTATTTATCTTATATTTATGTTAATTTAGGAAATTTGTTTCTATATCAAATGAAAACATTGTAAGATTATCCAATATTTGTTTACAATCATATTTGTATACAATTTTGTATCTATTTATGGATATAATTTTATATACTAGTATCTCTATGCAATCTCTAAAATCAGTTAGTAATTTTTTTAACTACATTTAGACATAGCAGCTCAAGTTGTGTAGATGTTTGTCTACGACTAAGGGGAGCCCAATACATGACCAAATCTTTGATTCAACGATGGCATTTGAGAAATTCTACTTGTTTCTCAAAATTTCAAATGAGAGTGGCTTCTTTCTTGGCCGTCTTTAAGAAGGTCTCATTAAAGGTCAAGGTTCTTCTCTGATGCTAAAAGCAGATGAAGGACTGCCTTTCCAAAATCAGTTTTAGACTAAAGGTCAAGTACAAATTTTCTTCCCGTCCTCCTAGATATACTGTATATAATAGCATGGACAAATAGAAACTTTCTAACTAACATTTTCATGCTGAAACAATCAAATTTTATTTTAAAAAAAATCGAAATTTTTAAACATCTTGAAGAAATTCAAATTTTATTGGATTAAAACTAATTTTGATTAAAAAATAAAAGAAAACTGACGAAATTTCGATTTGACTGATCTAACTATCTGTCGAATTCTTTTTTGTTTTGTTTTGTTTTTAATTGTAAACTGAGGTTAGCGTCTCCAGATGTGAAGATTAACTTTTACTGCAAATTCAGATATACTTTAGAGAGAAGTCAGAAGCAATTGAAATTGGATTGAAATATTAAAATAGGTTTTAAATTAATAACAATGCAACCTTTGAATAATTTAAATATAATTTGAAAACCAATCAATAATAAACAAGCCACAAAAGAAAATCAAAAGACGGCCGTTTCGTCTATGTTGATCATTATATAATAAATTTTTAATATTTTTTTTTATTTAATGGATTTGCCTTAACCTTTTTTTTCCTTCAATTTCTTCTGTGCCTGACGGATTCGCAGGCTAGGAATTGAAGCTTTTTCTTTTGCTTTTGATTTTTTGATTGTGCTTTTATTTTGTTGGGATCCCTTTTGCGGGGCCGTGAGTGGTATCCCTAACCTGGTTTAGCGATCAGTTTGGCTGATGAGCCCATAAGAGAACGAAACGGCTGTCCGATAAAAGACTCCCACCGATAATAGCTCAGAAGCGAAATCTTTTGCTTTTCTTTTGTGCCTTGCTGTACCTTTTGCGTCATCTTGAGATTCTGGAAGTTGTAGCAACCGTAAGAAATAAGAATAAATTAATTGATAAAGATGGTTTTTTACAATACAGGAAAATTGAAGAGCAATTAATAAATTTCTGAATTTCTTTACTTTTATGTTTACCTGTTTTTTGATAGTAATAAACATATACAATCATATCCCGAATTTCGTCGCTTCAGACTTACGTATGTTTTCAATTGATACCATTCCCAAGACTTGCTTCGGACTTGTATCCGATTAACGTCCAAATCCATCGCCATTTTTTTTTTCGCCAAATACTTCCGTCTGCCCAGTAAGAAAAAGAAGGTTAAGTTAAGTAGGGATTTTCTTACTCTTTTTTCTTTCTCATCTCTTTCTAGAACTGTTCTATAGAATAGATAAACTGCGAAGCACTCAATGCTAACGAGTTCCAAAACTACCTTCTGGGTGGGACATGGAAATACTTTACTATGTTGCTTAATTAAATTATTTATTCTCTTATGCTTTATTTCTTGTTTATTTGTAACAAATAAAGAAAGACAAAATATTCCGTATGAATACAATCCATGAACCACTATTATTATCAAACTACCCACAAATCCCTAAACCGAATATGTCATGATACCACCTAACACTATTCCTATAAGAGCTACAGAAGAATAAGCAATTAAAGACTTAATATCCCACTGTCGCAAACATATTAACCTTACATAAATACCCCCTACCAAACTTAAACCAATAAAAATTCATCTTGTTCTAATAAATTTTTCTTAAAATAATCTGATTTATATGAAGAAGACCAAACTCTCCTATTTTTAGTAAAATTCCTGCTAAAACCATTGAACCTGCAATCGGAGCATCAACATGAGGTTTAGGTAAATGAACTAAATATATAGGTATTTTTACAAGAAATGCTATATTACGAAAAATATAAATAATTATTCTCACATTTATCTTTATATTAGTTAATGCTATAAATGATAATCTTCCTAATTCTTCATAATAATGTATTAAACAAATTAATAAAGGTAAAGAAGCTGTTAATGTATAAACATCAAATAAACTCCAGCTTGAACACGTTCAGTTTGATACCCCCACCCATTAATAATATTATTAAAAAGTAGAAATTAGTCTAATTTCAATCCAAATATTATAAAACATTATAAATAAAGAAATTGACAAAATTAAATTTACAACCCCAAATTCTTTTCTACCATGAAATCATGTTTCACCTTATATGTAGACAAAACTATTAATGCTAAAATTCAAAAAATTAAATTTAATAAAGTCACTGATATTGAGTTTCCCCCCCCCCCCGTATAAAATATCTCAATCCTGAATAGCCAGTTCTCTCAAAATATAGTACAAATATACTAATAAAAACATAAATCATAATTCATACAAAAGAATTTATTCATCTTACATAAATTAAAGAAGTAAGAAATAATAATCTTAAAGAAACTACTAAAATATTATCATTAGTTTTAATAGTTTAAATAAAATACAGATTTTGTAAATCTAAATTAGTGTTTCTTTAAATCAGAAGAAAAAACTTATCATTAACTTCCAAAGCCAATAGTTTGTATTAAACTATCTTCTGAATGATTATACGAAAAACACATCCATTATTTAAAATTATTAATGGATCTCTAATTGATCATTCCTGTCCATCTAATATCTCCTTCTGATGAAATTTTGGTTCATTATTGGGAGTATATTTAGGGATTGAATTAGTTACAGGTCTATTCTAGTAACACATTATAAAAGTGACATCAATTTAGCTTTTCAAGCTGTTGATCAAAGTGGCCCGGTCATCAATAATGGATGGATTCTTCGATTCATTCATGCCAATGGGGCCTCTTTCTTTTTTATTTGTCTTTATCTTCACAATGGCCGTGGTATTTACTCATTTAATCAACACTATACATGGAAAGTAGGAGTAATCTTATTTCTTATTACTATAATAACAGCCTTTGTAGGGTACGTTTTGCCAATGTAAATGCATGTATATGATGATTGCAGTGCAATACCTACATCTCTTATATAGATTCACTTACATAGATCAGTAAGTGAAAAATAATATAATTATTCGGCCCGTTTTCAACTTAACGTGATCCCTCCGGAATCAAGCGTGACGTCAGGGCAGATCAGTCTGCCCAAAAATAATTAATCCTATGGATGAAATATCGTTGCTTTTAATTAAAGATACTTTTTGTTATTTTAATTTTTATTTATTAGACATTGATACAAAACTTTATAGCATATCTTTGACCAGGATCGAATACTCGTACCTTAAATTCTAACACTGTGTTCATTTTAATTTACATTAAGCTAATTTTGCAACTCGAAAATTCCAAAGTTGACATTAGTTAATTTAAACAAAAGTTTATTAGAAAAATTAATCTTTTCTAAATTATTAACATTCTTATAATGAAAATAACTCGAACTAAAAACACCATGTCTCGGGAATTAAATTAATTTCAATTAATTTAAATTAATTGATTTCAAAAATAATTTCTATTTTCGAATATTTGAATATTCGATTACATTAGAAATTATTTTGACTATATGAGATGTATTAAGATATCAAGTAAAGACGATTGCTTTGCGGTTAGTGCTTCTTAGTTTTCAAGGCAAAGTAATTTCACAAATAAGAGCAATTATTTATTATTTAAAATCCCCTCTAATCTAATTCTAGTAATACAGTAGAAAAATTAATTCCCGAATCGTTTTTCACGAACAGAATTAATCCAATGTAGAAAATATTTCGTATTGGTAAAATAATCCATTTTCCCATTAGCCGTTGCTCTTTCTCCATAATTAAATATCCCCCAAAGAAACCAGCGTCCATCCAGTTCTACTTCAAAAGGTGATCCGTTATCACCTGCAAAAAGGTTTTCATCCCTTGTATTATTAGCAGTGGCGCAGAATATTCGCTTTAAATCGCTGGATAAACACAGCTTAGATGATATAATAGACATGCGTTCCCTGCGTGGATAGATATCTCCTGAATTTAGGGGACCCAGACCAGTTACATAACCTTTCATCACAGCGTCCCCTTGACATAAGTAATTGAGTTCTGGAGGTAAACAGATGGGGGATATTTTAGTTTCCTTCTTAAAAATACTTGTGATAGACTTATTTAATAACACCAAAGCAATATCATTGCTTCTCAATCGTGGTGAGTATTGAGGATGTATTTTTACTTTAGAAACATCAATGTTAGGGATTCCCACATCAATCAAGAATCCTTTCTGTGACGTAAATTTCACATAAAAATCGGGATTTCTTTTTCTATGACTATCAGAAACACAAGATGCTGTTGTTAGAATCCACTCATCATCAATCAAGGTCCCATAACAAAAAGGAACAACGTCTGTTGGATACCAAAGTGAAACTAACCATGAAGGTACTTCCATATCCTTATTCTTGATACCACAATGTAATTCAGGAGGACTATGTAAGAGTAATGATATTTTAAATTCTTGTACACATTGCAGGTCTTCATGTGTCGTAGAACATTTATACTCCCCTTCGTCTGATTTCTGCGCATTCTTTATTATAAGTTTTCCATTCGGCAAAATCCTCTGGCGAGCAGTTCTCGAAATGCGCTGGTGATCTTTGTACCATTGAACGTCAGTAGAAGAAATGTTACCACACTGAAGAAAAAAGTCTTCATTTCTATTAACAGAAATATATTGTTTCTCAGCTTTAACGCATTTATTAGAAATATTCATTTTCAAATTGTATGAAATAAAAGAAATGTCTTGATTATTTTTCAAAATACATAAATATAAGCCCTCGTCATATAGTGAAAATTGTCTGATTGTCAGACTCCCAGTTTGGTTGTCAATGTGATACTTAATGTTATTACTCATTAGTTTTTCACTGAAATTCAACCATGTTATTGAAATAATAGTTGTAGAGTTTGTACAGTTAAGTGTGATATCTGTTTGGTTATTTACCAATACTTCAATAGATCGAGTAGTGACTAAAATCTTTTGGTCGTCTTGAACTTTATGGCATTCAGGGATAGCATTTGACCAAGTGCCATTCTGTTGGCAGACGATATCAAAGCTATTTTTCATTTCTCCTTGTATTTCAAAAAAACCATCTTCACAAAGTAAACGAGCTGTCTGTCCAGTCGTGTAACCCTGTTGTAGATTCAGAATGGTTGTGGACACTGAAACCACTGGTGGTTTACATCCTGACAGACAAGTAGCAGTGTTTTCCCATTTACCAGAGGGCAGACATTTAATGGTTAAACTACCATTCACATAATATCCATTGTTACATTGAATATGAAGCTCTTCAAAAGGTTGCAATGAATCACTTTCTGGACATTCTATTTTTCCATTGAGGATTTGGACATCTTGAGCAGAACATTCCCTAGCTAAGAAAATAAAAAGAAATCAATTCTGACTTAGTAATGTGGCTAAAACGAAAAGAAATTCATGTATGCTGATAATACTAAAAAATCTGGGTTTTCTCTTAATCAATGTTTCTTTATAAAAAATATTTTAATTCGAAAAATAAAAATAAACAATGAATTATTTAGAAAGAAAATTAAAAAAAAAAAGTAACTTGAAATAGAGCAAGACATTTGAATAGAGAAATACACTTCAGCTTGGCAAAAAATGTCTGTATTTATAGCTAACATTTTAAGGTGTAAAAGTTAAAAGTTAAGCAATCCCATAAACAGGCCATGCAGACCCATGGGAGCGTTTATATATATATAAAACTCGACCAGTTTCATTAGCTCGACCGTTAATATCTTCATGTAAATTTTACAAAATGAATCTTCTGAAATATCAACAGTGCACGAAGAGAATCACGTGGATGGCATCACATATCCCATGAACCAATGGATTATAACAATCCATGAAGAAAATGAATATCTAAGTAGGATATTTAAGGCTTAATCTCAATTAACTGCAAACTTGAATGCTTGCATCAGGGTTATGCAAAAAGTAAATTTCAAAAAAACAAAAAAAATCAAATTCCTTTTCCTCTCTTCTTTTTAAGAAGAGAGGAAAAAAATATAGAGAATCATTTAGGTAATCAGGCTCTTGCATTCATTCTTCTTTCTTCGTGCTTCTTATTCTGGGAAACATCGCCATATTGTATAATGCTTTGCACGGATAGCACCTCATAGTAACATGTAGGCAGGCCCCTACAAGGGAGGGGTCAGTTGGTCCTTTAGCACCGGGGCCCGGCAATCAAAGGGGCCCGAGCTGAGTTCTTAACCGGAAAACAAAAAAATAGCCTATCACTTCTAGACTATTTTATAATTAAGACTACATTTCATATAAACTACTTTTTTGCTTTAAACGTTTGCATAGAGTTATTCTGCTTTACAATGTTGGCATAGAGCGAATTGTTTTTAAACATTTTTCTAAATTTCATTTCTATATCTGAATACAGCTGGAAAAAGTAGAGATTGGTGTTACATTAATTTACTCTAAAAATAATGCTAATAACTAAGTGTGGGAGAAATATAAAATCGTATGGTCTTTTCGCGATGTTTTTGGCTAAGAATCTATGATTTTGACCATAATATGGGAGGGGACCCGTTACTGCATTTGGTATTTGGGCCCTGGATTTGATGTGTGTGTGGGGGGTTGCATGTTGTATTATTTTAAACATAATCTTTACATCTTCTTTTGAATGTATTATTTGCTTTAACCAATACAATAGGGTTCTTAAAGTTAATATTGTGTCCCGTAGTATGAATATGATACTCAGATAAATAGTCATTTCACCTTTATCGACAGCACAAATTTGCTCTTTAACTCGTTACAGTAACGCTCTCCCACCTGAAGACATTGTTCATTAGTGGGTAAACATATGAACATTGTTCATATCTAAAGGTTTTTCTTTTTTGCGCGTGCAAAGAGTCCTTGTATTGTATTATCTGCACGGGCTGCTTCACATTCATTAAGCAATCCTAAAATATTTATTATGGTGGGATATATTTGCTCATGATAAGGTAATGCTACATATCCTGCTATTTTCTAGTAGCTTGTGCGAACTATCATCTTTATAAGCTGCATGAAGTGAATTCTTAATATTTTTTTATCGACGAAGGAGATGAGAAATTGTTCATTAACATTAAAATAATTATAACATTCTTGCCAAAAAAAAAAAACAAAAAAAAAACAAAAACGCTCTGCTCCAACATATTCTGAACTCTCTTAAAACGAATATCCGGATATTTTGAATTTCAAGGAAATACTTAAATCAAAATTAATCGTCATGTATTTCTGTATTTGTCTACTTTGCTTTCATGAAAGTTAATGAATTAATCAAAATTGATATTTACGTCGGAAGAAAATAAAAAAGGTTTTTTCCTAACTTTAATAGATTAAATATTGAATTGAAAGGGTTAGGAATAATTCAATCAAGGGTTATTTGATTCATTTTGAAGCTTACCTCTGTATTCACAAATATAAGCCTTCTCAGAAAAGCTTTTCCTACACGAAATATCATTCCATGACTGATCGTTGGGATCGACATAAGCACAGTGGTCTTCATAGGCTTCAAAGACTTTGTGAGAAGACCACGGAGTAAAGGAATCATAAAGAAGAGGTGAACCATCACTAAAAGTTCCAACTCCATGTATTATGCGAAGACCTATCCAGTAAGTTGATCTAAATAAATCAAAAGAATAATACAAAAAAATAGTAAATAATCAAAAGAAATTAATTCTAATGAATAAGTGTGGATTATTGTTTTATCGGCTACAAATGTTATCTGTAAAACACTATAGTAACTTTCAATACTGACTCTAAATAAATGAATCAGTTCAATTTGAAAGAAATTATAAAATATCTAGAGAATTTTCTAATCTATAAATTCTCTAATTTTCTAATCTATAAATAGCAAGGTTTTTATTTAAATTCTAGAGAATCTAGAAATCCCTAAACCAAAGCTCTCTCCATCAGACCAGCTTCTTACCAACTGAGATACCTTGTCTAAATTAGTCAGTTCAAAACGTTATAGAATTATATTTTTAAGTTAAAAAATTTAGATGGGAACTTCAGATTCCAATAGTTTTTATTTTTATTTTTCAAAAGACGATGATATCTCTATTTAATTTTTTTCAAATTTATAACTAACAATACCTAATGAATCATTATTTGATATTGAATTTCCAAGTTCTGGAAGATGAAAAGCATAACACTGTAAGTGTAATCTTCATTTGACTAAAACAACATTACTAAGGCAGATCGTAGCTAAGAGGTTTTGCACTCCCAAATATTGACAACTCATTTAGTTTTAGCTATTTGGTTCCACATTTATAGTGATGGTTCTGCTTGACACATCTTGACACATGTCCTGCTCTTCAGGACATACGACTTTTTCTAGTACTTATCTTTTAATTAAGTTTTCTTTTATAGCTAATCTTTATTGGAATTCACGTTATCGAATGGCTAAACTTGCCAATATTATGGGTTTTGGATAGAAAATAAAAAGAAAATATATTGATAAAAAAAAACCTTTTGGAATTCATTGTTAGAAAAATTATTAGTTATTCTATTATATATTCACAGAACTTACTCTTTATCTAACAGTGTTATTAAGAACTCTTGTGTTTCTTGATCTTTAATTACAGCTAAAATCCCACCTTTTTTAAGGCAATTGATGGCAGCTTCAGTAGCCGTGGTTCTTCTTGAAATTATTTCATAGCAACGATTTTTATAGAAGTTATCACATGTGAAGTCAGATGATACTACAATAAAGAAAAAGAAGACAGACTTAAAGAAAGCATCACATTAGGAGGATAAGAATTAAGATATACTGAGAAAGAACAAATGAAAAGACTTAAAAAGCATTTTTAAGGAAACAGTTATTAAGTGATAAAATCAATTTCTTCCCTAAATTATTAAATAGTTTATTAATTATTAATAGTTTTAATTTGATATATAATCTGCATATGAAATTATTCCAATCTTTAATGAGATGTTATCTCTTTCTAACAAGAGTTTCCTATTTATTACAAATGAAAAACAATTCTTCAGAAAATGATCTCAGTTTGAAATTGTTTTGTTTCGATTTTGTTTGTTCATTTGCTATGAACTGATCAGAATTTGTTTTACTTATTTTTATTTATTTATTTATTTTTATTTATTTACGTCAATTCCCTTGATTTTCTCTATTTTTCAAACCAATGAAGTGCAGTAAAAGAGAGACAATGATGTGCAAAAAAAGGAAATGTGTTTAACACGAATCTTTTATAAATTTCCAAAACTCTTGCTTACTGTAATACTGGGCGAACACGAGGCGATATTTTGGGACAATCATGCCCAATTTGATTGCTGGCAACCGTTTGCCTCAATTTGATTGTCCCAAACTGAACAATATTGCCCCAATTTTAGTTGTCGCAAAATATTGCTGGTACGAAAGCGAATCAAATGAACGGTTGAAATCACGTGACAATGCTGACGTCGAAGGAGGCGGGACTTTGAACATCGGAAATTCAGTCAATCACGCCGGCCATTTTCTTTGAGAAACAAGGCATAAAATCAGCAAAATGGGTAGGCCCAAAACAGATAATTCCAACAACAACATTTTGTCAATTGATAATGAAAGAATCTTAATTGATTTCTACAGAGGGACGGCGTTTAATACTATAGCAATTCTGTACGAAAACACGCTCTCTCTTTAGCTCTCCCTAGTGAGAAGCGCCGTAACTATACATATTCAGGGCAATATTGGTTCAGGAAAAACTCTGTGTTCGCGCTTGATACCGGTTGTCAGCAATCAAATTGGGCCATCTTGTCCCAATAATATTGCCTATAATTGCTGTGTGTTCGCCCAGCTAAAGGAGAATAAAATAAAGCATATACTTTAAAATTATGTCTGTAAATTACAGTAAATAATAAATTTACTCTGAATTAATTCATTTCCTTCCAATAACAGCTGAATCACTTTCCGAAATATTAAAGGCTGACTCTGTCTATCTGCTTTCTTACTGTAGGTATACACTACTTTTGCTACCAAGGCACAATGTGAATGTTTAGCATACAATAATATTTCTGTTGTTCCTAACTTGTGATAACATCTCATGACAAAGAGCTTTTGTCCAGAGCAAATTTTATTCAATTAGCGAACGTTTTTTTGTTTTTCATTCTCTAAAGCCAAAAATAAGAGGAAACAACGGATATGTGCATAATTTACAGTGTGTGTCTCTGTTTTTTTCATATAAGACTCTTCATTTCCAATCTCTATTCGTTTAATGGTCTTGATTATTTCCTTTATTTTTTAAATAAGTCAGAAAGAATGGCGATTTGTAGCTTAGATTTTGTTTACTGTACACTTGTTGTTGCTTCTTTTCCATGATTTCGAGGTTTTGTATCAAATTTTCTCTATTGTTACTATTTTTTAACTTCCTAAATGTTTTGAATGCAAATTGAAATCTTGTTACGTTGCTATCTTTCATTTTATTAAAATAGCTTCTTCTCTGCAGAAAGATTTAGATTTTGTTTATTGAAATTTTATTAGGAAGTTTGAAAACATCAATGACTTATCTTATTACGACAATACGTAATGGATATTGTAATAAATTATTTTTTAAAGCTAGGCGAACACACGGCGATATTAGGGCAATATGATTGGGACAAGTTGGGCCAATTTGATTGCGGCCAACTTCATCAACCGCGAACACGTAGTTTCTCCTGAACCAACATTGGTTTGAATATCGGTGGTTACGGCGCTTCGTGTGTCACTAGGGAGCCCTAGTAATTACACACTAAGTGCGAACGCCTTATAAACACACCACACGAGCATAAATGCACTGGGAACAAGACCCCCAGCAATTGTACGACATCGGTTTTATTTATACAATTTATTTGCGAATAAAATGGGAGCTGTATGTATGTCTGTATGTATGTATGTATGTATGTTTATAGGGATATGCTTTCAAACGCACTTCCTGTTCAGACAGGATACCCTAAGGATTTATTAGAGTTTCTCTCTTAATCCCAGCAAGTTGTAAGAAGTTTTTAATTTTATTCAGATCTAATTTTCCCTTGAATCCTAATATGTGTTCCAGTAATTCATCCTCCTCCCAGTTATTTGGGTTTATGGTAATATTTCTTAAGAGTTCGGTTCTCTCTTTTCCGAAGCATGGATATCTTAGGATGAAATGTTTATTCTAATTTCTTCTATTTCGTAATATTCTGCTAAATATCCTAATTTATCTACCCATTTGCTTTTTTCTGTTGTATTTTCAAACACCTTTCTAGACCATCTATTTTTATTCATGAAAGTCAACCTCCCCAGATATTTTAATTTGCTTGAAGCTTCTCTGCTAAATAACGATGACCACCCCATTTCACTTTGAACTGCCGTAGTAGGTGTCAAATTGTTCCCTCCTATTAGTTTTCTTCCAAGCGTGTTTTGGATATTTGTCAATTTGTGAAGTTCGGTTTCTGTATTAATTATAGTTTCGTTACCATATGTTAGAACAGGCACAGCCAATGATTTCCTTAATATTCTACCTACTTCTACTTTATTGTAGCTTTTATTACATATGCCCCTTATCCATCCACTTAGTTTATTTGCTTTAGCTATTGTGTTGTTTGTATGTGTTTTTAAAGATTTGTCCCTCATTTGTTATTAATATTCCGAGGAAATTGATATTCATTGGTTTCTTTAATTTCCCGATTATTAATTTGCCAGTAGTTTTTCTCAACTACATTACAATTTATTACTTCGCTTTTGTTGCAATTGAATTCCATTTGAAAATCTTTTGCGAAGCTTCCTGCCGTATTTAGTAGGCTCTGTAAATCCTTTGTATTATCGGGAGCTATCTAGTGCAAGCGTACCTGCGGTTAAGCCTAAAGTGTTACGAACGGACGGAATCGATCGAGTATTAAACGCCTACCGCGGTAGAAATCCATTAAGATTCTTTCATTATCAATTGACAAAATATTGTTGTTTGAATTATCGTTTTTGGGCCGCCCATGTTGCAGATTTTAAGCCTTCTCTCTCACAAAACATGTCGGCGGCAGCGAGTGCTTTTCCGATTTCCCAAGCCCCGCCTTCCTCTGACGTCAGTATTGTCACATGATTTCATCCGTTCATTTGATTCGCTGTCGTACAACCAATTTTTTGAGCCAACTAATCTTGGGCCAATATTGTTCCTTTCGTAGCGACAATAAAGTTGGGCCAATTTTTTTCAGATTGGGGCGATCAAATTGGGGCAAACGGTTGCCAGCGATCAAATTGGACCTGATTGTCCCAAAATATCGCCGTGTGTTCGCCTAGCCTAAAAGGTTAATGATTATAAATATCAGTATAACTTTACATATTTCTAGGAGGCTTTCCAAATATTGTTCTAGTTATTAAGATTTATTAACTTATAATTTGATTACTGATTTTTAAAGTAATAAATTTTAAAATTTCCTTTGACTTTCATTTTTTATTGAAGGGCCGTGAAATTAATATTTAGGCTACGTTTTTTCACAGAAATATCTAAATTCCTAAGTTTTAATTTTTCACATTTTCACTTAAGAGCTTATACTTTTATAAGAGAGCTTTCTTTTTTTTTTCATGATAATCTGGTAGAATAAATAATCTGATAATACACTCATTACCAAAAAAAAAACGACGCACCTAGAAGGAGTTGTCCGATTGTAATGAAATTTCGTATGCAAAGACATTGGGACCGCCAAAGCAAATGATTAAACTTTGGTGTCCAATGAATGAACAGCGAGAGCTACAGCGCATCGGAACTGCGCACTCAGCAGGTGTATATAAGAAGCGATTCTCAATCTGATGGTCAAACTTTCTGTTGCATTGCGAGTTAGGATACCTTTCAACGACTAAAAAATGCCTCACCGCAGGATTCGAGCTCATTACGTGCAACTGTCAAAGTTTGAAACAGGTCATATCATTGGATTGAAAGAGGCAGGTTGGGCAAATCGGAGAATCGCTCGTCATGTGGGTCGAAGTGATGCGGCGACTAGAAGATGCTGGCAGGAATGGGTGGACAATGGCAGATTTCAGCGTCATGACCTAGGGCCACAGCAGAGCGGGAGGATAGAGTGATTTTCAGATCAGCTGTCATAGCGCCTGAATCATCGTTATCAACCATCAGACGTGCGACCCGCACACGAGTGTCCACCATGACCATTCACAGACGGCTGAGAGAGCGACATCTACGCTCGTACCGACCGCTACGCCACCTGCCACTCATGTCTGCACACCGTCGTTCCAGATTACAGTGGTGCTTGGCTCGATCCGGTTGGAATGATGCTGACTGTGGACGTATAGTGTTTAGCGACGAATCCCGCTTCCAACTGTGTCCTGACGATTGTCGCAGACGTGTCTGGAGACGGCTAGGGCAGCGTGCCGGTCCTGCTTTCACTATTGTACGCCACACAGGTCCTCAACCAGGAGTTATGGTCTGGGGTGCCATTTCCCTTGATAGCCGGACCCCTTTGGTCGTCATTAGCGGCACACTTACAGCACAACGGTAAGTCGACGACATTCTGAGATCTGTATTGCTACCCTTCCTTTTGCACTATCCGGGCCTTATTTTTCAGCAAGATAATGCCAGACCACATACGTGTAGCTATGATCTATCTTGCAGTTTGTGAAACACTTCCTTGGCCAGCCAGAATCCCAGATCTCTCTCCAATCGAGCATGTCTGAGATATGATGGGAAGGCGACTGCATTCATCAGGAATGTGGATGACCTAGCCCGACAATTGGAGCAAATTTGGCAAGAAATAACGCAGGAGACCATCAGGGAGCTTTATCACTCTATGCCACGTCGTGTGGCAGCTTGCATTCAGGGTAGAGGTGGGTCAACACCTTATTGAGCTCGTTACTTTGAAACTCTGTAACTCTGAAATAAATCATTCAATTTGTCTGAAATTTTAATCATTTTCTATTCTGTACATAATTTTCCTCTCCACCAATTTTTGTCTCCATCGGACAACTCCTTCTAGGTCGTCGTTTTTTTTGTTAATAAGTGTAGTAATAAATGGATAACAACTTACAATATAAAAATGAAAGTTAAGTTTAGAGAACTTACCCACAAAACTCCAACAGAAGAACTCTATCAATACAAAGAGTGTGATTGAGATGGAGTTCATTTTCTTTTGCATTTCTTCACGACCAGACTTGTAAGAAGATGTTTCTTAATTGTAAAATGGACTTTACTTCATTGATAATCTGAAAGATAAAGATATTATGAAAGATAAAGATTTGTGAGATATTTATGCCGTTTTAGAAGAATAATTTTTTAAATTTCCTATTAGAATTAAAAATTAATTAAATTAAAATTAATGTAGGAATAATTGCTACATTTCAGCAACAAAGCCTTTTAACTTTTAAATTAAATGAAATTAATCAAGATTTAAAAATTAAAGAGAGAAGTTTTAAATTTATTTTTTAAATTCTTCTTATTTTTATTCTAATAATTTAACAGATTTATTAATCCCGAAATTCTTCTCGATAATCTTATTTTTGGTGGCTATAACAATAATGGCTTTGTTTTTAGTTAAATCGAAGAAGTTTTAAGAATTATCACTGATTGAAACATAATGTTTTGCCACTAATGTTCTCTCTCCATTAGGTTGAGTCTGGTGAACTACTAAAAAATTAAACTAAATCATTGTATAAAGAAAGTTATGTTTTGATTAGTCGAACTAAAAACATAAATGAACCTACATTCAGAAACAGTATTCGCAACAGTATTCGGGTGAATTCGGAACAGTAGGAAAGCACAATCCTAATAGATAATGAATAGGTATTTAAAGCAGTATTGACTCAGCTCCAAATGAGGAACAAATGGCTGACAACTATGTCAACATGAACATGACAGTTATTCAAACGTTTCAGTACTCGTTACTATTCCAAAGAGTAAACGGAAAGATAAATTAGAACACTTACATTTTACTTTCTCATCCCCTAATCAAATAAGACAGCAAGATACTTTAGGGCTCTTAAATAAATGAACCCTTAAGGATAAGACACAGATTGGGCCTAACCTTCGTTTTGACGGATTTTTCACTGAGAGCTTCCACAGCGTTGTCCTTGAATCACCTTCTATTTGGAACACATCCCCTCCGAAGCTATTTTGCGATATCTGCGACGAAGCCATGGCCGAGCAGGAGATCTGGCAAAACTGTCAAAGTGTACTTTAATTCTGTCTCTATTAGGAATCAACGAATTGAAGAAAGAATTGAAAAAAAAGTAAATAGCTCACAATAAGGAGCCGATTCAAAAGATGAGTTTCTTAATAATATAGAATAATATTTATAAATATTAATAATGCTAATAATAATATTAATATAAAAAATTATTGAGGCAATTGTGAAAGAAAATTGGGAAATAGATGAAAACCTCTATTGAATGCGGAGAACAACAACAAAATCTGTGAATTGCAAAATAAACAATATTCGAAAAAATCAGAATCTTGAGATTTATAGAATCAAAGAATTTAAAGAAGAAAACATAAAATGAATTGATAAGGAAATTGGAATCGTATTTCAAAATGAAGAAAGTAAACTAAAATACCAAGATACTGAGTATCGAATACTCTCAAAAAAATCAAATAAACCACAGTCCATAATCATAAGATTCCAAGAAATCAAAAGAGAGTGGAAAAGAAAGAACATTTCAAAATATGAAATAGAGATATTTTCTACAACAATAATTCATCTATATAAACAAAACCCTTACATATGAAAAAAAAAAAAAAGAAATTGATGTGGAAAAAATCAAAACAAAAGAATGAATTTGAAAATTTATCAGGTCCAAAGACTCTGAGAAAAAATGAAAATTTAAGGATCCCAAGAATTCAAAATCAAATGACCTGAACCAAATTATTTAAATCCGTAATTAACAAAAATAAATCTGAATCAATGACGATAATCTTTTTGATTAAAAAGAAGGCACCTGCAACTTACTAAAAAGGCAGATTCTGTCTCCCTAAACGATGCATTTTGAATCAATCAATCCGTGGAAAAAGAAATTAAAAATTGACCATCAAAGCCTGTATATTATCCACCAAAATATCAGGTCATTTAGAAAAAAAATTGGAATGTGTTTGTTTAAACTTTAAATGTTTGTTTTTGTGGTAAAGATATGATAATACTTAGAGAGGTAGGAAGCATAGAGGCCGTAGAAGCTCTGTATTTGCTTCACATTGGTAGGTGGCGGGAAGTTCGATACTGCTTCTATCTTGTCCGGATCTGGGCGTATCCCTTGGCTATCAACGACGTGACGGAGGATCTTCACACTCTGCGTGACGAAGGAGCATTTCTTGGAGTTCAGGCAGAGTTTAAGATGCATCGTAAGGCGGGTTTCAATCTTTTGCGTAGATGACGATGTCGTCAAGATAGCATAAACAGATCGACCACTTCAATCCAGCGAGAACTCCGTCGTTCATGTGTTCGAAGGTGGCTGTAGCATAGTCCGAATAGCATCACCCTGAATTCGTAGAAACCATCGATCCTTTTTATCTACCTTCATCTGCCAATATCTGATACTTAGGTTAACTCTGGAGAAGTATTTCGTGTTTCCCACGGAGTCTAATGCATCGTCAATTTTAGGCAACGGGTAAAGGTCCTTCTTTGTAACTGTGTTGAGCCGTCTGTAGTCGACACAAAACCGCTAACTGCCGTCGTTCTTTCGCACGAGGACTACAGGAGAACTTCAATGATATGCGAGAACTCCACGCGAGAACTCCAACTACGGGAGAACTCCAATGGTTATTGATGACTTCGTCGCCAATAACTTGTGCTAGCTGCCCCATGCGGTGCTTCGCTGTCGCATAGTGCTCGCTGCCCCATTCGGTGCTTCGTATAGTACACTGCTCCTGC
>JAFIDM010002131.1:8438429-8491194 GCA_023159025.1 Thereuonema tuberculata
TTTATTTATTTCTAAATTTAAAATTACAGTCCTGCTAGGTTTTCAAAATGAAATCCTGTGATGCAGGTGCTGAAAGTATAAATAATTTATATTTGTAATTTAAAAAGTATTAATCATATAAAATCATATAAAAATTATATAATTACGCAATTATACGAATTATACTTAAATTAGATTCAATTATATAATTATATAAAAATCAATATATCACAGAAATATAAAAAGAAAATCAAATACAAAAAGAAAATTATTATAAATATCATTCATTACAATCAAATTTAAGGTTCCCAAATTATTTTTTACTTATTATTCTAATTACAATTTCTTTCTTTCAATGTTTTTACTGTATAACATTACTGTATAACATAATGTTTATACTGTATAACATTAAAAATTTCTAAATCTAATTGTGAAAATAAAACTTTAAATAACAATCTCTCATGCCAAAATTATTCAACTAAAAAATATATAAACAAAATATCAATACACAAGACCAAAAACACACAAAATATAAACATAGTATATGTAATCAAAAATACCTAAATATTCCAGATAATTTCGCCAAATATTATTTTTTTCAGTATTTGCCTTTTTAATATACTTATTTTATTAAATTTATTTTGTTTTAATTCATTTGTAATTTGCATAAAAATCTTTAATAGAATTCTATTTTTATTTCTTAATCCAAAGTTGTTCTTAGGATTTTCATAATATAAAATCTTTATTAATGTATTTCTAGTAATATTTTCTAAGTTATAATTTCTAATTTGATTTCTAATTTTATAAAAGTTATTTATTATTAAAGAATATAATATTTTTTCTTTTGGCATCAAAATTTTATATTTTATTCTTATCTGTATTTTTTCATTTTTTGTTAATATACAATAATCTTGTATTATGTAATTCATTATTTTATTTAATATTCTATTTATGTTATTAGTGTCTGTATTACCTAAATGTACCCAACAACATAATCCATAATTTATTAATGAATCTATAAATGATTTATATATTAACATCTTGTATCTTATAGAAAAGATACCCTTTATATGTTGAAACATATATATTAATGAATTAAGTTTATTTAATATATATAAATAATGTGTTTTCCAAGAGAATTGATCATTAATATATAAACCTAGATATCTAATTGTTTTAATAATTTCAATATTATCACAATTACAACTTTGGAAGTTTATGTCATCATCGAATAAACAATTATAATCATGATATTTTATTACTGGATTTGTATGTAAAAATTTATTTTTTGTTTTCAATATCATTAGTTTTGTTTTTTCACTATTTATTTTCATTTTATTATTGTGTGTCCAAATAATTAATTTATTAAAGTCTTTTTGTATATTGTATTCTGCAGTTTCATAATTTTCATTTATATTTATCAATATGATGTCATCAGCATAAGCAAAAATTTTTGATGTTGATATTGTACTATATAATGTATTTAAGTATAAAATAAATAAAAGTGGTCCTAAGTTTGAACCTTGAGGAATTCCTGTTTTTAATTTATATGTTTTACCTAATTTTGAATTTAAATTAATTCTTATTTTTCTATTTTTTAAATAGTTTTTTAATATTTCTATCATATTGCCTCTTATTCCAATATGAAATAATTTTTCTATCAATATCTTATGATTAATACTATCAAATGCTTTCTCAAAATCTATAAAAATAATATATATATAATAACCGTTATTTAATGCACAATTTATGATTTTTTGGAAATCTTGAAAGAGTTTATCAGTACTTAAATTTTTTTGATATGCAAATTGTTCTTTTTTTAGTAATTTATATTTATACAGAAAGTTATATATTGAATTAGTTAAGCATGTTTCTATAATTTTTGACATATTGGAAAGAACAGAAATTGGCCTATAATTTTTTATATCATCAATTTTTCCTTTTTTATATACTGGAGTTATTTTCGCAGTTTTCCAAATACTTGGGTAAGTTCCATATTCAAACATGGCTTTTATAAGTTCATGCAATATTGCTGCAAATATATCCATATACTTTTTTATATCTTTTACAGCAATATTATCAATACCAACAGTATTTTTATTTTTCAATAATGTAATTATATTCATTATATTTTCAATACTAGGTATATTAAACACTATTGAATTTATTGAAGTTTCAATATCCGTATTATTACTTCTAGTGTTACAATTACATGTACTAACAACTTTACTAAATGTTTTACCAAATAATTCATCAGTTTGCTTATAATTATATTTTTCTATTAATTTACAAATTTTGTTTTTATCAATAGTTTTATGTTCATTATTTTTTATAATATTATTTATTATATTCCAAGTCTTTTTATTATTATTGTAAGTGTTTAGAAATTTATTTTGATAGAATCTTTGCTTTGTTTTTTGTATTAGGTTTTTTAACCAATTACTCTTTTTTCTATAAATTTCTCTATATTCTTTATTTGTTTTATTGTTTTTATGTTTTTTATATAACTTATCTTTTTCCTTAATATGACTATATATTTCATCTGTTATCCATTCATGTTTATAATTTTGTTTTTTATTATTTTTAGTTTGATAATGATATTCATGGTTTTCTCTATATTTTTCTTTATTACTTATTTGTTTTTTAGATTTATTTATAATTTTTACAAATTTATTTATTATTTTATTTGGGTCAATTATTTGCTTATTTCTTATATTATTAAGTAAGTTTTCTGATTTTTCAATAAATAATTCCTCATTTATTATATTATTGTGTCTTCTGAATTTTTTAAGATTTTGATTACTTTTACTTAATTTTTGATTAAATATTTCTAACATTATTATATAATGATCTGATATTTCTGTTTGTATAATATTACTTTTAGTATCTTTATTTTTTAAATTAATAAAACAGTGATCTAAGCATGTTGAAGTATAAGATTTTATTGTCTGTACTTCTCTAGTTGCAGTATCAATTAAATTCTCAAAGCCATAAGTATTAAAAATTTCTAAATATTTCAGTACCAAAGAATTGTTTTTTTTTTTCTAGAATATTAATATTCATATCACCAATAATTATAAAATTATTAGTTTTTTCCAATTTTTTATGAGCATATTCTATAGTGTTTTCTAATTCTTTAAGAAAATAGTTTTTATTCGTTAGAGGAGGTTTATAAATTATTAATAATTTTTTTAAATTTGTACTATTATCAATTTTACTTATATTAATATCTTTATATTTAAGTACACATGTAATATTTTCAAATGTTATTGTGTCAATCTGAAAATTCATCAATGTATATTCATTTTTATAATACATTATTATCCCACCACCTCTTCTATTTTTCCTAAGATTATATAGCATACTATAGCCTTCCAGGGTAAAATATTTAATTTCATTTTCATTTATGTTTATTTCATGAATGTAGTTGATACTACTTCTTATTTCTTGTATTTCCGACTTGATTTCTCTTACCTCCTTTTGAAATTGTTTTGTTTCGATTTTGCTTGTTCCTTTGCTGTGAACTGATCAGAATTTTGTTTTGTTATTTCGTTATTTATTTACGTCATTTCCCTTGATTTTCTCTATTTTTAAAACCAATGAAGTGCAAAAAAAGGAAATGTGTTTAATATGAATCTTTTGTAAATGTCCAAAATCTTTGCTTACTATAAGATAATAATACCATGTTATTTCAATATCTGTATAACTATAAATATAAAATAACTTGCGAAATATTTATAGATATTTCATTATTTATGCTGTGATACTTTGATCAGTGAAAAGTGAAAAATTGTTGAATTCTTACAAAATTGAGATCAAGTTTCGTTGCTATCTTTCATTTTAGTCAAATAGCTTCTTTTCTGCAGACAGATTTTATTTATTGAAATTTTATCATGAAGTTTGAAAACATCAATGACTTACGTATTACGACAATACGTAAGATGTAATGGATATTGTAATAAATTATTATTTAAAAGGTTAATGATTATAAATATTAGTATAACTATTTCAAAGAGACTTTCCAAATACAGTTTTAGTTATTAAGATTTTTTCACTTATAATTTGATTACTGATTTGAAAGTTAATAAAATTTAAAATTTTTTATTGAAGTGGCGTGAAATTAATCTTCACGTTTTTTCAGATAAATATCTAAATTCCTAAGTTACAATTTTTCACATTTTCACTTAAGTACAATATTTTTAAATGAGAGCTTTCTTTTTTTTTTCATGATAATCTGTTAGAATAAATAATCTGATAATAAATTACTAATAATGATATAATACACATCCTCTTCCTATCAACGCTATATTTCGCAGTTTATTTACTTTTAACTGCTTTATTAGGCATAATATACATGGAAAAAACTCTTCGTAAAATATAATAAAGAATTTGGTAATAATATCAGAAAATCTTGGGAATATATACAACTCATACACTGTTAACAACTTTGTTTATAATAATTGCAAAACTTTTAAAACTTCCATATTATTACAATAGATTTTGCTAATAATATCAGAAAGCTCTTGGGAATATATGAATATTATGACAAGGAAATCAGGTTTATCTTGGAAGCAAGTGTTATAAACACTTTTAAATGTTTAAACAAACAGAAAGGAGTAGAAATTAGCCAAGCACTATTAGATAAATTTAAAGTCAATTGTAAAAATTTGGAAAAATTTCAATAATGAAAATAGTTTGTAAGCAAAATCTATTGTAATATGAAAGTTTTACAATTATTATAAATAATGTTGTTAACAATACATAAGTTGTATATATTCCCAAGAGCTTTCTGATATTATTAGCAAAATCTATTGTAATAATATGGAAGTTTTAAAAGTTTTGCAATTATTATAAACAATGTTGTTAATAGAATACAAAGTTGTATATATTCCCAAGATTTTCTGATATTATTACCAAATTCTTTATTATATTTTACGAAGAGTTTTTTCCATGTATATTATGCCTGATGAAGCAGTTAAAAGTAAATAAACTGCGAAATACAGCGTTGATAGGAAGAGGATGTGTATTATATCATTATTAGTAATTAATTGCATATTATTTTTGAATATTAGAGCATCAATCTGATAATAGTAATAGTTACTAATTTACAATTTACAATATAAAAATGAAAGTTAAGTTTAGAGAACTTACCCACAAAACTCCAACAGAAGAACTCTATCAATACAAAGAGAGTGAATGAGATGGAGTTCATTTTCTTTTGTAATTCTGTGAAGAATTCTGTCCAGACTTGAAAGAAGAGGCTTCTTAATTGCAAAATGAACTTTGGTTCATTGATAATCTGAAAGATAAAGGCCCTTTGTGAGATATTTATGGAGTTTTAGAAGAATTATTTTTTTAAATTTTGTAATTAGAATTGTAAAATAATTAAATTAAAATTAATATAGGAATAATTGCTACATTTCAGCAGCAAAGCCTTTTAACTTTTTAATTAAATGAAATTAATCACGATATAAAAATTAAAGAGAGAAGTTTTAAATTTATCTCTTAAATTCTTCTTATTTTTATTCTAATAATTTAACACATTTGTTAATCCCGAAATTCTTTTCGATAATCTTACTTTTGGTGGCTTTAATAATACTGGCTTTGTTTTTAGTTAAATCGAAGAAGTTTTAAGAATTATCACTGATTGAAACATAATGTTTTGCCGCTAGGTGGAGTCTGGTGAACTGCTAAAAAATTAAACTCAATCATTGCAAAAAGAAAGTTAGGTATTGATAAGTCGAAACATAAGTGAACCTAAACTCAGTGAATTCGAAACAATAGGAAAACACAATCCTACTAGATAATGAATAGGTATTTAAAGCACTATTGACTCAGCTCCAAATGAGAAACAACATGGCTGACAACTATGTCAACATGAACACGATAGTCATTCAAAAGTTTCAGTAATTGTCACTATACTAAAGAGTAAACGGAAAGATAAATTAGAACACTTACATTTACTCTCTCATTATCTAATCATATAAGACAGCAAGATACGTTAGAGCTCTGAAATAAAACAAGGATAAAATAAAATAAGGATAAGAGAGAATCTTCGTTTTGACGGATTTTCACTGAGATTTCCACAGCATTGTCTTGAATCCCTTCTATTTGGAGCTTTTTGCGATATCTGCGACGAAGCCATGGCCGAGCAGGAGATCTTCTGTCATAACTGTCAAAGTATATTTTAATTGTGTTTCTGTTAAGAATCAACGAATTGAAGAAAGAATTAAAAAAAAAATAAAGAGCTCACAATAAGAGGCCCATTCGAAAGATGAGTTTCTTAATAATATAGAATACTATTTATAAATATTAATAATATTAATAATAATATTAATATTTTTAAAAAAAGAAATTATTGAGGCAATTGTGAAAGACTGGAAATAGATGAAATCATCTAATGAATGCGGAGAAGTACAATAAAATCTTGAATTATAAGATAAACAATAATCGAAAATCAGAATCTTGAGATTCATAAAAATCCAACAGTTTAAAGAAGAAAGCATAAAATGAATTGGTAAGGAAATTGGAACTGCATTTTCAAACTGAAGAAAATAAACTAAAATACTAAGTTACTGATTACCGAATACTCTCAAAAAATTCAAATAAACCACAGTTTGTACAGCTTAGCCACAGCTGCTTTTGAATCCAACCAACCAACCAACCAAACCACGGTTCATAATCATAAGATTCCAAGACATGCAACCCAAAAGAGAGTGAAAAAGAAAAAAACATTTCAAAATATGAAATAGAGATATTTTCTACAACAATAATTCATGTACATAAACAAAACCCTTACATGTGAAAAAAAAGAAGAAAAAAAAAACAAGAAAAGAAATTCAGGTAGAAAGAAATCAAAGCAAAAGAAATGAATTTAAAATTTATTTATTTATTTATTTATTTATTTATTTATTTATTTATTTATTTCCAAAGACGGAAAATCCTTGAGAAAAAGTGAAAATTTAAGGATCCCAAGAATTCAAAATCAAATGACCTGCACCAAATTAGTTAAATACGTAATTAACAAAACAAATAAATTTGAATCAATGACGACTATTCAAAAGAAGGCATCTGCAACTTACTAAAAAGGCAGATTCTGTCTCCCTAAACGATGCATTTTGAATCAATCAATCCGTGGAAAAAGAAATTAAAAATTAACTATCAAAACCTGTATGTTATCCACTGAAATACCAGCTCATTTAGAAAAAAATTGGAATGTGTTTGTTTATAACTTCAAATGTATTTTTGATTACCCATAGATATGACAATATTTAGAGAGATAAACAAATATTTCGGAGCTCAATCAGTACAAATTGTGTAACTTTGAAAAAGTGACTCAGAAACAAACAAATCAGCGGATGAATCATTATTTTATATAAACAAAAATTCTTGAAAATTGAGGAAGAAAACTTAAAAACGATTATTTTGGAAAATATTGTGACTTAAGAAATAAGAAACATCATTTCGGAATTAAATAGAAAATGATCGAATAAAAAATCAAATCTAATCCACAAGAATTTGAAGATCAAATATCAATATAGATACACATAAAATTACAAAATAACAAATACATAACAATACTGCACTTAGAAATATTAATGTCTTCGGGTTTTCAGAACTGTTAGGTATTACGAGGAAACAGCAGGCTTCCATTTACCAACTAATATTGAACACATTTTTAAGAATAAAAATATTAGAACAAAAGGAATCATTTGCAAAGACATAATAGCTGATTACCATATAACTGCTTTAGAAATTTAATGATTGGAAGATACACAAAAAAAAATCATAAAAAAATCAACTGAAAAATTAACAAGTACAGCTAAGCATCTCTATTCTGGAATGCCTCGCATCGTTAATATTTCAGTTTTTAAATTATATTGGATTTTGGAACATGAGATGGTGGGTGTTGAAGAGAAGTGAAAAATATTTACTCATAAGCTATTTTTTACTTAACATAAAAAAACAAAAAACAAAAAAACCAACATGAATACAAATGAAACTAAAAAAATTATTACAAATTTATTTATCGTCTTGGAAGGAACATTGAATGAGATTGTTGGATAGTCTGAATTTCTTTATACTCCATTGGCCCCTCTTTAATGGAGTGATCTTTACTCAACCAGAGCAGCGCATTGTGTAGTTATAACATCTGTGTATTACCTACACCAGTTATATTTCAAAAAGTCAATTGAAGAGAAATGTAATTACGCGATTAACTGTCAGTTCTTAATGGTCTGAGTAGGAACACAAAACATTAAAGGTCTGGCTAATGACAAAAAGAAATACCCTGGATTCTCCGTCGATTAAAAAAAAACCAGAGAAACTGCTTGGCTTTATGATCCCAAGTAATTAGCATCAGTCTATCTTTCTAATGTTTCTTAGGTGTCGGATGTATCCTCAGCGCCAGAAGAATGAACTCAAATGCATTCACCACATAACCTGGACAGTACCTTGAAAAGTTCCGAATTTTGGATTATTACGGATTTCGGAATTCCGGATTATGGATGCTCAACTATATCAAATTAGAACGAATAAATAATAGTAAATTAAACATAAATCTACAGGAAAACTTAATTGAGAATATTTGGATACAGTGTTTGTGTAGGTATAAACAAAATGCAGGAACAAATAAAATCCAAATGGTGATTATTGAAAGACATGGATGAGAGAAGAAAACATACAGAAAACAATATACAAAAAAGAAGTAGCGCTCTCAATCGGCGAAAACATTAAAATAACAAGTTGTAAAGCGCTACGAAACGAAAATGCCATGAAAAGTAAAAATCCCAATGAAATCTACGATTCTAAGTATAAACATTGCAAGTTATTGAAAAGTTAATGTAAAGCAAGATTTATCTTAAAACAATAGATAAACAGAACAAAAAGGATAACTAAAGAGTTGAGAGATAAACAATAAAAAACAAACCAACATGCAAGTAACTCAAATATGGAAATTATTACAAAGAATATAAAGTTGTAAGAAATATTTTGAATAGTAAAATAAAAAAAGGCAAAATATGATTATTATAAAGACAAATTTAAAAAAGATTGCAATTCTACTAAACAATATTGATAAGAAATAAATACAATTTTAGACAAAAAAGAAGAAATAAAATAACAATGTTAGAAATTATTAAACTACAAAATAGTCTGCAAACAATAAATAATGATAAGCAATTGACCAACACGTTTTGTTGCCACTTTGGAAACAAGTGTAACAAAGATGATAGGTTTCCTAAGAAATTTAATATAAAACAATATCGCAAACTATACTATTATAATTGAGAAAGCAGCGGAACATGAAATTTAAAATATCATAAGCAAACTTACGAGTAGAATCACCAAATAATTTAGATTAATTTATTAAAAGAAACACGTTCAAATCCTCTCTAAATTAATTTCTATCCTCTAATAAATAAAATTATGAGATTCGGATATCTATTCGGATAATCTGAAAATTTCAAGAATAGCAATATTTAACAAGTGAAGATAATTTTGTGCTAACGCTTAAATTTAAGTGCGACCCATAATAATAATAAAAGGAAGTACATTAACATACGGAAAAATAAAAAAAAAAATAGTTAGGAAAAAAATAAAGAAAACGTTAGGAAAATAAGAAAAAAAAATCCAGGGGGACATTGAACAAAAAAAATTAAGAAAACAACAACAATGCAGTAAATATCCGGATTTGAACCGACAATCTTTAACATATGAGTCTGAGACATACCGATCAAGCTACAGCTGATAACTCAATTCAGATGGTTGCATTTCTAACATTTCAGCTAATAGCGGAAATCCAATGAAAAGAATGCCAAATATCTCGAACATGGCGAGGGGGTGAGCATTGCTCCCTGAAAATCCTCCATTCCTACAGTCCTTGGGCTTCTGAACACGACGGTGAAGACCGTTTGCCGATCCGACCTTCCGTTCGGGAGTTGTTAGGGGTGGAGAAAAGCAATAGCTACCGATGTTGGTCGCTATCACAATAGCTCCCAAATGGGTGGCTAAAAAAGGAAATTTTAGAAACCTTGATAATTATAGCCAATTCGATCTGTAAATCATAGAAAATCACAGAAAATAATCTATCAATAAAACTCAAAAACTTTTTGTAAAAGAACAATGTAATACATAAGAATAATAATATTCATACCAAGCAAATAACAACTACTTGAAAATTTAAATTTAATTTAATTTAATTTAATTTAAATTTAAAAATACTTGCGAAATACTTGGCATCAAACTACTTGAAAATTTCTTTTTATTGACGTTGTAATGAAAAATAAAAGAAAATTTGTATTAATGCTCTCCATTCACCTAATTAAAGTTTTCGATATTAATGTTATTCAAATTTTATTCAAGAAATTACAATTAATTGACTTTAGAGGAATATTAAACATTCTAAAATAATACTTTTGCTAAAAAGTTTGCTTTTAACCTTTTTATGGGGAAACATTTTGTCAAAACTACTTCGGATTTTACGAACTGATATTGAATATTGCTTTTCTTCACTTCATCTTTGATAAAATAGTACTTCTGTAGATATACTTAGTACTTGATGATGAACTTATTTTTGACTTATTCGCAAAAACCGAGCTCTAAGAACAAATTTGTTGCCCAATTTTTTTGAACATCTTCGCACATTCCCATGAACTCTGCTTCACACGCTGTGAGCTCTGTAAGATTCTGTTTCTTATTTCTTCATGCTATCCGTGAATTTTCAAGTTTAAGTGTGTATCCTTAGAGAGAGTTGGCATCCACTTGTAGTACACCACTTGACATCTACTGATTTGTAGCTTTCTCCATGGTGTAGATAAACCTCTGATTCTTGTATCCCAAGTATGAACGACGTCTGAACTGTTTTTGTTCATCTATTCCTGTTTTTATTTCGTGACAACTATTTCAATCCGTATTAGTAATTTCTTGAGAAAAACAAGAAGCAGGTTTTGAACTTTAAAGAATATAGAAGATATCTCAACAAATCTTATCTAAAGTTCAAACATATTTTGGATATTAGACTTCAGAATGTCTACCATCAACCATATTTGTCTAATTAACAGCTAAGGTAATGATTAAAACGTATTTAGCGGAAATTATTAATAAAAATGAAAAAATGCATTAGGCCTAAATAACCAAATAATTTTTTTATGATTATTATGATCAAACCAAAAATAATCAATTTTTAAATAGATATGCAATAATTTATATTTCATATTAACAATTTTCTATTTTTTTTCTTATAATCTAAACATTAAAATTCAAATTCTTGTATCCAGCAGGATATTGCGCCGGTGCACAAAGCCCGCATCACTGTGGGATGGTTTGAGGAACATGACGATGACTTTTCCTTGCTGAAGTTGCCCGCTCAGTCCCCGGATCTCTGACCCGCTCAGTCCCCGGATTCCAATGAACTGGAGAAAGACGAGAGTAGTATTTATTCCAAAGGCAGGAAGGTCTGATTATACCTCCGCCAAATCTTATAGACCAATCAGTCTTTCCTCCTTTCTTCTTAAGACCTTGGAGAAACTGGTTGATCGGTATATAAGGGATGTTATTCTTTTAAAACATCCTCTGAATTGCAGGCAGTATGCCTATCAGAAAGGACTTTCGACTGAGACGGCACTGCACCATCTGGTACCTAAGATTGAGTGCTCTCTATCTCATGGACAGATGGCTCTCGGCGCCTTTCTTGATATTGAAGGAGCCTTTGATCATACATCATATGACTCCATTTGTATGGGGTTGACCCATCTATTATTAGGTGGATCAGGAACATGCTCTCGACTCGCACTATTTGTATACACATTACTGGAAACACTATTACAACTCAGGCTTTGAGAGGATGTCCACAGGGAGGGGCTATCTCACCATTACTTTGGTGTTTGGCAATGGACTCCCTTATTATAAGACTTCAGGAACTTGGATTCTACTCTCAAGCCTATGCAAATGATTTAGTTATTCTTATTAGTGACCTAGATACTGGTACAGTCTTTGAGATGCAAAGGGCTCTTAGTTGTGTACAGGACTGGTGCAACAATATAGGCCTTAAGGTAAGTCCTAGCAAAGCTACACTTGTTAACTTTACTAGGAAAAGAAAGATAGGGAAAAGCCTTAAATTTAAACCTATTTAAGAAACAAATTGATCTTTCATATAGTCTCAAGTATTTAGGAGTCATTCTTGACTCAAAACTGACCTGGAAAGAACACTTAGATACAAAAATCAATAAAATCCATTGTCTCCTTTTGGATGTGCAGAAGGACTTTTAGTGATTCATGGGGGCGAAACTTCTCAGTAAGTTGCAACGTCTAGCCTGTTTAGTAATAACCAGATCTATGAGGACAGCACCCACTGATGCCCTAGGGGCAATATTGGATCTACTACCTCTACATCTCTTTACTGAGCATCAAGCCAGAAACACAGCCTTAAAATTGGTTAATCAGGGTAAGTGGAAATCTGGTACTTCTTATCATTCCAGTATCTGGAAAGAGGCACTGGACTTTTGTCCAATGCTTACACTCAGAACTGCTCTGTCTTTTGATTTTAACATGACACCTAACTTCGCCATTCATTTTCCGTGCCGAGAAGAATGGCTTGCAAAAGGACATGATCTTCTACCCTCCTGGAGAATAGTATGGTTTACTGATGTTCCAGGATCCGAAATAGCACGGGAGCCGGAATATATGGGCTAAGACCAAGGGCGGAAATTTTTCATGCCCTAGAGACTTATTACACAGTATTTCAGGCTGAGGTTTTTGCTATCTTGTTCTGTGTGTATGAAAACCTCAAACGTCATTATGCCAATAGAACTATTTATATTTGCTCAGATAGTCAGGCTGCTTTGCTTGCTCTGAGCAATTCTGCTTGCACTACACAGCTTGTCGCTGAATGTAGAGAAGCATTAACCAACTTGGCCAGGAAAAACTTGGTTTTTCTGTACTGGGTCTCTGGGCGCTTAGGCGATGATGGAAACGAGAAAGCGGACTTGTTGGCCAAGAGGGGGTCTTCTGAACTTCCAATTGGCCCGGAACCCTTCCTTGGATTCACATTAGATCTTAGCAAACGATTACTTGGGACTGTTCTGGAAAAACAGTTCCATAGGCATTGGATTGCCTCGCAGGATATGAGGCAGGCTAAGCTTTTTGTGAAAAGGCCTGACCACCGGTTTGCAATATCAATTCTAAATTTAGATAGGAAGTATTGCAAATGATTATAGGGATCCTTAAGGGACACTGAACTCTTAATAGACATCTATATCTACTTGGTATATGCCAAAGTCCTATATGAAGAAAATGTGGAATGGATCAGGAAACTCCTGAACATATTTTATGCTTTTGTCCAGCTTTGGCTAGCAATAGAGATCTTTGGGAGATCTTTGGTAAAATACGTCTTATCACTGATATTATCTCCACCTTTAAAATTAAGGTCTTTCTTTCCTTTTGTATCTCTACAGGGTTATTTATGACCAATGAAGCTCGACATGACCTTGTTGAGCAATCCTTGATATAATCAATGGTTTACTTGAGGGGGACACAATGGACCCAACTATGTGGTCTACGTGGCTAAACGGCTATGTGCCGATCCTCTTACTCTCCTTATCCTTATCCCCGGATCTCAGCCCGATTGAAAATTTGTGGGATGAGGTGGAACGGCCTGTTCGCTCCAGAGCTACATCTGCATCAAATCTTCAGGAACTGCGTGACACACTCATGCCTTTGTGGAACACAATACCTCAACAACGTTTTCAGCATCTTGTGGAATCCATGCCTCGACGAATTTCAGGCTGTTTTGAGGGCTAAAAGATGCCCAACACGCTACTAGGTAGGCGTACCTAATAAAGTTGCCGGACAGTGTATCTCTTGTTTCTTAACTGTTATTAAAGACTGCATCATTGTATGATAAAATTAAGGAACTTTATTCAGGAAAATTTATTACAAAGTTTAGAACATACGATAAGTAGAACAACAGATTTTAATTTTTTCTAAAAAAACAAAACAAAACAAAAACGAAATTAAAATTACATTTCTAAATTAAAACTAAAAGAAATTAAAATTTAAAATAATTATTTTGATAAAAAAAAAAAAAAAAACCAAATTTCTTTCAGTCTATAATACAAGGATTTTTTTTCATGACTTTTGTTTACTTAACTTCTAGTTGATTAGATTCGAAAAACAACGAACGTAATTCCACCACCATGTTATAGTTGTTGTTATTATTATTATTTCTTAATGTTTTTGTCAACATCATGAACAGTAGTATGAAAGAGTTAAATGTATCTCAATACAGGGAGTATGTAGACTTACTGAAGTAAGCTGTTTCAAATCATTCTTCATTTTTAGTTATAATTTTGACTCGGCTATTAATTCAAAGCTTTTTGTTTTGATATTATTATAGAAATTAAAGAAATTATTTTACTTATAAATCATCATTGCAAATTTACATGAAAAGCTACTAAGACAGCAGATGAAGATCCCTCTTTTAGTATCCACGAGCTGAATTAATCCAAGGCAAATAGTTCTTTACAGTCGTAAAGAAATCCAGTTCTCCATTAAGAGTTGCTCTTTCTCCATAATTAAATATTCCCCAAAGAACCCATCTACCATCCATCCTCACCTCAAAGGGTGACCCCTTATCTCCTGCAAACGAGCCTTCGACGCTTGTACTATTAGCTATAGCGCAAAACATTCCCTTTGAGTGTTTATTGGTAACAACTGGACATCGCTTAGACGATGTAATAGACATGTGTTCCCTTCGGGGAGAAACATCTTGTGAATTAAGGGGTCCCAGACCAGATACGTAACCTTCTTTCAAAATTCCATCTTTACAAAAAAATGGTTCTTCAGGTAAGCAAATTGGAGAAACTTTCGTTACGTTGTTGAAGAGATTTCTGATCGAAGAGTTCAAGAGAACTAATGCAATATCGTTGCTTCTAAATTTTGATGAGTAATGAGGATGTACTTTGATTTTAGAAACTCCAATACAGAGGCTTTCAATAGGAATTACATTATCTTTCTGTAAAGTAAGCCTAACATTAAAGTCTGCATTTCTTTTCCTGTAACTTTCAGAAACACAAGATGCTGTTGTTAGAATCCACTTATCATCAATCAAGGTTCCATAACAAAATGGAACAACATCCGTTGGATACCAAAATGAAACTAACCATGGAGTTATTTCCATATCGTTATCTTTCATACCACATTGAATTTCTGAATGACTGGAATTTAAAAGTAGAGATATTTTAAACTCTTGTGTACATTGCAATGAGTGATCTGTTACATAACATGAATATTCTCCCTCATCAGATTTCTGTACTTTGTGTAATATAAGGTTTCCATCTGGTAAAATAGTCTGATGAGAATTACCCCAAATGCGTTGCTTATCTTTGTACCATCGAACTTCAGTGGAAGAAATATTACCACATTGAAGAAAACAATCTTCATTGCAATCGACAGAAATCAACTTTTCCCGGACCTCTCCAAGACATTTATCAGATACATTCATTTTCAAATTATATGTAATTGAAGAAATATGATTACTTTTCAAAATACATGAATAAAGTCCCTCGTCACTTAAGGAAAATTTCCTGATTGTTAAACTGCTAGTTTTGCTGTCAATTTCAACTTTTCCTTTTACCTCTATTAAGTTTTTACTATTTTTTAACCAAATTATTGAATTAACATTTGTAAATTTTGTACAGTTCAATATTATATCTTCATTTTTTGCCACCACTATTTGAATAGCGTTTGGAATGAATGAAATTTTTTGATAATCTTGAAATTTATGACATTCAGGTACAACGTCTGACCATGAGCCATTTTTCTGACAAGTGATATTAAATCTGTTTTTCATTTCTTCTTCAACTCCAAAGAAACCATCTTCACAAAGTAAATGAGCTGTTTGTCCAACAGAATAACCCTGTTGAGGATTCAGAAGAGTAGTGGACTCAGGAACTAATGGTGCTTTACATCCTGCTACGCATTTAGGAGGATCTTTCCATATTCCATTCCGCTGACATGTAATAGTCGAATTGCCAACGAGGTAATAACCAATATTACACTGTACATTAAGCTCTTCAAATGATTCCAATGCTTCTCTGTCTGAACATTCTGTCTTTCCATTAGAGATTAGGTCTTTTTGGACAGGACATTCCTTCACTAAAAAATAAGTAAAAATTGAAAATTAATCAACATGTTTAACGTATTTTAACTTAAGAGGCATTCTTATTTACAGACAACCTTAAAATAGGAATATGATTAATTTGGTGTCATTTGGAAATTTTGCTCTGACTATATTCTGTGAACAGAATTTTGAATTTAAGTTGCAAACAAATTAAAAACTTATTACTTTAAAAATGTAAAAGCAGAGACAAATTATTCAGTCTAATAACTGCGATGTCTCGTTCCTCATTAAATTTCAGTTATCAAAGCTTTGATATTTTGAAAAATAATCACAATCATGACAATTTTGCCTTTAAATCCTTTAAAAAAAATTTGATTTAAAAGTTTTGTAATAAGTTAAGGAAGGGGATTTTCGATCGCTGACGTTAATGACGCTTCATGCTCAGTCAATATACGACAGAAGCTGACCTCATACCTAGTAATCACTAATCTATAATTAATCAATTAATTGGCCCATCCGTAATAGAGCTAGAACCATTTACTGTCAATGTCCTACTGATTTTATTTGAGTTTCTATTTAGAGCTGTTTCTTTCATGTTGAGGCTGCGATCCCAAGATAATTTGAGCCAGTTATTTAAAATCTACAGTAAAGAGATACTGAAGTCTGTCAAGAGTTCCCGGCTGCGAATTCGTATTTAAACAACGCTGAATTTTCTTAAAAAATACTATGCGACCACAAGGCTATGCCCGAACGGCGAAAGTCATTCATGATATCTTTCAATTGGAAGGGTAACTGTCCAAGTTTGTTATAGTTCACTCAAAATCGTTCAATGTAATCTTTCGTCACCCGTCACATATCCAAGCGGTAGTCTAATTCCTGCCAGACTCAATTTCCAGTATGAATGGCCTCCATAGCATGGGTGATCCGCTCTTTGACATCACATACCCCCATTATAAGAAGTCACATGTTAGGTTCGGGGATCATAGTGGTCGCCGCCGGAGGTGGCTATCCGCATCTGTAGCCCGTGCTCTTGCAGAGCGGTGAATTAAAGTGCTACAAATGCGGACAATCACTACCTGCGATAGCCACCATGATCCCCTGACTTAACACCATGTGCGTTCTTTCTATAGGGGTATGTGAAGGATCACCCATGCTGTGGAGGCCATCACACTGGACATGCTTCGTCGAGTGCGGCAGGAATTAGACTACCGCTTGGATATGTGCCGGGTGACGAAAGATAACATTGAACGATTTTGAGTGACGCACATCAAACTTCAGAAACATTTGAAACCTCCTAAAGTTGCCTAAATCGACTGTTGTGACGTGGTTGTGAAGTGGAAACGGAAAGGCGCAACCACAACAAAACCGCGACAGGGTAGGCCATATATACTGACAGACCGGGACCGTCGAATATTGAAGAAGGTGGTTCGTCTGCTAGTTAGACAACGATTGAAAAAAATCACCCGTGAGTTTCACAGTAATACTAACACTCTAGCCAGCACCATGCTGTTCATCGAGAGATCCGGAGAATGGGGATTCATGGTCAGTTGCTCACAAACCAAACATTTCGCCTGTGAATGTTAAGCGCAGCGGAAGTGGTGTAAGGAGCGACGGCACTAGACAATGTAACGGTGGAAACGTGTGACGTGGAATGATTAATCACGCTATATCAAATGGTGGTCCGATGGAAAGGTTTGGAACATTTGCCATCACGTGTAGTGCCAACAATGAAGTTTGAAGCTGATATTACGATGTGGGCGTATTTTTCATGGAATGAACTCGGCTTTCTTGTACCACTACACGGCAGGTGTAAATGCGGAAGGGTACAAGGATATTTCGGCCAGTTAAGTACTGCCTGTGGTAGAGGATCACTTCGGTGATAACCATTGTCTCTACCAGCAAGACAACGCTCCGTATCTGTAAGGGAATGGTTTGTGGACAATAAGGTTCCGGAAATGGATTCGCCTGCCCAGACTCCCGACCTCAACGCCATCGAACACCTGTGTATTAGAACGTCGACTTCGCTCCAGATCTCAACGTCCCTGTCCTGGCTGCAGCTCTTAAGGAAGAATGGAATACCATTCCTCCAGAGACGTTCAGGCACATAGTGGAAACTCTACCCGGCCTGTGATAAAGACGGACCCATCCCATACTAATGTCCACTTCTGTGGTGTGTGTCACGGGAAAAGTCTCTCTACGGTTTCGACTATCTGGATATTTTTGATCACGTACATACTACGGATAATAAGTTGTTTGAATGTTATCTATAGCGAATTTAATTAAATAACTTGCAACAGAAACTCTACAGACTGTATAAATTTCACCATCAACCCATGGATTTTCATGGGATGTAGAATCTAGAAAGACTGTACTGTACTTTTCTAACATAAATAAATAAATAAATAAATAAATAAATAAATAAATAAATAAATAAATAAGTAAATAAATAAATAAATAAGTTCAATACTTCTTATAGATGACTTCTTACATTCTTTTTGACGGAACCGTTTAACTTGTGTCTGAACTACAGCAATCATAATATATTCAGGTAAACACTATTTTAAAAAAATATAAACCATATTCACTGATATATATGTGGATATTTCAAAAGTTAGCTGAAAAGTCATTTTATTGAATACAGTTGTATTGTTTCCAAATTTTACTGCCATATTTGAAAAAAAATCTTTAATAGACAGACCCGAAACATTATGCTTTATTTGTTTATATTTTTTAAAATAGTATTTATGTCTGAAGTTATTAATATTTATTATGCTCTTATTCTTTTTTTATGTTCTTTCATTTTTAGAAAAAAAAAACATAATCACAAATCTTAGCCATAATCTTATTGTCTTCTTCTTATTTTTCTCATGATATTTCTCAGTAGGTTATTCATATTCCATATCCACGAAAAGTTCTTTATTTCATCAATAAGTAATTCCTTTTTTAATTTTCTATTTCCACTGCTATCTACTCTTTTTTTGTGAACTCAACGAAATCTACGGACAGTTAAATCGCCTCGGAAAGTGTAGCTAAATCTCAGAGTATGACGGTGATACTCAAAGAGCCTTACCTTTATATTCACAAATGTAGGGACGTTGAGTATTATAATAATTAGACCTACAGTCATCAGCAGTCCATGATTGATCTGATGGATTTAGATAAACGCATTTTGTTTCTTGATAAGATGTCTCAATTTGGTATCCAGACGCCCAGGGAGCAAAGGAATCGTAACGAAGAGTAGAACCATCACTAAATACTCCTAATCCATTTACTATACGAAGACCTATCCAATAAGTCGATCTAAAAATAATAAAGATATAATATTAAAGAATGAAATATTCAGGAAATGCTGCTGCTACACTTCCTCCAAACATAAGAACCATATGAATTATTCTACAAATGAGAAAGTTTAAATTGACAAATACTTTCTAAATCCTTCATATGTGATATAAATAAATTCTCACATTTGATCATTGGTCCACATTGGTTTTTGAAAGAAACCTGAAAATTCTATAGAAAAAAAAAAGTAGGGTGAGGCAAAATTCTCCACACAAACGTTGAAAGTCTCCATACAAACGTTGATTTAATTGATTGTGTTTGTTTGCATTTCGGATAGCTAACTACGTCGGACGAGAGATATGCCACTAACAAAGGAAGAGATTGACATCATTCTGGTAGCAGAGAGTTGTACCACCCACCACGTAGTTCCGACACAGAAATAAAAATGTATATGGAGAAGGATGGAATACCAATTCAAAATGTATTGTTAAGAAACGAAAAGCACTGAAATTGTTGTTGCCAGAAGAACAATTTTGAAAATACTTGTTAGTATCAAAAAACATTGCAAAGAGAAGAGGTAAAATTCTAACAGCGAAACACTATATTTGTGTAATGAAATGTTAACCGATAAAGAAAAACATATGTTAAGATTGAATTACCAAGAATCAAAACAATAAACCTCAAATCTAAACATTGGGTTTAAGTCTCAAATTAGAATTTGAATTCATTACAATTCAATTCGTTTTGCAAATTTCAACAAGGCATGTCGCAAAACAAATCAAAAAAATTATAACTAATATTATTCATGACTTTGCCCAATGTAAGGCAAATCTAATACGTAACCACTGTAATTGAGGGCATTACATGTTTTATTAATACTTTTTAATCTGATAAGCCTTTTTGCGATTTTCCTGAGAATCTATATTTATATTTAAATCTCAAATAAATTTCACCAAACTTGGTCTTTGGTTACAATTACTTAAATATGTTAGAAAACGTCATTAGGCTATAAAGGCTATAAGTTAGATGCTACTGGATTAGTGTCAGATTTAGAGATTCTGAAAATCAATATATGTAATTATATGAATTGGATTTACAGTAGATTACTTTCAGTTAAAATCAAGTTAACCAAGATTATAAAGTTTTCTTTTTTGTTTTTTGTAAGAAAATCTTAAGTATATTTCTTTAGCATTTATCTGCCCATAAAACCTACCCTTTATCGAGAAATGTTAAAAGGAAATCCTGGATTTCTTTGTCTTTAATTGCAGCAAGGAATCCACCTTTTCTAGCACAATTGATGGGTGCATCATTACCATAGGATCTTGTCGTAATTACTTCATAACATCGATTTTTATAAAAGTTATCACATGGGAAATTGGATAATCCTAAAAAAATCATAAAAACAAACATATTAGTAGAAAACAAAATATAATTAATAGATACAATTAGTAGATAACTATCTTTTGGATGCTGTTTGGAAATAATAATTTGATAAGATTGTGAAAACGTTTTACAGAAACGTTATTTTTTAATCAAATGATTTAATTGTAGATGTAGAAATTTGACGTGTGTGAAATTAATGGTGTAGTTTAAAAAAAGGCCAGACACACAATAATTAAAAAACATAAAAGCATATTAAAATCACGACCAAGTTTCGATCGGACGTGCCGATCTTTTTCAAGACTTGAAAAAGATCGGCAGATCCGATTGAAACCTGGTCGTCATATTAAGATTTTAATGTGTTTTCATGTTATTTAATTAATGTGTCTGGCCTTTTTTTAAACTACACCATAATTTACTTAGTTTATATTAAGCTTAGTTTATTATATTATATTAATCAATTGTTTTACAGAAATAAAAAAAAGACACTTTTAAAAGTTATTTTAGTAGATGAGAAGAAAAATAATTTTAAAACATTACATATTATAATGCCGATAATTCTAAGTGAACTGAATAAACAATGAAATAAACAAACTTGTAAAATTGATGAATATGAGAAAAAAATGAGAAAGTGTAATCATAAATTAGATTTTCAAAATCTTTTTTAGAAAAAGTCAGCAAATTTGATATTTCTAGCTGCTAAACCTCACACGACTTTGCGAGGAAATGGTTTTTGTAGTATTACATTAAACCTTACTTTTCGTATCATATCATTGTTATTATCAGGCAGTTGAAAGGCTCATATGACGAGAGATGATTTTATTTTCTATCTTCTCATTATCTTAATTGAATCGAACAATTTGGAGATCCTTCAAATTTGACTGCGTGATCGTTACAGCATCTTTCATTCTGAAAGTGCTCTGATTCAACGAATGGAGAAGGTTTTATTTTTCCTTTAAAATGGTTAAGAGAGAACCCTTGAAATAAACGCCAAATATTTTAGTGGTGTTTTTATTCAGGGAATTAACTGCTTGATAAATTCGAATTTAGTTTCACTTGTTGAATCCTAGGACTATTATTTTAAATTTAATAAAAAGTACGAACGAAATTAAAATATTTAATGATACTATGAACGATGAAAATTATTGAAGTATTTAATTTATATTAAGAATTACTCCGTTCCTAATCGTTCGCTCGTCTTTATTCAATGCTTGTAAGATGAAATATTACGAAAAAATATCGCTATTCTGTAGGTTTGTTTATTACTAATTTTAAGTAAATCATGCTTTTAACTGTACTTGTTTTAATTCCCTTGTACTGGTTACATGTCAGTCTACAATAAAAATTGATTCAGTAAATATTGTTTGTGTTCAAGTAACTTAAACGTACAACTCTAGGCAAATAAAAAGATACTAAGATATATTGTACATTACTTCACAGTATTTTAAAATTTGTTTTTTTAGCTTATAATTTTACATAAACTTAACATGAATTAAAATACTTACCTAATTTTGAAAGACTTACAATTATGAAGAGTCTGTAGAAAAAAGATCTCATTTTGTACAGAAACCTTCAACTGATGAAACAGAGATGTCCGACATTATATATATATATACTGTCACTTGATAGATAAGATCAAATGCAATCCTCAATTTATTTATGTCAACAATCAGATATTTTTAAATTAGAAAGTAAAACTGAAACTAATAGCTTTGAAATATCAGTCACCGATAAGTTGTTTTTCAAGTTGAAATTGCAATCTTTAAATAAAATAAAAAAATACCTCAACCATTACAGGACAGCTATTTCTTGGACAACTTTTATTAAAAATATAGGTATCCAATTTTGTTTTAAAACGGTCATTGACAATGCTAAGGATTTGGGAAATTTAGGAAGCCTTAACTGTAATAGTGTACATCTGTTACTATAATAGTCGATAAAATACGTAATAGTGACAATGAACAACACGTGTCGAAATCAGCTGCATTTAGATCACATAGGGAAAATGTTGAAAACTGACTGAGAGAATTTGATATTTGATACATCAACGATACTTCTAAGGAAACGTTTTTGTTTTTTGGTACATCAAAAAATTTTATAGTTAAAATCTAGAAAAGCTGTAACTGATATTGTAAAGCAAAAAGTCCCAGTATAATATATATATATTTCTTGTGTAATTTTGTCTATATCTGATTTCTTACATTTTAGTCATCAGTTCTGTTTGTTCTGTCTTCATTCAATTGAGTTGAAATTTCTTATAGTGGTATATCTCTCTTCCAGTTAACTTTTCTCTCTTTTAGATAGGGTTTTTTAGATGTCGTTGGATCTGCACCGAGGTAGTGGGGTGGAAAAGAGGGTTTCATTATTCTATCTTTCTTTCAATCTTCTTGTTTAAGAGTACATAATGAAATAGGCTACATCTCTCCGTTTACCAGAAAAAACCCATTTCACTTTCGAATTAACTAGGACCTCACTTTACATGCAATACAGATTCCTTTTGGGCAATAGAGGCTCCAGTGATTCTCGATCATCTGGAAAAAGTAGGGGTCGGGCATCAGATCGACGCCCTCTCGACTTAACCCAGGGATAGAAACCCATTCCTCATTTTACAGAAGATTGGGTGAACTCGAGAACCCTCCTAAGGGAGAAACATCCAACGGAAACCCAACTCCTCCAGGTCGAGTCTATATCGATGGACTACCTGCCCCACTATAATGCTTATTAGGTTTGAAATAAATAAATAAAGTTCTGATTTTCAAAAATAAAAATCTGCTCTATGGCTACTAAAAATCATGGCTACTAAAAATATTGCCTAAAAAGGAATATATTCATATGTTCAATTTCCTTGGAAAGTTTTAATACTTGATACTACATCACATACTATCAAGATATTTTGAATTGCAGAGAAACACATTTACATTTTTCACGATTATTTCTTCACAAAAAATAATAATGTTTTTACCATAATTTGATTCAAGGGAAACCATTTCAACAACATCAAGTAACTTCTCATTGCAAGAACTGAATGCGAGTATAGAAAACTGCCGAATTATAACCATCAAAATAAAGAATGAAATATCCTTTCAAACAAAATAATAATATGTTTACTTGTTATCTCGGTGCTTAAATTTTGTGACAACAGCAATTTGTTAAAGATGCAAAGATGAATTAAGAAATAACTAGGACTCCGGTGCATAATGCATCAACCTTTAATTTATCAGATTTAAACTTAGATTATATTTGATAATGGTAAAATGAACAATAACACATTCCGCAAAAATTAAAAAAAAAGATTAAAATACGTTATCAAGCCATACATAGACTAAGAAATTTATATTTTTAGACGGTCTTCAGTAAGGCACTGACTACAATGAAAAAAAAAATTGTTTTTCTTAAAATGTTTATGGATCAAAAAAAAAAAAAAGGTGGAAATTTGAAAATAATATGGATATAGATTCATTGATTCAAATTTATTTGAAGATGAATAAATGAAGGTCTCAGTAGAAAAGAGACACAGGCGTCAAAGATTTTAAGATTTTACAACAAGTATCAGAATAATTAATTTCCTGGGGAAACATGGTGTTCATTTGTAATTACTTAAACTAGTAGTGAATTTAGATGGTAAATTGCTGCTGGTATCTAATATTGGGGGAAGATCACGTACCGAAACGCTTTTAATATATCTTAAAAATTGATGAAATCCTAAATTTGTCATTGGCTGCTTTTTGTTGTGACTTTTCTTTTGGGATTGTATCATGTAATAGGTTAATTGTTATATTAATAGACTAATAAAAGAGTACATAACAAAAATAAATATATGGATCCATCATCCCAGATGTTAGATGCAGGAGTATGGATGGAGGAGCCTGATTCTATTCCCGTCAGTGGTTGGGATATTTTCACTGTTATTACTATTCCAGATGGACCCAGGTTTCACCCAGCCATCTGTCAAATGAGTGTCTGATTTCTTATTCGGGGATTACAAGACATCGGTATGACCTTCTGACCTGAACCACTCCAGTTGTTCGAGTATCGTTCGAGTCTGAATCTCCTTCGCATTCAAGGACCTACCTGGCCTATAGTGAAAAACCTTTATCTTTATATAAAAAAAACACACACACACAGTATAAAAATGTAAACATCGATCCACAAGGTCAATGCTGTATTAGTTGAATAAATCACACGTCAACGTTTACAGCATTTCTAACTTCTCATCAATGCTTTGAAGTTGATAACAGGGATTGATAATAAGCTATATATGTTCTTAAAAGTTTCGCTGAAAAACTATGGATTAATAAAAATGCATTTTTGCAAATTTCAATTTCACTAATATTGTCACGGGATTAGTGTTAGGGAGAACAGTTCGGAGTCAATGGCTGACAAAACAAGATCGAACTGATTTATTTACAAAACACAGGTTTAAATAGACAATTTAGACAATAGATTAAATGATGATTCGAGCAATTTAAATTTAACAACAATTGATTAGAGGAGGGATCAACAAATCAGAAGGAGAAATTTAAATGATCAGATGGTTTATCAATCTATATATTACTAAAATCTTTTATTTCTCTGTCTGTCCGGCGCAGTGCAACAATGGAAAACGGTGTTTCCTTTTGCTTATTTGCGAATGCAAAAGGCGCAATTGTTGTTATTGTTGTGATTTCCAATATTCACAATGGTAGTGCAACAATGGAAAACGAGTGTTCAATTGTCATTGTTACGAGGAAGTCGACAAATGCAAAATGAGCATTGTTGAACTTCAAAATGTTGCGTTCTATCCGTCAACAATGGCGCGTGCTAACAAATAATGAGTTCATTCAAAAAGGAATAACATATCACTATTTGCTCAGCTATTCAACAAATCATAATCGCTTTCATTGGAAGCGATTCTTCTTAGATTATCCGTGCTCTTAAATAATTCCTAACCTTAAATTCAAAGAATCACCAAGCCAAGTTGTTAACAGTAGTTAGGAATGTATATTGGCTTTTATTTAAGAGCACGGGCTGATTGTATATGTTCATACATCACAAATTATAAACGATATTGTGAAAGATATTGAGAGGAAGCGATTGAAAGGAGCACAACAGATAGATTTGGATCGAAAGAATGAAGCCGAACGTAATAGACGGTCAAGAGCTAAGGAGATAACGGAAGAGACACAAGAGAGACAGAGGTTAGACGCCGAACGACATCACGCAAAGACAGAGAGAGAGAGAGAGACAGAGACTTTAGGTCCCCGAACTCTACTTTATCTAACATCCATCTCAACATATCTCTTCTTCAAAGAATCTACATTGATTAATCTGTTCTCGGGGGCCTTGTTAAATTTGAAAATAAATAAGGTACGGAAAAAGAATTACGTGTACATTTGAAATAATCCAAGTTCACTAAAATCAGGTCGGGGAGAATTCTACCAGATCGGAGTTCTTTTCCTTCAATCGGCGGGGTTCTCCGTTATTGGTTTCTGTTCAGGCGTTGGATCGTCATTGAGAAACGGCTTCATTCTCACAATTTGGGTTATCTGGGGTGGTCCTCTGGTTGTGCGTCGATCTCTAGCTCTGCATTTGTACATCACTGGCGATGTTTGGCGGAAAATTTCATACGAGTCATATCAAGAGAATAACAGCTTTTTAGATACGCCTATTTTGCTCGTAGGCCTATGTAATCACACTAACTTTAATTTTGCATTTACTTCTTCTACCTGATTAACCTAATTATGCATTGCCTCTATCTTGAAAACAATGTAATAATCAGAACAAACGAATCTAAATATTAGCAGGCAAAGTGATCGAGGCTTCTTTTCCATTGAGCATTTTTCCGCGTTTCAGTGTCTGAGATTTTAGAAAGGTTCTATTGAGTAATAACCATGTGCCATCGAATAGACTAATGTACAACAGACGACAGGATCTATTTAATAGTATTAAAAAAAATCAAAACCAAAGAGAATTGACGTATGCCCCTTTTCCATTGGACCCCTCAATTACATAATACAATCAATGCATTCTCTTATCTTACAAGGGAACGTCGCGAAGTGTTACTCAGAATTTGATATTGGTTTATGGGTCACTTTATAGACTTTTTAACGCTGAGTCCGAATTTGAGATTCATTTTCATCTCCGCATTCATTACATATACTGAAACCATGTATCTTGCGAGCTTATTTAAAACTTAGGAAATAAGATTACATTTTATTTTGAATTGATAGAAAACGAAACGAAACTTTTCATTTTTTTTATCTTATCATTATTGATTTTCTTATGTTTGTATTGAATTAAATGCGAAATCAAGTTTTTTTTATCCCACTTAACTAATCTTTATAAACCATTGGTTTCAGTTTCACTTTTATAAAGTACATATTGTTGACAAAAAAGTTAAATAAATTTGCAAGGATCCTTAGTACTTAGTTGACATAGTTAAAAATTGAAAATCATGTTCCTAACTTAATTTAGAAAGCCTATTAATTTGGAGGTAAATATTTAAAATTACATTTTATTACTTTATTTATTTAATTTCCGTTTATTATAACTAAGAAGCCATTATCTATCTGCTTATCTATGAACTTTGCCTTTTTTTAAGTAAACTTTACCTATAGTTAAGGAACATTGAATTAGTAGAAAAATAGTTTTAACTAAAGCGTTGCAAAATGAGAGCACTTTTGATTGAAGTCTTTGTGTTTACATGTTTTTTATGTTGGAGTTCGATGGGTAAGTGTTCCATTTTTACATTTACAAGTAAGGGAAAGTTGAGCATTTTTAAGTTTTTGTAATTATATTTTTAAAGAATTTCTTTACATTTTTAAATATAGCTCTAGTTTTTGTAATAAATCTATTTAACACCCTTTTTTATTAAAGTGAAAAATAAGATGTATACTTAAAGCACACCTGGAAAGTGAAAAAATAATATTTCAAAAGCTTTTAAGATTATTATTGAATTTAATTATTAGTTGGACATGATTTTCTAGGATCCTCTGACTTTGCCTGTAACAATTTCTATAGAAATCGTTGCTATGAAGTTACTTCCTCAGCAACTAATGGATTTCAAGCGGCCATCAACTGTGCTAATAATGGAGGAATTCTCGCAACCATTAAAGACCAAGAAACTCAGAATTTTTTATTAACACTTTTAAATAAAGGGTAAGTTTTTATATATGCTTATAAATGGCAAAGTTTCTAATATGTTTTAATATGCGTCAAATAGAAAAAAAAAGATTAGTATCAAAACATTTTTCAAATGCATTTAATTCGTGATATTATCTGTCAGGATAGCACATCACGGATGGATTACATGTCAGAAAACTTAATGTTTAGGTAATTAAAAGGAAGATAATAAGTAGATATCAGAGCTATAGGGATTAAAATGGGGATAAAAATTACGTTATAATCAGGGATTTTGTTGTTATGATAAATCGAATATTTTTCTTAGAAATCTTAAAAGAAAATTGAACTTTTCTGTTTCTGTTGTGAATGTGGGTGGCAGGGAAGCCAAGCATTGCGACCGGAGGTCTATTGTACGAACCGACGAAAGTAACGACAGATGGAGTGAAAGACTGAAAAAGAATGGTCGGCGAACTGCAGGGGAAACGGGCAAACCACGAGAAATCCTGCCCAGTGCGGAACGTCCACTATCATGAAACCCATATGAGAACCGAACCCAGGTACTCAGAGGTGAGAGGCCGATGTCAGAACAACAACGCAAATTGAACTTTTGTAGATTATTGTTACTGAATATGATCTATCTATTGATTTTGTTTCAAAAACTGGGTCCTTAAATGAGTAGTTTTTGACCAGAAACTACTAATCTATTAATTTCCCGAAGCTTAAGTTCAATGACAAATAATCACTAATTATCAGAAAAAGTTCAAATGTTGCTAGTAACCAGTGAGCTTTTTTAATCGTACCAAATGGGTAGTCGGATCTTCAATGATCATCTTTGGTTATGTTTATTTGATTATTCTACATTAGTGTCCTTCTGTCAATTCTTGAGGCCTTAAGATCCTATTACGCAAGCCCCAGATAATAAATAAATAATAAATAATTAATAAATGGCACCCATAGCCACAAAGAGAGAAAAGAAAGAAATATAGGAAAGAAAGGGAGTACTCGTAAAGGTCCCTCAGATTTGAACGCTTATTCAGATATAAGAGGCAAAGAAGAAGGCCACCGCCTAGACCGCTCGGTTCGCCTGAACCGTTAGTTTATATTTAAAATAATGGCATATTTTTCAAATATTATATAGATGATTAGTTGGTTGGTTAAATGGTTACATTTTATGGCGTAAAAACAACTTTGGCGGCAAGAAAGTAAAAAAACAGTAAAAAGTGAACTACAACAAGGTAAAAATTGTAATATAAATTTTTACCATCATTTTAAAAATAGTACCTATAGATAAAAACAACAATTATGAATATTTTCTAAAGCAAACCCACATTTTACGAATATCAGAAATAAAAGAGAAAATAAAGGCAAAATCACATGATGCTAGTTTTTCTCGTTGTTTTGCTTTCCCACAAATGGTTATCGTTTTTAATTATATGCTTCAATCATTTGATTTCGTTGTTCCCAAATCAAAAGATCACAGCAGTGTGAAACAATGCTTCTATGTGATTGGTGCTGCTTTTTAAAACCTTTTAGAACCATCAACCAATCAGCGACCAGATTTAGAACTTTCTACTTTCTGCTTTTGTTACGGGTTAAAGTCGCTTTTAGGCGCTATATCCGTAGAATATTAAATGACTTTAGCAAGTTATCAATCTGTTCGAAACTATATGTACGAGTATATATTATACACTCATTTATATTATCAAAAAAAAAAAAACGACGCACCTAGAAGGAGTTGTCCGATTGTAATGAAATTTCGTATGCAAAGACACTGGGACCGCCCATGCAAATGATTAAACTTTGGTGTCCAATGAATTAATATCGAGAGCTACAGCGCATCGGAACTGCGCACTCAGCAGATGTATATAAGAAGCGATTCTCAATCTGATGGTCAAAATTTCTGTTGCATTGCGAATTAGGATACCTTTCAGCGACTGAGAAAATGCCTCGCCGCAGGATTCGAGCTCATTACGAGCAACTGTCAGAGTTTGAAAGAGGTCGTATCATTGGATTGAAAGAGGCAGGTTGGTCAAATCGGAGAATCGCTCGTCATATGGGTCGAAGTGATGCGGTGACAAGAAGATGCTGGCAGGATTGGGTGGACAATGGCAGATTTCAGCGTCATGAAGGTAGCGGTCGACCTAGGGCCACAGCAGAGCGGGAGGATAGAGTGATTGTCAGATCAGCTGTCATCGTTATCAACCATCAGACGTGCGAACCGCACACGAGTGTCCACCATGACCATTCACAGACGGCTGAGAGAGCGACATCTACGCTTCTATCGACCGCTACGCCACCTGCCACTCACGTCTGCACACCGTCGGGTCAGATTACAGTGGTACTTGGCTCGATCCGATTGGAATGATGCTGACTGGGGAGATATAGCGTTTAGAGACGAATCCCGCATCCAACTGTGTCCTGACGATCGTCGCAGACGTGTCTGGAGACGCCCAGCGCAGCGTATCGATCCTGCTTTTCACTATTGCACGCCACACAGGCCCTCAACCATGAGTTATGGTCTGGGGTGCCATTTCCCTTGATAGCCGGAGTGTATTAGCACCTCTGTTTTAGTGGAAGCAGAGCGCATTTCAACTGAAAAGTTTTAAGTTATCGAATAATTTTAAAATAATAATTGAAATTTATTTCAATAAAAATACTTTTTATTTTCGAAAGATATTCTCCTGACTTAATTGATTACAATCTTGGATTCAATCGAAAGTGATAGCCAAAATGGCGTCGACGGATTAGTTGCCGCCGAATATTAGATCGTTCCGTTAATACATCTAAGTCCGCCGGTCCTAGTTGGTGTTCGCTAATCACCTTTGATTGAGCAAGTTCTAAGTTCAATGATAAAACTGGTGATGGAAATGGTGCGATCAAGGAGTGTTAATGATAATATCAATGATCAGGACTATGACGAAAGTTAGGACCTTGTGATTTGGCTAGACAGAAAAAAGGATAATAGGGCTAATAGTGAAGCTAAAGTAAAAAGTTATTAGAAAAGGATATTAAAGCTATCAGAAAATTCAGATATTATCTAAATGTTATAAAATATATGATGACAAAAACCACATGCTGTATATGAACGCACATCGAGAAAGGCGAAAAGTAATCATCAATCGAGGACGAATAATTATATAAATGTCAGATTGAGCGATGGAGATTTGCAGATCAATTCAGCATAAAATTAAAGTTCTCCATACAGTAAGCTGCTCCAATCTACTCCTGATATCTTGTCTGATAGATGGTAAATAGAAGGACACATGACAAAAAAGACGATCTTCTCGGAGAGAACACACACAATGATCAGATTTTTTTTAATGAAATGCGCGCAAAATATATGAAGAGACTTTCGACGGAGATTCAGAGATGGTTCATATACAGAAACAACCATGCAGGCATAAATGCTTTCAACAGGCGAAATATTAAATGCACCAAACATTGTCACGAATTGAAGTTCGCGCCCTTGCTCTAGTCTTCTTATAACCCCTTCTCTCCTTCCCTTCCTTCGTATCACATGTCTTTTTGCCCATTTTTCACTTATTTCTCTGCCTGTCTTTACTTTCTTCATTTTTCTCTAACCAAACTCCAGTGATCGTAATTTCCCGCCAACATTGCGCCGAGGAAACTACATCTTAAATATTTCACGACCCAAGGAGTTTCTCAAGAGAGCTTTAATGGACGATCTACAAAGGAACTTAGGCCGTGAATCTTATTGGTTTCGCCATTAAAGACTCTATTCCACTTTCTGTCGTTATAAACCACAGCTGAGATCCTCTCTTGATGGGGGAGAGACAGAAGGAAAGGTCGTTTCTGAGGCTTGCATCAATCACTGTATACTTAAGCCTAGTATACACCGAGGGACAAAGTCGCGGAAGACGTGTCTCGGGACAGTCGCGATACATTGTCCCTCGACAGTCGCTGTACAATGTCGCGCATCCACACTTAAACAGCCACTTGCACTACAGATATCAGAACGCGATGTCCCAACAGATTGCTCTCTGTGCATTGAATTTGTGTTTAAATAATTTAATGTTGTTAAAAAGGAAAAATCGTAAACCTAAATGGTACTGGAGGAGAACGCTATTTTCGAGAGGCATTACTGTTGCTATTAATCTTCTCGAAAAATTAAAACTGGAAGATGGCATGGGATTCAGAAATTTTTGGGCCAGATGCTCCGTAGCATCCCTCCTTTTATTTCTGATTTTATAATCTAGACTTGTGATATCCCAAAGATGTGGGAGGGCCTGAAAATCTGCGATTATTTTCAATGATGTTTCCATGGCGGACAAGTAGAAACTGACTCAGAAGTCTTGGAACACGTACAGCCTACGGAATGTCGCGCAACATTGTCATGTTCCCCATTTCGATGGGGAAGTTGAGACTTGCGTCTTTTGTATCGCGATAGTCCCGGAACTCGAGAAAACTGTATCGCAACAGTCGCGGAACAGCCTGTGACTTTGTCCCGAGACACATGTTCCGCGACTTTGTCCCTTGGTGTGTACTAGGCTTTACCCTGATCAGGATTAACAGTGGAGAGAAAGACTTCGCCACCCATCCTAACTGTGTAAAGCCGGTATGAAGGACAGTGACAGGAAAGACGTATCGACATCAAGCCTTGGGTGGTTTCTCATCATGAACCCCTTTCGTTTTCATTTTTGCTTATTGATTTCCCAAAATGGAAGTCGCAGAGTCACTCGATCTTGTACCAGATACATTGGTAGCAACTGCTTCGTCGTCATTCCAAAAGAAAAGTTATGCTACGCCCCCCTTCCCCCCAAAATACCAGGCCATTATCAACTTTCCCCTCTCCAAATCTACCATAAGCTATATTGTTGTATATAGATATTATTCGAAAAATAAACTATTAAAAAAATCACGAATTTTGTTTTTTGTATCGTTTAGAAATTCGTGGTTTTTTTTAAATTTCCAATGTATATTCTGTGTGATTACAATAAGGGAGAAAGTCGATTTAATGAATATTACAATGAAAATTCTTTTAACAGTTCATAGCAAAATTTTGCAAGATGTCAAAGTCACTACTCCTTATAAAAGAATAATATTTAGTATTTCTAATTTATTTTATGTAAATAATCACTTTTGTGGTTAGATTTGTTTAATTTTTTGTCCTAATAGAATCTGTATTTTCAATTTATAAATAAACATGTAGAATATTTTATTTTCAGTAAACATTATTTATGGAAGTATTTTTTTTTTTTACCAGATCGACTTATTGGATAGGACTTCGTATCGTATCTGGAATTGTGGCATTCAGTGATGGTTCTGCTTTTCTCTATGGTTCTTTTGCTCCTTGGGCTTCTGGATACAAAACTGAAACATCTTATAAAGAAACCAAATGCGTTTATCTCAATCCAACAGATCAATCATGGAATGCTTACGACTGTACTTATGTAGTATCCACGCCAGCAAGAAATTCCTTCTCTTTTGGAGGTAGTAGTAGTAGTAGTAGTAGAGACAGAAGATATATTTGTGAATTTAAAGGTAAATTGTAACACTAATAAGCAATAATTATAATTTATTTAGATATTTTTTTTTAAACTTTTTTTTTTAGCATTGACTTATGAAACATTTTTGTTTTCGTTTTGTTGTAATTTGTGGACCCGTTACCATCCAAAAAGAATTTGAGGGAGGCGCAATTTTTAATCTCCCATCCGCAAATGTTAAACGCACACAAATACACATTTTTTTTTTGAGAAATCCAGCCCCTCCGGTCATTATCACATTTTCGAACCTTTCGTGCTGGAATCTCTGCGATCACCCATCGAGATAAAAGGTAAAAGTCTACTTCTGTAAAATAAAAGATCTAAAATTCCATTCAACCAGTTAAAATGCACCTCAATTATTCAATATTTAATCATAGAAAAATCCTTTCCAAAACACTCGCAAAACTCAGTAGCACATCTCTAACACACTCCAATAACTATATCCATCAGAAATAACAATCGTCAAAAGTAGGCAGATTATACAGTTCCAAATTTTCATAAAAGCTACTCTTACCACCACTTAAAATAAACGGAAAACACAGGAGAAACAGTAACCAAAATAAACACAAACCACCCATCTATCATCACATAACATGCTAGACCATTGCCTAGAAGAAATGCACAACCCATAGTAGACATCATTTGTGAGATACAAAATGGAAAGGAGAGGCTTATGTTGGAATCATGTTTAATAAGTTGGAAACAGTGTCTAAATAAGAACAGTAAGTAATGTATCTTTTGGATACATTAAACAGTTCATGAGTAAAAGAGAGAAATATTTATAATTTAAGAAGTCTGATTATCATCCAATAATAATAGTTTCTTTATGATTTAATTGTTTTTCAGTTTTGCGAGAATAATTCGTGTTAGTATAATAAATTGTTAGTTAGTTAGATTAAAAAAGTTGTTACAGAATTAGACTAATGGATTGTTATTAAAAGAATTGTAATGAGATATCGAGATTTTTTTTTATTTATTCAAAATTATGTCTTCATTAAGATCGATGGAATTATAGAGGAGAAGAAATCAGTTTTCTTTCCTCAAATATTATCACCTGAGGAAGTTTCTCGCTAAGAGAAATGAAATATTGTGAAGAATAAAGTAGATGTTTTGGATTATACTATGAAATTATTTTATAATATCGCATAACATAACACAAGACAACATAACATAACATAACATAACATAACATAACATGGTTTACTCACAAGTATCAAAATCAGAATTGCGATGATCAAATTACATTTAAAGTTTGAAATAAGTTACAACAACTGCAATTGTTATAATAGTTTTCTACATAAACTAGAAATTTATTAACTTCCAGTGAATTAAGACTTGTCAATTAAACAGAAATTTTATTTCGATTCTGATTAACTCTTAAATGATATATCTACTGTACAAAGTTTAGCAGGAGCTGTAAATAGGAGGTGAACTAAAGAAATGTCTATTTAAGTAATTTTGAGTGATCTGTTTGATAACTATTTAGTAAAATGAAGACTATTATATCAGCCCACTACAATATGAAGTACTCATTGACATTCTCTTACCGACTGTTTAATGATTCTGTTTTATCTATATTCTTTACTGCTGTTCTTCTGGTGTTTTTTTTAAATTAGTTTTTAAAATACATTTTATTTTGCTACTTTCTTTATTCTTTGTAATTAAGTTGCAATTTAAGTATACTAACTAGTAAGTACTGGATTTATTCACTTAGTAAAGCCTTTATTTGTTATATTTCATTAGTGATTATTTTTTTTTACATTGCTTCTTTTTATGATTTTTTTTGTTTCGTCCTATTGTAATTCAACATAATCTTTTTCGTCTTTTAGACGCTTATAAACTAACTTAATAAGGTTCATTATTTTGTTTGTTTGAAATACGAATAATTCATTGAAATAAGGATTTGAATTCCACATTTTGTTCTTGTTTTTATTTCTTTACTTTTAGTCATTGAGGGGTCACTGTCTCCATCATGTGTTATCAATACCTCCCCTCGTACGCCTTTTGAGTCTTGCACTGGCTGATTAGCTCTGGCTGATGAGAGCCCAATAAGCTCGAAACGGCTGTCCCAGAGTATCAGCTCGACTCAAAAGGCATTCTTATTTCAATTAATTGCTTTTATTTCACCCATTAAAGGATTTGATATTTATTTCTTTATTTTTCTTTTTTTTTTCTTTTCCTTTCCTTGTGGTCAAATACCTTTTCTGGTAGCCTGAGTGCTGCCCAAGGATTTGAATTCCACATTTTGTTCTTGTTTTTTATTTCTTTACTTTTAGTCATTGAGGGGTCACTGTATCCATCATGTGTTATGAATAATTCATTTTATGAAAACTAATCAATATTCTTTTAAGATTATTATAATGTTTACAAGTGACATCCCAAAACAGCTGTTTCTCGCTTGATTGGCGATCATCAGTTGGGAGTATCACTGTATACACACTAGATCTCTTACAGAGGTGAATATACATATAATATAATAGGTGTATATTCACCTCTGTATGAGATCTGCTGTGTTTACAGTGACTACTCTCAACTGATGATTGCCAATCAAGCGAGAAACAGCTGTTTTGGGATGTCACTTGTAAACACGATCTCACCCTTTTAATGTGTTAATGCACTTTTTAGGCTCTTTTCTTATTTTAATTGCGCATAGAAAATTCTTTGAGGCTGCCGGAGGGCAGCACAAGAATTTTATTTATTTTATTTTTAATATATACAGTAAACTCCCGATTATCCGCGGAATTGGGTGGCGCGGGAACCACGGATAAGCGAATTCCACGGGTAATCCGAAATAGGACGAAAATCCACACAAAAATGCTTTTAACATATTTTATTTACATTAAAATGGAAATATATACAACTACAGTACATACATTATAAGCAATTATTTTATTTTAAATTATTTATTTATTTTTAAATTTTATTAAATATTACGGGAAGGCTCTCCCGTAATTTAGTGTAACCTACTGGCCTAAGCTCCGCCCACAAGGTCATTCTTTAAATTGTTTGTCTATAATTGTCTTCACTTACTTTGTTAGCCTCTTTTTTTTTTTAATCGTTTCAGGCCAACTAAGGACCACATTAAGATAACTATTTTCTTCTCTCTTCCTTCCTCTTTCTCCAAAACTCTCTCCTCCTTTCCAAATGGACTCTTTTCCTTTCATCCGACCATTTGGCTCCAGTTGTTTTCCTTTTCCTTTCCTTTTCCCTAATTCCCTTCCTGAAAACCTTTGAACTTCTTAACTTTTAGTCTGAATTTGTCTCTGCTGAGTAGGGTCTCCCGATCAATCTGCATTTCTTCTAAGTCCTTTATTGCTTTGCCACCCCACCCATTTTTTGTTGTTGTCTGTTTTCCTGTTTTGGAAGAAAGTATGGATTTTCTTTGTTAATCTATCTTCCTTCATTCTCCCTAAGTGCCCATAAAGGGTAACACGTCTTTTCCTGATCTCATCCGTTATTTTAGGGCATTGCAAGTAAATTTCTCTATTTAGTCTCAAAACCCAATCGCCATCTTTATTCTTGATTGGACCTAATATTTTTCGCAAGATTCTTCTTTCCCTCTTTTCCAAATCTTCTAGTGCCATTTTGCATCCAGATAGTAGTAGTGTTTCTGACCCATAAAGAACTTCGGGTTTTACAATTTTGCTATTTATCTTATTTTAGATTTAATTTTTTTTTAATTCCATAATTTATAGTACAGTAAAAAAAAAAAGGAAACAGGAGAGGTCCGCGGATAACCCGTTCGCGGATAATTGGAAGTTTACTGTATTTTGTTTTTAGTTTAGTTTTTCTGGAGGTGCCATTCCCATGCCTACTTATATTATTATAATATTTCACAACATATTTCATTAATTCTATTTGAATTTCTGTATTTCTTTTTTAGTGAGGGAATGTCCTGTTCAATCTGCTGTAATTCCGAATGGTAGAAAAGAATGTTCAGACAGAGATGCATTTCAACCATTTGAAGAGCTTTACATAGAATGCAATTCTGGTTACTTCCTTCAAGGCAATTCAACCATTACATGTCAGCCAAGTGGAAAATGGAATACAGTTCCTAGATGCATTGCAGGATGTAAAGTGCCAATAATAACTGAATCCACAACCCTTCTGAATCCACAGGAAGGTTATTCAGTTGGACAAACAGCTCGTTTGCTTTGTGAAGATGGTTTTTTTGGAGTTGGAGAAGAAATGAAGAACAGGTTGGATATTAGATGCCAAACCAATGGTACTTGGTCAGATATTGTCCCTGAATGTCATAAATTCGATGATTATCAAAAAATATCGCTTATTCCAAAAGCTACTGAAGTTTTAGCAAATAAACATAAAAATATCACACTTAACTGTCCGAATTCTAAAACTATCCATTCAATAATTTGGCTTAAAAATGGTAGAAAATTAATGAGTACTAATTATAAACATCAGATGAATAACAACAGTGGATGCATTACAATCAAATACTTTTCACAAATAGATGAGGGTTTTTATTCATGTATTTCAAAAAATAATCAACTCATTTCATCTGTCACGTATAATGTAAAAATGAATGTTTCTGACAAATGTTCAGACACTCTTAGACAGAAAGTCATTTACGTAGATCAAAATGAAGACTGTTTTCTTCAATGTGGTAACACTTCTTCATCTGAAGTTCGATGGTATAAAAACAAACAGCGCATTTGGGGCAAATCTCGACAAGCGATTCTGTCAGATGGAACCCTTATTTTACAAAAAGTGCAAAAATCAGATGAAGGCGACTACACCTGTTTTACAACAGATCTCGCCCTGCACTGCACACAAGAGTTTAAAATGACTCTCTTTTTGAATGGAAATTATTCAGAATTAGAATGTGGAATTAAAAATGATAATGTCACTATCCCATGGTTAGTTTCGTTCTGGTATCCAACACATGTTGTCCCATTTTGTTACGGAACCTTAATTGATGATAAATGGATTTTAACAACTGCTTCTTGCGTTTTTGAAAATTACAGAAGTCGATTTCCTGGTTTTCAGGTGAAACTTAATACACAGAAAGAAAATCTGATTGATGTAGAAATCACTAGCATTGGAGTTTCCAAAATAAAAATACATCCTCAATATTCATCCCGATTACGAAGCAATGATATCGCAATGGTGAAGTTAAAATCTTCTATCCTAACTCTATTCAAGAATGGAACCAAATTATCTCCAATCTGTTTACCTGAAAAACCAAAGTCTTCGTGTCGTGATGAGACAAAGGTTGAAGGTTATGTATCAGGTTTAGGCTCTTTGAATTCCGAAAGTATTTACTCACGTAGAGAGCGTATGTCTATTACACCTTCTAAACAGTGCCCAATAGTCACTAGTAAATACAATAAGATGTTCTGTGCCAGTGCTAATGTTACAAACAACGAAAACACTTTTGCAGGTGATACTGGATCACCCTTTGAAATAAACACGGATGGTAGATGGGTTCTTTGGGGAATATATAATTATGGAGACAGAGCAACTCTTAATGGAAATATGGATTATTTCTTGACAGTAAAATATTTTTTAGACTGGATAAATTTAGTTCGGAGTAACGAGTAATGATTTACTGGTCTGGTGGCTTCATCAATGATTTGAAAATTGAAAATTATTTGTTCTTTATATTTTGCTTTAATTCAGAGTAATTAATATTTTTTATCTTTTTTTCTGGATGCTCTTAAAATAATCTGATTCTTTATCAACAACAATTTTTGAATAAACTAACACACAATAACGTATTTTAAAATAAAGACTTTTGCTAATTAAAAGTTAACGAATCTACAGATATCAATTGCATTAAATAATTTTATTTACTGTCATATATAACTACTTAAATAATTAATTTCTATGCTGCCATGTCTCCAAAGAAGCAAACCAGGTAAACAACTTATCGGAAGAAACTGACAACAGAAAGGCACCAGGCTTAATGTAATAATCTACATCTCCTGACGAAGGCCCGAGGTACCAGACCGAAATATTGAGTATATCTCTCCCCGGAGTGCGAAAATTCCTCAAACAATGAGTTTATCTACTTCCCACTCTTCCTTCAGAACCAAACTTTAATTCCTAGGTATCTCTTTTCAGAGACATTAAGAAGATTTACATTTTATTATTTGATCTAATTTTTTTCTTTACTTTTACTTTTTAAGTGAAAAGTTGGTTTTATTCCTGAAATACTGTAGAATAGTCATAGATTTTTTTAATGAAAACTTCAACTTTAGAAGTTACAAAGATTTCTTTCTCTTATGTGTAATTATTAAATAAATCAGAAATTGATTTTTTAAATTAAAATTCACTGTAAAATCTACTATTAAAACTTACCATTCTGAAAAAAAATATTAAACTTAATAAAATTGACATATTTAAGAAAAGCAACTATTACTGTTTTGTATTCAATTAGTAACAAATGTGTTTTTAATTCATTCTAAGTTTTGTACTGCTTTAAGTTAAATATTAAATTTCATGTTAATATTCATTTTGTATTTGTTATACTTTCTTTATGTAATTGAAAAAAAAAAATTCTTTTAAAAACCATTAAAATATTAAAAGAATAAAACGTTCCGGAAGTTCATAATTTATCTGTTAAAAAATAAAAATAAATCATATAAAATTGTCCAAATTATCCTACATGCAAATTTCTAGAATTAATAGACATAAAAAAAAGGAGCTAAAAAATACCTACAAATGTAAAAACCAAAGGAAGAAGATCAGAAAAACTTCAAATTCAAAATTAAAAACTGGAAGATAGACGGCACAAAATAAAAAGAAACTAAAAAAATACAAGGAAATCTATAAACTAATTGGGTTCACCAAAATAAAGCGGATCATCAGTATTTAAATCGATTTGGCCCAATTGTGTGGAAATACAGATGATCGGCTTTGAATCTTTAGAAGTTGACAAAGGACCTTGTAAAACATCCGAAAATAGTCCGGTTTTAATGCTCTTTTTAAAGTGTTTTTGATTTTTAATTAATTGGACACATGTTAAAAACATTCATTATAAAAATGGTATTTTCAAGTTTCACAACAGTCAAATTGAGGCGAACAAAACGCTAATAAAACTATAATTCAGTTTTTACACACATGTGGATGACTTAGTTATCGTTAAATGTACATTTATTTAGATATCTCGAAAAATTAAAATACACAGCAAAACAAAGAAAAGATTCAAGATAAGAGAAATAATTAAAAAATTCACGCTTTGTTCCCAAAACTTATGTTTCAAAAAAAAGAAACTCAAACAAACAATACAAATGTCCCCAGTTAAAAATAGAACAGAAGGAGAAGGCTTCGCGCTCGGCGGCCACTACCGAGCGACTGAAAAAAAAAATATCATTTGTGTTAGCCAGATCCCCAAATGTAAAATTCTGTATCTGTGTAAAAAAAAAAATAATGTATAAAATTAACGTGCGTACAACAACGTAAGAAAGAAAAATAAGAATAAAACGCACAAGACTGAGAGATCACTGATCCGTTTTTTGAAATTGCGATACCGAAAACCCAAGATGGACCATTTCTGGTTTCCTGACCTTAGTCAGGTGGGTCCATCCAGAATCTTACATTTCAATGAACTCGAGAAACATATAAATAGAACAAAAGTAAACATCAAAACGGCCCTCCAATTAAAAAAAACATCAAAACCTAAATAAAGAATAAAAGGGCCAATGAATTAATCCCCGCTAAGACCCGCTTAGCATATAAGAGATTAATTACAAAACAAGAAATATATAATGCATAAAATTAACGTGCGTACAACAACGTAAGAAAGAAAAATAAGAATAAAACGCACAAGACTGAGAGATCACTGATTTGTTTTTGGAAATTGCGATACCGAAAACCCAAGATGGACCATTTCTGACGAAGGTCAGGAAACCAGAAATGGTCCATCTTGGGTTTCCGGTATCGCAATTTCCAAAAACAGATCAGTGAACTCTCAGTCTTGTGCGTTATATTCTTATTTTTCTTTCTTGTATAAAAAAATAAAGACAAAGAAACAAAACACATCACAAATTTAATACTTATCATAAATCAATAAGTTAATAAATATACAAATACTCAAATGTTAAAAAATATTCAAAGTTAATTTTGAAAATACGAAATTAAAAAAAAAATGTTAAAGTTAAGATTAAAGATATTTACAAATATATAAAAAAAAAGGAGGGACAAAAAAATTCCCAGTGCAAAAAGGAACCAACTAAATTAAACGGGGCAATACAAACAATGAGCAAAATTTAAAAATAACTGATAACAATCCCTTATCCTGTCGCAAGGACAGGGGAATGGGATACCTCTCTTAAAAAACAATATTTTAAAATGGTTCCTAAGTCTCGAACGACCAGGATCCGGACAACGCCATAAGACGTGGTCCGGATCCTCGTCCTCAGAGAGAAAACAAAGTCCGCACTGGGATGTGTCTCCAATGTTAAATTTAAAAAGGTAAGAATTAAAAGCCCCGTGGCCGGTTAAAAACTGGTTAACGATGAAGTCCGAAAAGTCATTAACTCTGTTGATAAATCTAAAATGTGACCTGCCCTTACAAGAATTGTTAACACTGTCCCTGCCAAATGGAAATTTGATCATTATAACTAATATGGTGAGAGAAAGACCGCGGTAAAAGGCTGGGAAAGGAAATAACATCCGACGAGGAAGCTCGCTTGGCCTCTCTGTTGGCCTCTTCATTACCACGTATGCCAATGTGAGCCTTGACCCAAAATAACTGTATCGCAACACTGTTATTTAAAAGTTCCCTGATATTTACATAAGTATCGCTGATCATTTTGTTAGAATAGGAGCAATTAGAAATTGCTCTCAGGGCAGCTTGAGAATCAGAGATAATTGCGATACTTAGGTATTTCTTGCAACATAAGTCAAGACACACATTGACGGCATAAGAGATGGCTCCTGACTCCGCCTGAAAAACAGACGAATCGTCAGGAAGACGTTGTTAATAAATATCTAAAGTTTTACTATGTGTATTTTTGAAAACGACAGAGAAACCAACGCGGCCCTCACCCTTAGAACCATCAATGAAAATTTTGTATTGAATGAGAGTTCATTATCTCCCCACATTTTAATAGGTAATGGGTTACTAAAAGCAGGGGGAACCCAAAAAGAAAGAGTTACTCTCTGTTCATAATTTTCACTGTGAATTCGATTATAAGGAAAAAATAACTGTTGAATCCACTTGGATTTTTGGCTTTTGGCCGAATTGAAGATTAATTTCCTAATCTTCGAAGCCATCCCTCCATTTTTAGGAGCAATGAACATGAGCCTGTGAGCTTTAACGGCAATCTTTTTCCTATTACCACTTAAATGATCCGTCCATGTAAGATTTGTGCTAAGTGTTACCCTCAAGTATTTCAAATTTTAAAAAAATAATAATTTTGCCATTCGAAACCTTTAAGAGGGGTCTCTTGGTAATATTCCTGCATGGACAGAACAGTACTGCCGTTTTCTTTTTGTCAATTGAGAGTTTATTATCATGTGCCCACAGGCTCAAGATTGGCCAAAAAGAATCCCGTAAAATTTCCATTTTTCTAATGATAGGGGCACTTATGACAACTACCGTGTAATCGGCAAAAGACTGTAAGTCGATGGCACTCTCTGGATCATTATCTCTCTGCCAGGAGGTAAATCGAGAGCAAAGATCTTCCATGATATTGAGCCACAGGGTAAGCTCCAAATTACTACCCTGTGGACAGCCCTTAAAAACATAACGGGAAGAGGAACCCAAAATAACTCTGCTGTCAGAGAAAAAGGAAGAGATAATATAGTACAAATTGCTAGGGCATGTAATATTCCTTATAAAATTTAAAACCATCGGGTGCCAAGCATTGTACTGTGGTTTCTACGAAATCCGAATTGTTTATCAGACAGACAGCCTTTTATTTCCATAAAGTGATACAGTCTATTGTTAATAAACTTATCAAAAATTTTGCCGATGACAGGCAAAAGGCAGATGGGTCTCATACGACCGTCCCCTTTAGGGATTAAAACAACTTTGGCCACTTTCCATACTTTTGGGAAGACCCCGCTTTTTAAACACTTATTACGTATATTATGTAATGTCGTAATTAGTGAGACCCATTCATTACCGTAAATCTGAAAGGTGAAGGGAAGAGCGCGGGCAGGAATCAGATCAATATCCGCAGAGGACTCCAGAATTGACATCATTGGTTTTGACCGTATGGGGACGTCCATTAATTACGTGAGGTGTTTTTTGAAAAATTTGGACCTCCCCCTCCCCCTTGGTGAGATTTGGTGAGATTTTGCCAAACCCACCCCCCCCACATAAAAAAAACGGAAATCTTCCTTTAGCAACCAAAAAAAAACAAAAAAAAAACGAAAATCTTGCTATGATATATATATTTTCTCTCAATGAAAAAGTTGACGTGAGATTTTCGTTGACCCCCCCTCCCCCTTGGTGAGATTTGGTGAGATTTTGCCGGACCCCCCCCTCCCCCTTTTGACCTCACGTAATTAATGGACGTTCCCTATTTACACAAGCATAATTCTTATTTTTATTGGTCAAAATTTTGAAAGGAAAGCTAAAGGGATTTTGGTTGGATTCCCTTTCACAATAATCCTTTCAAGAATTCCATTTGGCGTGTCTTAAAGATTGACGATACTTTGCCCTGGCCTCCCTCCATCTTTCTTCTGTAGCCAGTTTCCCTTGTGGATCCTTACATCTCAGATATCTCTTCCACTATTCTCTGGCCCTCAATTCTCTCAGCGTTGGTGACCACCAGAGGGGACAAGAAAATAATTATGAGCAAAAATTGTGCGCATATTTGCTGGGTAATGTGTTGGTAAGGCCCTACTGAGGAAAAAAGGAAGTGTGTTTTTTGCTTGTGCACAATGGAATTAGTGGCAAAATGGCGGATGTGTGTTTGCATATAGATGGATTAACTTTTTATACAAGGTAAGTTCATTATTCATTAAACATCAGGGTCAAAAGCTCACTTACTATCCAGTTCACAAGTTCATTTAATATCCAGGGCACAAGTTCACTGAATATGTTGGGGAGCATTCTACCAGATCGGAGTTCTTTTCCTTCAATCGGCAGGTTCTCCATTATTGGTTCCTGTTCAGGCGTTGGATCGTCAGTGAGAAACGGCTTCATTCTCACAATTTGGGTTATCTGGGGTGGTCCTCTGGTTGTGCATCGATCTATAGCTCTGCATTCGTACATCACTGGCCATGTTTGGTGGAAAACTTCATACGGGCCATGCAAGAGAATAACAGCTTTTTGAATACGCCTACTTTGCGTGTAAGCCTATGTATCCACACTAACTGACCGGCTCTGTACCTGGTTGGGCGGTATTTTGAGTCGTAGTTGCGTCTGTTGGTCAGTTGTGCGTCGGTCATATTAATTCGAGGCAACTGGTGGACCTCGTCCAATATACTTCGTACGATCGCTGGAAAATCCTGAGTCGGCTCAATTGCGGGTTTTATCAGAACGTCGACTGTCGTTTTAGGATTTCGGCTGTGGTCTAAATAGAATGGTGTGAAGCCGTACTGCAGTGCTGTAGGTGAATGCCACAAATGGGAGGATAGCGTCCCAGTTTGTGTGCTCCACGTCTACATACATAGAGATCATGGTGTCTGGTGTCCGGTTGAGTCTCTCCGTTTCACCGTTCGTCGGTAGGTGGTAGGGCGACGTCTTATGATTGTGCGGTGCAATCGGAGGGCCTCGTCTACTATGTTTCTCTGTCCGATAGTAGGATCTTGGGGGCTCCGTACTTCAAGAGTATCTCGTCGGTGAAGAACTTCGCTATTTCCGTTGCTGTAGCATTCGGAAGTGCTTTGGTGATCGCAAATTTTGTGAAGTGATCCACCGCGACGATGATCCATTTTTTGCCGAATGAGGACGGGGGAAACGGTCCGGGAGATCGACGCCTACTCGGTAGAATGGTAACTCAGGGATAGATAACGGCTGTAAATTTCCAGTCGGCAACTGCGCTGGTCTCTTACAGCGTTGGCATTGTCGCGTTGGCAAGTGATCACATACTTCGCACGGATTTCATCTGACCGGGCCAGAAGTAGCGCAATTGGACTCGGGCACATGTTTTGGCCGTTCCTAGATGGGTTACCGCAGGATCATTCCGGCAGCTTTCCATCACGTCTTTCCGCATAATGTATGGGATAACAAGTGGTAGCGGGGTCGATGTGGGGTCATAGCTGCGCTTATATAGCGTGTTGTCGAAGATCTCGAAGTCTGCGGATCGGGATGTTGTCTGTTCTGAAGGTCTGCTAACTGCTGGCGAAATTTTGGATCTTTTCGTTTATCCTTCCATTTATTTGTTATTTACAAGAATTTTCTTTAACTTTGTATTTACTTCTTCTAGCTGATTAACCTAACTATGCATTGCCTCCATCTTGAAAACAATGTAAACAAATCAGAACAAGCGAATCTAAATATTAGCAGATAAAGGGATCGAGGTTTCTTTTCCATTGGGTATTTTTCCGCGTTTCAGTGTCTGAGATTTTAAAAAGATTTTTATTGAGTAATAACCATGTGCCATCGAATAGACTAATGTACAACAGAGGACAGGATCTATTTAATAGTATTAAAAAAAAATCAAAACCAAAGAGAATTGACGTATGCTTCTTTTCCATTGGACCCCTCAATTACATAATACAATCAATGCATTCTCTTGATCTTAGTCTTATAGAAGTATGGAATGAATTACGAATGTTTATATATAGCTCTATTTACTGAGATGCTTTTGATGTGCTTCCTCTTCATATGAAATAATAGCTCAACAATCATCATATCGTAGATGTCCTTTAGAATAACCTCATAAATTGTGATTGTGAAGCTTCTCTTTAAGATGTGATATTACGCCTTATTAGCGACAATTTTTAAATGTTTAATTTAAAGGATCCTGTGATCTAACTTTTGTTCCACAAGTCTCATAAGCGCGATGTAGCAAAATGTAATTTTGAATTTAATTTAATTATCGAATCCCAGATGATATCCTCTGTCGTTCGAACTTTATCATGTTCCGTACATAAGTAAAGTATCATGCAAATTAAGACATCGATTTTATTTTTTATCACAACCTCCTACTTTGTTCGAGGGATAGTCAGTAATCTATTTTTACTTTTACTTTTTTCGCTTAACAGAGACTGAAAGTAGTGAAAAAATCCATTCAAGACTAAGCAGTTTGTTTGTAGCTTTTTTTTAAACAAAAAAAAGCTCAGATCAGTGCTGATTTGATTGCAGTTTGAAGATCTGTTATAGTTGTTATAGTTGGTACCTCAACCTTATAACGCCATGTATACCTTTAACGCCACCTATCTAATTCTTCATAAACATAAGAGATGACGGTACTGCACTAAAGTAGTTTGCATTGACATGCCATCTAATGTTGAAGTGAGTTATTAGCAGACCGCCAACATTTTCGAGTGAAATTACATTTCGACTATTTCGTGTCGAGGATTGGTTCTGAAAGGCTGCTACTATATGAAGGTAAGATAAAATATAGATTTTTTAATGTTCAGCAAAGATTAACTACATAAAACTATATATTTTCTTGATTCTTGAAGATTCTTCTATGTAGATAAGATAAAGTTATTTTTAAAATTCGGAAATTGTAGACAAACAAGTGTATCATGTGATCCATGTGCTCAGTAGCGCTTTAAGGCCTCTTTAACGCCACTAATAAACTTTTTACTTTTTGTAAGCTTACTTCTCTAAAGCTTTTTGAGTTAACTGAAAAATATTGTTTTTTATAGTATTTTGTCTTATTGCCTCATTTCATTTAAAAGGAGGGGATATTCAAATTAATTTTTACATTTCCTCTTTTGGTTTAGCTACAGATTAGAAAGACTGTGTTAATTTCAAGTGATTTTTTATTATTTTTTACAGAAAGTCAAATTTAGTTCTTTTTACTGTAATTTTATACAAATAATGTTTACAATGATGGAATAATTCTTAATTTTAAATAAGTTAAGTTACTAGGAAGTAGGTGGCGTTAATTGGAACAGGTGTTCCTAATAACGCCAGTTTGAAAAGTTTTTCATTTGAGTTATCATACTTCTCCAGTAAAAATTATCATGTTTCATTATGATATGCTTCAAACAGAACATTAAACTTTCTTGGTCATAATTTTCGTGTTTCGATACAGCTTATTTCCAGACTTACAGTAATTTAAATGTTAAGGTGGCTTTATTTGGACAGCGTACTTTAGTTGTTATAGATCTGTTACAGTTGAACTTCGACTTCAAACGGAACACTTTTTTCTGATTTTCTCAACAAGAATTGAAAATTACTGAAATCATGTATTTGATCTTGTATTTGGAGCTTAGGAAATACGAATACCCGATTTTATTTTGAATCGTAGAAGAACGAAACGATACTTTTCAATTTTTTTATCTTATCATTATTGATTTTCTTATGTTTGTATTGATTTAGTGGAGGAATCAAAGTTTGTTTATCCCACATAACTCCTCTTTATAAACCATTGGTTTCAGTTTCACTTTTATAAAGTACATATTAAAGAAAAGAAATTTAACGTGCTTTGTGAATTAGTAAATAAAGAAAAGTAAACGCAGCATCTGAACAAAAGAGAATATTGCCTTTCTGATTCGATCACGGGAAGGAATTGGGAAAGGCCGTATATATTGCTGACAAAAGTTAAATAAATTTGCAAGAATCCTTAGTACTTAGTTGATATAGTTAAAAATTGAAAATCGTGTTCTTCACTTACTTTAGAAAGCTTATTAATTTGGAGGTGAATATTTAAAATTACATTTTATTGCTTTATTTATTTAATTTCCGTCTATTATAACTAAGAATCCATTATCTATCTTCTTATCTATGAACTTTGCCTGTTTTTAAGTAAACTTTACCAACGGTTAAGGAATATTAAGTTAGAAGAAAAATAGTTTGAATCAGTGCGAGGCAAAATGAGAGCACTTTTGATTGAAGTCTTTGTGTTTACATGTTTTTTATGTTGGAGTTCGATGGGTAAGTGGCATAGTTGAACTTTTTTAATTTTTTTGTATTTATATTTTTAATGAATTTCTTTAAAATTTTAAAGAAGCTCTAGTTTTTATAATAAATCTATTTAATGCCTTTTTATTAAAGTGAAAAATAAGACGTATACTTAAAGCACATCTGGAAAGTGAAAAAACAATATTTCAAAAGCTTTTACAGTTATTATTGAATTTAATTATTAGTTGGTCATGATTTTCTAGGAATCTACGACTTTGCCTGTAAGAATTTCTATAGAAATCGTTGCTATGAAGCCTATTTCTCATCACTTGACGGATTTGAAGCGGCCATCGACTGTGCTAATAAAGGAGGAATTCTCGCAACCATTAAAGACCAAGAAACTCAGAATTTCTTATTAACATTTTTAAATAACGGGTAAGTTTGTATATATGCTTATAAATGGCAAAGTTTCTAACATCTTTTAATATGCGTCAGATAGAAATAAAGGATTAGTATCAAAACATTTTCAAATGCAGTTTTAATTCGTGATATTTTCTGTGAGGATAGCACATCACTGATGGACTAGATATCAGAAAATATTAGGGAAACTTTATGTTTAGGTAACTAAAAGGAAGATAATAAGTAGATATCAGAGCTATAGGGATTGAAATGGGGATAAAAAAATAAGTTATCATCAGGGATTTTGTTGTTATTATAAATCGAATATTTTTCTTAGAAATCTTAAAAGAAAATTGAATGTTTCTGTTTCTATAAAAAATCTTCACAAATGAACGCACCATTATAAAATTCTTTAAAATTCTTTAATACTTCTCCTTCTTACATTGCAATATTTCGAAAGGCTTCATCGGCCTTTCTTCCTCAAGCATTACATCTTAAATTGGGAAAGAAAAAATCATCTCCTTCTCTTCCCAAAACTAAAAATAAATAAAATGAATAACATACAATCAAGAGATTTGGAATCCTAAACAAATAAAACGTGAACTACTTCACCATGCGTGAATCATTATCACAAACAATAATCATAAATAATGTCCAAATTACTGACTAAAAATGTCCTTTTTCATTGTTCTTTAACTTTAAAAGAAATTTCCATATATAAATATTATCATATGTTTTTTGAATTTAAACTTGAAGCAATTTTCGAATTTGAAGATTCATCTTTGAAGAAACATCTATTTTTAAATTTGAAAATTCGTCTTGAAGAAATTTTCGAATCCTTTGTTTTTGAACTTGAAGAAATTTCCGAATCCTTTGATTCTGAGTTTTGAAGATTTATCTTTGAAGAAATTTCCTAATCCTTTGAAGAAATTTCCGAATTCTTGACTGCATATAAATAAAAACTTCACCTATGACTAAAGTCGTAATTATAAAAAATCTTCACAAATGAACGCACCATTATAAAATTCTTTAAAATTCTTTAATACTTCTCCTTCTTACATTGCAATATTTCGAAAGGCTTCATCGGCCTTTCTTCCTCAAGCATTACATTTTAAATTGGGAAAGAAAAAATCATCTCCTTCTCTTCCTAAAACTAAAAATAAATAAAATGAATAACATACAATCAAGAGATTTGGAATCCTAAACAAATAAAACGTGAACTACTTAAAGGGAACCTCTGTGCAATATTTCAGCTTTCCAGGTCCAAGGGTTTGGGCTGGGCGTTGATGAGTCAGTCAGTCAGGGAGTCAGGACTTTTCTTTTTATATAGGTGGATTAATGACATATTTTTCAAATATTATATAGGTGATTAGTTGGTTGGTTAATTGGTTACATTTTATGGCGGAAAAACAACACTGCCTAAGCAACGCAAAAAAGGTAAAAACAGTAAAAAGTGAACTAATAATATAACAAGGTAAAAATTGTAATATAAATTTTTACCACCATTTTATAGATGGTAAAAACCTATAGATAAAAACAGCAATTATGAATATTTTTCTACAAAAAAGACATACATACAAATCCACATTTTTACGAATATCAACGTATATAATTTGCTAATTTCGTTTGTCTGTCTGTCCGTCTGTCTGTAACTCGATATAATTAAGCTATTAAGATAGATCCAAGGTTCTCAATGGTACCATTGAATCAAGGATACTCACATTGGATGAAATATTAGTTCATTTTGTCATTCCATGTTGTTTCCATGAAATTTTAACTGAAATTCTAACAAAACATACGTTCAAAACCAAATAATTTTATTACCACTGCACCGATTTTAATGAAATTTGGCATACTTACTCAGTTTTTACGCTGATTTATATATATATAAATTGGCTAAGTTCGTCTGTCTGTCTGTCTGTAACTCGATATAATTAAGCTATTAAGATAGATCCAACGGTTCTCAATGGTACCGTTGAATCAAAAGTACTCAAATTGGATGAAAATATTAGTTCATTGTGTCATTCCAAGTTGTTTCCATGAAATTTTATTCTTGGGAACTGACCTCGACAACTGAAATTCTAACAAAACATACGTTCAAAACCAAATAATTTTGTTACCACTGCATCCATTTTAATGAAATTTGGCATACTTACTCAGTTGTTTACGCTGATTTCGAAACTCAAAACCATTTTTGCCGTAGAAGCTTCGTTCACAAGTTAGCACAGTATTTAGATTACATTTACTTTTTATTTGATAGTTGATAATAAAATGATTTTTCAGATTTTTTTACGCTTGTCGTCCGACAGGCTTTGCTGCTAGTCAGAAATAAAAGATTAATGTAACAAGAAAATAAAGGTAAAATCACATGATGCTAGTTTTTGTCGTTGTTTTGCTTCCCATAAATGGTCATCGTTTTTGATTATAGGCTTCAATCACTTGATTTCGCTGTTCCCAAATCAAATGATCACAGCAGTGTGAAACAATGCTTCTATGTGATTGGTGCTGCTTTTTAAAGCCTTTTAGAACCATGAACCAATCAGCAACCAGATTTAGAACTTTCTTCTTTCAGCTTTTGTTACGGGTTAAAGTCGCTTTTAGGCGCAATTTCCGTAGAATATTAAATGACTTTTAACAAGTTATCTGTTCGAAACTATCGATCTATCTATCTATATATCATATAGATATATATTTATATATATATCAGGGTGTTTCAGAATTCCCTCCGGGATTTCGGAGATCTGTAGCTCACAGAGAAATTCGCCCACAGGGACGAGAGCGTGGCAGTGAAAAGAGTAAATAATCAAGTTTTCTTTAGTCACATACCGTGGCTTAGTTACCTGTTTATCCACTAGGAGTCAGTAGTGTGGAAACATGGCGTCTTCAAGCAATCAGAAATCATTTTGTGTTTTGCAACTCGCTAAAACCGATTCGATTGTAAGAGTGCAACGTGGTTTTAGAACCAAGTATCATACAGAACCACCGACGGACAAAACAATATGAGAGTCGTGTAGGAAATTCGAGGAAACGGGCTTTTTGTGTGCCGCAAAACGAACAGGCAGGCCAGGACCATCGCCTGTGACTGTGGACCGCGTACGAGAATCCTTTACCATGAGTCCTCAAAAATCAATATATCACGCAAGCCTAGAATTGCAAATGTCTCATGTGCGATTGTTTGGCGCATCCTACTCAAAAGACTTGCCTATAAATCATATCGGTTGCAGCTGCTTAGGCTCTAACTCCTGAAGATAACAATCTCCATCATGAATTCTGTTTGCAATTTCAAGAACATCTACAGGATGAGCAGGTCAATGATGAGGCGTGTTTCCATCTTTCTGGCAAGGTCAATCGCCAAAACGTGAATATTTTGTGCAACGTGTTGCACAAAATCCTCGTGCAACAGTTCAACAGATTCGTGATTCCTTCAACGTTAATGTGTTTTGTTAAATTTCATCTCGGAAAGTGTACGGACCATTTTTCTTTGCCGAGAAAAGTGTTAATGGTTTTATTTATTTAGAAATGTTACAGCAATGGCTATTGCCTCAGTTACATGGGGATAGTGATAATTTCATTTTCCGACAGGACGGAGCTCGTCCACACTTTCATTTGGACGTTCGACGTCACCTCAATAACACTTTATCTCAGCGTTGGATTGAACGTACATCTAACGAAGACTCCGCACTTATTCCATGGCCTCCCAGATCACCCGATCCATTTGACTTTACCCTCTGGGGCTATAATAAAGATATTACCAAAGCTTCGACGAAGAATCATAGCTGTAGTTGCTGCCATGGATGTTGATATGTTGCAACGTGTATGGCAAGAGCTAGATTACAGAATTGATGTCAGTCGAGTTACCAGAGGAGAACTTATCGAACATCTTTAAGCTATGTTAAAAACTTGATTATATACTCTTTTCACTACCACGCTCTCGTCTCTGTGCTAGTATGTCTGTGAGTTACAGACCTTCGAAATCCCGGAGGGAATTGTGAAACTTCATATATATTATATTATATTATATTATATTATATTATATTATATTATATTATATTATATTATATTATA
>JAFIDM010002131.1:8491204-8512292 GCA_023159025.1 Thereuonema tuberculata
TATTATATTATATTATATTATATTATATTATATTATATTATATTATAGCATCTCTATTTTAAGCAGAAGCAGATTGAATTACAACTGAAAAGGTTGTCGTATACGGTCCTTTGCGAACAAAATGAACCTCCAAAAAAATTTACATCTTCTACATGTTAACGCACAGAATGAATTTATTTCAGTAAAAATACTATTTATTTTCGAAAGATATTCTCCTGACTGTGAACTTAATTGATTACAAACTTGGATTCAATCGAAGTGATGGTCAAAAAGGCATCACGGTTTGATGCCGCCGAATATGATTTGTTGTAATACATCACAAAGCTTCGCTGGTCCTGATTGTTGTTATCTAATCACCTTTGATTGAACAAGTTCTAAAGCCATTTCAGTAATAAAAATGGAGATGGAAATGGTGGCGATCAAAGAGCGTCAATGTTAGTATCAATGATCAGAACTACGACGAAAGGTAGGATCTTGTGATTTGGCTATAAAGGAAAAAGGATAATAGCGCTAATAGCGAGACAAAAGTAGAAAATTATGACAAATGAATATTAAAATTACCAGAAAATTCATTATCTGAAAATTATAATACAGTAGGTGACAAAGCCATATATATGAATGAACATCAAGACAGACGAAAACTAGTCTCAATCGAGAACGAATAATTATATAAATATCAGATTTAGGGATGGAGATTCGCAGATCAATTCAGCTCAACATTAAATTTCTCTATACAGAAAGGTACTCCAACGCACTCCTGATATCGATATGGGAAAGATGGTAAATAGAAGGACAGTTGCCAAAAAAAAAAAAAAGACCTTGTCAGGGAAAAAACACATAATGGTTAGGTTTATTAATGAAATGCAAAATAAATGAGGAGACTTTCGGTAGAGATTCAGAGATAGTTCATTTGCAGAAACAACCATATAGACATAAATATTTTCAACAGGCGAAATATTAAATGCACCAAAACATTGTCACGAATTGAAGTTCGAGCCCCTTCTTATAACCGCTTCTCTACCTCCTTCCTTCCTTATCACATGTCTTTTTGCCCATTTTTCACTTATTTATCTGCCTGTCTTTACTTTCTTCATTTTCTCTGTGCCGATCTCCCGGTTTCTGATGGGAGTTTTGCCGCCCAGCTCGAGTCGTAATTCCCCACCAACAAGGCGCTGAGGAAACTACATCTTAAATATTTAACGACCCAAGGAGTGGCTCAACGGAGCTTTAATGGACGATCTACAAAGGAACTTAAGCCGTGAATCTTATTGTTTTCGCCATTAACTCTATTCTACTTTCTGCCGTTGTAAACCACAGCTGAGACCCGCCCTTGATGGGGGAGAGACAAAAGGAAAGGTCGTTCTTGAGGCTCGCATCAAACACTGTGTACTTACCCTGATCAGGAGCATAGTGAAGAGAAAGACTTCGCCACCCATCCTAACTGTGTAACGCCGGTATGAAGGACAGTGACAGGAAAGACGTATCGACATCATGTCATATGTGGTATCTCGTCATGAACCCTGTTCGTTTTCATTTTTGTTTACTGATTTCCCCAAATGGAAATCGCAGAGTCACTCGATCTTGCGCCAGATACATTGGTAGCAACTGCTTCGTCGCCATTCCAAAAGAAAAGTTATGCTACGCCCCCCTCCCCCACAAAATACCAGGCCATTATCAACTTTCCCTCTCCAAATTCACGATAGGCTTTATGTTGTATATAGATATTATTCAAAAAATAAACTATAAAAAAAATCACGATTTTTTTTTATTTTTTTTTTTTGATTTAGAAATTCGTGATTTTTTAAAATTCCCAATGTATATTCTGCATGATTACAATAAGGCAGAAAGTAAATTTAATAAATATTACAATGAAAATTCTTTTATTTTCTACAGTTCACAGCTAATTTTTGCAAGATGTCAAAGTCACTACTTATAAAAAAATAATATTTAGTATTTCTAATTTGCTTTACATAAATAATTACTTTTGTGGCTAGATTTGTTTTAATTTTTTGTCTTAATAGAATCTGTATTTTCAATTTATAATTAAACATATATAACATTTTATTTTGAGTACACATTATTTAATGAAGTTTTTTTTTTTTTTTTTACCAGATCGACTTATTGGATAGGTCTTCGTATAGTAAATGGATTAGGAGTATTTAGTGATGGTTCTACTCTTCTTTATGATTCCTTTGCTCCCTGGGCTTCTGGATATCAAATTGATACATCTTATCAAGAAACAAAATGCGTTGATCTAAAGCCATCATCAGATCAATCATGGTATACTTATGACTGTAGTTCTTATGAAGGTCCCTACATTTGTGAATATAAAGGTAAGGCTCTCTGAGTGTCACCGTCATACTCTGAGATTTAGCTACACTTTCCGAGGCGATTTAACAGCCTGTAGATTTTGTTGAGTTCACAAAAAAAGAGTAGATAGCAGTGGAGATCGAAGATTAAAAAAGGAATGACTTATTGATGAAATAAAGAACTTTTCGGGGATGTGGAATATAAATAACCTACTGAGAAATATCATGAGAAAAATAAGAGAAGGACGTTAAGATTTGCGATTATGTTTGGATTTTTTTCTAAAAATGAAAGAACGTAAAAAAAGAATAATACCATAATAAATATTAATAACTTCAGGCATATTTTAAAAAATATCAACAAATAAAAGCTACTCATATCACAACTTAAAATAACCGGAAAACACAAGAGAAATAGTAGCCAAAATAAACACATACAACCCATCTATCATCATATAACATGATAGACCATTCTCAGGAATAAACGCACAACCCACAGTAGGCATCATTTGTGAGATACAAAATGGAAAGGAGAGGCTTATGTTGGAATCATGTTTAATAAATTGGAAAAAGTGTCTAAATAAGGACAGATTCTTAAAAGTAAGTAATGTATCTTTTGGATAAATTAAACAGTTCATGAGTAAAAGAGAGAAATATTTATAATTTAAGAAGTCTGATTATCATCCAATAATAATAGTTTCTTTATGATTTAATTGTTTTTCAGTTTTGCGAGAATAATTCGTGTTAGTATAATAAATTGTTAGTTAGATTAAAAGAATTGTTATACAATTAGACTAATGGATTGTTGTTAAAAGAATTGTAATGAGATATCGAGAAATTTTTTTATTTATTCAAAATTTTGTCTTCATTAGGATCGATGGAATTATAGAGAATAAATCAGTTTCCTTTCCTCAAATATTGTCACCTAAGGAAGTTTCTCGCTACGAGAAATGAAATATTGTGAAGAATAAAGTAGATGTTTTGAATTATACTAGGAAGTTAATTTATATCATATAACATAACATAACATAACATAACATAACATAACATAACATACAACATAACATGGTTTACTCACAAGTCATATCAAAATCAGAATTGCGATGATCAAATCACATTTAAAGTTTGAAATAAGTTACAACAACAGCAATTGTTATAATAGGTTTGTAAATAAACTAGAAATTTACTCCTTGACATTCTCATACCGACTGTTTGTGATACTGGTTTTATCTATATTCTTTACTACTGTTCTTCTGGGTTTTTTTAATTAGTTTTTAAAATACATTTTCTTTTATTTTACAACTTTTTTTATTCTTTGTAACTAAGCTGAAATTTAAATATACTAAGTACTGCATTTATTCACTTACTAAAGCCTTTATTTGTTATATTTCATTAGTGATTATTTTTTTACATTGCTTCTTTTTATGATCTTTTTTTTGTTTCGTCCCATTGGAATTCAACTTAATCTTTTTCGTAATTTAGACACTTGTAATCTAACTTAATAAGGTTCATGATTATGTTTGTTTGAAATATGAATAATTCATCTTATGAAAATTAATCAATATTCTTTTAAGATCATTATAATGTTTCACAACATATTTTCAGTAATTCTATTTGAATTTCTGTATTTTTTTTAGTGAGGGAATGTCCTGTCCAATCTGCTGTAATTCCGAATGGTAGAAAAGAATGTTCAGACAGAGATGTATTTCCACCATTTGAAGAACTTCACATAGAGTGCAATTCTGGTTACTTCCTTCAAGGCAATTCAACCATTACATGTCAGCCAAGTGGAAAATGGAATACAGTTCCTAGATGCATTGCAGGATGTAAAGTGCCAATAATAACTGAATCCACAACCCTTCTGAATCCACAGGAAGGTTATTCAGTTGGACAAACAGCTCGTTTGCTTTGTGAAGATGGTTTTTTTGGAGTTGGAGAAGAAATGAAGAACAGGTTGGATATTAGATGTCAAACCAATGGTACTTGGTCATATATTGTCCCTGAATGTCATAAATTCGATGATTATCAAAAAATATCGCTTATTCCTAAGGCTACTGAAGTATTAGCAAATAAACATAAAAATATCACACTTAACTGTCCTAATTCTAAAACTAACCATTCAATAATTTGGCTTAAAAATGGCATAAAATTAATGAGTACTAATTATAAACATCAGATGAATAATAACAGTGGATGCCTTACAATCAAAAACTTTTCACAAATAGATGAGGGTTTTTATTCATGTATTTTAAAAAATAATCAACTCATTTCATCTGTCACGTATAATGTAAAAATGAATGTTTCTGACAAATGTTCAAACACTCTTAGACAGAAAGTTATTTATATAGATCAGAATGAAGACTGTTTTCTTCAATGTGGTAACACTTCTTCATCTGAAGTTCGATGGTATAAAAACAGACAGCGCATCTGGGGAAAATCTCGACAAGCGATTCTGTCAGATGGAACCCTTATTTTACAGAAAGTACAAAAATCAGATGAAGGCGACTACACCTGTTTTACAACAGATCTCGCCCTGCACTGCACACAAGAGTTTAAAATGACTGTCTTTTTGAATGAAAGTCATTCAGAATTACAATGTGGGATTAAAAATGATAATGTCACTACTCCATGGTTAGTTTCGTTCTGGTATCCAACACATGTTGTCCCATTTTGTTACGGAACCTTAATTGATGATAAATGGATTTTAACAACTGCTTCTTGCGTTTTTGAAAATTACAGAAGTCGATTTCCTGGTTTTCGGGTGAAACTTAATATACAGAAAGAAAATCTGACTGATATAGAAATCATTAGCATTGGAGTTTCCAAAATAAAAATACATCCTCAATATTCACCCCGATTAAGAAGCAATGATATTGCAATGGTGAAGTTAAAATCTTCTATCCTAACTCTATTCAAGAAGGAAACCAAATTATCTCCAATCTGTTTACCTGGAAAAGCAAAGTCTTCGTGTCGTGATGAGACAAAGGTTGAAGGTTATGTATCAGGTTTAGGCTCTTTGAATTCCGAAAGTATTTACTCACGTAGAGAGCGTATGTATATTACACCTTCTAAACAGTGCCCAATAGTCACTAGTAAATACAATAAGATGTTCTGTGCCAGTGCTAATGATACAAACAACGAAAACACTTTTGCAGGTGATACTGGATCACCCTTTGAAATAAACACGGATGGTAGATGGGTTCTTTGGGGAATATATAATTATGGAGACAGAGCAACTCTTAATGGAAATATGGATTATTTCTTGACAGTAAAATATTTTTTAGACTGGATAAATTTAGTTCGAGGATAATGAGTTTGGAAATTTTGAGTTTTGAACTGCAATGTTTTCAAGTGATTTACTGGTCTAGTGGCTTCATCAATAATTTGAAATTGAAAATTTGTTGCTCTTTATAGTTTCTTTTACTTCAAAGTAATTAATAATTTTTATCTTCTTTCCTGGATGCTCTTACAATAGTGCGATTCTTTATCAACAAGAATTTTTGAATAAACTAACACCCAACAATGTTTTTTTTTTAAATAAAGAATTTTGCTAATTAAAAGTTAACGAATGTGTAGATACCAATTATACTAAATACTTTTATTTACTGTAGTAAATAACTACTTAATTAATTAATTTCCATCTCTCCAAAGAAGCAAGCCACGTAAACAACTTATCGGAAAAAACTGACAACAGAAATGCGCCAGGCTTAATATAATAATCTACATCTCCTGACGAAGGCCCGAGGTACCAGACCGAAATATTGAGTATATCTCTCCCCGGAGTGCGAAAATTCCTCAGACAATGAGTTTATCTACTTCCTTCAGAACCAAACTTTAATTCCTAGGTATCTCTTTTCAGAGACATTAAGAAGATTTACATTTTATTAAGTGATCTAATTTTTTTTTCTTTCCTTTTACTTTTTAAGTGAAAAGTTGGTTTTATTCCTGAAACACTGAAGAATAGTCGTAGATTTTTTTATAATGAAAACTTCAACTTTAGAAGTTAGAAAGATTTCTTTCTCTTATTTATTAATTGAATCAGAAATTGATTTTTTAAATTAAAATCCACTGTAACATCTTCTATTAAAACTTACTACTCTGAAAAAAAATATTAAACTTGATAAAATTGACATATTTAAGAAAAGCAACTATTACTGTTTTGTATTCAATTAGTAACAAATGTGTTTTTAATTCATTCTAAATTTTGTACTGCTTTAAAAATTAAATATTAAATTTCATTTTAATATTCATTTTGTATTTCATTTTTGTACTTTCCTTACGTAATTGAAAAAAAAATCTTTTAAAAACCATTAAAATATTAAAAGAATAAAACGTTCCGGAAGTTCATAATTTATCTGTTAAAAAATAAAAATAAATCATATAAAATTGTCCAAATTACGCTACATGCAAATTTCTATAATTAATAGACGTACAAAAAAAAGGAGCTAAAAAATACCTACAAATGTAAAAACCAAAGGAAGAAGATCAGAAAAACTTCAAATCAAAATTAAAAACTGGAAGATAGACGGCACAAAATAAAAAGAAACTAAAAAAATACAAGGAAATCTATAAACTAATTGGGTTCACCAAAATAAAGCGGATCATCAGTATTTAAATCGATTATATCCATATCTTTACTCTCGAACATATCAAAAATATTCGAGAGTTATTTACATAAAATGATCTATAATTACATTAATGCAAAAAAAACTATTAAATTGTAATCAATACCCATACCAACCAAAAAAAAGCACTGGAATTCTACTAAAAAACCTTTGTGAAAATATTAATAATGAACTCAATAATGGAAAAATTATATATCGAGGGCTCTATGACATAAAGGCCTAAGTGACAAAATCTCCATTCCGAGTTGTTAAGGGTTTTATGTTTGTATTGCCTTGCAGTTCTATGGAAGTAGCTTTTTATGGAAGCAGAATTCTACCAGTTGCAATGAAATTTTCAGTTAGGTCTCTTTTTCATATGAAAGATATGGTTCTCGGATTTCACTTAAGACATGTAACTCAATTTTTACAAAAATGTCACTTAGGCCTTTATGTCATAGAGCCCTCGATATATTGCCTTCATAGATTTCAGTAAGGCCTTTGACAGTATAAATCATGATTTATTATTAGAAAAATTGCAAATCATTGGCATTCGAGGTAAAATTCGTAATCTAATAAAAAATTATCTACAAAATAGAAAAATGAAAATAAAAATTCAAAACCATGTAAGTAAAACGTACAACATTAGATCTGGGGTCCCGCAGGGTTCCAATTTGGGACCTTTATTGTTTAATTTATATTTTAACTCTATAAATAACTGTATATCCTTTTCTAATATCTACTTATTCGCTGATGATGTCCTAATTCTCACAAGTGACAGAGATCAATTGAAAGCATATAACGGATTACAGATGGACATTAATGAGATAAATAAATGGGCCATAAATAATAAAATGACAATATATATTAAAAAGACAAAAGTAATGGCTATAAAAAATAAGAATAAAATTATAAATAAAAATTTATATTGTTTTTTGCAAAAAAAAGATTGCGTAAATTTGGTCGATACTCAACAAATAAACCATGTTTTATGCGATTGCGATAAAATTGATTTTGTCACTCAGCAAAAATACCTGGGTGTATACATAGATGAGAAATTTACTTGGACAACTCATTATCATTATGTAATAAATAAATTAAACTCTTTAGCCTATCTGGTCTACAACATGAAGCATATTATTCCGTTAAAACAAAAAATTATAATTTATAAGTCCCTTGTAGACTCTATTCTACATTATGGACGCCATTCTAGATTATGGACTGGAGAGTTGGATTTTTATTAATAAAAAACAAATGGAAAATATTAAAAAAACATGTTTAAAATATTAAAAAATATCTTTTATTATTTTAATACAAAAAGAATAGAAGAAAAGAATGAGATTAGGAAAAAATTTAAAATATTAACTATTGAAGAGAAGTATAATCTATAAAGCAATCTTAAAAAAAAATTTTATTATAAAAAATGAAAAAAATAATAATGAAAACAATATAACTATAAACAATTTGCTTATTTCAATAAATGATAAGAAAATAAAAAACAATTTTGGGTACCGTTTAAACGGTAATATCATATATAAACTTTTTAATCAAATTAATTGGGAAAAGTATAATAGTCAAAAAATAGGTGACATAAAAAAAAAATAATCATTGATATTATCGATAATAATATTAAATTAATAACTTAATTAATTAATTCTTAATTTAAGTGGGAAATTGTTCTTTACATTAAACTCTCAGAACCTATATCACAGGTGTACAGTAACATAAGTACACCTACTTTAGGTCTGGTGAACATTAAAAAAAAAAGAAGAAAAAAAATATTTGGCCCAATTGGGTGGAAATACAGATGATCGGCTTTGAATCTTTAGAAGTTGACAAAGGACCTTGTAAAACATCCGAAAATAGTCCGGTTTTAATGCTCTTTTTAAAGCTATTTGTGTTCTTTTTAAAGTGTTTTTGATTTTTAATTAATTGGACACATGTTAAAAACATTCATTATAAAAATGGTATTTTCAAGTTTCAAAGAATAAAACGCTAATAAAACTATAATTCAGTTTTCATACATACACTGTCCGGCCACTTTATTAGGCACACCCCTGCCGTGAGCACAAATACCGTCTCACATAACAACTCTTCAAGCCGGCGGTGGGGCAGTCATGTGGGGGAAGTTCTTCTGGAGCACATCGGGTCCATTGATACCTCTAGAGGCATGTCAAGATGCTAGAGCGTACCTAGACATCGTAGCTGATGAAGTGCTATCGTTCATGTTAACATTTTATCCTCATGCAAATGGCTACTTCCAGCAGGATAATGCGCCGATGCACAAAGCCCTCATCACTACGGGATGGTTTGAGGAACATGACGATAACTTTTCTTTGCTGCAGTGGCACACTCAGTCCCCTGACCTCAGACCGATTGAAAATTTGTGGGATGAGCTGGAATGGGCTGTTCGCTCCAGGCCTACACTTCCATCAAATCTTCAGGAACTGTGTGACACACTCATATCTGCATGATACACAAAACCTCAACAACGTTTTCAGCATCTTATGGAATCTAGGCCTCGACGAATTCAGGCTGTTTTGAGGGCTAAAGGAGACCAACAAGCTACCAGGTAGGTGTACCTAATGAAGTGGCCGGACAGTGTACGTGGATGACTTAGTCAGCGTTAAAATGTACATTTATTTAGATGTCTCGAAAATTTAAAATACACATCAATACAAAGAAATGATTCAAAATAAGATAAATAATTAAAAATGGCTTAGATTCACACTTTGTTCGCAAAGCTTATCTTTCTTTAAAAAAAAAAAAAAAAGTTCTTTTAGATACTTGCTATAAGATCCCATCCTATTGTTATGCTAATATTAAGAGAATTGTTGCTGATTTCCGCGGTCATATTGTTTGTCTATCATGCAATAACAAAGGAGTGGTTCGTGACGTGATTTGTGTAACAGCATCTGATCACTAATCAGCCTTCGACTTGGGCTAACGGCATTGCAGTCCCGACTGTGCGGATGGCAGTATGAGCATTTGTTCGGACGATGACAGCCGGTTGTACCTGGTGTTTTCCTGGGCCTGCACGGTCGTTTTTACCCATATTCTGATCATGTCCTTGGGGTGGTTGCTTAATATTGCTCCCATGAAACACCTCCTGGACTATATCTGGTCTTTCACTGTTTTCCCTTCGGGAGATCACTCGGATGGCAAGGAGTCATCGGCATCACGCAAATATCTCGACGGTGGCGAGGAGGAGAAAGATTTAGCGATCGTAGCAAGTCCTACATCTACGGCGCTGTCTCCGGACTTACGTGTATTTAGTTACAGAGATGCCGGTACCATAGAAGAAATTATGTATTGCCCACTTCGATCACAGGTTAGTTGCTGATAATAAGTCCTTTAGTATATCATTACTGATTGGGATTTTTGTTTTAAGCTGAAGATTATTATTCGCTTTCATGGAGATGAAGTTTTATAATTTAGTAATTAATAATTTGGTTTTTATCGTTAGACGAATTATAAAGGGGAAAGAGTGAAATGATTATTTGTTAAAATTCAAGATGGCGACGTTTTCATTGCGTTGACTTAGGCCCTGCAGCTTCCTTTCATAGAAATGTTTTGAAAAGCTTGAAGTAGAGATACAAACTCATCTGCTTTTATTTTATTTAATTTAAAATGTTAAAAAGTAATGTCGAATTAACATTTAAACGATTTGTTCAAACTGATTAAAAAGGAATTAAAGTCGGCATTAGAACAAATAAATTTAAATCTAAATTAGCATTGATATATTTAATCAAGAAAATATTTCTTGGTACCAAAGTTCATATTAATCTTAAACAGTGGTACCTCGAAATACGAATTTAATTCGTTCCGTGACGATTGTCGTATATCAAAAAACTCGTATATCAAATCAATTTTTCCCATAGAAATTAATGGAAATAGAATTAATTTGTTCCAGTGATAGAAATTTCCCCCCCAAAAAATAATTAACCTGCTTTAAATACCAACCAAATATAGATTTAATATAAGAGAAATACAATGTTTACTGCATGCATGATATAAATTTATTATATTTTTTTACTAAATGTACTATTTTTTTACTTACACTAAGACTAATCACTATCACTGCCACTCTCACGTCTGGCCCTTTTGGCCTCAGTTGCAGTGGGTGTATCGCCACTAAGACGTGGTCTTTTCCAAAGGAAATGATCACGAGAGATCTATTTCTGTCTCTTTTTTAGGATGTTTCTAAAATGCGCAAGACACGTGTCATTGAACAATGCACTGGCTCTCCCTGTAGACAATTTCTCCGGGTGTCTCTTTTCTACAAAATCGGACACTTCTTGCCACTTAGCAAGGATATCACGAATTTCACGTGAAGATAGCACCTCCTCTTCCTCGACCCCCTCCTCACTGCTGAGTTCCTTCATCACCTCTGAGTGCGTCATCTCTTGTAACTTCTTCAGCTCCTCCGTCGTGAGTTCTTCTGCATGCTTCTGCACCAGATCCACAACATCTAGCTGTACTAGCTATTCGTATCTCAAAAATATCTTCGTATTTCGAAGCGTAAATTATATGAAAATTTTCGTCGTATATCAAAAAAATCGTATGTTGGGGCATTCGTATCTCAAGGTATTACTGTAATAGCAAAATGTAATGTGAGTGATGTATATATAACAAGGAAAAAAAAAATCATAAAAACTCACAAACGTTCACTGAGCTATTTTTTGGAATTTTCGTACCGGGAATCCAATACAGACAGTTTCGAGCTTCCTAGCTCTCGTCAGTACTCGTAGCTCAGTAGAACCAAAAGAAACATAAACAAAACAATGACCGTTAAATTAAAAATAAAAAACAAATTAAGAAAAAAATATGTTTTTAACTTAAGGCTCGTTGTGTTGTTTATTTGTCCTTTGTTTATGTTTCGTTTGATTCCACTGAGCTATGAGTAATGGGCGAATCGAACTGACAGGAGCTAGGAAGCTTAAAACAGTCTCTTTCGGATTCCCGGTACGAAAATTCCAAAAACAGCTCAATGAACCTTAAAAATAAAATAATTAAAATATTGTGTGAATTTTTATGCTTTTTTTTTTTTTTTTCCTTTAGGCTTCTTTATCACTTCTAGTTAGAATTCTTGTCACTAGGTGTCGACATCAGAATGTGATACAAAGAAATTAATAAGATATAATTTTCCGTTTTAACAAAACTATTATGAAAAAAATAGGAACAGTCTCAAGGAATCCCAGAGAAAATAAATATTCACAAATGCACCTAATAAGTTAAAGTTTTAGATTAAACTACTGTATTAATCCTGGTTTCTAAAATAAAATATAGTAAATTTCAGAGGCATGGAGAATATAATGTAAGAAATCCTTATCTCTCCATCGACTAAAATGGTAAGCAGTATTTTAAATTCAGTTTTATTTTAAGGTCCAAAATTTCATGAATGTTATCTTCTTAAATGTTGATTAGATAAGTTCTTAACTAATTCAACTTTTCAACCACTGAATTACATTAACTATTTAATGATTTATTCACAAAAATTTTGAGAATTTTATTAAATGATTAATGCAATAAAACTTACTGAGGTCAGAACCTAGTCATTGAGAAGGAGAGTTTCGATTAATTACAATTGTTAATCGTAAAGTTTAAAGAATTAAAAAAAAGTAACATGTGGTTGTGGTGTCTTTGGAATCCATCAATCCACTTTTTCTTTAAATTTGAAGAAATATTTTCCAAGTGAATTATTTCGTCGTAGTATGATTACTTCTTTATAAATAATACTTTTTGATAAATAATTCCTTTATTTCTTTTTTTTTTTACAACAGAAAGATAATTTGTAATCTGTAATTCTTATATTTATTCATCTTATTCATTTATAAGAAAATAAACAAAATTAAGTATCAAGCTAAATAAACGTATCAAAATAAATAACGATATTAAAACCTATTTGCATTGCTAAAATTTAGTTATAATGTCTTATCACTTTCTTGAACTTCGTTCCCTTTCTTTTGTTATTTTTGTGATGTAAGATTTTTCCAGAAATTTTTGGTGACAATAGGGTTGCAGTTAGAAAATGGTCAATCGAGCACAGCAGGGAAACGGAATGCATAAAAGAAGAAACCAAACGTTTAGGGAATTAGTAGAAAATGGAGTATTTAGCAAAATATATAATAGTTGTAAATCTTAAAGAGAAAATGTTGACAAAATAATTATCTGAACAGTGCAATAACTGAAAAATTTTCAATGTTCCTGTCTCCTGTTATCACATATGGAGATCACATTTCAGATCCTTTCGATATGGTATCCTTCATCACATTTTCCTATTATGTAGTTATTAAAAGTTCTGATGAGACAAGATGTCCGGCGACTTGAAATATTTACCTTATACTGAATATTGATTTTAAGACCATTGAAACAGGCTTAAAAAGACAACGTATCTGATTCTTTAGGTTTATTCTTATTTATTATATTTATTTATTTAATCTTTAGGCTAATATTAGTTTCGATCATCGCCTTTTTGCCAACAGTGTAATAACGAACGGAAAACATTGTCATGACACAGAAGAAAATGGGAATAAAATGAAGGCATTTACTAAATATATGCCAATGATTAAAGGATCCCAGAAAACACCCAAAGGAAGATACAAAAATGTACCTTTCCTTTTCTATACATCAGTAATGGTTCAAAGGTAAAACGTTAGTCATTCTTGTTTATTTAAATTGTTATATATACTGTATGTTTCTATTGTACTTATTACATGAATGCTTTTTATTATAAACACTTTGCTTATTTTATTTTTATCTTCAAAATTTTTGTTTTACTTTCGTAATATAAAAACATCCTCGTATTGTGTGGATTAATTAATCAAAAATATATGTTTGAAATGACCGTAACATTAAAGTCGCTGTGTTCAGGAAGGTGAGTGGATTTGTAGAAAAGAAATCTGAATATTTGTTGTTACTGCAAATGTATATATTTGTGGGAAATTCAATGCAAGTTCAGCCCTGTGCACCTGATATCCAATACATCGTCTTTTACTGGTGCAGTTGTGCACTCAGATATCTGATTGTGACTACATTTGGATAAGAAACTTTGATATTTATCATCTTCAGTGATAAACCCAGTTCAGACGACGACCCTAGAGACGACGTGGGCAGAACGTGAATCTCTTGACGAAATGAACCTTCTTGATTGAGAGCCATTTGCTTCCATAATGTTGGCCATAGCACATATAACAAAAGTTTTACTAAGAACCTAAGTACAAAAACATTTGACTAATAAATTAAAAAAAAGGATTTGTTTCTATTACCAACCTGTTTAAATTTTTAACCAGCCTTGTAATACTTTTTATAAAGCATATTTATAATTTACAAGAGTTAACATAGCTAAGTAGAATAGCATAACTATTGAGTAAATACAAAAACTTGGTTAAATTTAGTTAAATTTGATAAGTATAGACATTGCTAATTGTCGTTCCATTTTATAATAATAATAATTCAAAGTTATGAGAAGTTTTTCATTTTGCTAGAATACTAGATTTTTAGAATTTCCAGAATTACAATATTGCAATATTGATGACACAGAAAAAGAAAAACCCTTATGTAAAATATCACTTGGATTCTGTCGCATTGAATGGTTGTTGCGAAAGGGAACAACTGTTGGCTGAAAGTAGCAGAATTGGGCCCCAGTGGTGGCTTCTCTGTTCAACACCAGCGCTGTACAGATGAGCTATTTTTTAGATTAAAAAAAAAATGGAACATTGGAAAAATTATCAAGCTTTAAAAGTACTTTAAAAATGTCAACGAAGAAAGTCAATTCTATTTAAATTACAGTATGTGGTAAGTATATATATTTAGATTAGAAATAGAAGTTACACGAAACTATTCTAATACGAAATCCTGTTTTTTAAAAGGCATTTCTATACAAAACTGTCATGTTTTATTCCCTCATGGCTTGCACACCTACAAAAGGGTATTATTGGTATATTATTGATTTGTGATATTCTTTTCACATTTATCGGAGAGAAAACTGGGTTAGAGACAAAAAATTTTTAGAATGTCCTTTTAAATCGAACTACGTCCAATTGTAAATAAGACGGATTAACACTAGCTTAAAAATTATTTTACATTAGGTACTAAAAAGAAAATTCTATTGATTCTCATACAAATGAGATCAAAAATCGACAACATACGTTGGCTTTAAAGCTCAGTAATGTCCAAAAAACACAATTACTTTAAGGAGCTGAAATTCTGATACTTGACTAATGTGATTAAGTCAATCTGAGCTCTGGATATGTTAGAAATTGGGTTGTAAATGTGAGTTATACATGAGTCTCTTTCATATGTAGTTAGCAAGGTAACTAACACTAATTATTTAGGAATTTGGTAGTTTTCAGTACAGTTTAGATTCTTTTTAGAACAAATTTTATGGATTTACTCTATAATAGAAAGTTGGAATATAATATTTTTTTTAATTGCTTCAATAAAATTTATTACTAAAACCCACAAGTAATCTATAGTAGTCTTCATTGATTCAGATCTTGCTGATATTGGAGAAACCGGTTAGCTTCTGTGGTTCTAAGAACTTGCAAGAAATAATCTGGTTATCTGATGTATTATACAATTTGTTTCTATTCATATGCTGCATTTACTTTTTAATCAATCCTTTTTACGTTTCAAAATATTTTGTCGTCTTGGTTAATGGAAAACTATTTTATGAAGGCTTTGGTTTATTCTTTTGTAGCGAGTTGTCTGTTCGAGAGGAATTGGTTCCTCTTCTGAGGTCGCGCAGTTGCGAATGTTTGGACGAAACCCGCTCTGTTCATTCGACTCTTTCGCCAAGAGGTTGTGCGACACTGAACCCATCCCCGAAGGTCTTCGACAGAAATGCAGGAGGAGATAAAGTCTTCTGCGAAGTGGATCGCTTTCATTACGATGTCAATCAGCAGTACATCGAAGCATTGCTCAATATGGATGACACTATGACGGCCACACTATATTTGCAACTGCCGCCCAAGACTCAGACTGCCAGGTAGGTTCTACTTACGGACTTATAAGAAATTAAACTGTCAACATTCAAACATTTCAGCAAATGAGAATTAGTTATTTTAAATAAGCTATCGTATTGAAGACGTAGAGAGTTTGTTTTCAACAATGAATTTATAAATATTCCTTCAAATGGATATGAAATGAGAATAATCTGGTAAAACAAAATGGACTCTATTCATTTTTTAATTCAAGCATTCAATCATTTTTTAATTCAATTTTTTGGCAACTTACAGGATGTTTACGACTAGTTTTTATAAGAAAGAATCAATAAAATTTATTGCACTTAAAAATAAAATTGTCAGAAAAAAAAATTAATATAGTTTGATGGCAAACATTTTTTTTGTTTTCTATTTAAAAACAAAAAACAAATCACCAAACTGTCAGTAATTCCTCTCTAAGACGATGTTTTTTTCCCTTTGATAGAAGCTAATCAAAAATAAAAATATTAAGATTTTATACCATTAAACTACAAAGCTAATGTCATTGAACAAAGATTAACTTGAATTGATTTGTGGGATTTCAGAGTCGAGCTCACACTTGTAAAATATTTAATTCTATAAATTAACTTAATACGTTACAAATTTTGAGAAAATTAACTTAGTTATCACATTAAATTACACACTAACTTAAATTGTAAATAACCTTTTTATTATAATGACAAACAATGATTTTATTAATAATAATAAATGTTTAATTAATGTGTGTTTTGTTTCTATTGCTAACAGTAACAAAATTGTGTTCTATTAATAAAATTAGAAATTACTAATTTGGGCCTCGTTATTCAGGTTAATTTTAAATTTAATCTATTTAATTTAATCTATACTTACTTTATGCGATCAGGCCCAGGGGACCGCGCGATGTCACAACCAAGGCTCTCCATCTGTCTCTGTCTCCAGCTCTCCGAAAGTCCCAGTCGCAATAAGTCTTCTCTTAATCCCTCCATCCATCTCTTCCTAGGTCTTTTGCCTGTTGGAGTCCAATCCATTGCAATTTTGGGTCATCTTGTTTCTTCCATCCTCATTTATTTATTTACATAATAAATAAATAATAAATATTTAAAATTTTATTTAACAACAATTAACACTTTGCATTTTATTTGTTTTCTTTAAGATGTGCATTACAAACAGATCTTCTGATTGTTTTGCTCAAATCCTTTCTTTGGCCCAAGCAGAACGTGAGTATCACGTGGGTGCCTAATCTCACCACGTGGCTAATCACCATTTTCACGTCGGACAAAGCAATCCCGGTTTTTAAAAATGAAACGTAAGTATCATTTAATCAATGCTAATTTTGAAATTAATTTTACAATTTTAATAAAAGTCCTAATTATAGCAAGAATTCCACAAAATGAAAAATAAAATTAATAAGTTGAATAAACTTTTCTTTTCTAAATTAAGAAAGGAATTGACATTTTCCACTTTTTATAAATTCGCACGATCAGATACTGGAAGATATGGAGGAATTTCAGTTGCACAAATTGAAGCATGAAGAAAGAATTAAAAAATTGCACATTTCATTCATGCCTTGATCTACCGTCGACGGGAATCTGGGGCAGCTGTTTTGTCAAATTAGGACTCTTATCAGCCAGATTTGCCCACAGTGATGATCAACTGGAAGGCTTGAAAGGCTACTGGAATCATTCCCCGTCCCAGGAGTGAAGAAACACCAACTAATAAGAAAATGACTGTAACAAGTACTGCCTCAAGAAAAGCCTCGGTCAGCTAATTCTGGACATCAAAGGAACAAAACAAGACGGGGACCCATGTGGTCTTAATGTGGCGGAGTTTAACAAATTGATACATGAAAAAGAAACGAACAAAATGGGCAATTTCTTTATTTCTTTTTCAAGATACTGGAAAATTCTATTAAAATTCAAAAATATTTATATCAGTATGGCAAAGAAATATCAGAAGAGTATTCAATTGTTTGGTTTAATATTGTGACATCGTTTCATAAACATCACCTATTAAATCAAAATTAAAATAAAACAAGCTTTAACTTTCAATCTTAGCTCGCAGTAAACAGATAAGGTTAAGCTTTAATAACACCATCCATCGTAGGACCAAACATCCCAATTATACGCTGTCATTATTCAACTCAAAACTTCGAAAGCTAAAATTCAATAGTAGCTGTTTAATGTGACTCTTATTCATTTAAATATAAATTATAGATTTCTTTTTAAAAGCAATCAACGAAGCTTAAATTTAAATATACTCAGTCTATCCATTGTCAGTTTCAACTTAATTTGGAGGAAATTGAATCCATAAGAAACAAGTCAGAAATTAAAGAAAATAGCAGACCAAGGACTCTTTCATAAGAGATTCATAAATTGGCACAACAACTATATTTTTTCTTTAATATACAAAACTAAACGCTTAATTATTATCTTAAATGTTGCTTTAATTGTTTTTTTTTTTTAATATATATATTAGATTCAACTTAAAGATTCAATACAAACCAATATATATATATATATATATATAAATAAAATATATAAGTATAAACTAATTTTTTTTTGACAAAGTTATTAAAAAGAAAAATTACCATAAACTATCATATTTCAAGAGCAAAATATAACTAAAAATGAGCATAGCATTCACAGTAGAAAAACGTTCCAACTAACGTTTCTTTATTAATTAACCTATGATTTCTTAAATAAAATTTTTAATTGTTGCTTTTTTTTTTAATTTTAGGATTCATAATAACTATCGGGCTGTGTTATTATTGTCAAAAACAGCAGCAAAACTATTTCGACATAAAGATCTTACTTTTATCTTTAATCTGGCTTTGATTATGGAGACGACGCCAAGCAAGATATTAATTCTCCAACAGCTCAAATAAACATGAATGTAGGTAAATAATTATAAAGAAATTATAAAACTATAAATTAGTTGAGTTACTACTACATTGACTTCCCCAAATGTAAGATCCAGTCAATGAAATAACTGTCTTGAATAAATCCATCATAATAGAAAATATCCAAAAGAACGGATACGAATTTCTTAGAAACATTATTATCAGTAAATAGACAAAATCTTCCTACTTCATCATTGAAAAAATTTTTTAAATCCTGAACTTCCTAATAAAAAAAAAAAAAAAAAAAACCATGCCTCTCCGTGAATATATTCCTATTTTTAGTCCAATCTAAAATCTTGGATCACTAAAATTTTAGTGATCTTTTTTAAAAATGTAGCTGATTGGGGTTTTAAGGAATCGACAATTACAAGACATCCTGTAATCAATGTTGTTTCTTATGAATTCACATAAGAGTATTGTTCTTCCTCTTACATAGCAAACAGAATCATAGGAAAGTGAACTGAATACTTTCTGGCACAAAAATAGAAGAAAATAAGTCTTATCAGGAATAGAACATTAAAGAAATGTAGAGAAATGTGGAAATGAAGAGAAAACCTGTTATACAATCAAGTATTCAAGGACATCATCAGAAGAACAGGTTAAAGGAAATAATTGTTATTATGTAAATGAAAACATTTATTTATGTTTTTGCTACTATTGGAGTTCTTATAATTCAATCTATCCAATTTATTTATTCGCGAATAAATTATAGATTTCAGATTTTTGAATTTTTATTCTGTATTTTTAGTGAAACTAATGTACACTGATTTTGAATTGGAGACGATTCATAAACTTCATTATCTTATGCTACTACAAGGATAGAATCAGATATTTCAACTTGAATTTCTAATACGATTTATTTTTTGTATTGGTGGAAGCTTTTGATTTTAATAACTCCTATTATTATTTTAAGAGACAGAAAAACAATCTTTTAATGTTAAATCAATTCTCATAAATTGTCTTTTATTAATCTGTTCATAAAAAAAAAAAAAAAAAAAAATCACATATTCTCGATTTTTCTGAACATTTATTTAGTTAACATGGACAATAACTACCTGTTTTTTTTTTCTCTTTCAATAGATCGAAGTCTTCGCACTGACTTTATCTCCTCGAAATGACAATTTGGAAAAAATTCAATAAACGCGAAAGCAAATTATCTCGTGAAAAAGATCCAATAGGAATCATTGAAATCCTTTATTGGCCAGTAAAGTTAAGAAAAATAAAAAGACATCAAAGACAAGACTTCTTCGCCACTAAAAAGCAAAATTTCGTCTGGTAATTAAGCTGTCAATTATCCTGCTTTGCTTTAAGTCAACTTAAATAAATATTAACGAACAGGTAGATAAAAATTTCGGAATAATCCAGACTGTTTAGAAAGATAATTTCAGAATTTATTTGTTCTTAATTGGCATTTGTTAATGGTTACTGCAGTAGAATACCTAAGTGTAATGCGGTTTTTACTTTCTTCAAAACAATAGATGAGTCTTAGAAATCATTGCAGAAAATATATTTCTTAATGATATCAATCATTTGGGAGGTAATTACAAAATTTAAAGTAAAAGTAATTTGTTGTCTGTGACTTGCAGCTTTCTCAATATTTCAGATCATTCATTTTTTTGTTACATTGGATGAATATTTAATTACATAAATCTTACAAAATTCCCTGTCAGAATATTTTTACAGTATTTTATTAAGTTTGAAATGTTGTTTGTTTCATTGACAATAAATTATTTCACACCAAACTCCACTTGTATGACGTGTTTTATCTTCAAAACACTATTAGAAATATCTGCACTCAAAGAAAACAAAAACAGATTTCAGTAAAACAAAAATTACTTCACATGGGAAATCGGATAATCCTAAGAAATCCCAAAAATAATATAAAGATGTAAATTAGCATTATCCAATGTCAAAAAGAAAATTTCATTTCTAAAAAGTTTCAGTTTTTAGTTGATAGTAAACTATCAATAACTTTGACAATGAAGGAGAGACGAAGCAGAAATAATCCATAAACCAAGGGTCATTTAACCAAGGGTATATTATTCAGATAGCAACTGGATACAAATTATTATTATAGTAGTAGTTTAGTTTATCTAAGAACACAATTGACACGCACAATTTACGCAAAGGATTCGCACCCCGAGCTGTCATCGTGAAGAGACTGGGACGGACCGTTTCGCACTTGTTATGTGCTCATCAGCCAGCCAAACTCCACCGATAACATGCTCAGGAGGTGCAATACTTTAGCTATCCCGGCTCTTGCTCCCAAGAGCTTATTTAATGCTGCCATTAAATTCCTTTTGTGCTTTGCGAGTTGCA